>JAPPVO010000016.1:9834748-11048231 GCA_030407325.1 Camellia japonica
TTAAAGAATAGATAATGTATAATAATAACAAAAAATGAGAATCGATAAAAATTGCAATTCATTGGATCATACATTCAGACAGGTGCAGATGATAACTTACGACGAATTGAATTCATAACAGCCTCCTGAACAAGCGACTCATCATGAACATCTGGATGAGAACGATCCACTGGGTCTGCATGCAAACCGACATACCAATCTTTTTTAACTTTCAACCGGGGTATCTCCAATTTATCTGACATCATGTAGCCAGAAACCCTATACCAGAATAAATAGAACTGCTCTTAATTCTGAGAAATTGCATCTCCACTACCTTCGCACAGTGAAAAAAAAAAAAAAACAGCCACGTGAATGAATAGGAGAGAGTTACCTGAAAAAGAGCACCTCTCCATTGTAGGTAGCCAAAGCTATTTCTCTCACACCATCCTTGTCAATATCATATAAGAGAGGACTGGAATGTACAGTTGACTGATGAAAAGCAGGCCATCCTAGTAAATTATGTAACAAGTGATAAATGTTCTCCATATATGGATCAAAGAATGCAATATCACTGAAGTTCTATGCTTGATGCATCTCTCTGTCATATAAATGTAATGCAATCTTTAAACAATTTAATCAGTGATTCATATGGTTTTAAATACTGTCCAGTTCATCACATTCTGGCCGGTTTGTACCAATTTTTTAGCATCCCAGTTCAGAAACACCCCGGTACACCCGTGAGAACGAAAATAACATGCAAACCGGCTGATTCTCAATACAAACAAGCCTGCACTGGATTTATATGACCAATTTATTCTAGTGTGAACTGGTCCAGTTTGTAGAATTGCAGAGTTTTAAGATTTTTAACTTTTAACTCTACCTACTGAACCATGTGGCAGTGTAGGCAAACAGCTAGCAGCTTTTGTATTTATGTTTTGTGCACCGGACCTCATGGGGCTTATTTAAAGATATTGAGGCAGTGTATGCCTCAGTAACCTACCGATGTGGGACTTTGATTGTGGGCACAATTTTATAAATATTGGGTTTGGTAATCTAGCATTGTTTATTCAATCATTTGATGTGACATCGAAAGATTTGGGTTTTCATAGTGATAAAACTACAAGGCAGCATGTCAATTGATAAAATATTGCTTGAGTGAACAGATCAAAATTCTAAAAAAAATTATTTGAATTCCGGTGACAACTAATTGATGAAATGTGATTCAAATTTATCTATTCCATGTGAACAGAACCAATTCTTCTTTTAGTACATATTTTTAAATGTCATAACATCTATTAAAATACGATAACTTAATATTAAAATAGTCCCAAAATGGGTATCACTGAGTTTTAGAGGGATTGTTGACGATTTAAAAAAAAAAATGACTACACCAAATTTCCGATACGTAACGCTCAATACTCATGATACCATTACACCGTGACCATTACCATTATGTGTCCTAATACCACGATTTAGAACCTTAGTGATTAATGATTTTAAAAACATGAAAACCTTAAGGTCCTCATGCTCTTGTACCTTCTAAGTTCTCACTAGACTAGAAAATAGTGAGTTAAATGCTTCTAATTTAACGTAATGCAATAAGAAGGAAAATTCATATTCCAACTCTGGCTTTTCACACAGAACCGATAACAAGTTATACCTGGCATTTTATCTCCATCAGAACCTTCAAGAACTTCCAGGTAGTGAACAAATGAGGGAACAACTATATCGAGCTTTCCGTCACTGAGATATAAAATATGAATACAGCATAAAACAGGTTATCCACCACAAATATTAAAATCATTAGGCAAAAAATAAAACATGTTCCCTACAAATCCTTGATATCAAAGAATAACAGTTACTAGATATTTTATTTCGTTTTTGAAGTTTCTAGACATTGAAGGTTTCTCTGCTGAATGCACTCATTTCGGAGGGTATTTGACTGTGAAGCTTGGGAAAACTTTGTGTGTTGTCAGTTAAAAAGGGCAGCGCAGTGCAAGAGGCTGCCGCCTTTGCAGGATTTGGGAAAGGGGTCAGATGCACCATGTGCAGAGAGGCTCTTTCTACGTTTCAAACCCACATTTTTGTTTTGTCATTAAGCTACAGAAAAAAAATAATCTGTTTAATTTTTTCTTGGGTTAAAGTTTAATTTTAAAAAATTGCTTTATATTAATTCCAATGGTTAACATCAAAATTTGGCTTCCTTTCCTAGAGTGTTTTCAAGAAAATTTTGAGCAACACTCTTAAAACAAAGAGAAGAGAAAAACGATTAATTAAAATGAAATATATCACATGAATTAAAAACCAAAATTGGCGGCGTAAAATACTTGAAAGGAAAGCTTCTTTTTTTTTTTCACCTGTTTATATCAGCAATCAAGGGGGTAGCATATACACTAGAACTAACTTCTGTCTGCCATCTCAGCTCCAAATGTTGAGGACACTGAGTATTCAACAATTCATCTTCATCCCTACACACACCCACGAGAAAAGTAAATACACAATCATCCTTTGAAGTTATTGATTCTATATCTCAGGAGAGCAATACAGTAAGAACAATCAATTCTACTCCACTTTACCACGAATTTCATAGAAGTTAATTGAAAAAACAACAGAATCATCATACTTATCAGTAGTTCTCCTAAAAATGACCCTACTATACCACTTCGAAATCGAAGGAAATTCAAACGAAACCTGGAATTCAACACCAATTCCGACCCCTCAAACAATTTCTGGTGTTCATTTCCATTTCTCGCCTTTTACAGATAAAATTGAGACGTAATGAGTTAGAGAACTTACAGGTTGGGATAACCAAGGGCATCGTCGGTGGCCTCTCGTTCCCGAAACTTGTTCTTCTTCGTCCCCTCCGATTCCGATTCAGAAACGCCATGAATAGAGCCTAACGAAGCAAAAACGAGCAAGGAAATCAAGAAAACTGAACTCGTCTTCATGAGATCGATGAAGTACAATGAAATTCTTCGAATTGTGGATCAGATAAAGGCTAGGGCTAGTTCTTGATCAGGTTGTTGTGATTCGATTCATAAGTTAGTAGAGTTGAAAAACCCTAGCTAGGGTTCTAATAGCGATCTCCTCTGTGAGAAGAAGAGGAGCAATCGAAGAGGAGTTTTAGGACACACTGGTAACGCAGAGAAATCCTATTTCCACCACCTGATAAACTCAGGGGAGCTTGTATATACGCACCCAATCCACTCTATACACACGATATTTATTTTTATTACAATTTTATCTTTTAAGTAAAATTACTATTTTAGACATTATATCCAATTCAAATAAACAAACGTCTCAATGCACATTCAGGCTTCACATCCATCTGTTGAAGCTGTTAAAGCTCCAAGTTCATTGTAACTGTTACTTCTTCCATTGAAGCTGTTGAAACTCCAAGCCCATTTGTAGCTTTCCATTTCCATTAGTTTACATACTAACTTCATCCTCATTCATCATTGTTATGGAGGATTTCTCTTCTAAAAATTCAGATTTTTTAGAAGCAAATAAATGTTTATGAGAAAGATAGCCAAGGAAATGTGAGTTTTTGCAATAGTCTTGTTTTTTTTTTCAGTGTCTTTCGGATAACCAGAATCGAAATATATCATTTTTTTCAGAATTCTACAACCGAAATAATTATTTAATTTCGGAAGTTGTTGTCCGAAATAATTTAAATTTTACAACATTCAATTTCTGAAATTTTAAAATTAATTCGGACAACTACATTCGAAAATTAGCATTTTGTTCGATACTGTACTTCCGACTTAAGTAATTTTTTTTTCCCATTTTATATTCCAAATTTGTAAACTGCATACTAAATTTACAGTTTTGAATTGCAAATTAATCTTTATAATGCCATTTTCAAATTTGTAATGTTATACAAAACATGTAGGAATATGTGTCAACTCAAAGAAGTCAGGTTTGCGAGGATAATGTGTTGGATTATACTACTCAATTCACAACTGAACAGGTTCACTCTACGAAATTATAATGATTATGTTTTGAATTGCTCAACAAATGTAAATGTTTGATAATATTTATTTGACTTTGTAGACATTCAAAAGTAAGGATAAATTGCTCAACTGGGTACGTGAAGTTGGAAAGAAAAATAGTTTGGTCATTGTAATCAAAACATCAGACTATGGTGGAGGGAAAAAAAGATCCAGGATGTATCTTACTTGTGAGAGAAGTGGCCAATATAGAGCGACAAAGAAGTTAAAACATAATGGCAACAATACATCAAGAATAATCAGTACAAAGAAGTGTGGTTGTCTTTTTGATATGAGAGCTCACAGGTTGACCACACATGATGAATGGACATTGATCGTAGTATGCGGATTGCATAACCATCCACCTGCGGAGCACCTTGAGGGACATTCATATACGGGGAGGCTGTCAAATGATGAGAAAGCATTGTTAATGGATATGTCAAAGAGTATGGTTAGGCCAAAAAGAAATCCTAGTAATCTTGAAACAGTGAGATGCCCTCAATATAAGCACACTTAAAACCATTTACAATGTACGCCATCGAAACAGGGTGGTACAGAGAGCTGGAAGATCTCAGATGTAACACTTATTGGGTAAATTGGCCAAGTATAATTATATTGAGCGCCATCGATGTGAAGAGTCCACGATAACTGTGACAGACTTGTTTTGGGCACATCCTACCAGTTTGGACTTATTTCAGTCTTTCCTGCGTATATTAATTATGGATTGCACATATAAAACCAACAAATATTATCTTCCTCTTCTTGAAATTATGGGAGTGACATCAATTGAAATGACTTTCTCTGTAGCTTTCGCATACTTACAATATGAGATGGCCGATAACTATGCGTGGGTATTAGCTACATTGCGTGATGTCATTGATGATTTTGTTTTGCCAGCGATTATTGTTACTGACAGAGAGCTAGCCTTGATGAATGCCATACAGAAGATATTCCCGAGTGGCAGACATTTATTATCGCTAGCTTTGGCAAGCTAGCAAAAAGCTAGCTTTTAGCTTTTTTAGCCAAAAAAAGCTAGCTTTTTTGGCTAAAAAAGCCAAAAGTCAGCTTTTTACCAACTTCTTAAAACACCACTATGTCGTTGACATATCAGTAAGAATGTTTCTACCTGTCGTGACCCGTGTGCATATCAATAAGATATCCTCAGGATCATAAGAAGATCAATGTTTTTACCTGTCGTGACCCATGTGCATTTGAGTTGGTGCAATATGAACATGATTCCTTCTCACCTAGGGACACTTAAATCACTACATTAGCTTCTACTCTGGAAACTAAGAAGAAGCGACCTGTTAACAAGAAGGTGAATGTGAAGGGGAAGGTGTACATTACTAGAACAGTGAAACCTGGTGCATATGTTGATGCTTTCCCTTCTAGGTTGAAACCATACATTAAGTTTGTCAAGGATGTAGCTGCAAATGGGAATTGTGGTTTTAGGGCTATAGCTGCTTCAATTGGTCATGCAGAAGATGATTGGGCTCAGGTTAGGCGTAATCTTTTGGGTGAGCTGCACACACACAAAGAGGAATACATTACACTTTATAGGTCCTACGAAAGATTTGAAGAATTGACAAGCATATTGTCATACTTTGAAGACAGTTCTAGCTACTCACATGGATGACTATGCCAGACATGAGGCATCTTGTTACATCATGCTACAATCTTGTGTTATACCACTTGTCATTACAGCAATGTCTCACCTTTTTACCTCTTAGGACAGTGCCGGTACCTCAACTTGATAGACGTGAGATTGCCATTGGGTTTGTCAACGGAAATCATTTCATCCAGGTATAATAGAAACTTATCAATTTGTGCATGTACAGGAAGTTATGAGGTATGACCACTAACTCAATTGACATTTGGTGCAAGGTTTTTTTGCAGCCAGGCCATCCAGTTCCTCCTATAGCCATTAATTGGTGAAAATACCGTCACCCTTGCGCTGTCGACTGGGATGATGCATATGTGCACCACATTCAACATTTCAAGGACATTATTCATGATACTGTAGCTACTCGAGAGACATTTGATGTTGTTGATGTCGAATGACACATGAGAGGGAGATTAATGATCTGAGATTGGGCCGTGGAATTAGCCGGACAGATTGGGCCGGATGAGGTTGGGCGGAGGTATTTGGCTCCGAGATTGGGCCGTGATCTTGCTCGGCAATGGCAAAGGCGTTGTGGAACCGAGCAACCTGATTTCGTTGGCACGGAGGCCGGTTAGGTTAAGGTTCAGTTAGGCAAGGGTTCCACAGCTCGGGCGTTGCTCGGTTGTAATACGCGCGCCCTTAGCCCGGCATGACCAGTGTGATCAATCTCCATCTCGGCTTCGCCGGAATGCAGTCGAGCACGGCTGGAAGTGAGCCCGGTTGTAGGAGCACTACGACATCAAGTGCACTTGGGCTTGAAGTGCAGTATGGCCATTGATAGCCGAGATAATGTTGCCCGGCTGCCGAGCTCCCAGCAGAGTGGGCTGGCAGTTGGGTTAGGTGATGCTCAGCAAGACTTGTGCTGACAGATGGGATAGCAGAGCCACGTGTCGAGAGATCACTGGGAGTAGATTTGGGGCGCAGAAGGTATATAGGCATGTCTGCGCCCCCATACAGGGACAGACGAACAATCTTGTAAGAATCTCTTACACTCAAACATTCTCTTCTCTCTCTCTCTCTCTATCCCAAGGTGTGTGCTAACTTGATCGTCGGAGGGATTTTCCGGCCACACACCGTCGGGTAGCTCGCCGCCGTTGTGCTTTCAGGTGATCGGACAGAAACGGAGCTTGGAAGAAAGGAGTACGGGCTTGCCGGAATATTTGCTCCCCGTACAACATATGTATGCATTTGACAATGTTACAATTATGGAAGAAATTAATGGATGTGTTTTTGATGTTGATGTGTTCTGTGGCATGGATTGAATGTTATCGACCATTGTTACCATTCCATTCTAATAACAAAATATCATTTACAAAATCATCGACCAGTGTTACCATTCCATTTTAATAATAAAATGTCATTTTCAATGTCATCAACCATTGTTACCATTCCATTCTAATAAGAAAATATCAACCATTGTTACCATTACAACAATGTCATTTTACAAAAAACACCACAAAAAATTCATCAACTAACAAATAACATGTCACAAATCAGTTGTATACCTACGACTTTATGTCAATGTCGGAGATGAAAAACGACCTCCAGTACAACTAGGTCCAGCAGAACTAGGTCCAGCTTCGTCAATGTGCTGACCTTCAAAGATATGTGCCATAGCCTCGATAGCCTGGTAAAGTCGATGAGGATGTCAAATCCCGTCCTCATAACCAGCCTGAATGATAGGATGTGCAATCCTCAGTACATGTGCAATACACTGCATTTGAAAAGAATATCACATTTTAGGGAACATATCAGAAAAGAAAAAATAAGTTACAAATGCATAGTAGAGGATAATATATTACATCGGCATGTTGGCTGAAATCCTGATGGTCATGGACACGTGTTTCATCAGTGTGCTCAACATATAGGTGCGTGATATTCTTATACCAATCCATGTAACCCGGTACGCATTCCCAAGGCTGACGAACTGGTGTGCTCCTTCGCTGCTCAGATAACACGTGGTTATCCTAAGCCTCTCAGATCCTATCCAAGTATCTATACATGACTGTATATCGTGCAGACATGTTGCCTCGAGCACCACAAGTGGGAGCCAGCGATGTATCTGGGATGGTTTGAACCCTGCCAAACTACCTTAGAACTCTATCTGGATGATAAGGTTCGACCACGTCTAAGCACTTCAAGCATCCATGATAGAACGTAACCGGGGTTACATGGATGCCGGTCTCTGCAACTGTGGTATGGATCCCAAATAACCTGTAAATGTAAAGTTTTTTTGAATTAAAGTATATAAAGGGTAAGATAAATAGAAAGTGTTAAAATTGTCTCAGGACGAGTAAACTTACATTAGTCGCTACCAAACTGTCAAGCTCCGCTTGAAAAGATTTCAAATGATCAATGGAGGAACCCGCCTCTCTCCTAGATGCCCAATGGTACACGTGTGGCATGTTTTCATTGTAGCCTATTTTTGGTGAGGTCAGAATGCTTGGAAGTGCTCATAAATCTACGCCTCCAGAAGAGTCATATAACTACCCATCTGCTTAACACCAGACCGGCTAGCATACCCCAACTGTTTGTATTAAAATGCTAATGTAGCAGCACCCCAGGCGTAAGTATGAATGGATCCTAAATCTATCAATAAGCCAAGATAAACAACAGGAACCTGCCGCCACTCTTGTCACTGAAGGGCGTACATCCCAACAGAAACAACAAATAAGCTCTAGCAACGCACTGTATAGCCTCCTCTGGGTTTGAATCTGTGACACCAGCAAACTGACTTCGCAACCACTCAAGCCTGACTGAATTCCCACCAGCAATAGAAACCTCGTCATATGCTACATGTTCAATAATCCCCAAGCCAGAAACCAGTAGTGTAACTCCATGATAATTGGTCACATCTGGTACGCTGACTGATCTGCCTACAATGGGAAGGCGAAGAATAGTGCCAACATCATCCAAGGTCAAGGTCATCTCACTAACTGTCAAATGAAATGTGTTCGTCTTAGGTTGCCATCTCTCAACAAAACTAGAGATTAGAAGCTTGTTGACGAACCGATAAGTGCAACGAGCTAACTGTGACAGCCCAGACTGCTCAATAATGGCTTTGAATCTGGTGTTGTTGTCTACTGACCACCATGGCTATGTAAGGATCTTCGAAAAGTGATTATGACACTTTAGGGGCCCTCGTTCCTATAACACAAATGATATCTTATTAGAAACTACCATACAACACCACAAAAAAAAAAAAATTCATATACAAATGAATTTCACTTCTACTCAGGAATGTTTACCTCTCCATGCCAAACAGTTGCAGCGACATGACTATTGAAACTCCGCAGTATTGATGGATCAATCGGTCCACCTGGAAAAGCATGAGTAAGGTCCTCTTCCTAGACAGTAGGAGAATCGGGTAAAGAGGCATCCTTCACGACATGTCAGGTATATCATCACCTTGAACTCGTCTTTGGCTTCGACTCCGACTTTGACTGGCACTGGGGATATCATATTTTATCGAAACTGGATCACGACCTCGACCACGACCTCGACCTCGTCTTTGCCCACGCCCTCGTCCCCGTTCATGGTCAACATCCAATTCACGACGTCATCTATTTGAAGCAGTAGGTTGGACACGTTATTGACATTCAGAATCCATATTATCTGCAAAAATTAATATGTTTAATGACTATACAATTGTAAAAACAATATACAAAAGAGAGGGGAAAAAAAAACTGTTCGGAAGTTGAAAACCGAAAATATATATTCTCTTCGGAAGTTGAAAACCGAAAAAAAAAATTAATTTCAGAAGTTGAATGTTGTTTGAATTAAAAATATTCGGAAGTTGACTGTCGAAATAATGAAAAAATTTCGGAAATCTACAGTTGAAATAAATGATTATTTTCGAATTTCTACTTTCGAACAACTTGTTTACTTTCGAAAAACCAGTTCCGAATGATGAACAAATTGCTCATTTCGGTGGGCGTTCGTTCGTTTCGAAAATGGTAAAAACAAAACTCTACATTTCAAATTAAATAGGAATAAGGATTGAAAAGTAAACTAACCTAAATAGGAATGAGGATCAAAAATGAGGATTCAATGCTTCAATGAGATGTCTTAATGGATGCTGCTTTGGGGATGAAAGCTGTGAGAGAGAACTTGTGTGAGAGATGCAGCTTCAATGGGTGTGTATTTGCACCGTTGGGAGAGCTGGGTTTGAGGGTCTGGGGTGTGTGTGTGTGTGTATAAGGATAGATGTGTAATGAAACGTGTGTGCAGTGAGTAAAATAATTAGGGATTAATTTTTTTGGTGTGTGTAGTGAGAAGGATATGCAAAGAGTGAATATTGTGTGTGCAAATAGAAGCTCCCTAAACTCAGGGAGCACAATGACAATTATATCTGTGGGGAAGTGGTTTGGAAATACTCTTCAGATCCTGGAAGATGCCAATGATCCTCAGCTAGTCACCTGCAAAGATACAAATACTCCGGTCGGGGGTGCCGGAATTAGCACTCCGACGGACAAGTCAGTTCTTCTACTCAAGAAAGCTTGTTCACTAAGTTTTTAGAAGTGATTCTTACATACCTTTACTAGTCCATTGCCATTATATTTATACTCGTTTCTTCTGATCCTCGGGGCCAGGGCCTACTTTTTCAATCATTATCTTTTCCACTATTCGGCTCTAGGGATCCTTCCCCATTCGGCCTATTTATCCTGTTCGGCCCCTTATCCTTGCGGGATATTTGCCGTCTAGCGTCAAGCTTCTGAAATATACCTTTTATCTTCGCCAATTATTCGGCTACCACAATTGCCCTCCGAACTCCCTGTTGACGGCAGTCAATCGGCGTGTTTGGTTCAGGATTTGAGAAGTTTAGCGTCAGGCGGCTTCGCGTGCCCCAATATATGTCAGGAGGCGCGCGCCTTTTTGCTCATCATTACGCTTTCCCGCTCTATTCATGTGTATCTCAGCATTTATTGCGATTTGAAACTTTGGTCCTTTCGAATTCACATTTCGTCGATTTTCTGAGACTTTTGGATCGCCAGTGCATATCCCTCCGTAACTCGCGTTTTCTGCAACTTCTTCCCGTCTTCCCTTGTCTCATCTGCTCTCGTAAGTTTCCTTATCCCTTCTTTGTAACCCTGTTTTCTGTTTGCTATTTTAGCTTCGGTGAATATTTAGTTCTTTGCTAAGATGGCCAAACATTTGAAAGACCTCCTTTCTGAGGATCGTATCTCCGGTTTCCGGCAACATTTTTCTATTCCTGACGACGTCCATTTATCCCTTGTAACGGACAACGCTCTCGACATGGAGAGGGAAGATCAAAACACGATCGTATTCCCTCTTTTATCCATTGCGGAGGGCGGGGTTCGTTTCCCCTACACCCACTTCTTAGGGCCGTTTCCGCTATTGGGGTTTGATTCCTTCTCAACCCAATGTAAATTTCTTTCGAATCATCATGGGGGTTGTAGAGTTGAATCGACGCCTTAGGATTAACCTTGGGATTCCGGCCATTCGGCATTGTTACGCCTTAGCCAAATCCTCCGGTCGGCTGGGGCGATATTTCCTCAGGGCCAAAGATACTGACCATCACTTGGTGACTATGCTTGCCAGTTCTGGTAAACGGGTTGACGACGTGATGGTCAACGTCCGAGGTAATTGGGAGTTCGCTGAAGGGGAGGATCGCCTGGACCCTATTCCCAGACATAAGGGTGACCCAGGTTGCCACGCAATGTCTTGTTTGTTGGTCTATCTCTTATTTGGCTCTTTTCCCTGAATCGCTTTTTATCTTTGCAGGTAATAGGTTGAAGAAAATTCTGACTTCGGTTGACGACGTGGTTCTTGGGGAAATCAAGACTGCACTCACATATTTCGGCCGCCCAAACGTACAACAGCAAGGGAGAGCCGCCCATATTCTCCTTCGGTACGAACCCACTTACACTACTTTCTCGGCTGCAGATAACATTCCGATTCCAGCCGGCAATCAACAGCTCTCGGCCCTTATCTTCCCCAGCTTCAAAAACCTTAGGCAGATCGGTCTCGTAGCTTCTGATTCGGGGAAGACGCCGAGCCGGTTGTAGAGGTGATTGCCGATCCGGCTGGGGAGTCTACTGAGGGGTTGTAGGGGGCGACGAGGCCGTACGCTCGGCATTTGAGGCCACCGAGCCATCCGCCTCAGGACGAGCAGATTTCTCTTCCGGGGATATTTTTGCGAATTTGGGGGATCTACCCGGCGATTTCTTTGAGGGTATGGCGAAGGAAAGCTTAACGCAGATGGCACGTAAAAGAAATGCCGAGCGGATGGCCGCCCGAAAGAAGGCTGAATGCGCCGCATCAGATCCCAGCTTGATCAAGCCCTTCGTACCCGTTTCTGAGGGACAGTTGAGGTTGCTGTGTCCGATACGGGAAAAGAGGGTGGAGAACAGGCCGATGGGGAACGGCTGATTCCGGAGCAAGGCCAAAAGCGTGGTGCCGAGGGAGAAGCGAGTTCAGAAGCTGGCCCTGATAGCAAACGGCCTCGGCTTGAAGAACCGGACGTGGTCGCTCCGTTCGTTATTCAGCCAAAGATCAGGGATATGCCGATTTTATCCGACGCTTCGGCCATCGAGGATCCAGCCGTGGCACTGAGCCTGGCGGCTTCAATTTCTCTGCCGGCTGACAACAAAGCCTTCGGTGCCGTGCCTGATATTATGGCCGTTGCCCTAACTGCTCAATCGGCACTCCTGGTAGGTCACCTTCATTTCGCTCTTGTTTGTTAAAGGCATCTAATCATACCGAATTGTTTTGCAGACGATCGGAAGGATCGCCGACTTGGGTCGCCGCCTGCGTGATGCTCTCAGGAGAATTGACCATTTGCAAACAGAGGTGCAGGGTCAAAAAAGTAGGGCCGAGTTCGAAATTATGAGAGCTGAAATGGAGAGCGCGCGAGCCGAAGCGGAGAAAGAGAGGGTTTGCGTCGCCGAACAGCTTCGTGTTGATGCTGAGGGTAGGGCAAATGCGAGCGAGGAATCGCTCAAACTTTCCAAGGAAGCACTTGCTGAAGCAAGCTCAGTTAGAGGAGCTTAAGGCGGCCCGCGAGAAAGCCGAATCGGAGGCCTTTGAGGCAGGGAGAGGCGCCGCTCTGACGGAATATGTTGAAGAAGTGTCCAAATTTGAGAATCCGGGTTCAAACATGGGTGGCTCAAAGCCCTTGCTGCCGCTGAGGTTACATTGGATTTGCCAATTCCTTATGAGCAGGTGGATGTTGAGCCACTTGAATCCGATACCGACGAATGATCTGGGAGCCGTTTACTGAGCAGGCGTCTTTTTTTTTGTTTTTTCTTCTTTTGGATAGTGCTTGTTGGTTCAGGGTAGTTTTCATGTATAAATTGGTTAGCATCTGCGCAATTTATTAATGAAAATTTCCTTGTAATTTTGCTACCACCACACACTTTGTATGAAAGAGTTCTGTGGTTTAATTTTAATGAAAGAGTTCTGTGTTTGTCAATGCATTTGGTAAAATGGAATTGCATATACTGTGGGGAAACCCTGATTTGTGAATCTGCCCTTGCCCCAGGGGGTTCATAAAAAGAATTCTAGCTCTGAATCAACTTGTGAGCCGGCTGGGGTACTTGGTCCGAATAGATTGATAAATCTGCTCTTGCCAGTCAACTCGTGAGCCGGATGATTTTACTGTGGCACGAATGATTTTATCTAGAACTCTTCTACACAAACCGTACATAGAATATCGTTTGTCCAAACTTTAGTTTTTTCCTTACTTGAATCTGAAGTCGCTAACCACTGAAGGTAGAGAGGAAAAGATTGGTCAATATCTGGGTTCCTGCAGATTCAATACATATCCCATCAAAATCACCATTTGCAATTTCACTGCCTACTGATCTTGGGCCCTTAGATTGATGAATCTGCCCTTGCCCCAGGGGGTTCATGATAAGAACTCTGGCTCTGAGGAATCAATTCGTGAGCCGGCTGGGGTAGTTTAGCCGAACAGATTGATGAATCTGCTCTTGCCCGAATCAACTTGTGAGCCGGCTGGGGTACTTGAGCCGAATAGAACCACTGAAGGTAGAGAGGAAAAGATTGGTCAATATCTGGGTTCCTGCAGATTCAATACATATCCCATCAAAATCACCATTTGCAATTTCACTGCCTACTGATCTTGGACCCTTAGATTGATGAATCTGCCCTTGCCCCAGGGGGTTCATGATAAGAACTCTGGCTCTGAGGAATCAATTCGTGAGCCGGCTGGGGTAGTTTAGCCGAACAGATTGATGAATCTGCTCTTGCCCGAATCAACTTGTGAGCCGGCTGGGGTACTTGAGCCGAATAGATTGATGAATCTGCTCTTGCCCGAATCAACTTGTGAGCCGGCTGGGGTACTACGCACTTAGGCTGCAGATCTTGAGCCAAAAGCTTGTCCTGCCGTCAACTTAGTCGGCGTCAGGCGATTGGGTTTCGCGATTAATGAACTTGCCTCGATCGTGCTGCCTCTGCGAGTGTTAAATGATCAAAGGTACAGCTTTTAAGAGTCTGGTAGGTATCTGATTCAGACTCCTGAGAGAAAATCTATTGTGCGAATGTCGAACAAACTCTTCTTTAACAGCAAAGGGGAAGCCAAGACATTGGCTGAGCTTGGCGGTGATATGAATCGAAGTGAACACCGTGGTGCGCCCTTGCGTGCTGGGAGTAAGAGTTCTATGGGTCGAGAGAGGCGTCAATCTCCTCGACGTCGTAGTAGGTCGCCCAGACGGGATAGGCAGTCCCAGGGGAGATCGCCACACGCCCAAGTCGAAAGGAGATCAGACGCGAATCCGTGCCCATTAAGTTTTGCAGTATTTGTGAAGAATAAGCCCATGACGGAAGCGGACTCGATCGTTCGAGATCCAGACGTGGCGGTCGAGTTTGCTCGACAAATATTTCCTCCGGAAGTTCAGCAGTCAATGGTTGGTCGTCAGGACTACGAAGTGTTTCGCGAGGGCATTCATGGGGCGGTGAAAGGGCTCTATACGGCTTATGAAGTCGGCATGCGATTGCGCGCCGCCCGCCGAGAAATGGAGAAAAAGGAAGAGCATATCCGCAGTTTGGAGGCTCGCGTGGAGGCGGCTGAACGTGAGTTAAGAAAGATCAAAGCGGCTCAAGTACAACCAGCAGGGCAGGTGAATCCAATCGTGGAAGAGAGGGTTACCAGTCGGCTTATAAGCGCTGCCATTGCCGATCGTGAAACGGCGAGCATGTTCGCATTGGAGTCCGCCAAGGGGAGGTCTTATGAAAAAGGTTTTCACGAAGGGCGCTTGGTTGGAATCCAAAAGACCAAGGAGAAGCTTGCCGAAGAGGTTTGCCGATGTGAAAATCGTGGGTTCAGGCATGGTTGGATCAAGGCATCTCAAGTCGCCGAATCTCTTCGCTTGTCAGGCATCGATTCGGCGTCACCTCTCTACCACAGTAAGGATTTTCCGTTTTCTGCTTTCGAGGTTGAGAAGAGTGAGGATGAGGGCGACGCCATCTGACTTTAATTATTGTAAGGTTCGAACGCTGGTCGCGTTTGCAATTATGTAATTTCTTGGTTTTTTGAATAAAGACGCTTTATTGAAAATATCAAATTGTCTCCCGCATTCGGTGTACGCGTGTTTAATTTGATTGCATAAATGTTTGGATAGACGTAAATATATCAATCGGACTCGGCATGTTAAATCGATGCGCCGATTCGTTGTGCGTGATCGGCCTACATGTAATGGCCGTTTACTTTTGAATAAAGCCATTGCGGCGTGTGTTGTTGAAATTTGAAGAAGCCGTGAGCCAGAGATCGGAGGGGCTACGGCATTTTGACTTAGCTCGAATGCCAGATGTCTAGCCGATTGAGCTAGGTAATTTTTGCCCTTGCGCAGCCTATGCGCGCGCGTTTTAGCCAACCGTTGGGTTAACTAGGTCATGGAGAATGTTGACCGACGCCTGTCTCGTGGGGTTTAGTGTTGATAAAATCACTTCGGGATTTGGGCCTCGAGATCGCGGCCATTACTGAGAATAAAAGCGGCAGGCGCCTCATGCAATCAAACATATTTGGCTCACCAGCATCTATTGCGTGGGATGATCAAGAGTTCTCACCATCAGATGGTGATGATAGTTGCAGGAGCTCAAATTCCGGCCGAACTTGGCGCTCAGATGGTTTGCGGCGGAGGATTCTCCGTTTGCGGCGGAGGATTCTCCGATGTGGGAGGTGGACCGCTGAAAGGAGAAACTGGAAACACGTCAGCCTCCAAGTCGTTGAAGCAGATCGCCCCGAAAGGAGACACAACGACCGCTGCCCCTAACCTCCCTTGTCTTGGATCTTGGCCTTGACATTGTCGATGGTGTCAGAGGCCCGGCGACATGCCGATTCGGGCGGTTAGATCGATGCGTTTTGAGCCGCGATGGTTGTTCAAATGACAAGAGTTGGGTCGATGGGGTGATTTGTCTTAGAAGTTAGAGATAGATATTGTAATGTTCGAACGCGGATTGCGTCTATGTAACAACTTTTTAATCAAATAAAAAGTGTTATTTCATATAGTTGAGTCTTACTCTGAAAATCTTTTGTTTAGCTATGCCGTGAATGTTCCTGATCCCAACTTTTAATGGTTAAGCACGTCATTTCGTATGGTTTAATAGTTTGCTATCGGAAAGTTTGCTACCGGAACTTTTGTGTAGCTTAAATATTTTTGCTTAAATATTTTTCCTGTATTCAGGGATCGGCCCTTGCCTTAGGCGGGATGCGAATTTAACCGGAATGGGTCGTACTCGTGGCCGGCTAAGGCACGCCTTGTCCGGCGAACCATATTAGTGATTCCGGCTTAATTAGTTGATTAAAACGGTTACGCGGGCTCCGGATCCGGAGACTTATTTTGGCCAATCGTGATATCCACGAAGGGCGCTCCGAATTCCTGCACCAAAGGGCGCTCCGAATCCGGAGGCTTATTCGGCCCTAAGGTGTCATGCACCAAAGGGGGCTCCGAATCCGGAGACTTAATTGGCCAATCGTGACATCCACGAAGGGCGCTCCGAATCGGAGACTTATTCGGCCCTAAGGTGACCTGCACCAAAGGGGCTCCGAATCCGGAGGCTTATTTGGCCCTAAGGTGTATGCACCAAAGGGGGCTCCGAATTCGAAGACTTAATTTGGCCAATCGTGACATCCACGAAGGGCGCTCCGAATCCGGAGGCTTATTCGGCCCTAAGGTGTCATGCACCAAAGGGGGCTCCGAATCCGGAGACTTATTCGGCCCTAAGGTGACCTGCACCAAAGGGCGCTCCGAATCCGGAGGCTTATTCGGCCCTAAGGTGTCATGCACCAAAGGGGGCTCCGAATCCGGAGACTTATTCGGCCCTAAGGTGACCTGCACCAAAGGGCGCTCCGAATCCGGAGGCTTATTCGGCCCTAAGGTGTCATGCACCAAAGGGGGCTCCGAATTCGGAGACTTAATTTGGCCAATCGTGACATCCACGAAGGGCGCTCCGAATCCGGAGGCTTATTCGGCCCTAAGGTGTCATGCACCAAAGGGGCTTCGAATCCGGAGACTTATTTGGCCAATCGTGACTTCCACGAAGGGCGCTCCGAATCCGGAGGTTATTCGGCCCTAAGGTGTCATGCACCAAAGGGGACTCCGAATCCGGAGACTTAATTGGGCCTAAGAGGCTTAAGGAGAGTGACAAAGAAAATCGATTTTCATTAAAACGTGGTACCAGTACAAGCCATCAGATCCCACAAGTCGGGTCCGTAAATGGATCTTCATAAAGTCTACGTTCGCGCGGATTGCGGTGAGCCACGGATCTCCTCAATGCCACGGTCTGTTGGGAAGCGCATAAGCTGATGGTAGGTGCTTGGGACAACCTTCATGATATGCAACCAGGGGGCCCCATGATGGCATTATACAGCGACGGAAGCTTAACAACAAGAATTCCACGTCAACCGTTTTTGAGCCCGCTCGAACAGGTAGCACGACCTTTCCCAACGGGTACTCTGGATTCGTGTTGAAGCCGAACAGTGGCTGAGACGACGGTGATAGGTCCGACTCGTTGAGGCCGAGTTCAACAAAAGTTCTGTAGTACAAGATTTCCGAAGTGCTTCCTGGGTCTATGAGAATGCGTTCAACGCTGAACTGACGTACGCGTAATTTGACGACCAAAGGATCGACGTGGCTGGCCACTATTCCGACGAGGTCGGAGTCATCGAACTTAATTGTCGGAGTTTCTCTGGGCCTGCCGGTTGACATGTTATGTTTTTGGGGAATTGGGTGCGATTGGATTGTATGCACGGTCGGGGATGCCGGCAGACCGTAGATTATGTGGATCACACCAAGCGGAGGTGAATCCTGTCTCAAGGCTAATGCTTTGGTTGGCCTTCCCTTGCTCACGTATTGCTGCAGTCGACCATCTTGCACTAGTTCCTCCAATGATCCTTTAGCGCATAACAGCTCTCGGTTTCGTGGCCGTGGTCTTTGTGGTATTCGCATCGTCTGTCCCTCCTCCCCGTGTGTCGGAGGCCCCACCATCTTCGACGGCCACTTGAAAAATGGAAGGTGCTGGACTTTGGTCATTATTGCCGCGATCGGCTCTGTCAACTTCGTATACTTCTTGTCGGTTCGCCTTGAGCGTCTGCTGTCGACTTGTAGTTGTTCGTTCGTTCGGTGGGAGCACTGATCGCTTGATCGGCGGGAGTCCCGCCTTTTATCTCGCTTGGTTCGTTGCCGGGGCTCAGGGCTCGGTGGCGGCACGGAGCTTATTGGTGAGCAATTTCGGGGAGGGCCGTTTTGCTGGAGATTTGTCCGGCTTTTATCCTCAGGGCATCATCTTCGACTTTACAATATTCTTCAACTTTCTTCATCAACGCCTAGACTGTTTTGGGGGGCCTTCTGGTCAGGGAACTGCGCAGAGCACTATCAGGATGTAAACCCATTTTGAAGGCGGTGATGGCCATGGAGTCGTTGCAAGCGTCGTCAACAAGGTTGAAGCACTCCCAATATCGTGCCGAGTACGCTCTGAACGTCTCTCTCGACTGGATCTGCATAGCCCAGAGGGAGTCGGCCTGTTTCGGTTGCACCTCGTTGGTGATGAACCTGGCCCTGAAGGATTTCTGCAGTTGTCGGAAGCTTTTAATCGAAGCTGGCTCCAACTTGTAATACCACCTGACGGCTAGTGGACCTAGGCTGCTAGGGAATATTCGGCACATGAGGGCTTCATTGTCTGCGAGCAGCGTCATGGCCTGTTTGTAATGACGGATATGATCAGTGGGGTCTGATTTTCCGTCGTAAAGAGTGAACGATGGAGCTTTGAATTTCTTGGGTAGGGACGCTCTTGCGATCCGTCGAACGAAAGGATCGTGCTGGTCTTCCTCATTTGAGCTGATTCTCCTGCGCTTGTTCCTTGTTCGCAGATCCTTTTCGGAGGAGCTGGAGGTTTCAGATCGTCCCCTTGCGTCGAGCTCCGTGGATGATGAGTTGGAGTTGCTATTGGTATCCTTTGGTCGGGCCCGAGGTCTTTGCCCGTCTGCCCTCGGAGGTCGCTCTGGTTCCTGGCGCATGGCCTCTCTAGATTTTGCTACCTCCAGGGCCAAATCTTGACGGAGTCGTTCGTTCTCAGCGATCATGTTCTCGAGCCTTTGTTCGTTTTGCTTTGCTTGTTCTATGATAGCCTGCATTGTTTCTTGTGCTGAAGTTGTTGGCGAATCGAAGTTCAAGACGCGTCGTGCCGCGATGGTTTCTTTTCCGAGCATATTAGCTGGGGTGAGGTCGCCTCCCTGTGTGATCTCGTCGGTGGCTATCAGGATCTTCGATCACGCCTTCCATGGATGTATTCGAGTATTCCCACAGACGGCGCCAATTGTGGGGAAGTGGTTTGGAAATACTCTTCAGATCCTGGAAGACGCCAATGATCCTCAGCTAGTCACCTGCAAAGATACAAATACTCCGGTCGGGGGTGCCGGAATTAGCACTCCGACGGACAAGTCAGTTCTTCTACTCAAGAAAGCTTGTTCACTAAGTTTTTAGAAGTGATTCTTACATACCTTTACTAGTCCATTGCCATTATATTTATACTTGTTTCTTCTGATCCTCGGGGCTAGGGCCTACTTTTTTAATCATTATCTTTTCTACTATTCGGCTCTAGGGATCCTTCCCCATTCGGCCTATTTATCCTGTTCGGCCCCTTATCCTTGCGGGATATTTGCCGTCTAGCGTCAAGCTTCTGAAATATACCTCCTTTATCTTCGCCAATTATTCGGCTACCACAATATCTTAATTAAAAATTATTATAATAGACATCTATCAACCCCCTAATATTATATACATAAATTTTTTATACATATCTTTTAGAAACAAAAATATCTTAATATACACTTTTTGAATGAAAACAATTAAATCCTAATTTTTCTATTGTGGTCACTTTAATTATTATACACTCTATACTCCTCTGTTACTTGCAAAGAGCAATACTCTCAAAACATCTCTCATATTACTTTAATCTCTAGGTTTATATTCGATTATTTACATCGTTTAATTATTAGTTCAACAAATTTTACTTGATTTTGATATGGAAGAGTTGCAAACCTATGGAAGTTCAAACTCAAGTAATGGTGATAGCAAAATCAGTGATGAAAAGGTAAAATTGTGTAGTTATTTTTTTGTTTTTTTTTAGTCGGAGACTCAGTGCCGAATTTTATCAATTAATTCGGAAATCAACTGCCGAAATAACATTAATATTTCGATACAAAAGTTCCGAATTTTTTTTATATATTTCGACACTTTAATTCTGAGTTTTAATTATTTTTTTTTTAAGTGCCTAATATAATTAATTTTTTCGGCTATATAGTGCCGAAATTGTTTATTATTTTCATTTTTTTAGTGTCGAATTTTTTTATTTATTTCAACTCTGTAAAAACGAATGAAATTTTTTCTCCCTCCTTTTTAGATGGCATGCACTGAAGAACCAGAGGTTCGATCGGATACTATGGTGGATTGTACTAGTCATTTTACAGCTAAACAGGTAACTTTCAACATAAAATTCGTAAGTTCATAATTTGTATTAGTTAGTTTGTTCAGTTTGTTCTTATGAAAGTTGTGTGACATTATATATAGGTTTTCGACAACAAAGATGAATTGCTCACTTGGATACGTGACATTGGAAGGATAAATGGCTTTGTTATTATTATAAGGACGTCGAACTATAGTGGCGGTCGTAAGAGACCAAGAATTTATCTTGCTTGTGAGTGGAGTGGGAAGTATAGATTGCGTAAAAAGTTGAAAGATGGCTCAAAAGACTTATTGAGACAAACTAGTACGAAGAAGTGCGAATGTCCATTTGATTTGGGGCATTCAAATTGAAAACAAACAATGAATGGACATTGAATGTAGTTTGGGGGCTGCATAATCATCCAGCTACGTAGCATCTCCAAGGACATTCATATATAGGGAGATTGTCAGCTAATGAAAAGTCGCTGTTAGTAGATATGTCAAAGAGCCTAGTAAGACCAAAAGAGATACTCATTACACTCAAACAGAGGGATGTCCTTAATGACAGTTTACAATGTACGACATCGATGTAGGGTTCTACAGAAAACTGGTAGATCCTAGATGCAACAACTGCTGGGTGAATTAGCGAAACATAAGTACATTGAGCGTCATTAATGTGAGGAAGGCTCTATGACTGTCACGAACTTGTTTTGGATACATCCAGTGAGTTTGGATTTGCTTCGTACATTCCCTTGTGTCTTAATTATGGATTGCACATATAAGACGAATAGATATCGGCTTCCTCTTCTTGAAATTGTGGGAGTGACATCAACTCATATGACATTCTCCGTTAGGGATGGCAATTTAAACCCGGCCCGACGGAGACTTGATCCCCCGATCCCGATTAGAACAGGTTTTCCCCGAAAATTATCCCCATAGGGCCGGGGATGGTATTAAAAATTAAATCCCCGATGATTTTCGGGCTGGGACCGGGGATGGGGAGTGATTCCCCCGGCCCGGTCCCGACCCGCCCCGGCCCGAGCAATCCCCGTATAATCCCCGAATATGTATATATGTTTAGGTTATATATATATATATATATAGGCTACTTTTGAGACTTTTAAGGCCTATTTCTTCTTCACTCGCCTCTCTTCTCTCAGACTCTCTTCTCCTCTCTCTCATTCTCTCTCTCTCTATGTTGCGGTGCTCACGGCGTCTCTTAGACTCTCTTTCTCTCTTTTTATGCTGCGGTGCTCACGGCATCAGCGTCTCCTCCTCTTTCTCATTGGCGTTACTCCTCCCTCACAACGTCACGGTGGCGGCTTCTCTCCTCTCTCTCACTAGCGACAGCTCCTCTCTCTCTCACGGTATCTCCTCCTCCTCTCTCTCACGATATCTCCTCTCTAGTTACTCTCTCTCTCTCTCTCTCTCTCTCTCTCTGTGTTTTCTGATTTTGTTCTTCAGATCTGGAAGTTCTGGTCACCGGTGCTAAGATCCGAGTTGAGGAGTGAGAGACGAATCTGGTGTAAGAGATACCGTTGAATCTGTCGAATACATAACTTTTGAATGTTGAATCTGTTGAATACATAAGCTAGAAGTGAAAAGACGAATTTGGGTGTGTTGTTGTTGATGATCCTCAGATCTAGAGCTGAATATATATGTTAAATCTGTTGTTGTTGTTGTTAACTCTATTCTTAAATCTGTTGTTGTTGTTTATGAGTATTAAATCTGTTGTTAAATCTGATCTGAAGCTGATTTTTTTTTTTTTTTTGGGCCAGGGACTTGTCGAGGTCGGGGAAACCCGATCCCCATTGGGGTGCGGGGGCGGGGGCAGTGACAGGTTCCCCGTCGGGGATCGGGGCCGGGGACGGCGATATTTCTACCATCAGGGATCGGGGATGGGGAGTGCGATCCCCGGCCCGGCCCGGTCCGGCCCCGTTGTCATTCCTATTCTCCGTGGCTATCGCATACTTGCAAAATGAGCGGGTTGATAATTATGCATGGGCATTACAAACATTGAGTGATCTTATGGACGACAGTGTTTTACCTGAAGTCATTGTCATAGACAGAGAGCTTGCTTTGATGAATGCCATTGACAACACCTTTCCGAATGCTCGACATTTGTTATGTCGTTGGCATATTAATAAGAATGTATTGACAAAATGCAAGAAAATGTTTGAGATAAAAAAAAATGGGACAAGTTTAACACTGCATGGAACTATTTGATATTGTCATCGACAGAAGAGAAAATACAATGATCACCTTACAACATTACATAAGGATTTCAGTAATTATTCGGAGGCAATCAAGTATGTTACTGTGAGTTGGTTGAATCCGTATCAAGAAAAAATCATTGCGGTACATACAGACATATGTATGCATTTTGGCAATGTTACAACCAATCGGTAAGATTTTTTTTTTTAATTTATTATAAATCATATTGTTATTTTTAATTATTATGCTTGACTATTTTGGTTTACATCCATATGAACAGGATTGGGAGTGCTCATGCTAGATTGAATAGGCAATTAGGTTCAAGTCAAACGACATTTGAGATTTCATTTGAAAAAATACATTGTTTACTTGAGTTGCAGCACATTCAAGTTAAAGCATCATTCGAGAAGAGTTTGACAACTGTGCAACATCAATTCAAACCTTCTCAATTCAGAGAGCTCCGGGGTAATGTGTCTATTTGTGTATTGGAGTATGTGTTGGCAGAGAGTAAGAGAGCAAATTCAGTTGGAATTGATATTGCAGCATGTGGGTGTATTCTTAGGTGCATGCATAGTTTACCTTGTGCTCACGAGATTGCAATTACATGAGACAAGGCCGTCTTATTCCACTCAGTAGCATACACGTACATTGGACGCGACTTACTATATGTGTGCATAATCCGAAGGTTGAGAAGTTGGAATTGATGTATCCCAGAACTTGAGATGATTTTGAAGCGGTTCAATGAGTCTGATATTGCCTTACAATTGGATATGTTGAAGAAGTTTAAAGAAATTGCAAATCTAATGAGCACTTTTCTTGTTAAACTTGATGTGAAACCTAATCCACGTCGAGGATATAAGAAAATTGATATATCTTGTCGTCGTGACCCGTGTGCATTTGAGTTGGTTGACGATGGTCATGATAGCCAGAGCACATTAGCTTCCAGTCAGTCAAAGAAAAAGAGAGCTTCAAAAGTGCATAAGAAGAAGCAGAATGTGAAGACAAAATATCGTACAAGAACAAGTTTACCGAGTGCATATGCTGGTGACTTCCCGCCTATGTTAATACCATTCATAAAGTTGATGAAGGATGTAGATGGTGATGGGAATTATGGTTTTAGAGCTATTGCGGGTTTACTTGGTCTTTGAGAGAATGACTGGGTGCAAGTTAGGCCTGATCTGCTACTTGAATTGAATAATCACAGAGATGAATACGTCGTACTATACGGGTCGCATGAGAGGGTTGAGGAGCTGACACACATCATTTCATATTTTGAAGATAGCCCAAGCTTTGATCGTTGGATGACTATGCCTGACATGGGGCATCTTATTGCATCATTTTATAATGTAGTCTTGTACCACTTGTCATTGCAACAGTGCCTCACTTTCTTACCTTTGAGATCACCGCCAGTAACCCTAGCTGATCGTCGCGAGATTGCCATTAGATTTGTCAATGGAAATCATTTTGTACAGGTATAAGTTATGAAAATAACCGAACATTGTTGTCTAATATTTGTGTAATTACAAATTTTATGTATTTGGTAAAGATATGTAATTTTTTGGATGTACGTGCAGGTATTTTTGGAAGCTGGTCATCCAGTTCCTTCCATTGCCGTGCTTTGGTGAGTTCACCATCACCTTTGTGCATCAGAATGAGAGAATGCATATGTTAGCCACATTCAAAAATTCAAAGACAACATAGGACCTAATGTAGCTACTCGAGAGACATTTGATGTAGTTGACATAGATTGATGTATTACAGAGTAATAATGACAACTTTAAGACATTAGTTTTTATGATTTACTAGTATGGAGTAACGAGATGGATATCATTTTGCCATTGGATTTTGTAATGGTCAGTTTTTTTTTTATATTTAAAATAGAATATTATATGCGTTATAGTTCTATAATTTATGGAATGGATGTCATGTTATTTTTACATTGTATAAACACAAAACGTAATGAAAATAATATTAACCAAGTGCAACTGCTATTAAAAAGTAATAAGATTAAACAAATATGTATAAAAAAAAAATAATATTAAATAGTAGTTCAATCCATCCACACCATCACAAACTACATGTGTGCTTGTACATAATCCAAAAAATACATAATCCGAAGATAATAATAATATTTGTCTTCTTATACATCCACCAACACCATCAGAAACTACTTGTGCTAACATTATGAACTACTATTAACTATGTGACCGGCGAGTGTAATGTGCTCCAAAACGATGTGTGTGGAAGAGCTGGGTGCAGACCGACCCTGAATGGATGTGTTGGGCGCAGCTTCACTAATGTGTTGATCTTGAAGAAGTTGTTCGATTGCATCAATTGCGTAGTAAAGCCTGATGTTGAACACTGTCCTCATAGCTAACCTCAACGAAAGGATAAGTAATTTGATATATCTGTGACATACGTTGCATTACGAGAACAAATATAACATTATATACAAACTTATAACAGTTTACATAAATAATTTGCAATGTAAATGAAAAAAAGAATACCTATGCATCTTGGCTAGGATACTCATAATGATGGATATTTGGGTCCACTTGAGAACGACACACTGGGATTTGTACATACATATGGGTAATGGTTTGGTACCAATCTATGCAACCAGGAACACAATCCCAAGGTTATTGTACCGGTGTACTCCTCCTCCGATCAAATAACACATGGTTGTCCCATGCCGTCCAAATAATGTCCAAGTATGCATACATAACATTGTAGCATGGAGCTGTGGCTCCTCGAGAAGCACGCATAAGGCCAAGTGGTGGATTAGGGATTGTCTGCACTTTGCCAAACTGTCTCAAAACTTTATCAGGGTGATATGGTTCAACTACTTCCAAACACTTTAAACAACCATGGTAGAACGTAACTGGGTGACACGGATGGGCATCTCTGCAACTCTGGTACGGGTCCCAAATAACCTACAAACAATAACAACTGTAAGATATGACAACTGTAAATTTTGTATGATATAGAGTTTCAAATTTTGAAGGACTTTTTAACTTACATCATGTACACCCAACCTATCAAGCTCTTCTCGAAAAGCCTGTAACTATGTCTCTTCACCAGACTCACTCCGAGAAGTCCAACGGTAAACATGTGGCATGTCTCGAGTGTAATTCATGTTCAAGTGTAGTCAGAATCCACGAAAGTGCTCATAAATCTATCTCTCAATGAGTGTCATGTAACCAGCTATTTGTTTTATGCCAGACCTGTTAGCGTACCCCATCTGTCTATATAAGTATGCCAATGCAGCAGCACCCCAAGCATATGAAGATACAATTGTCAAATCGGACAACAAACTCAAATAAACAATAGGGACCCTAGTACCAGTTTTGTCACTGAAAAGTGTACAACCCAACAAAAATAGCAAGTATGCTTTACCTGCACATGTAATTCTTTCCATTGAATCATTGTCTGTGACATTATGAAAGTGTGCCCTCAACTACTCAAGCCTCACTAAATTGCCTCCAGCAGTACACATCTCATGTCTGACCTTTTGCTCATCAATTTCCAAGGTATTAACTACTGATGCAATGGCCCGCCTTTCTGACAACTTATGCACGCTAATAGATTTGCCTACAATGAGCCCTAGGATAGTGGTGACATCGTCCAATGTGATAATCATCTCTCCAACAATCAAATGTAAGGTGTTTGTCTCTGGTTGCCATCTCTCAACAAAACTGGACACTACAATTTTGTTGACAAAGCGGTATATGCAACAAGCTAATTGTGCAAGTCCTGACATCTTCACAATGTCTACAAATGTAGCGTTGTTTCCTTGTTCCCACCACGACCACGAACGAATCTTAGATAAGTGATTATGACACTTCAAGGGCCCCCTTTCATCAGCACCATTCCAAATAGCTGCGGCAACATGACTTTTAAAACTTTTAAGGATTGATGGATCAGTTGGCCCTCCCGGAAATGGCTGAGTAAGGATATCTTCATCAACAATGTCAACATTATCACCAATAGGGTCATCATCCATAGCAATATCATCTATAACTAGTGCATCATGTATAGGATCATCATCCATGGCAATGTGCGTGTCATCATCATGCACTTGAGCACATCCACGTCCACATCCACGTTTTTCTAATTCATAGAGTTTTCTGTTCGAAGCTGTTACTGACTGATGTTCACTGGGACCGGTATCCATCTGCATAAGGAAAGTTGTTCTCATCAACCCAATATAATGAAACAGAATAAACACTTCCAGAAAAGGATCACGTCAATGCAGGTAATAAGTCGCCTAACCATGCCACCTTAATGAAATCTAATACGCAGTTATAGACCATTAAATTCACAATTTGGATGATATAAAATTAACAAAATAAGTTAAATACATAACCCTACTACTTATGAAAGATTGAGACTAAGATTTGTTGAAAAATTATAATGTAAACATGGATATAGCAAAACTATTTGTATTCTATACAGACAATTCACCAATTAGTTTGGTTGATGTTCACAACATGCGAAAAATAGATTAACTTCATTTCGGCCAATTTACCAAGGCAACATAGTCATTAATCAATACCAACATCATTTTTCAAACAATCAAAGGACTGCCCATCACTTGTCTTTATACATGCCATTGATTGTAAATTTGTTGTAGCTATAAGTATACAACCAAAGACCAAATTTGGCACCAATTTCAATGCTTTGAAAGGACAAACCCCAAAGGCAAAATAACTCAAGCTTTAATATTCTATATAATGCAATTGTTTTGTTCAGCTATTTAGCTAACAACATTTTTGAAACCCAACTACTAAGCTAACAATATCATGTGGAAATACTAATACTGCACAGATTTTTGTTTCTATTGTCATGCATTGAATTTCAAAAAAAAAAAAAAATACATAAACATACCCATAAAATAAAATTGTTGGAAAAGAACCTAAAGTAAAACCAATCTTGGTGGCCTATGTAACTTGGTGTAAATTTCTATATCATATATATTTTTTTAAAAAATCATTCGAAACTTCAGTGCCGAACACACACAAATATTTCGGAAATCAATTACCGAAATTATTGCATTTATTCGGAACAACAGAACCGAAAAAATAGAATATATTAGGCAAGCAAAGTACGAAATTGTGAATTTTGTTCGGACCTAATTTGTCAAAATTATACATATTATTCGGTGACTAAGTTCCGACTTAAACAAATGAATTCGGACACCCAGTGCCGAGATCTCCACAGTAAACGCAGCAAGGGAAAAATCGATGCTTTTACGCCAATGGCGCGAAGAGATATCCGAAAATGGTCAATGTAATAACAAAATGATAAATGCAATAATAAAATGGAAAGATTTCTTACCTTAAACAAGGTTTTCAATAGTGTTTAGTAGAGATTCAATGGAGCTCTTCAAAGTCTTCAATGGCGATGAGGAAAGTGCAAAGTTTTTTTTTTTTTTTTGGGTTTCCTGTTTGAACGATTTTTTTTTTTTTTTCTGTTCTGTTTGAACCAAGTCACTTTGGTGCAAAGTGGGTGGAACTAGAAATGTGAATTAGGATCGATTAAAGTGTGTGTATTTGAGAGTAAAGTGTGTGCACCATGTTATGAGTGAATGATTTAATTGTAATTTTAAGGATGCGGATTAAGAAAATTAGTTAATAATTAAATTAATAGGGATGTGTATTGAGAAAAGATTTGCCTTGAGTTAATTAGATGGGTGGAAATAGAATTTCCTGGTAATGCACGTTCAATCAGTTCACCATTTTCAACAAAATATGCCCCATCAATTTAGTGTATTTACTGAGGCAGTACTGACTTTCAATTTACTAGTATGAAATATCCCACCTAAAAAAATATATATACTATTTTAGTATTATTATGAAATATATATATATATTTTTAAATTAAATAAACTATTTTAAATTTTAAGATACCAAACCAAACCAAACCAAATCAAGTCTTAAGTTCTATTAAATGAGGTCGGCTACATGAATCTTTCTTCTTTACACGGCTCTATTAAAGGCCATTTCGTTATTCAAATTAAAAAGTAGACTCATATCTCTATTTACAAAGCTAGCTAACGTTAATCTAGGCCTACCCGATCCCCTAACACTACCATCCACCATCACTGCATCGCATCTTTTCACTACTGTCTTTGTTGGTCTCCGTTCAATATGACTAAACCATCTCAATAGATTATCTCTCAACTTATCTTCTATCGACGCTACTCCTACCTATTGCTGAATACACTTATTCCTAATTTTGTATCTTCTAGTCTTACCATATATCCACCTTAGCATCCTCATCTTAGCAACATGGAAGAGGGGTACCTGTTGTGCACTATGCACAGCAAGATTTGCTATGCTCCTAAACGACACCATAATGTTGCGTTTTGTTGTAAGCGTCGCAAAGTCACTGTCCACCTAAGGGGCAAGCATTGATTATGCTATTAGTATTTTTTATTTCATTTTTTCTCTTGCTTATTTTAGTTAATAGGGTTGGGTCAGTTTATTAGGCGAGTTGGCATTTTCAAGCTACCATCCGCGCCGACCCGTCACTCTTGGAACTCCCACCTACCCAATCCGCCCGCCAAAGTTGAAAAAATGCACAACTTGGTGTGATTAGTATGATTCGATACGATTTTAGAGGTATTGTGCACAGTCCTAAATAGGACATATACTTGACTTACAAAAATTACTTTCTTAATATCAAAATGATATAATCAAGTAGTATCATTTTGTAATGTAAGATTGTAAATCATATTAAGTGGAGGTTGATATCATTTATATTAGGGCGAATTACATTAATGGTTCCTATAATTTGGGACTTGTGTCATTTTGGTCTCAGACTTTTTAATTGCAACACATTTAATTCTGAATTTTGAATTTGTTCCAAATAAAAAGAATTAAAGATATCATTACTTAATTTTAAGGGCAAAATCATCAATTTGATAAAATATAAACTAATTTGATGAAAATAAATATTAAAAAATATTTTTAAATTTAACAAAATTATTTCTACCTACTAAAGATAAAATTATGTAAAATTGATAAATCTTCTAGACATTTATTTATTTATTTATTTATTAAATTAATTTTTATTATATGTTTGGATGATGATTATGTAATAGGTGGTTATTTTTATTTTCATTAAATTAGTTTTTATTTTTCTAAAAGTCAAATATGACGACAACTTTGACATCATTACTATACCAATCCATTAAATTAAAAAATTCAAAGCTAAAAACATTTCATATATTAAATATATCGATTACACATTAAAATCCTAACAACCACTCATTATATGATCATCATCTAAACACATAATACAAATTAATTTGGTAAAATAAAAAAATGTCTAGTTCAAGTTACAATTGAAAAGTCTATATTAAAATATAGACATTTATTTTTGTCAAATTAGTTTATATTTTATCAAATTGACGATTTTGCTCTTAAAATTATGCAATGATATCTTCAATTATCCTTATTTGGAACAAGATTCAAAATTTATAATCAAATATATCACAATTGAAAAGTCAAGAACCAAAGTGATATGAATCCCAAAATATAAGAACTATTAGTGTAATTCACTCTTTTTGTTATCACATTCCTCTACTAACAACTAATTCCTATTAATGTATATCTAGGGGTGTAAGTGGTTTTGTAACAACCCTCATTTCACCCTAGTCACACTTGCATACATTACATGATCTTGTCTTGATATGTTGCTTTTGCAAACCTTGATTTGTCTGGCACATGTGTTACTTGCATGGTCTGTTCCTTGTTCGGTGTGTGTGTTAGCCGAGGTCATCTTAAGCCTAGGTCGCTCCTTTGATACTCTTACACCTAGAACCATCTTGAGGTTTCTTTGGTTGACCTCCACTCGCATCTCGACATATTAGCCGAGATGTCATTATCTAGGCCGAGGTGTTCGTCACCAAGGCCGAGATGTGTATTATCTGGGTCGAGATGTTAACCTTGAACCCAAATGATCTTGTTCCTGAACTGGTACGACCTAGACCGAGGTGTGGCACATCTAGGCCGAGATGTGGCACAGCTAGGCCAAGTGTTGTCCTTCCTAGCCGAGACCATTGAAACCCTTCTTGCCGAAGCCTTGTTGTTAGACGATGTCATTGCCTGCCGGAGTGCCTATGCCATCTTGCTTGTTAAACACACTTTGTCATAGTCTTGTCTTTTCACTCAGTCACCTTTTTGAGGAGAACCAACCCGGTAATGCCACGTGTCCCAGCTGAGTGTTAAGTTAGCCAGCAGACCTAGAAATGTATCATTTTGCTATATGTCTTTGTTCTTGAGGAGAGAGAGAGGCTCTAGAAGAAGAAGAAGTCTTTAGAGAGAGAAGTAGATCCCAAGCTTGATCCTTAGAGTTCAAACCGTTTGATTCGTGTTTTGAGGACTTGGACTTGCCTTGAACCCGACGTTTGAAGAGCTAGGTGAGTGGTATTTGTAATAAAGTTATGTTATAAAGTTTTGATAAAGCTTTGTCTTGCTTGTTTTGGAAAAGTATTTATTAAGCATGAATGGCTATCCCTATTTTGTGTATCAAGTATTAGCTTGGTTTTGACAACTCTTGAAAGTTCGTACATGTTAGGGGACTATAAGCATTTGTAGCACAACTCTTGAAAGTCCGTACGTGCTAGGGGACTATAAGCATTTGTAGCACAACTCTTGAAAGTCTGTACGTGCTAGGGGACTATAAGCATTTGTAGCACAACCTTTGAAAGTCCGTACATGCTAGGGGACTATAAGCATTTGTAGCACAACCTTTGTTAATGTCATCCCCTGAAACTTGGAAGCCTTGAAAGACTGATTGATGAAGCTTGATAGATTTGTTAGATGAACTTGATTTATCCCACGTTTTACTACAAGCTAAGATTATGTATTGTTTCGTTAAAGATATCGAATATCATGCATGCAAACTCTTTATTACTCGTACCATTCACTGAATATCCAAGCTCACCCTCTCTATATATATGTAGGTGATGAGCAGGACGGCGGCAACGCCTAGATGTGCTTTGCAACTTGTTTTGGATTCGCATTTTGTAGCATCTTGAAGATCATGCTTCTTAGCTTGCATTTCAGTGTGTTTTGTATATGAAGGCTTGAGAAGCCTTTTGGTCAAGATGTATTTTTGTACTTCATTTTGTTGTATCCAAGTTGTAAAGCCATGTAAAGATGTATGCCATTCCATTTGATTATTCACAGCTCTTATGGACTAATTGGAATTAAATTTATTGCTTCCGCACATGTTAGCCCCTTATGTAATACTCTGATTGCGTGTGAAATTTTGAAAGTTGGCCTTCGGTAATCTCGGATTACTGGCCATCACGGCATCATTCTACTAGGGGCGGATTGGGGTCGTGACAGGTTTAGTTCGGTATGAGCTAAGGAATATAATTTTATAAATACCTTCATCTTTAGCTTTTAGAGTAAATTACTAATAGGTTATAATAGTTGAATTTAATTCACTTCAAGTTCTATTGAAAACAAGTTCAAGTAAAATCTTCGCTAAAAATAATTTTTTGTGACAATTTTTTACATATGTCGTTAAAAATTGACAATTAGTGACTTTTTTTTGTCACGATTTTACAATTAATAACGTTTTTCTGTAACAAAATTTTCAAACTGTCACTAAAATTGAAAATTAGTGACTTTTTTAGTGACGATTTTTTTAAACTATCGCTAAAACTTATAATTAATGACATTTTTTATGACAAAATTTTCAAACTATCGCTAAAAACTAACAATAGTGACATTTTTTAATAGTATTTGATGAAAAATATCATTAATTATCATAGAACCTATTAGATAACAAGTTCACCTATTAAGACCTATACGTAAGTCTCTCTAACTTTTATTAAAAAAAAACATATATTATTGATCACTTATCGTGTAATACTCAACGAATTAAAAGAGACTAATATTTTAATAAAATATTTCAGTTGGTTCGTTTTATGCTGATATAAATTTTTTTAAAATCAAAACAGACCAAAAACTAAATTTTCAATCGGCCTTAAGCGATTGTTTCAGTTTTATCGATTTTTCATATAGTATATATAATGTGTGACAAAAAAAAATTGGTCAAAATGTCAATTTATTTTGAGAATTGTTTTTATTGCCATCCCAAATTAATTTTGATTTTGACTTAAATTTTTATTTTATTTATCTCACTATTTATCAGCAGAGCTTAGTTGTTATTAAAGAAATGAGATACCACAAAGTTTGTCAATCTCTATTGAATTTGAACCAACAATCTCACATCATAAAACAAAATTACAAAATCACTTAACCAAAAATTTTGATTCTATCATTTTGATCTAAGAATTTTTTTTTTTTTTTTTAAAGTTTTATAACTAAAACAAACAAAAGAAAAAAAAGAATTTAAAAGCATTAAAGCTTGCCCATTAGAAGGACAATAGCTGTGAATGGTTACAAGAAAATGCACCAATGCAGTGTCGTTTAAGAGCACAGCAAATCCTGCTGTGCGCAGCAGGTATCTCATTCCCCAGCAACACTCATCTTATCTATAATTTTAAAATAAAAAATTTTAAAAAAAACACTCTTAAAAAAAACTACTTGAAATTTATACAATTTTAAGAAATTGTATTTTAAATATTTTTTAATAAATAACTTTGTGCACTTGATTGAAGGCGGCATACCTCATTTTTGTTTTACGTTTTTATTTTAAAAATAATCCTATAATTCAAATACAATGACATGATAAGAAAATTTTTACATAATTAAATTCATGATAAATGAGATTGACACATAACATACCATTGCTTGAACATATCATTGAAGGTTGAATACTATACTTAAATGGTAAATCTTAATCTTTTTCCTTTTTAAAAATCACAAAACACTTGTTCAATGAATTGTTTTCTGTCGAAAAAAAGAAGAAAAGCAATCCACTTTTTTTTTAAAAACCCAAAAAAAATATAATAATACTCTAATTTTGAAACACAATTTTTCGCACAAAATAAAAGGACTGATTTTTAAACATTTATAAGCATGATATCAAATCTTTCCTTCACTCTGGCATCATCACTTCTTGAGTCCCCCCAAATCAGAGTAAAAAATGATCCGAAGAGAATTGAACTTCACATCCATATAAAATTTAGATGAGTTACCAATAAGACCTCATACACAACATTTTTAGTTTCTACAACATGCTGCTGAAAAAATAACAGATGTAGACACCCAACATTCAACGCACCAACAAGAAGCAAAGACGAAGACGGCAATCTGGGAGAACTTATTTTGGGTTTTCCTTGAAATTATATTCACAGAATGAAGACGCAAAAGCTTTCGACGAAAATGGCTACAAGAAGAAATGAGAGTGCCAATATACATACAATGACATCCTATTGCTATCAGAAAGGGAAGTCCTGGGCCTCATGTCAAGGACTCCTAACATGTACCAACTGGATCATTAATGCAAACTCACCAGCATATCACACGTCGTTGCAAGGCTATAACTAGAGTAGCTAATTACACACTACTCTTTGGTGACCCTTCTTCAAAATATGGCTCGAGTGAAGAAAGAAAAAAAAAAAAACTGAGGCAACTACTTTGGCCCATAAGCAGGAGAGAGGTACAACTCGTTGGAGGAGTTGACTAATGTCTAATACTAGTCTCCACCAGTGCCTTCTTGACTGACTTCGCTTCTTTTCGCCCCATCACCTACGCCGTGCTGAATTTGAGTGGTGATGGGCCTTGCTATCATTATGTATCCTATCAGCATACATGGGAAGGCGAATAATCTCGTGAATCTCGTTCAACAAGACGTCCTCCGTGATATTGTCCCTTATGCTTCGCATCACCTGTTTCAATCCAGAGAGCACATTCATTCAGTCAGTCAAATAGTGTCAAAGTGATTTGAAAAGCCAACCAGACAACTATGGCAGCAAGGTACAACCTTCTTGTAGGTATTGAAATCATTTGGGGTTGCTTTATCTGTCCTGATGCGCATGCAGACCCATACATCTTTCTCTGAATCCCAAGAACATTCGACAATCTTCCCCGAGTATGAGGCAGGATCAGAATCATCTGCAAATCGTAACTAAATAAATCAAGGGAATGCATGACAAAATTAGAAACAAAGAACCCAGAAAAGCACCCAAAAGAAATTATAACAGTAGTAGCCAGAGCATCAGAACGGAAATGAAAAAATCAAGCTCCAAAATACTTATATAAACTCATTGTCCGCAAAAGCTAACTACAAGCACTAATTGTAAATGTAGATTTTGGAAGTCTAATATACTGACTAGACGCTTGCATAATGCTTTATAGATTGAAGAGAGGACTTCTATTGAAGCCACAAGCAACACAAACAAGAACTATAAATATCTACAGAAACATATCCCACAATCAAATATGCAGCTACAAAATGTCAAATTCACTACAAAAATGAAAACAATGAAGACCATTTTTCTTTTATCTTAACATTTCAATAAATAAATCTCACATTTATGGCCAACATGTTCTTTGGTGCTACTGTTCTGGCCACATCAATGTACATTCACATACTATTTTAAATAAAATGAAAGGTTTACAGCAACGAGCTATCAAATTCAAGATGCCCCAACAGTGCAACAGTGCCAAAAGGTCCTACTGTTGACGTGAAGAAGATGAAAAAGAAATGGAAGACATCAAACAGAGAAGAAATCCACCAACCATTAAATACAACCCTGTTCCCTTCCATCAGCTTCTTCTTCCCTCGTTCATGCAAGAAAAGTAGCTGGTCGTTGTCAACCATCTGTCAAGACAAGTAGGCATATACAGTAAAAAAACAGTTCAACTAATGGGGGACATATAAGTTACTGAAAGAAATCAGTTATAAGTTTAGAACAGAACCTCAAACAGAAAGTCAACCGAGTTCATTTCGGGATATTTCCACTTTAAGAGACCTTCATGTGTTCGGGGAATATAAGGATCATCCCAGCCCTGAAAAACAGAGACCATCTGTAACCAACAATGTACACAACAGCAGTAGCAGACCAATGTTTAGACCAGAGGAGGCACGGCCCCCAATGGCTTTCAAAATTTTCCTTAGATGTTGTGTTCTGACCAACGCCTGCACTCTGCAAAGAGATTATGGTTTCTGTATTTTTTTTTTTTTTGCCGCTTGTCTTTATTAATTTGTGACAAGAAGATCAAAGAGATAATGATGTTTTAGATCAAGTTGTCATATATAATAATTTAAGTTGTACGTGATATTGATGCAATCAATACCAGCTTGCAACACAATACATATATGATTTTGAGTGGCATATAAAAATGTACAGGTGGCCGTAGTGTTTGATTTATACAGGTGGCCATAGTGTTGGGGTCTCTGATGCTCTTCTTTATCTCACAGATTGTTAACAGTGAGCTTTTCCCAAACAATAAATTTAAAGACGAAGTCAAAGATATGCCTTGCGAGAACTACTTATTTTTGCACCACAGACAAGGACAAAAACACAGCTTGATAATATAAACAAGCTACTTGGAAACTATCTCACCTAGCATATTGATTGGAGCCTAAATGCTACAATTTATTTTTACTATCTTACAATTTTACATATTTTTATGTATTTTTATATATTTTGAATGTTTGTACAAATATTAGTGTAAATAATACATTTTACATATTATATTGTATTTATTATAAAATAAATTAAACAGAAAAAGGAAAGAAAAAAAAAACAAAAAAGAAATCAAAAGAGGGTGTCGGCAAGCAGCCGCCCTCAATTTACATATAATATAATATATATTATTATATTATTAAATTTATATTATAATTCTTGTTTGTTCTTGCAGATATTTGCCTATAAAAGGAGCTCAAGTGCGAGAGCAGAAGGGGAGGCCAGCTTAGAAGGCCAAGAGGAGAGAAAGAAAAGAAAGAAAGAGTGAGAAAATTTAGAGTGTACTTATTTTATAGTGATTGTTATAGGAGTATGAGTAGCTAATTTCTATATCTTAAGGTTAAGATGAAACTCTGATCAAGTGATTGGGGTAGTTTGTATTTAGTTTTGTAGAATCTTAATTGATTTGGGTACTATAACTCAAATTTTTATGCAAATAATGTTTTATCAAATTATGTGTTCATTTGGTTGTGAATACATGTTGCTGGAAATCTGATTATTATTGTTAGTGGCTGTTAGTGGACATATAGTGGCTGTTAGTGGGTTATGATAATGTCTATATACACTATGTTAGTGATCTAGATAGTAGCTATAATGGATGTATATAGTAATCTAGATAGTGGCTATAATGGATGTATATATTATGTAAGGAGATAGGTAGTGGCTCTTAGTGGTGATAGTGGATCTCTTAGTGGTGATAGTGGATCTTAGTGGCACAAATAGTAGCTCTTGTTCTCTCCTATATAAGGAGTGTAGTTTTCTCTTCACAAGATAAGAAGTTTTGAATATAACAGCAATATATTCCTTCTTCCTCATATTTTCTGAGTTCTTCTTCCTCATATTTTCTAAGTTGGTATCAGAGCAACAAAAACACAGCAGCCCTAAAACCGTCATAGCCATGTCGGAAGTCACGTCCAACATTAAGTTCGATGAAGTGCGAGGAAGAATTATTGGCAGACCTCCTCTCCCATCCATTGGCAAAGTATTTGCCGAAGTTAGAAGGGAAGAGAGCCGAAGGAGCGTCATGCTTAAGAAAAAAGGTACTGGTGAGTCAAGTGAAATTTCTGCTTTAATTAGCGATGCTGCGGCCAACAAGGCTGCAAATTACCAGCGCAGGTTTGATGATAAGCCACGGGTCTGGTGTGATTTTTGCAACAAGCCTCGCCATACACGCGAAACATGTTGGAAGATCCATGGCAAACCTGTCAACTGGAAAAGCAGCAAACAAGGAGAGAAGAATCGTGGCTTTCCTACTGCTAATGAAGCCGATTCAGGTCCCTTCAACAAAGAGCAGATTGATCAACTCTTAAAGCTGATAAAATCCAACTCCTCATCCGGTACTCCTAGTGTTTTTTTGGCACAAACAGGTAGAAATCCTAAAGCCTTCTCTTGCCTAAACTTCTCTCCGTGGATCATAGATTCCGGTGCTTCCGATCACATGACTAGTTTTTCCCATTTATTTAGTACCTATTTCCCTTGTTCTGGTCATGACAAAATCAGAATAGCCGATGGTAGTTTTTCACCTATTGCAGGAAAATGATTTATTAAACTAACTGAGAAAATTAATCTCAATGCTGTTCTTCACGTCCCCAACTTAGCCTGTAACCTTTTGTCTGTCAGTAAACTATCTAAGGATTCTAATTGTCGTGTTACATTTTTTGAATCCCATTGTGAATTTCAAGACCAGAACTCGGGGATGATGATTGGGCGTGCTAGGATGCTTGAAGGTCTTTACTACTTTGATGAAGTACCTGTTAGTAGTAAAAAAGCTCAGAGCTTTAATAGTACTAGTTCAATCTCTGTTCGAGAAAAAATAATGCTATGGCACTATAGGCTAGGACATCCTAGTTTTCTTTATCTGAAACATTTATTTCCAGAATTATTTAAAGGGATTGATTGTTCTTCTTTTCATTGTGAAAGTTGCATTTTGGCAAAATTTCATCGCTCTACTTATTTGCCAAAACCTTACCAAGCTTCCAAACCTTTTTATTTGATTCATAGTGATGTTTGGGGCCCTTCTAAAATCACTACTCTTTCTGGTAAAAGATGGTTTGTTACATTTATTGATGACCATACCCGCTTATGTTGGATTTATTTGATGAATAAAAAATCTGACGTGAAAAATTTATTCACAAATTTTTACAATATGATTGAAAACCAATTTCAAACCAAAATTGGTATTTTACATTCTGATAATGGAACAGAATATTTCAATGAGCAGTTGGGTGAGTTTTTGGCAAAAAAGGGGATTTTTCATCAATCTACATGTCGGGATACCCTCAACAAAATGGCATTGCAGAACGAAAAAATAAACATTTACTTGAAGTAGCACGTGCTATAATGTTTTACATGCATATTCCTAAATATTTATGGGGTGAAGCAATTTTAACAGCCTCTTATTTGATAAACAGGATGCCTACAAAGGTGTTAACATACAAAACACCTTTTGCTTGTCTCAAAACTTTTTTCCTGACACGAGGTTGTTTTCTGATTTACCCGCCAAAGTTTTTGGATGTACTGCCTATGTTCATGTTCCCAGTCAATTTCGTTCAAAACTTGACCCCCGTGCTATAAAATGTATTTTTTGGGTTATTCCTCAAACAAAAAGGGGTATAAGTGTTTCGATCCTCAAACCAAGAAATTCATGTGAGTATGGATGTGTCATTTGTGGAAACAAAATCTTATTTCCCCAACACTTCTCTTCAGGGGGAGACAAGTGGAGTAGTAGAAGACAATTTTTGGGATATTTCTATCCCGCTCCCCAATGTCATTTATCCTACACAAAAACCACATCTGTCTGATAATGATCACTTAGGAGAACCAAGTTCTATGGTGCCTAGTCAAGAAGATTCTTGTTTAGGGGGAGAAGTACTACCAAATGATCTAAATTCTGAGCTTCAGGTTTATACTAGAAAGCGATTTCATCTGAGGAATAATGACCCGAATGTCCATCCTAATGACCCGAATGTCCACCCGAGTTCTGGCATCGAAATTTTAGGTAATCCTATTCCTTCTATTTCCGACCTTGATGTTCCTATAGCAATTAGGAAAGGTGTCCGAAATTGCATTAAACATCCTATTGCAAATTACCTCTCCTATCAAAGACTGTCTAAAAATCATAGAGCTTTCACATCTAGGATTTCACACTTGTTTGTTCCAAGGAATATACAGGAAGCATTGGATGATCCGAATTGGAAATTAGCAGTCATGGAGGAGATGAATGCTTTAAGGAGAAGTGGTACTTGGAAGATAGTTGATCTACCCAAAGACAAGAAAACAGTTGGGTGTAAATGGGTGTTTGCGATAAAATGTAACGCAGATGGAAGCGTTGAGAGATACAAGGCAAGACTTGTGGCTAAAGGCTTCACTCAAACTTATGGGATCGACTATCAGGAGACGTTTGCTCCTGTTGCTAAAATAAATTCCATCAGAGTACTGTTATCTCTTGCAGTAAATTCAGATTGGCCTCTACATCAACTTGACATTAAAAATGCATTTCTCAATGGTGATCTTGAAGAGGAGGTGTTCATGAGCCTACCGCCGGGATTTGAGCAGAGACTTGGTAGCGACAAAGTATGCAGATTGAACAAGTCATTATACGGACTCAAACAATCACCAAGAGCGTGATTTGAACGCTTTGGGAAGGCAGTTATCAGTTGTGGCTTCTCGCAGAGTCAAGCAGATCACACAATATTTTATAAACATTCAAAAGACAGTAAAATTGCAATTTTGATTGTTTATGTTGATGACATCATTTTAACTGGTAATGATGAAGCAGAGTTAGCAGCCCTCAAAGAGAAACTCGCAAAAGAATTTCACATTAAGGATCTGGGAGCCCTCAAGTATTTCCTCGGAATGGAATTTGCAAGATCCAAGGAAGGTATATTCGTTAATCAGAGAAAATATGTTCTTGATCTCCTTGGAGAAACAGGTATGCTTGGTTGTAAGATGGTGGAGACTCCGATCGAGCCTAACTTGAAGTTACAAGCTGCTAAGGCTGAAGAAGTCAAAGAGAGGGAACAATATCAGCGACTTGTAGGGAAATTGATTTACTTGTCTCATACGCGGCCTGATATTGCCTTTGCAGTCAGCATGGTAAGTCAGTTCATGCATTCACCAGGGGCAGAGCACTTTGAGGCCGTTTATAAGATCTTAAGATATTTGAAAGGAACTCCAGGGAGAGGCTTACTGTTCAAGAAACATGGACATCTTCAAGTTGAAGTATACACAGATGCAGACTGGGCAGGAAGTGTTACAGACAGGAGATCAACATCCGGATACTGCTCCTTTGTAGGTGGGAACCTAGTTACATGGCGGAGTAAAAAACAGAATGTGGTAGCTAGAAGTAGTGCAGAAGCAGAGTTCAGAGCTGTTGCCCATGGAATCTGTGAAGTAATGTGGATTAAAAGAATTCTTGAAGAATTAAAGCTTTCTCACCCGACACCTATGAAGGTCTATTGTGACAACAAAGCAGCTATATCTATAGCTCATAATCCAGTTCTACATGATCGCACAAAACATATAGAAGTGGATAAACATTTCATCAAGGAGAAAATCAATGCTGGCATAATCTGTATGACCTACCTTCCAACAGGTGAACAATTAGCTGATGTGCTAACGAAGGGACTACACAAGAAGCAATTTGATAAGCTGACTAGCAAGCTGGCTATGGAAGATATCTTCAAACCAGCTTGAGGGGGAGTGCTGGAAATCTAATTATTATTGTTAGTGGCTGTTTGGACATATAGTGGCTGTTAGTGGGTTATGATAATGTCTATATACACTATGTTAGTGATCTAGATAGTGGCTATAATGGATGTATATAGTAATCTAGATAGTGGCTATAATGGATGTATATATTATGTAAGGAGATAGGTAGTGGCTCTTAGTGGTGATAGTGGATCTCTTAGTGGTGATAGTGGATCTTAGTGGCACAAATAATAGCTCTTGTTCTCTCCTATATAAGGAGTGTAGTTTTCTCTTCACAAGATAAGAAGTTTTGAATATAACAGCAATATATTCCTTCTTCCTCATATTTTCTAAGTCATGTTATACAAATGATTTTCATACTTGTGTAATAAAATTGTTAAACGAGTTATACCTAATAAGCTAGGTCGTACATCAAGGTGACGGTCTGTGCTAAGCAAAGATGATTCGTGACTTTCTGATTTTAAAACACAAACCTTTTTAAGTGATTTGTCCTGACCAAGATATATCGTAATACCCTTCTCAATAATTTTCTACAATCTAAATACAACCACCCCCATTTGCAAGGTTAGTAGTAGATTCTAGATCCTAAGATTCCTTTTTCTCACCTTCCATTTTAAAGCCTAGATTTTTGAATTAAAACCAACTTGCCCTAGTCTCTCTGGTTCGACACCCGTTCTCAACCGCTATTCTATGTAGTAGTAGTTGCTACCGGTTCTATTCATTTTATTTTAGTGTGCAAACGACCTACCAAATTTTGGCGCCGTTGCCGGGGACTTCTGGTAAGTTATTTAATTTAGAAATTTCAATTAGTTTTGTTTTACTGATGTTTCTTTTTGTGCAGATTGTCTTGTACAGGTGAACTAAAAAAAAAACAAAAATATATATATATATAAAAATATAAAAAATAAAAAATTCATACATTAACGTTGGGAAATTATCATTACCTGTGCTAGACAAATGATATTTGGACTAATGTAGAGGACTAATATTATTATTATTGTTGTTGTAATTTTGCAAGATTTTCAAAGTGAATTACCGCCTCATTATCTTGTAAAATTTTGTTTTGTTTTTATCGCACTTTTCTTTATCGCAATTTACTTGCTACAAGTTAATTTTACTTGAAGGGTAGTCTGAAACTCCCTACATGTTGTACATTTATTTTATTTTGTAAAGTAATTTAATTTTACTTAAAGGGTAGTATGAGACTCCCTACATGTTGTACATTTATTTTATTTTGTAAAATGTTGTTTTATTTGTACTAATTTGCAGGTTTTTTTTTTTTTTTTTTTTTTTTTGTGTTGTATAAAAAAAAAAGAAAAAAAGAAAAAAAAGAGTGAGTGTGTTGTATACATAGTCGTCGTTCTTGTCTTCCAAAATTATTGTATGACCCTGAACTAGAGCGAATCTTTACAAATCTTCGGAAATCTAAACCGACTTTAGTAATGGCTGAAACAGTAGTAGACCAACCTAGGTCATTGAAGGAACATTTTACACCCACCACTGATGTCTCATCATCATGCATACAATTGCCAATTACCGAAGTGACCCATTAGCCTAGTACCATTCAAATGCTTTCATCTTTTCATGGGCTTAGTAATGAGGATCCCTATAACCATCTCAGTGAGTTTTAGAGACTGTTTTACAGTGAAACTCCAAAATTTTACCGATGAGGCCCTTAGGTTGAGACTGTTTCCCTTTTCACCTAAGGATAAGGCCAAACACTGGCTAAATTCATTGCCTGCAAACTCTATCACAACCTGGGACCAAATGAGGCAAAAGTTTTTGGACAAATATTTTCCCATAGGCCAAACCAATCAAATAAGACGTGCCATCACCAATTTTTCTCAAATTGATGGTGAGTACTTCCATGAGACTTGGGAAAGGTTTCAGGATTTACTCCATCAGTGTCCCCACCATCAGGTATCCCAGTGGCAGCTCGTTCACATTTTTTATTCTGGTTTGACTGACTCATTTAAACAAATGGTTGACTCGGCCTGTGGTGGGACATTTATGACTAAGAGTGACATAGAGGCAAGGGAGTTGTTTGAAAATCCAATTGAAAATTCCCTACACCATGTGTCTGCCTCTCGACATGATAAGCAACCAATCCTTATTGGTACGAAGCGAGGTGGCCTAAATGAGGTAGGTCATAGTGCAAATATTGCTCTGAAAGTCGAAGTATTGTCTAGAAAAATGGACCAACTGTTAGCAGTAGGATACATTTCTTCACAACTAGCACAACCACCATACCAAGAGGCTTGCACAATCTGTTTAAGCCCTATCCACTGTGCAGCTGAGTGCCCATCAGCACCTCAGTGTCCGGAGTCAGTTCCAGAGCATGTCAATGCAGTGGAAGGTTTTTCTAAACCGGGTAATGACCCATTCTCAAACACCTATAACCCGAGATGGAGAAACCATCCAAATTTTTCTTGGCGCTCGCAATCACAAGGAAATTCCTATGTAGACCTCCACCAAGGCAGAATTTTTTTGCCAATCCGCCTCTCTACTATCCTGTGTCTCAACAGTCATACCAATATCCTACTCCGAAAAATTCATCTTTTGAGGAAACAGTGTTACAACTTTTGCAGGCTACAAACCAACTTGTCCATTCCCACTCCCAATCCATTTCAAAACTTGAGACCCAAATTGGCCAATTGGCTAACACCTTAAGTAAGAGAGAGAAAGGACAATTGCCTAGTCAACCAGTCAAAGATCCAAAGGGGCAGTATGGGGTAGAATCATCTAATGGCAAGAACATAAAGCAAATTCAAGCTATCATGACTCTTAGGAGTGGTCGAGAAATACCAAACCACACAAATGGGACCAATGAAAGAGTGAGCGAGCTGGGTAGTCAGATTCAAAATTCACCAAAGCAAAATAATGAGCCTAGGAGTCCTCCCTTGAGTCTTCCAAGTGAGCTTACGGCACCCTATGTGCCAAAGGCACCATATCCCCAGTGTTTAAATGATTCTTCTCCTTTCAGTAAAAAGAAGCAGGCATCTACAGAAGCAATGTTTGAGGTGTTCAAACGAGTGAAAATCAATCTCCCCTTGTTGGAGGCGATTAAGCAAGTACCTTTCTATGCTAAATTCCTCAAGGACTTGTGTACACGAAAGTGTAAATCCAAGACCCATGTGACCAAAAAGATCCTACTCACTGAACAGGTGAGTTCCATTTTGACCAACAACACTACCCCTAAACCTAAAGATCCAGGTGCACCTACCATTTCTTGTGTCATAGGTGAACATTCAATTGAAAAGGCACTTCTTGACTTAGGTGCTAGTGTCAACCTTCTTCCCTATTCGGTGTACGAGAAACTTGGGTTTGGTGAGTTGAAACCTACATTAGTGACTTCAGTTAGCTGATCATTCCCTCAAAACCCCTCGTGGCATACTTGAGAATATCCTAGTTAAGGTCGATAAGTTCTACTTTCCTGTCGATTTCCTTGTCCTTGACATGGAACCTGCATTAACTGATAGGAAACAAATCCCAGTCATCTTAGGGCAACCTTTCTTAGCCACTGTCAATGCATGCATTAACTGCAAGTCTGGAGTGATGGAAGTATCATTTGGAAATATGCAAGTCAAAATGAATGTGTTTCATGAAACCCAACACCCTTCCAATGATAGTAAATGTTTTGCAGTTGATGTGGTTGATAAATTGGTGGACATTCTTCCATCTACTCTCTCAATAGGTCCTTTAGAGGCAGGTCTTACTCATTTCAGATTGAGAACTTTGATATTGATAGATCCATTGAGGAGGTCAACGCTTTGCTTGACTCTGCTCCCCACATGAACCTTCAGCTATGGAACTCCCAATTTGAGCTCCTGCCAACCCTCTCTAGTGAGTTTGCAGTACCTTCTATTGTGACCCCACCAACACTTGAGGTGAAAATGCCAAATACAGGTATCATTTACCCCATCTCTGATAGTAAGTGGGTGAGTCCCACACAGATTGTACCCAAGCAGTCAGGACTTACAATGGTTGAAAATGAGAGTGGTGAGCTAATTCCTACACGTACCACTACTAGGTGGGACGTGTCCAATGCTTTAGTGGACCCTGGTTAACAAACCAATTGATTCATTTCTGTCTGGCTGAAGACGTTAAACTTAGTGCTGCATTAGAGGCAACTAATGGTCCAATCTTGTGTTCAAACACACTAGCACATCTCACACCAAGTAGGATAAGGGTAGATTCTTTTACTTATTTATTTATTTATTTTTCTTCTTTGTATATTTGTATTTTTATTTCTTAACTGTAACTAATATTGTTGTTCCTTTGTGGTATGTGCCATTGAGGACAATGTCAATTAAGTTGGGGGGAAAAGGGTTTGGTTTGTGATTATTTTGTGTTTTTGTTTTGGTTTGTGATTATTTTGTGTTTATTTTTATTTTGTGTTGTTTATTTTTTTTTTCCTGGTTATGTTTTGAAAAAAATCACATTTTGAAAAAGCACAATTTGAAAAACAAAAGTTCTATTTTACATTTGTTTTGTTTTGTTTTGTTTTGTTTTGTTTTGTTTTACTTTATTTTGTTTTGTTTTATTTTTCATTTAACAAAATTTTAAGGGTTTTTTTTTTAACAGTTTATTTAACAAAATTTTATTTTTTATTTTTCATTTTTCAAAATTTTATTTTACATTAAAACAAAAAAAAACAAAACAAAAAATACATAGAAGTAATATATAAAAAAATACAGAAAATCGGAATACAAAAAAAAAAATACAAAGGAAAAAAAAAAAAAAGTCTTTCTCCAGTTTCGGTGACATGCGACGTCTCGGCCGCGAAGGTCAAAAGGCAATCTCATTTCCAGGTAGCCTCACTGCTCGACTCTCCCGCCAATCACCTCGCCTCGGGATTCATTCTGGTGATGCCCGTCTCGGCAGCAAAGGTCAAAAGGCAATCTCATTTGCAGGTAGCCTCACTGCTCGACTCTCCCGCCGATCACCTCGCCTCGGGTTTCATTCTGGTGATGCCCTTGAAGGCCTTGCCTCCGCATTTGCAGGGTTTGCAAAGGAAATTATACCCCGTTGGCCGTCAAACGAAGAACACCAGGGCGCCAGGTTGTTGGCCATAAATGTTGTTTTTCTCTTGAGTTCCTTATTCTGTTTCTTCAGCTGACTGTTCTCCCTTCGAACATCTTGATACATACACTGAAAAAGGGCAAGTTGTGCAGTCAGCCGCTACACTTCATTCATTTGACTTTGTAATTGACGAGTCACATTTGACACTGAAGTCATGGCCTCTACACACAGATTTAAGGTGTGCGAATTAGCATCCATATCAGATTTGGCTGCCAATAATTGGTCCAGTGGCACTGTGGGGTTAAAAACAAGGGCTGATGTATTCCGAGAAAGGTCTGAAGAAGCAGTATCACGTACTTCCTTTGGAGTTGCATTGAGATCAGGGAAGAGGGTGAGAGGTCGAGTAGAGGCCATGTTAGAAAAGAAAAGAAAAAATTTAGGCTGCAATGGACAGATTTTGGCAGATACACTTTGCCATTTCCTTTGCAGAGGCCGACTTTAAGAAGAGGAAGAAGAGAAAGAAGAAGGAGAAGAGGATAAACGGAGAGCGGTGGGAGACGATCGAGCTCAGAAGTATTGGCGCCGCTGTCGTTGAATTTGTGAATTCAGACGCGACACTCGATGCTTCAGCAAAGAGACAGGCCAGAAGAAGGAGAAGAAGAAAAAGAAGGAGAAGAAGAAAAAGAAGAAGAAGACGGCACGCGGAGCGGGGAAAAAAATAAATAATAAGAAAGAAAAAAAATACTAACAGTAATAATAAAATTTTGTGTATATTTGTGTTTAGTTTCTAATCCTTTTGCAAGTAAAGTTTCTACATGGTGAAAGATCTAACAAACCTTACATCGGGAACAGCTAAGTAAAACAAAAGTAATTTTGTTTGAGACGTGTGACGGTAAGGATGCAATTAACAATTTTCACTAAGGAATTTTATCACAGTAAGCCTTGGAATCTGGCTCTAAAAGACCATTTCTCTTTAAATTTATGGTTTTTTGTTTTTTAATTTTGTTTGTGTTTTTTTTTTTTTTTTTTTTTTCAGTTTTTAATAAAAAAAAATGAAAAAAAAGAACATTTTGTTATTTTTCTTCTTGTGTGTGTATAAAATTTTTCTGTTTTTAAATAAAAAATATATATATTAAAAAAAAAACAAAACATTTTTTAGCGTTGATTGTATTATTTCTTCTTCATTTTGTGTGTGAGGTTATTAAGTTTAGTTATAATTTTGTTACCTTAGGATTATAATTTTGTCTTAGTTCATTGCACTATTTCTCATTATAATACTCATTTATTTCAAACTCGGTTTAATTACGTACACGTCACTACACAAATATTACTTGACTAAGTTTGGGACACAATCTTTGAAAATCTTGATACCTAATGCGGAGACTATAAATCACGTAAGATTTTGAGCCTATCATTCTTTTTGGAGGGTTATGTGACATTTACTCGTAATTTTTCTTTGACAGCTCATTATGTCGTCATTAAGTCTCATTATTCTTTCAAATGGGCCAAAAAATATTGAAATCATCATTTTTATGCCATTTTGTCCTTGTAATATATGGATCATGCTATATTTTGATATATGATTTTAGGCCATCTTTCTAAGCCTTGTTAAAAAAAATATTACTAGTTAGCCTATTGAGCCTATACAGAAAAACTTTTTATTCATTTAGCCATTTCCTCTGGTGTCTCAAGAATAGATTTTATCTGTTATTTTGGGAGGAAGCTATATTATGAGCGAAAAAAAAAAAAAAAAAAAAAACCCCGATGACATGAAGAGTATTTAAGATAGTTGTGAATCACATGAAAAAATTAGTTAGAAGGGCGGGTTAGTAAAACAAGGTTTCATATTTGCTGATTTCGTTTAATTCATTTCTTGGACACCTGTTTTCTATCCTTCACCCAATTTTGTAAATAATTCCCTTTAACCCAACATTACAACCGGAAATAAAGTCCTATTTGATCTTGGGATTAGCATGATTATGAATTTTCAGACATAGTGGCATAATTTCATTGTTTTCGACTTTCCTATCATGAGACCATTGTTCTCAGACCCGGACCGGACCGGCCGGTTGGACCGGTTGAACCGTGAACCGGGAATCGGGCCTTGTTCCGGTCCGGTCAACCCCCTAAACCCGGATTGGGGCTAAAACCGGAAAAAACCGGTGACCCACTGGTCGAACCGGTAAAACCGGTGACCCAGTAGTCGAACCGGCCAAAACCGGTCCTCTTTTTTTTTTTTTTTTTTGGGTTTTATTTTTTTTTTTATTTTCTTTCTTTATTTTCTTTCTTTCTTATATATATATATATAAATATATTTCAAAATTTTGACTAAAAATTCTTATTTCAAGAGTCTCCTCTCATAAGGAAGAGTCTCATTGAAACTTGAAAGCTTGAGGAGATTATAAAAGTCTATTCCTATTTATAGGAAAAGATTTTTCAAAGAGAACCTACAAAATTCTATGTGGGATTCAATCAAATTATTTGAAACATATTAATTGGAGGGAGAGTTGAAAATTTCATTTCCCTCCAAGATTAAATCTAGCAATCAATCAATCAATTTATTTGCAGAGAATGTTTAAAAAATTTAATTTCTTTGAAATAAGTGACTTTTTTTTTTATCAATTATGACATTATTAAATATTATTAATAAATACTATACAACAATTTTTATTTTTATTTGATTATTTATATATATTTTTATTTATTTATAATTTATAATTATATTTTTTAATTATATAATATTAATTATGACGTCACGGTTCGACCGCTTTGACCCGACGGTTGAACCGGTGACCCGTCCACCCGATCCCTTTTTCGGTTCGCTCACCGGTCCGGTTTTGAAAACAATGCATGAGACCATATTTACTTTTTCTATACAGTGTTTTTCAATTTTAAATGTGAGAAATTTTCGTTTTGTTAAACATAATTTTTCCCTCATACATATACTAGTGAGGCTAAGCCATTTCAGAGTGCTTCATTTGTTGAGAGTAAACTAGTGAGAATCGAATCAAAGCATGCTTCTGAAGGAAATTTTGGGGCTGTGTTTTATTTTGAAATTGAGGAAGTTTGTGTGTAAAGTAAAAAAATCACACACACCGGGTTTAGAAATAAATACAGTATTCCTAATGATTGCTAGTGTTTTGTACTCTGGCTACTTATTTTTCTAATGTAGGAAATTTACAATTCTCTAGACTTCTAGCACTTGGATTGTAAAGATTCTCTGAGCTCAAAAATTTTATATAAAAAAAAAATAGTAGTTTTTTTTTTAATAATTTTTTTTTTTTGAATTTTGTGGGTAGATTCTCTGTAAACCTTCATGAGAGTACAACTTGTCCACTAGGGGTAACCTACGGGTTCAAAGGCTAATCGCGTACGCTCAATGCAATCGTGTTCCCTACGAAAACGGCATAGATAGATTTTATTTCATTTTCTTTTTAATTTGTTTTGCTCGAGGACTAGCAAAATATAAGTTGGGGGGTGTGATTGAAGCCTAAATGTTACATATTTGGCCCGCTAAAATACATTTTATTAGTCTATTTATTTTTAATATTTTATAATTTTACATATTTTTATGTGTTTTTACATATTTTGAATACTTGTACAAATATTAGTGTAAATAATACATTTTAGATATTTTATATATTAGATTATATTTATTATAAAATAAATTAAATAGAAAAAGGAAAGAAAAAAAAAAAACAGAAAAGAAATCAAAAGAGGGTGTCAGCAAGCAGCCGCCCTCAATTTACATATAATATAATATATATTATTATATTATTAAATTTATATTATAATTCTTGTTTGTTCTTGCAGATTTTTCCTATAAAAGGAGCTCAAGTGCAAGAACAGAAGGGGAGGCGAACTCAGAAGGCCAAGCGGAGAGAGAAAAGAAAGGAAGAGTGGGAAAATTTAGAGTATATTTTATAGTGATTGTTATAGGAGTATGAGTAGTTAATTTCTATATCTTAAAGTTAAGATGAAACTCTGATCGAGTTATTAGGGTAGTTTGTATTTAGTTTTGCAAAATCTTAATTGATTTGGGTATTATTGTATAACTCAGATTTTTATGCAAATAATGTTTTATCAAATTATGTGTTCATTTGGTCGTGAATACATGCTATACAAATAATTTTCATGCTTAGACGAGTCGTGCATCAACCTTAGTTTAGTGGTGATAGTCCGTGCTAAGCGAAAATAATTCGTAACTTTCTGATTTTAAAACACAAACCTTTTTAAGTGATGTGTCCTGATCAAGATATATCATAGTACCCTTCTCAATAATTTTTTACAATCTAAATACAACCACCCCCAATTGCAAGGTTAGTAGTGGATTCTAGATCCTAAGATTCCTTTTTCTCACCTTCCATTTTAAAGCCTAGATTTTTGAATTAAAACCAATTTGCCCTAATCTCTATGGTTCGACACCCATTCTCAACCGCTATTCTACGTAGTAGAAGTTGCTACCGGTTTTATTCATTTTATTTTGGTGTGCAAACAACCTACCACATTTCTGCCAAGAGCAGGAGCATATCGAAGTCCAATATTTCAGTTAAATCAGATCTTCCAGCTCTCACTACTGAAACATTCAAAGGAGTCATTGCCTTGTATATATGAACTGAAGGTTATATTATATTTTGCACACCACCAGAAATTTGGACCCAAAAAAATGTTTTTCGTTGGGACAAAAAATCTCAATTTTCATGGTAGTGCAGATGCTTAGATCAATAGAACTTGAACATTCTAAAAGTTATAAATCCTCAAGTACCTGAAAAATGAGACCGTCTGCCTCATGAGAAAGCCTCCGAATGAATTCCTTTAAAAGTTTGTTAACAGTAGAGAGCAACCAAAAATCCTTCCTCCTCACCTGATAAAATTCTCGAGCAAATCAATAACCAGGCCCACTTGAAAAATCAAATTAGTTGTAATTAATTTTCTGTGGCCCTCAAAACATACCCTGAATGGTTCCAAGTCATATCTATAATATGGATTTCTACTCTCGTACATATGCTGGCGTTCATGGTTCCGAGGTTCAATCACTTCTTTCTCAAGCATTTTCCACCGTTCATAGAAAGGCCGCTGCAATGATTTGCAGTTATCACACAGTACCAATCAGGACAGTAGGCAAATTTTAAAAGAAAAAGCAACAAAACAGGCAAACATTCTATGATGATATAATAAACATCCAGAAAATTGGATATAGTATGTATAGTGTGCCGTGAAGCATTTTCACTTACGTAATGAAGCACGGGTACTCCAAAAATGGTGTCGTACGAGTACCGGGTGCAGGTACGAGTACCGGGAGTAGGTACGCATACTGGTACGGCTGCATGTGTATTGTGTATGCCGAATACATGTTGGGTACGGCAAATACGTTTAGGTACGTCGTGGGTACAGGCTGGGTACGTTTTGGGTACGGCGTAGTGAACTTTTTTTTTTTTTTTTTAGCTACTAGAATTTGTTGTAGCCTTTATTATTCCTCTTTCACTTCGAAAATCATCAGGTAATTTGTTTCCAACACCCTTTATCCATGAGTCCTGCCTTTGCTCTCTTTTGCATCATGTTTTAGACAATCAAAAAAGAAAAAGAAAGAATTATATAAGTTTTTAGACAAGTTGCTCCTTTTAATTTTGATATAGAAACTTCGATTTGCATGTTGAATGTTTAGCTATAAATTTAAAAATAAAAAATAAAAAATTGACATACCCCAGCCATATCCGTACCCTACTTTTTTAAGAATTTGCCGTATCGGCGCACCCGTATCGTACTCATACCCATATCCGTACCTGCACCCGTGCTTGCTATCTTATATCTCATGTGAAATGGTTTGAAAATTTGCTCTAACTAGTCAAGCATGGTCTATAGATCGCCAAACATGGCTTCAATCGTTATTGCAATGGGTAAACTGAACTTGCATTAACCGGACTTGCTTCTTTTTGTTTTTGACAAGTTAGCCGGCCTTGCATGCTATACCTCATATGTGAGCGCCTCCCCCCCCCCCCCCCCAAAAAAAAATAATAATAATAATAATAATAATAATAAAAAATAAATAAAAAATTAAGCAGTACATGCCACGATGAATCAAAATGGACATTAGCAGATTAATATTAGTGATTGTCAAAATTAGATATATGTACTAGATGTGTCATCCCTCTCTGAGCATCCTAATATCCCCAGCAGAGGCTTGTCAGAGAAGAACTTGGGCAAAGAATGATACACAGACATGCAAGAATAAGAATTATAAAGCATCCATGCTTGGATCGTTGATTGCGTCAAATGAGAAGTAGACCCCGAATTAGTTTTCTAACCTCTATGACAGAGACGTAATTAATTGCCATCAGATCATAGATTAGGTATCTTCTTTCCTGCTTCTGTGAGTCTGGTACAGTATCAATTATCATCTCCCCATCAAGTAATGTATAGTGGTGAGTCTTCTCAGCTAAAGCCTTACAAAATAAGTGCAATTACATCAGTTTGGAGGCCACAAATATGGAAAACTTTATTAAAGAGGCTTTATATAGACCAGAAACCTTCGTGAAAGCAGACTGTGGATACATACTTCATTAGTGCTTTTGCAAGGAAATTTCATCTGGACCCTTCGAAAATTGAAATTCCTATCAATTAAGTAACAACCATCCAAGGTAATTAGCATCATATATCGTGTTCCATCTGCTTTCCATGTGGCATAATAATAGCGTTGTCTTAGCAATTGTAGGTTGTCCCTGCAAGCCAAAAAAGATAATCACATTGTCATAGATAAATGAGACTATAGTCAGGAAGGAATATTCAATACAAAGGATCTTAAATATAAACCATGATTCAAATTTCCCCGTTTATCTAGAGAAAACATGAAATTCCACATGCTTAAAGCAGAAATAACACAATCATCAAAATTAGCATAATTTTTATAGACGAGATGAGCATAATATATGTGACACATTCATTTAAAACTCGGGATGAGCATTCTTTAGGGAATGAAGGCTTTGCTAACCATAGTTGTACACAGCTTTTGTACCATATCAATAGCTTCAAATACGTAAATGAAAGCCTTTGATATAAAGTACCTCAAACCCCTCATGTAACAATGAATTGTTAGCAAGAGCCAAGCCATTGGCTGGCTACACTATTCTAACCACATGTACTAACTAGATTACATGGCCAAAGTTAGAATAGAAATATTTCAAGCCACCCAGAACTTCAATTGACAACGATGTATCTTAATAAAGTTCAGTGGAAATAAAGGACATGCACAGACAATTCAACTTGTATCCTGCTATACAATCCAGAACTGGAACGTACAAGACACAACAAACCTAATGTGTCCCTTGATTGATCTAACACTGAAGTAGTAAAATATTTTTCTTAGAGCATCACCAGTGCTGCTGGTAAAAGTTCAGCTAGGCTCAAGTCTAAGAGTAGCCACCATGAGCAAATAACACCAGAAATTAGGTCTGCATCCAGTCTATCACTGCCAGCACCCTATTTTGTCCTTTCTCTAAAAAATTCTTTGTAACAGAACTTTCTATCTAGTGATGGTAACAGACAATAAAATCAATTTCTCCAATTAGAAGTATACATCAAATTAAGTCTACACAATAAAACACTAGCTTCCTGCAAACCTATAAGCACATGAATGCTAAATTATCCCATTCACAAGTTAAATACCGGCTTAATTAAATGCATAGCTTGAAGCCCCATGGCTGACACCCTCATATTTCAAGAGACACTTCTTCCAACTTTGACAAAGATAAGAACCCCAACTCAATGCTGTAATAACCCGACCCTCGCATATGTTTCTGGTATACTTTCAGTCCCTTATTCTGTGCATTTAAATGCTTAATGTGAAATTCCATGTGAAATTAAGTTTAAGCGAATGGATCTTATGATTAGAGACCTATACCTGTTTAATAAGAAAATATCTGTCACAATTAAAATGTTTGGATCAGAAATTGAGAGCCTTAGAAGCTTGATAATCTGAAATTGATTTTACATTTGAGATCAACATAATTTTTAAGTCATAATAAGCATTTTTGTAAAATTTTGATTTGGAATGATTAAACTGGTTGATTTTTGTCCTTACTCACCTTTTATATAAATATCTATACTCTTGGAACATTTGACTTGCCATTACAAGAAAATCTCCTGAGAGAGAGAGATTAGGGAAGAAAAGGGTTTGAGAGGAAGTTCTTCAAGAAGAAGACTAAGAAACCTTGTGAGGATCGTAGAATTTAAGCTCAAGGTATGTATCCTTTACTTTTATTAAGCTCTCTTGATAATTGATTGAGAAATTCCCTAACTATATTAAAGTTGAGGTTGTAATTGAAACCAAGAGAGTGTGTGTGTGTGTTCTTGTCTAATTGTATTTGTAGTTGTATTGGCAATCTCAAGCTTGTGATAGGAAACTTTATCTTTCCCTCTTGAATTCACTTGTTGTGTGGAGTTTATTTACATACCTAGATGATGATCCATATATATATACCTATATATAGTTGGAACCAAACATGATTAACCATGAAGAGTATTTGTTGTGCATGTGTAAGGGAAGGTGATGACCTTCATTGCATTTATAATGCATGTTATAGTGATCTTGAACTACCATATGACACCAAATTTACCTATGTTAAGCTTTGCCTTAAGTGTACCAAGTGAAGTTTTTGGGTTGAATTTCGGGTTGAATTTCGGACTACTCTTACAGGGGAATTGCCGCACGTGCGGGAAATGGGCAAATTTTGGGTTTTGGCTACTGCTAAAAAGGCACGTGCGGGGCTTCCCAGCCGCACGTGCAGGACCAACCGCCGCACGTGCGGGGCTCACAGCTGCATGTGCGGCCCATGCTGAAAAAGTTGGTCTGCTCCGTTTCGTGTGTTTGACCCTCGGATATTATTAAAATAATTATTTGATACCTTTAAAGTGTTCGTAAATTCATTTGAAACGAAACGAATCCAAAACTGAGCTAAAAAGGAAAGTGAACTAATGCTTGAATTGTGTGTATGTAGGGCACATACCGGAAGCATCTGCCACTCCACCACAGCACTGTGAGTAGTAGTACTGTAATAGTACGCTTTACTTATCGCTAATATTACCGTTAGCACTCTGTTAATCTTAAATAAACTATGTAACTTGCATGAATGATTTAAAGAATGTGTGCACTTTCGTATGACTCTAAAACTAGTCTGCTCTGATGATACCTAGGCCTATGGCCGTTCTGTATATCTCTGGGCTTAAAGCCACTCTGTTTAAAGACTGGGCCTAAGGCCGTTCTAGAACAATGACAGGAAAAGATTAATCAAAAGTCTCTGCATTTATGTATAACGTAATTCGAGTTAGTCATTAGATTACTTACGTATTATTATTCACTGAGCTTCGCTCACTCTGTATTTTGTCTGCTTCTGTAGGTAATCAATCTGGGGGTCAGTCTTAACCCTTGATGCGCGTCTCTCTTTTGTCAGCCTCAGGGGGTCCATGCACTTAAATGAAGCCCGTGCATCTTTGGGAAGTTTTGCTAGACTTTCGGCCTTATGCTTTAATCATCTGCCTAAAGTTGGAATGTGTATAACCCCTTTCTTCCCCAATGTTTTGTTATACGCCCAATCATGGGGCTGGGTCTGTATATATATATATGCATAACTAATTTCTCAGGTGCATGTCACTGTATGTTCATCTACCTTATGCAATTTGTGTGATCCTGGCATAGTAGTGGTAGCTCAATGGATATTGTTTTATGTTATTGATTTTTTTGATATTAAATGCTTCTGTTCATGCCCCATATGTTATGTATATCAGGCTAAGTGTCCGTTTCTGAATAGGTCATGCCCAAACTTTTAGGGGCGAGTTTGGGGCGTGACAAATGCACCGATAAGCAACACACAAATTCACACTCTAAGATGTTTAACTGATAACATACAACACTGGTGATAATACAGAATACAAGCACCAACTTTAGATACTTATTATTGTTGTGGAAAAGATTGAGTTGGACCTGTTAAGTGAAACAGGGTGTGACCCTGGAAATTGAGAGTTTCCTCTTACCTGAAAAAAAAAAATGGGGCTTCAACTTTTGATTACATATAGTAAAATCTAGTATTTAATTTGATTTTAACTAATTTTGATTACATTTATACCATCATAAGAGTGTCATATAAAACCCTCAAAAAATGGAAGAGAATGCATAAGTGTGAATCCAACCCAAACATAAAAAATGGAAGTGATGCCTTTAAAGTTCTTACCCCTATACCCAACTTTAGTGCTTGATAGCAGAACTGCCGCATTGCATTTTGTTGGTCGAAAGGTATGCTATCTCCCAAAACATCATCATTTGTCATTACGGCCTCTATCTCATGTTTCTCCTGAAAAATAAAAGACTTGTTAAAACACATTGAGAAAATCCAGATGCAAGGAAGAGAAGGACGAAAAGAAGAGGGATAAACATTGGCACAGATAATTGCAGGGTCAAAGAAGATGATAACTAGACCGCACCAATTTATCATATTATTAAGGAGGGAGAGAGAGAGAAAGAAGGCCAAGGTTTGACTCTACTACACAAACTTAGAAAAACGAATGCCCAATTTCATTAAACTTCCAAGCCTATGCCTATAGGGCAAGGCTAGTTTCAAGCGTAACTCTGGTTGCAAAAAGAAAGATGATACTAAGTACTTCACAAGAAATAAGGAAACCATGCTCCATTTTCTTGATTTTTCCTCAAAAACCAATCTAGAAAATTACATCTATGCTTGTACAATGCAACAAACATAAAAAAGACGTATTTTGCCATAGATGGCAGAATTTTCATTACATCAGAAAGACCAAGGAATCTATTGAAAGATATTAGGGATGAGAAATAAAATAATGCATCCAATAAATGCATACAGGCAAAGGAGCAGCAGAAACTCCATCATCATCCTCATCCGGCACAACATCACCATTGAGATCAAGATCGGAAGATCTTTTCCACTCTGGAGTTGGAGGGCAAACAACCATTTCAGGCTTTCTTTCATGATAAAAGTTGTACAAGGCATCAACATAGTCTGGTTTGTAGATTCCTGGTGGGCGTGCATCAGCAAATAATTTAATTGCCTGCATCGAAGAAAGCCAATCAATCAATCTTCCGTGGAACAACCTAAAAGCAAATTCAAAACAAAACAGACAATAAACTAACCTGTGTAACAGATATGGATAGTGTGCGCATGAGATAATGAACGATCATATACCCCGTTCGGTTATGCCCATGTGTACAATGAACAATTATATACTTCTTCGAGTGCTTTTGGCGAGTGAGAAATAGTGAAACCTAATAAAAATGAAAACAAATAATAACTATCAAAATAACATAATGTGAAGTAGAGCCCTCTATCACCACATGTTGACATCTGGTTGTGGAGGTTCCCTTGAAAGAGAACCTTTGAAGAAGTGTGATTGACAGTATGTGCATGACTAGGGGGGATTGGTTCACACAGGAAATTAGGGGCTCATGGGGTGTGGGCATTTGGAAAAACATTACGAGGGTCAAGGATGACTTTTTTCCTCTTATATGCTTGGGTGGGGATGAGTACAGAGTTCAGTTTTAGCATGATATCTGATGTGGACAAAGGCCATTGAGGAACGTCTATCATGATCTTTTCAGGTTGGCAATTAATCAGGAGGGCTCAATAGCGGAGTTTTGGACTCCATCTTCTATGGGTACAATTTGGATGCCTGCTTTCCGAAGGGCTCTTCGCGGTTGCTAGGTAGATCTTATTGTCTTAGGATGGCTTCAGGATACATTCAAGTAAGGGCGGATGATACTCTAGTTTGGAGAAGAGCCAAGAATGGCTTATATGCGGTGCCTTCCTTTTATAAGAAATTAGTAGGTGTTGGAATGTGTCCTACATCGCCTAGAGTTGCCCCATCTGTGCTGGTTATAAAGCTCCAATTTCCCTTTCCTTAATACCTGAGTTTTAAGGAGAAGTATGGGCTAGACTTTTCAATTTGGTATCAGAGCTTGGTTGGGCCTATGATTGGTGTGCCGTTTGTTCGGCTACTGTATGTTGTGGTCCAAAAATGTGTGTTGGAATGTGTCCCATATCGCCTAGAGTTGCCTCATCTGTACTGATTATAAAGCTCCAGTTTCCCTCCCCTTAATACCTGGGTTTTAAGGAGAAGTATGGGTTGAACTTTTCAATTTGGTATCAGAGCTTGGTTGGGCCAGTGATTGGTGTGCCATTTGTTCGGCTACTATATTTTGTGGTCCAGGAGGGTGTGTTGGAATGTGTCCTACATCGCCTGAAGTTGTCTCATCTGTGCTAGTTATAAACTCCAGTTTCCCTCTCCTTAATACTTGGGTTTTAAGGAGAAGTATGGGCTGGGCTTTTCAATTGTAGGTAGAGAGGATGTAGGCTTTCCTTGGAAAGGGATTTGGTGCTCGAGGGCCTCCCAAAGGCGGAATTCTTTACTTAGAAGACAGTTGAGGAGGGTAAATTCTTGTTTGTGTTTGCGTAAGGGAGTGAGGGATAGTAAAGGGATTTGGTGCTCAAGGGTCTCCCAAGGTAACATTCTCTGCTTAGACAACAGTTGAGGAGGGTAAATTCTTGTTGGTGTTTGCATAAGGGAGTGAGGGTGTGAGGGATAGTGTGTACTATCAACTTTTACACTATCCGGTTGCAAGGGAGGCATGAAGTGTCGTGTTCTCAGTTTTTGAAGTGGAATGAGTGATGCATGAATCGCTTAGGGAGTGGGAGTTTTTCTCCTCCTGGTGTAGAGGTTGCACAAGGGGGAAGGTTTAGGAAGGCATGGTAGGCTATTTTACTTTGCCTTTTGTGGTGTTTGTGGAGTGAGAAACAAGAGAACTTTTGAAAATTTGGAGAATTTGATTTTGTGTTTGAAAGGGACGATACTTATCTCCTTGTATTTTTGTTGTGGCAAACTTTCCTTTTTCTATAGGTGCTTTATTGACTTTTCTGGGAAAATTGTACATCTATGTAGATGTATAACGAGTGATACTTTTTGTTTCTCTATATACATCACATGTATAAGCCTTAAGTCCCATCAAATGGGGTCGGCTATATGAATCATTCTTCTTCACTCGACTCTATGAAAGACCATTTCATTGTCAAGTTAAGAAGATTCATATTTCTATTTACTATACTAGCCTACATCAATCTAGATTTGCCCCTTTCCCTAATACTTCCATCTACCATTATTGTATCGCATCTCTTCACTAAAAGATTTTACATACCAAAAAAAATTCAGAAACTAATCCAACCCTTACTTAGCTTGCAATGACAATGAATTTACACTATTTTCTTCTGACATCAAAATTGATCCACAAACATAAAACGAATACAATAACATTGCATATTTTTCATTTGAATTAACTTCTTATGATCAAGTATAACTTCAAAACTTATTCTTTAAAACTATATTATTGCTAAAAAACCTTCTTAAAACATGAAATTGAAACCCATTAAATAGTTACCAATTTGTTCCTCCAACTTTGCTCTAATTTTTAATGCAACCCTCGAACTTCTAATTTTTCTATTTAAGCCCTCTAACTTTCAAAATTTTGTCAATGTAGTTCAACCATAATGGGAAAAATTAATATGTTGTATAATGTTTTTTGTTTTTTGTTTTTTGTGATAAATAATAATATGTTGTATAATGTTCTTCCCAAATGAGCAAATTTTATCATAATGTCCTAAAAGGATAAATAATTTCACCTAAAAACTAGCACATGGGTTTTCTCTCTCCATCTTTTGTTTTTTCTCATTTAGACTATCATTTTTTTAGTTTAAACCCTAAAACTAGTTCAATTAGAAAGCACATGATATAATACGACAGTTTTTCCTGCAGTTGATTATAATAACTTAATTATGGAAGTCGGAGAGCTTAAATAAAGAAAATTTAAAAGTTTGAGGATCAAATTGAAAACTAGAGCAAAGTTGGAGGGACTAATTGATACTTTACCCTTTGTCATAACAATTGAAACTCAATTAGGAGTTGTCATAGGCTAAGTTACGTTTCCAATTAGCTACCTATTATATAAAAAAATTGCATCCAAAAAATGTGGCATTGATATTTCTGAAATTATGATCCCAAGTGAGGGATCATTTGCTTAAAAATGACAGGAACACAATAAGTCACATTATTTTGTATAAAAGCTCTATATGATGTGGCAATGGCATCTTTGAACTTAAGGGCCTAAGTGATTGGTCTTTTGCATTGAAACAAAAGGACTGAAAATGAGCCCTATCATTTTGTATAAAGTTTTATTTGTATAGCATACACTTTTTAGTGTCCATAGTTTCTGAAAAAATTTAACCACCCGAAATGTTTTAAGGTGGTCAACTGCCTAATAAGGTAATCAAAATCTGGGTTAAAAACACTTTACCTATATTTTATGTAATCCTATCAGATAGAAGTACATTAAAAAACCTTCTCTTCTTAAGAATATCTCTTCTATCCATGCATCACACAGGTTTACCACAAGTTATAAGCATAGGGGAGAATTACATTTTGAGATTCATTCAAACACCAGTAAGAAAGTGATGATGTAAAACTAAAGAAATTTTCATCCCTGCACTTACTTCTGAGAAAGAACCTAACTCATAATTTCCCAAAGTACAAAACCACAGTGAGATGATAACTGGCAGAATGTCTGTTTATCTTGCTTATAGAAGTATTATCAATGGACACAAGGAAAAATATGAGAAAATGGTAAAAGCTGAATATGTTTCACAAGCCATAAAGGTATAATAGATGTGTTTAACAAAAACATTACCTCATAAACAAAGTAATTTACAGCCTCATTATCAGGTACAGAATCACGCCCCTTGCACTGAATCTGAATAACAAATGCAATCATTAAAGGTTGGAAAGACTTCATTTGCCATTGTCGGAAAATCATAAGGAAGAAAACCTCATTTAGTTGACCATTACCCACCTTAACATGCTTAATACCTTCTTTCTTCAAATCTGATGCATGATAGTAACGACTAGTATTCGTAAGATCGATCACTAAACCAAGCTGGAAGCATCAGTGAAAAAAATTGAAAATGTTCAATTTCGCAGTAAGCAACCAAAGCTAAACTTCTTGATTAAAAAATTCACTTCTTACAGATATATCACAAGTTAATCTGCAGTGTTTCCTATAGAACTATGATATTATGCCTTTAGGAGTTAAATATGCATCTAGGATATAAGTCTAGTTTCAGCAGAATTCTGGCTTAATTAAATTCTTATTACAAGAAAGTCACATAGAGAATTACATGGCAGCTTGAGATCAGTGCTGCTTTCATGAATGAAATTTTGTCACATATACTAGTGAGATATAATAACACAGTCAACATAAGGAAACAGGACACTATCTTCTCTTGCAAAATTAAAAATCTGAAAAAAGCCAGTAATTAGCTTCTAAGAAGACCAGCCACCCTCACTAGTTCGTTAGAGGCACAAATTCTCCCTCTTTTGCTCTAGGCACCACTCCTCTCGATAAAATTGATATACTTATGCGCACACACATGCAGAGAGAGAGAGAGAGAGAGAGAGAGAATCCATAAACCTCCCTCATCACATAAGGATCACTCACCTATCCATTCCAATAATGTTCAAGTCCTCTTGGCTGCAAATCAACTCTTATGTCCTCTCCATTCTTTTTTTTTTTTTAGATCAACAACAAAAACTTTATTGATAATTCAAAAAAAGCAAGCGAGGATGAGGCATCCTCTTACAAAAGGACAATGGTAATACATAAAATGAAACCCGTAACAAGCTAATCCCGAGCAAAAACCTACATATCACACACCGCCAACCAATCTTTATCTAACAAAAAAAGTGGAACTCCCTTAAATAAAGAACTCCCTGACACCCAAAAAGAAGTTAAGTGACAAATATTATCCCACAAACAGCCCACCTTCCGGAACTTATCTTCAAACAACCTTGCATTTCTCTCCATCCATAGAACCCAAAAAGTAGCGAAGACGGCACAAGACCATAACACTTTGGCTCTCTTTGATCCTCCGAATATGCGAAAATCAACTAGGAGCATATGCACACTCCCTTTTGGGGCTACCCATATAACATTTCCCAAAGAAAACAATCTATGCCATAAATTCAAAGCAATTGGACAATGCAAGAATAAATGATCCACGGATTCCCCATTCTTACAACACAGAATGCACCACTGGGGATTTAGAAAACGATTAGGTCTCCGTTGTGCAATGTATCATTTGTCAAAATGCCTCCATGAACCAAGGCCCACATGAACACCTTTACCTTTAGGAGAGCACAAGCCTTCCAAACTTTTTTGCGAAAGGAAACTAAGGAACATGAGGATTATCAATGATGTAATCAAAAAAAGACTTACAAGAAAATATCCCAGACGAATGAAAAGCCCAAACCCTCTTGTCCTCCAAAAGAGGAGATAAAGAAAAATGATCAATTCTAGACAATAAAGAAGTCAACTATGAAGCCTCCCTATCATTAAGATTTCTAGAAAAATCAAAATTTCAGAAAATTGAAGCCAAAAGTGAACAAGCCGTGGAAGCAATTGAAGAATTATGAGATCGAGCCATTCTATATCGATGTGGGAAGTCAGCAGCAAAAGAAGATTAACCCATCCAAACATCCTCCCAAAATCGAACAAGTTCCCCATTGCCCACCCTTACAAAATGACGACGAGACCAACATGTGAAAATTTGAGAAATTGACTTCCAAGGAGCACGACAGTTACCCCACAAAACCACCCGTGAATCCCTACCACTGTCATGAGTCCCATATTTGCTTCTTATAACCGCGTGCCATAGTGAATCAGTCTCAAGTGGAAATCTCCATAATCACTTGCCAAGAAGGGCCAAGTTCCCAGCCAAAATATTACTGATAGCCAAACCCCCCTTCTCCTTAGGTAACGACACTAACTCCCAATTCACCAAGTGATCCTTTTTCCCCTCATCCTTGCCTTCTCAAAGAAAATCTCTCATCAACTTTTCTAGTAACCTTGCCACCTTAACCGCAACCTTGAACAAAGATAAATAATAAATAGGAATACCACTCAAAACAGTCTTAACTAAAGTGTATCTACCCCCACGTGATAATAAAGCCTTACTCCACCCTTCCAGTCTCTTACCAATCTTTTCCACAACTGGATTCCAAAAAGCTTCACTCTTAGGATTACCCCCCAATGGAAGATCCAAATACTTAAACGGAAGTGACTCTATACCACATCCTAAAAGTGTCGCCCTGATCTAAAACTAATCTTGCTGAATATCAATTCCCACCACACTACTTTTTCCCAAATTAACCTTAAGCCCTAAGATAACCCCAAAAAGTCTCAAAATCGAATAAAGATTAACTATCTGACTTTCATCTCCTGAAGAGAAAAATATGGTATCATCCGCATATTGTAAATGTGTCACACTAACTCTATCTCTCCCCACCTCCAACCCCGCAAAAAGACCTACTTTCTTTAGCTCTATCGACCATCCGTCTAAGTACATCAGCCACCAAAATAAAAAGTAAAGGAGATAGTGGGTTCCCTTGTCGAAGCCCCCGTGAAGTCCTAAAGCAATCCCCTGGTTTAACATTAACTATAACTGACATATTACAAGTCGTCAAACATCCCCTAATCCAAGATCTTCACCTCCCACAATATCCTTTCTTGTCCATTACAAAATCCAAAAACTGCCAATCCACATGATCATGTCTTCTCAAAATCTACCTTAAAAATAAGTCCATCACTCCTTGAACTTCTATATTCCTCCACTACTTCATTTGCCACTAAGGCAACATCTAAGATTTGTCTTCCCTTCACAAAAGCCCCTTGCGCCCTAGACACAATATCCCCTAAAGACATCCTTACCATAGAGATCTTTACCACACTAGTCTCTGCCCCACCTCCATAACCCTCGACATGCCCATCCTCTTCGAGACTTCCTAAATTTCAAACCCTTCAGCTTCACTCAACCTGCCCAGAGTGGCATCCCTCCTAACCCAAGTTGGGCCTAAATAAAACGACCCTTCTTGGTCTGCTGCACCAAAAAAGAAAAAAGATAAAAGAAAAAACGAGGAAGAAGCCATGCTTCAAACGAGGCCCAATATCTTTCAACGCTGTCACTTTGGTGGTGTTGAATATTGGCCCCGAAGGCTCATCAACATGTGGCCTATACTGGTCCCTACCTTGCTCCCCACCCCAAGGGTTCCCCATTTTTGCTTTAATATTCAAAAGACTCTGCCCTTGCACCACTTTCCCCCTACCCTGAAATATCTCATCCATATCTTCATGTGCCTGGGGAGATTAAACGCAGGTCACAGATAGCATATGTGGAGATTAAAGCAATAGCCTTTTTCAAGAACTGCACTCAGTAGCAGTGCAATCTTTCATCTAGGCCAACAAAGTGTAATCGTTTCCTAAAAACTAAGTGAAAAAAACCTCCAATATTGGTAATCTATAAACAATGCCCCTCCCAGTTTCCTTTTCTCATAACACTAATGAAATCTAAATTCACAATCAAATTGATACAGAGACATGGACTGATTTGCTCAGTAATTGTTCCACAGGTTTTGAACTTCATGTTTTCCTATATGTATAGGCTACTTGTATCTTTGTTGCTCCAAATTCCAACATAAAATCCTTTTCCAGACCAGAGCTTAGAATAGAGATGTGAAAATTGAATTCTTTCACATGTATTCTGTTTTATTAGTGGAGATATCTCAGTGATCTTTTTAAACCCCTTACTCTATTAATTTTTTTGTTTGGACCATCAAAGGATTTTTTACTTGAAGTACTTCTACATACTTCTAGTGAGCAAACACTGTTGTCATCATGGCAAGCCAAGTACATGTAAACATGACTTAAATCTTGCTCTTGTTAGACTCTTCTACTGAAATGATATAACTCCTTAAACGTCTAAAACGGGGAAAGAATTTGCCCCTTCCAAGATGTAAGCTACATGGTGAGAAATCACATTGTGAACAAACTACTTTTCCCTTTAAAAATAAAAAAGAACCGTTTCGAAAAGAAGATGGTCATTTTATTTGTAAATTTCAGAGAAGAAAAGGGCAAAACATCAGAAGTTTGGTGTTCTTACTTTTCTTCCTAAAACTCTCTGTTGATGAATCACTTGCTTAAAAGAGTATCTTTTACCAGCAGGAACATAGGCATTGAAGGATTCACCAAGTGGAACTTTAGAAGGAATAATGCAACCAATTTCCTGGCCAACTGAAGGACAATCCAACCAACCTGTGATACGAAGAACAAAAAGGTAAATAACAAAAAGAGATGGTATGGAGAAAGATATTCAAGTGAGATACATTTTAATCTAAAACTAAAGATACAAAATATGAAAGTTCAATGTTTTGGAGCAATTAACTCTTAAATATTCCTTTTAAAAAAAAACAAAATAATAAAAGGGGGACTTACGTATAGGTCCCAATAGATGAATTTATTGTCCAATAGGTCCTATAATAATTAATGGCGTTTTTCATCAAACACTATTAAAAAAGTCACTAATTGTTAATTTTCAGCGATAGTTTGAAAATTTGGTCACAAAAAATGTCACTAATTATAATTTTTAGCGACAGTTTAAAAAAAAAAGTCGTCACAAAAAAGTAACTAATTGTAAGTTTTAGCAACAATTTATAAAAATTGTGACCAAAAAAATCACTAATTGTCAATTTTTAGTGATATGTGCAAAAAATCGTCACAAAAAAAATATTTTTAGCGATGATTTTACTAGAACTTACTTTCAATAAGACTTATGGGAATTAAATCCAACTATTAGAACCTATTGGTAGTTTACCCATAATAAAAAGGAGACTGCCATATGCCTACAACACTAAAAGATCTCACAAGAAGATAAATTCAGGAAGAAAAACAAGAATGATAATAAGAAAAATGTGGATATAAAAGTGACACCAATATCTCATGTCACTAATCCGATAACTAAGCTTCATCTACAACCATTCACAATGAATTTTGAATTAATTTTGAGGCCAAGTTGGAACCAAGGTAAGTTTTAACCTTTGTGTCATCCAAACAAACACCACAACAAGCATCATATAACTTTATTTCAACACAATTTCAATCTAGTTGCAACTTGGTACTCCTGTATCACTTCCTTGCAAATCCCCTTTAATTTTATTCTTCTCAAAAAATATATATAATTAATAAAAAAACGAGAGAGATAGAGAGAGATAATCAAGGGAAGAAAAAATATATTTCTTGTCAGCAAAAGAGAATATCATGGGCAGAATTAGAAGCAATAGTCTAGTTGCCATATTTCATGTTTTCACATAGAAGCATCCCATGTTTTGGAGTATGCACAGTTGCACACATGTAAACATGTGAACAAGTGCTTAAAATCACATTACTATCCATCACCAGGGTCTACGTAGATAGGGCCCCACAAGAACTTAAATACAACACTACAGAAAATTTTAACGCACCAATGTTGTATTTACATGGAAGGAAATGAGGAACTCTTGACTAAAGAAATTTTGTGTGGACTAGACATCAAGTACTTGTAGTGATCATATATTTATCATCTAAACTTCAAAAAGAATTCTCACACATGAAATATGACTATACACAATACAACACAAACCAAAAGCCCAAAGCTAAAGCTGCATTCAAATACAGCACATGCTAAATCTAAAAATTTCTGGTAGGCAAAAAATAGGTGTAAAGGGATATAATTTCATGTGTGCAACAAAAAGCCATACTTCAAAACCATTCCGCTTTCAGCAATTAACCATCAGCAGATGCAATGAAATAAGTACTTGAAACGCAATATTGAGAATGACTGGGGCATCATTCAATTCTCTTTTACATGAAATCAATGACTGGGAAACAAGAGCATAACAACTACCCAGAACTTACCAGGGGGGAGCTTATTTCTATCATAAGGTTTATCGTTTTTCTGGTACATTTGGTCATAAATAGGTGGCTGAGATGCCTGTGTTGGTCTGTCATCTGGGCGTTCTCTTTTTAGTCTTTGACGTCGTTCTTCACGCTCCTAATGCAAGAAGCACACAAAATCAATAGTCACCCACCACGTGTGCACATGAAAATGTTTAAATCAATATGAGCAAAATTCATGTGACAAAATCTACGTACTCATAAATGTATGTGTGCACATCGGAGAGGGAGAGAGAGAGAGAGAGAGAGTCTTAATCCTACCATTAGGAAAACCATTAATAGGAAATGCATAAGATAATGCTTTGTTTGAAGCATCATGAACTATATTACAAGGACTCAGGTACGTTTCAGGCATCAGCATGCCGTCAAGTGTCAGATTCGTCTAATTGTTATGTCCAAGGACACTGGGACACGGCTACACTTCATTTTTTTCAACTAATTCTTATTTTCTTGTGAGGGTAAAATGAAGTTTTTAAACTAAATAGAGCATTTTATGCATAAAACTGAAGTCTTGTACATGGTTATAGTAAATCCAACTACATATACATGCCATAGGAAGTGAAAGTGAAGTACCCGACGAAAAATTTCAACCGCAGACTCTATGTGTTCTTCATGTCGTATTATATGTTCTGAAGCAGTGTCTTCTTGTAAGTGTGGCTCAAAATTCTCTTCATCTTCTTCTGGCTGCGGCGAGGCATTTAAGTCCATGCCAGCAATCGTTCAAAATACATCAAGCAACATTCACCAGTGCTTTTTTGGGCTCTTTATTGTAGTAATATCAACAACGCTATCTAATTTGTTACACAATCAAATCAAAAAAATAAATTGGTTAATACATATATCATGCTTGAGAACCTGACAACACCGACAACTTTCTATAATTGAACACAGAAGTACACTAAGCAATCAAATAACTGAAAATGCAAATTTTAGGACTCAACAAATGTAGAGTGCTCTGGGTAAATTGTAAATCAGATCAAAAGCGAGCCCCCTGTGAACTAATTAAGAACACCATATCACAAGCAAACTGAAGCAACTTATGGATAACTAAAATTTCGAATCGCACGTAATCCCGTAAAATTGGAAAACAATATTCAACCAACCAAACAGTTCCATTAGCCTCAATTCAGCTAAAATTCATGGTTTCTCGGGTCGAAATCAGTGAAAACCTAACAAGCATAACTTAATTTTACTTATTTTCCTTCATTTTCTTATCAGCCAAACAACGTAAAGAGAAGTTTAAACCCTAGTGTGTGCTAGTTCCTGCAATCCACCAACTTCAATGTAGAAATCAACATGTAGAATCATGAAAAATACAGAGAAGAAAGAGTGAATAAGAGTTCAAACCTCAATGGACAATGCAATCGACGACGAAAACTCGCAGCTTCAACATGCGTGCCCGAGTAGAAGGTAAAAGTTTGATGCTTTTCAGCAACAAGAAGTGATGAAATATGTATGTATATACAGAGATATATACGTATTATAGCTTCGACAGTGGGATTCCAACGTCAAACCCTAGAGAGAGGGAGAGAAATGAAATAGATTTGTTCGTTTGTTTGTTTGTCAAAATCCATGACGATGACTGGTCATATGAGAATCGGAGTTGGAGAAGAGCGAACACAAAAAGATTCCAACTTATTAATATTAATGAATCAAATTTATATATGAAGAAAAAATGAGACATACATTTGCATATTTATAGACAAATACAAATTGCCAGCCAGGGCTCAGCAAGCAAGGAGTTCGTGAAATCCGTAATTCGATTTAGTTTAGTCTAATTTAATAGGTTTAGATTGATTTTTTGAATCCGTGATTCGGTTTCGGATTGAAAAATTAAAAATCTATAGTCCACGGATTGGTTCCGGATTGAACCCCACGGTTCTGGATTGGAACCGATCCGGACCGTATATAAATAGTCTATATTTTTATTATATATCATCTCCCATAATATCTTCTCTTATTTCATATAAAACCTAAACTCAAACTTAAACCCGTATAATATCTTATTTTATTACTTTTGTTTGTTAGTTTTTAATTTTAATTTGTAATGGTCTAAATATTTATGGTGAAACGAATTTTCTTATGAATGTTTAAATTCTAGAACAGTATGTCGCAAGTATAAAAAAATATGTTGCTATTGTGGAACTAATATAGCGTTATGTTTATGTTTTTATGAAATTAAAGTGTTATATATATATTTTTTATTTAATTATGTGAATCCGTGGTCCTAAACCGATCAAATCTGTGTTTAAATGGATTGGTTCGGAATTGTTCCATGATTTAAACGGATTGGATTGGTTCCAATTTTTCAGGAACCGTAAATAACGGATTGGTCCTGGTTTTACCTAAATCTGGTCCAATCCGAACCATGCTCACCCCTATTGCCAGCACTGGAATAAAATTGCGCCTTCATCACTATCTATGGGTTTTGGTGAGATGATGGTAAGTACTATGGTCCTACAAAATCGTATATGCATATTTACATTTTTAATGATTTTTTCAAATATTTTAATTAACTTTTTAAAAAAATTTAGATTTAGTTAAGGGATATTTAATTTAACATCCCTCTCTAATTTTTAGTAATGAAAAAGATTTATAATTTATTTTTATTTTTTTGTAACCTAAGGTTTCTCACTCATACCCATATATTACACCTACTATCTCATTCTCTCTCATTTTTCATAGATGCTGGATTGATTCTGGTGCTACGAAACGAAATCTGGAAAAGAATTGAAAGAGATTTCGAGTTCTTCCTCTTGTGTAAGAGACTTAGATGGAAAACACTCTTCAATTAGTTGACCTTGCTCGAGATTGAACCTGATTACGCAAAAAGCAATGACTCATCGATTCAATGACTTTTAATCGATCTTCAAACTAGGTAGCTCATGCTTCGTTGTGGATCTGAAGCAAGGCATAGACACCGTTGCAGTCCTTCTTCATGATCATACGGGCCACCTGGTGGATGGTATGGTGTGGAAGACTCGATTACGGTCTGTTGCTCAGTGCGAATTACTAGCAATTCGGCATGCATGCCTCATGGCCGATGCTCTTAATCTTGCTATAGCAGAAATTGAAAGTGATAGTAAATCTGTTATTCATTTGTGTGTGTCCAAGGGGTCCCTCCGTGGGAGCTCCTTGCTCTGATTTGTGATGTTCGGTCATTGGCCTCGAGTAGGCAACTTGTTTTTAGATGGTGTCCTCGAAAGGCCAATAGGGCAGCCCATTGGGTGGCTTCGGCTTGTTTTAGAAACTCCTTACCCTTGGATTGGGTTACCCAACCACCTATGGGTCTTGTTAGGTGCTTATTTCCCATTTCTATCTAATGTGGTGCTAATTTTCACGATAAAAAAAAAATGCTTCACAAAGAAGGATAGCGACCTACTCATTTCAAAGTAAACCCAAACCTAAAATTGATTTTGATTGAATGAGTTAACCCATTTTAACAATTTTCAATTCCTATCTAAAATTTGAAAAATAAGTAGTTCTCATTTGAAACAATTTGTGCTTCCAATTGCAAAGGAAATCGAGAAATCAAGAGGAATACAGTAGGTGTCAAGACGATTATAGATTGGATTAAAGAGGAGTTTCATAAGATTAAACAATCAAGAGTTTGAAAATCAAAGTCAGGCCAGTTTATCTCCGTTCAATTTTCTCTGATTTAGTCAAAACATAAAGAAATTTATGAGCAAATCAGAGAAAATTGATCAAAATACAAAGAAATTTGTGAATAAATTAGAGAAATTTCAACCCAAATAAAATTTAAAAAACAAAGAAAATCAGAGAATTTGAGCAAACCAGAGAAATTTCAAATCAGAGAAAAATTTCTTTGGTTTGAAATTTCTTTGGATCAAAATTTCTTTATATCAAATATTTTTAAAAAAAATGTTTATGGACCCCAACCACTATAAAAATATTGCATGTCATTTATCTTATAAAATCTTAAGATCAAGGACCTTAAAAAAAATCTCCTTTACTTAATCTTAATATACTTTAAAAAAAAATTGTACAAAATCTTTAAAAAAATGCATTGAATACAACAAAATATGAAAATGTATTAAATTTTTGTATTTTTTTTATATTTTTTGTATTTGGTAAAATTTCTTTATTTTTTTTTACAAACATTGTACTTTTTAAGCGTATTTAGATTAGGTATATCTAAAAACTAAAAAAAAAATTGCATAAAATATTTTAAAATGGGTTTATTATACATTCTACCCCTAAACTATCGCCAAATTGTCCATTTAGTCATTGAACTATCGACTGAGTCTACTGAGTCCCTAAAGTATATAAATCAAAATCTATTTAGTCCCTAAGCTATCGATTGAATTTTTTAAGTTCCTAAAACATTTAATTCAAACATATTTAATTATAAATGCCCATAAATGTTATAATTAGTAGTATAAAACCCTATAATATTGATGAATTTTTCTCATATAATTTTATTAGTAAAACTGAGAAATCAGACTTTAATACTAATTTAAACACACAATGAAATAAAACACTTCTAAAAAAAATTAAGATTTTCTGTAATAAAATTTTAATTAGGTAAAATCTTTTACTAATTTATCTTACTTATGGGCATATCTTTTATTTTTATAATATTTTCAGGGACTAAATATGTTTAAAGTAAATACTTTAGGGACATAATAAAAATAATTGATAGTTTAGGAACTAAATGGATTTTGATTTATATATTTTAGGAACTGAGTAAACTCAATCAATAGGTTAGGGACTAAGTAGACAATTTAACGATAGTTTAGGGATAGAAAGTATAATTAACCCTTTAAAAATTTACTAAAAACCAAAAAATACGAAACACAAAAAACAAAAAACAAAAAACTCAATTTTCTAAAAAAGTAGACTCAATTTTTTGAAACCAAACATAATGAATATTCATATATTTATATTTTTTGTCTTTTATAATAGAAAATTAGTTGACTTTTTTCAAGTTTAAGTCCGAATTTGATTGTCAATTTGTCGTGTTCGAACTTGTGGGGCTCACAATAGTCTCATTTCAATAATTTTAAATGTTCATTCTTTAATATATTTTGCATATATTATTAATGAAAAAATTAAATCATATGATAATTATAACTTTTATTAATTTATTGTATTTTTTTTTTTTTTCATAGACACACTTGTATATATTTTTTATTTTTAATTTATGGATGATAAACGAGGATCCTACAAAAACATGACATTTTAAATTTGGATTTTAAACTTCATAAAAATCTATACAAATAAAGTGAAAACGACCATGTAAGCGTGGGAATAGCATGCGTTATGAAGACTCGCGGACAAGATAGGATAGGCGAGGCAATATGATTAATTGAGTGGGGCGCGAGAGAGGGCTTGAAAGCTTCTATTTTCGCATATCAAATTTCTTTAATTTACAAGTTGAATTGTTTTTATTACAATTTTGTTTTAAAATAAATGGCAAATTACATTAACGGTCTCTATAATTTGGGACTTGTGTCATTTTGATCTCTAACTTTTTAATTGTAACACATTTGATCCAAACTTTTGAATCTTATTCCAAATAAACACAATTGACTATACTATTGCTTAATTTCAAGGACAAAATCGTCAATTTAATAAAATATAAACTAATTTGATAAAAATAAATATCAAAAAAATATTTTTGAATATTTAAAAATTATTTCTACCCACTACAGATAAAATTATATAAAATTGATAAATCTGTTAGACATTTATATATTTATTTATATCAAATTAATTTTTACTATGTGTTTGGATGATGATCATATAATGGGTAGTTTTTATTTTCATTAAATTAATTTCTATTTTTTTAAAAGTCAAATATGACAACAACTTTAATATCATTATTAAACTAATCCATTAAATTAAAAATTCAAAACTAAAAACATTTTATATATTGATTACACATTATAATCCTAACAACCACCCATTACATGGTCATCATCCAAACACATAATAAAAATTAATTTTGTAAAATAAATAAATAAATAAATGTGTAAAAAATTTATCAATTTTACATGATTTTATCTTTGATGGTTAGAAATAATTTTTAAAAATTTTTAAAATATTTTTTTGACATTTATTTTTGTCAAATTAGTTTATATTTTGAGTACTACTATTAGCACCTGTCAAAATTCTTTGGACCCCCCATTTTATAATTTTTTTTAATCACAATTATACCCTAAAGTAAAATTACATTAAAAAACATTATTAAATGGAACACACACCTATCAAATAAGAACTAATACTTTATAACATTGGACCCCACGCCCATCCCCACTTCCAACTCCAACTATACGTATTCCATGTTTGTAAACTCTAAACCTATTACTTTTCATAACCAACCAACATAAACCCTAAATCTATTATTTTTCATAATCATCTTAAATCCTAAATGTGTCATCTTCATCATCGTCATCATCATCAACCCTATCGAACTTGAAAGTTTTGCTTCAAGTATAACGTATACTTCATCGCTTATTTCACTGTGTAAAGCAATGGAGGACGAGGACAACAATTCTGGTGAGACCGGCGTTTCATTGGTAAGTTTATCTATCTTGTATTAACATTATCGGTCGTTTTCAGTCGTTCTTGTTTTGTTCGAGCTGTTCGGTACTGGTTTGCTGACTATTAGGATTATGTTCGGTAATACAGTATTGAACATAATCCTTTCGTTCAATATATAGGTTTCGAACATTAATGCAGATAGTCAATACTGTTAAACCGAATATTATCTTTATTTTCGGCACTGTTGAACTGAACAAAACCATTAGTTTCGGGACTGTTGAAATGAACATCATTTTTTCAATTTTGAAATTATATTTACACGTGTTTTCAGGGTGATGCTTCGACTAGAGGCAGTAAGGTTAATTCAGAACTTGTAATGGATTATAGTAATGAATTTGTTACTCATGAGGTGAGTCTTTGATTGTTTTACAGATAATGTACCTTTTTTATGTGCAATAATTGGTTAGTTTAATTTATTTATTTCAGATATTCAAGAATCGAGATGAGTTAATTCGATGGGCACGTTAAGTCGGAAGAAAAAATAGATTCGTTATTGTCGTGCAGAAATCAGATGAGGGTGGTATTCGTGGTAGGAAGCCAAGACTTAGCTTAGCTTGTGAGAGGAGTGGATTTTATAGGGACACTCGAAAAAATAGCAGGCCTAAGACAAGAAAAAGCAAGACTGACTGGTACAAAAAAATGTGAATGTTCTTTTTTATTGAAGGAAAAAAAATTAGCCACAAATGATGACTGGATCTTGATAGTTGTTTGTGGTGTGCATAATCATCCTGCTACAGAATATCTTGAGGGTCATTCTTATGCTAGAAGGTTATCACATGAGGAAACCTCTTTGTTGGTAGACATGTCGAAGAGTATGGTACGACCGAGTGAGATATTGGTTACATTGAAACAACGTGATGATGCAAATGCTTCCACAATGAAGACAATTTACAATGCACGTCATAGGTATAAAGTTGCTGAGAAAGCTGGGAGATCTCAAATGCAACAATTATTAGGTCAGTTAGCGGTGAATAAGTACATTGAGTGACATAGGAGCTGTGCAGATACTGAGACAGTGACTGATTTGTTCTTTGCACATCCTACTAGTTTGAATTTGTTACGTGCATTTCCAAAAGTATTGTTGATGGATTGTACTTAGAAGACCAATTGATATCGGTTGCCCCTTCTGGAGATTATAGGTGTGACATCGACAGACATGACCTTTTCAGTTGCATTTGCATACCTCCAGTATGAGAAGAAGGATAACTACACATGGGCATTTGGTATTTTGCGTAGTGTCATAGATGAAAATAGATAGAGAATTAGCCCTTATGAATGTCATATGTACGGTGTTTCCTGAAACTACAAATTTGTTGTGTAGATGGCATATTGGAAAAAATGTGCTTGCTAATTGCAAAAAGATGTTTGAGACAAAGGATAAATGGGAATTGTTTATAATGAGTTAGAATATGTTAGTTATGTCATCGTCTGAAGAAGTATACATGCAACGACTGTCTTTGTTATATAGTGAGTTCAATACTTATCAACATGTACTTCATTATGTTACCTCATCTTGGTTGGATACATACAAGTCGAAATTTGTGGCTGCTTGGACTGACACATTTTTGCACTTTGGAATTCTACAACAAATAGGTAAATACGAACATTTAAATTTATTAGTTGTTTAGTTTTTTATAACATTATTTTTATAACAGTTTATTTTCATATATAGGGTTGAGAGTTCACATGCAAAACCTAAAAGATATCTTGGATCAAGTCAAGGAAATTTTGAGTCGAATTGGACAAGGATACACAATTTACTTGAGTTGCAACATAGTGAAATAAAATCATCATTTGAGAAAAGCAAGCTAGTTGTGCAACATGATTTCAAACCTGCGCAGTTTAAGGAGCTTCGTGATAATATCTCAATTACTGCATTAGAGATCATATTGGTAGAGTCTAAACGAACATCTTCTGTTGGTATTGATATTACTGCATGTGGATGTGTCGTTCGACGTACTCATGGTTTGCCATGTGCACATGAGATAGCAAATTACATGAGGGAAAATCGGCTAATTCCTCCTCACTTCGGTTTATTCATATTGGACTAAGCTTGATATGTTGAGTACTCCACACATTGTAAGTGAAGAATGGACTTGTACACCTAAGTTGGAATTATTTGCCAAACGATTCGAGAAGGTGGATCTAGATGTGAAGAGGTTTTTGTTACAGAATTGAGAGAGTTAGCCAAACCTGATTGTACATTTTTGATTGAGCCGGAAGTGAAGTCTAATCCACGGGGTTGGCCAAAATTGAAGATTGAGACCTCCACTCGTCTTGAGCCATCTGCGTTTGAAATAATTGCTTCAGCACAAGATAGTTATTCACCCAGAGTCATTGCCAAGGCGAGTGTAACAACAAAAAAAAGTGAAAACAAAGAAAACAAAAAATGTACATGGTTTACTAGTGAAGTATGCAATTGTGTCATGTTGTCTACTTTATTGTCTAACATTGGCATTGGCCTGTGATAGGTTCACTGGCTTCAATCATTGAATCCAAATTGCTTTTTAAAGGCATTCCCCTCTGAATTGAGACGATATATTAAATACGTTAAGGATGTTGTAGTAGATAGTAATTGTGGGTTCTGAGCTATTGCTGGTTTGATAGGTTTTGGAGAAGAAGGAAGGTTACAAGTGAGAAAATATTTACTTAAAGAGTTGCATGCGCATAGTGACCACTACAGGAAATTATTTGGATCACAAAAGAGAATCGATGACCTTACCAACATCTTGGCATATTTTGAGCCAAACCCTGGGTTGGACCGGTGGATGACGATGCCTGACATGGGTCATCTTATATCGTCTTTCTACCAAGTCGTATTGGTCCACTTGTCTATGCAACAATGTTTGACATTCCTCCTTCTTAGGTCAATACCGACGTCTGTTGCCTCTCGCAATGAGATATGTATTGGCTTTGTCAACAACAACCATTTTGTTCAAGTATTGGTTTCTAATATTTTTGTATATTCTAATATTTTTGTACATTCTTGTACATTATAACGACAAATTTCTGAATAACGACAACATTTTTGTTCAGACATACAGTGTTGACAAGATCACTATTGTTCAACAAAACAGTTCTGAACAAAAAACATTTGTTCGGCTATACAGTGCTGAACAAATTGTTTTTATTCGGTTCTACAGTGCTAAAATGAGTAGGCCAGCAACTGTGATTGGGTCAACAAGCATTTATGTTCGGCACTATAGTACTAAAAAACCATATCTGTTCGGTATTACTGTGCTAAACGAAGACTACATGTTCGGCATTACAGTGCTAAGTGAGTCATTTTGATTCGGTTTTACAGTGCTAAACGAGGAGGATTTATTCGGTTAGTCAGTGATGAACATAAAATTCATGTTTACTCATTAGACCAGATTTGTTTATTCAGTGATGACCATAAAGCAATAAACAAACCAATATTTCAAACAAACAAATTATCAAATCAATTCAAACCATCAAACCAATTCCAAACAAATTCATTGACTTCAATACCATTGCTAAACCATCAAAATAATTCATTGAGTGCCCAAAAAGGCATGGTAAAGTCATATACAAGCCTAGCTCATACTTGTGTCATATACAAATCACCATCAAAATGTATGCCTGTAGCTTGACTTTTTCATGCCCCCTCGCGGTTCTGAATTTGATTCCACAAGTGTAATGTGAAATAGATAAATACCAAAGAGTCCAAATCTGGCAAATCTTTTGAAAAATTGATTTTGAATAAAATTGCCAAAAATCGACTGCTTTGCCAAATACAGAGTCGCCATCTAAATATTTTTGGGAAATCTAGGAAACCCATGACTCGTGCCAAAGGCCACATGTTCATTATCACCAAGATTATCTCAGCTCAGGAACTTAGGTATGAGAGGGGAATGTTATGAATGAATTGAGCACCCCCGTTCGCCCGATCAAAGATCGGCCTCTACTAGTCATTATATAAATCTTATGTACATTATATGCTCTTATTCTGGTTATTAGGCTAGCATTACTATATGATGTGCACACACACAAGTATAGACTAACTTTGCAAGAATTGGAACATTTGATTCATGTTTGTTTTGAAAATCATTTTGAAATATGTACCACTTGAAAAAGTGATCGCATATGAACATTGCTCAAATTATTCCAATTCAAGCAATTAGCCTTCATCCACAAGATTCAAGCAGTTATAGCAATTAAGCACTTAGCTTTTTGGCAAGCATACTAAACATGGCAACAATCACACACATGCAATATGCTAAAGTGAGTAAAGACTCACCTAGTACTTCAAGCCAAAAAGAAGATAAAGTTAGAAAGGTGCATGATCCTAACTTATGCAATATAACTAATGCAACACATACAATATGCAATTAATAGGCTCGGCTACTAATATGGCATATGAATCAATTAAATAGCACACGGTCTAAGCACGTATTCAAAGAAATATTTAAACTAACAATGCAAGTTAAAATGATGAACCGAGCCTCGGTGTATGAAATACAAGGGGATGCAAACATGAAGTATACTAAACAAACATGATGTCCCTAAACTAACCATCATAAGCTAGTAAATAAAAGGGAGAAAGACGTGGGATTGGAAGACATAAAAATTATTAAAACATTGCGTTCTCACGAAGGAAAGTCCAAATGAACTAACTAGCTAACTAATTAAAGCTAAGCTAATTATTAAATTAAATTAGCTAAACTACTTAACTAATTATTACAAACTGAAGTAATTAACTGTTCTAGCTAACTAATTATCACAAAACGAAATCGAATACTAGTTAACTAACTAATTAATTACAACACTTTACAAAATTAATTAGCTACAACTAATTAATTACAACAAATATCTAAGCTAAATATTTGAACTTAAACATGCTCGGTATGTGAGAAATGCTTATGCACGGACTCGGTTTCCATCCGAAAAGGCCACTGTTTTGCTTTCAGAAGGTTTCTGTTGCACAGTAGAACGCTTACACTTTTGTCCACCTCCAGAATGGCTCTGCTCTGCTTAAAAAACACACTGCTGAATTTTACATCAGTGGCCGGCCGGCCAGTAGTGATGGCCTGTTGGCCACCAGTGATAGCCGGCCGGCTGTCAAAGGTGGCCTGCCGGCCACTGCTGCCCAGTTCATCTTGATACAACAAAGAACAAATAGAGCATGCACAGGGTATTCTCAAGGGTTATTTGCACAACTCACCCTTCCTTATCATGAACAAATCAAAGGAGAGAGAAAACTTGGTCTACAAACCATCAACTCAAGCAATTTCATTGCGTGATGGCTCATGAACCAAAATATGCAATTTCAATAAATGCAACAAAATAAGACTCAAACCTCCTCCCTTTCATGAATTGATCAAGAGAAGTGGTGACCTTGGAAACTTGAATCATTTCATCACTAATGAGTATGAAATGCCTCAAGCTTTCACGTGTTCAATTAACATCCGATTGAACACAACACTTTTTATTATCTTGCACCATTTTATTCACCAATTTGATTACTCCATTTTAGATTACTATCCATTCTTTAATTCATTGAGTCTAATGGTGAGTTTAAGTCCTCTAATGGAAAGAAGGCTCAAACCAAGAGTTGTTTTAAACATGAGAGAAGCTTCATGCCGTTGGTAATGAACCCCAAAAGGATTAAACCATTAAGCATAAGACCTCAATCTCATGCTTTAAACAAGCAAGCAGCTTGAAGCAACTTTCAAAGAAAATCAAAAGCCAAGAAAGGAGGAGGTTGCAAAGGTGATTAAGAGTGATCATAAGTATGAAAAGTCATAAATAAATGCAATCAACTCAAATAAGATGGTGTCTAAGGCCTAGAACACCAAACTCATGAGGACAATTACACTACAAGCATGCAAAACAAAGCTCAAATGCAACTATCAACCAAAAACAGTGCTAAAACAATCTAAAACAGTCCTAAAACATGCTGAAATTAAGCTAAAAAAAGCTAGATTAATATACTAAAACATAGCACAAGCTAGGCTAGTAAGCAAGACACAAGGAGGGGAGGCTAACCCCTCCAAATTTGGACCTCAAAATATGATTTTAGCCACTGAAATAATTCTGAAAAACAATGTTAAAAAGCTCAAAAAGAGTTGACAACAAAGTGGGAAACATAAGGGCAAAGGCCTTAGAAGCAAGGTGTAAAGAAGGGCTATCAACCCCTCTATCTTTAATGGCCTTAAACCACAAGTTTCAGCCCAAAAATACAAGTTTTAAACAATCCAAAACATAGTAGAAAAAATGAAAAACAAGTGGTGTAAAGATGGTACAAAGGCAAGAGAAGGTATACCTCTTGAAGAGGAATGAACCCTTAAGTCATAAACCACTAATTTCACACTCTCAAGTGCTTTAAGAGCTCAAATAACCTCAGCAAGAAGCTCTCTACGTTTGGTTTAGAGTTTTTGGGCAAAGGCTATGCAAGTTGCAAGAGAGAGAGAGAATTGTAGAGAGAGATGATATTTTTCAAAAGTATTTCCTCACTCTTAAATATTTCTAACCTTAAAAGCAAGAAGAGAGATCCTCTATATATAGAAAAATAGTCCCTTAGTCGAAAATATCTATATAAGGACAGTTGGAGCATTTGGAAGATAGGTGGCAAAAATATCTGGGCTTTACACCAGTGGCCGGCTGCCCAGAAATGGTGGCCGACCGTCCAAAAATGGTGGCTGCAGGCCACCTGCAGGCTACAACAAAATCTGCTTCTAGGCCCGACTTTAAATGGGCATATCTCTTTCATTCAGACTTGGTTTTAGGTCATTCTTGAGTCTAAATCAAAGCCCCGAAAGTATACTTTCCAATGGAGGTGGCCTCACATCTAAATTATAAGTGTGCAAAGAAATATGCCTATTTTAGTGAAGGTTGCTCAGTTTTGTCTTAATCGGATTGATGCCTAACTTCAAACAGCCATATCTCCCTCATCCGGACTTGGTTTTAGGAGATTCTTGAGTCTAAATTGAAGCCCCGGAAGTCCACTTTCTAATGGTGGTGGCCTCACAACTAAAGTCTAAGTGTTCAAAGAGATATGCCTAATTTAGTGAAGGCTGCTCAGTTCTCTCTCAACAGTTTCAAGCCCAAGTTCTCTCCAACCAGGTTTCTTCCCTCCCCTCTTATTTTCTTCAACTCTAAATCTCTAAATAAGATGTTTAAAAAGATTTTCAAAGAGTTCACATTTCTTCTATTTATTTCCACTTTGTCCTTACTTGGTTTACTGAAAAGTGCAACTTTTAAACGAAATACGAGCCTCGGAACATCGTAGAAACATTTTCAAAAATATTTTGAAAGAGAGGGTTTTAAAGTCTAAAATAGTTTTGGTCAAAAATTGGGTGTAAGGTTGGGATTTAGAAGCTTTTCTTGCTGAAGAAATTGAACATTTGCACAGCATAACTTTCATTATCGAGTGATCAATCAGTGGTGTCCAAGTCTTAAGAGCGGTAAAAAATGGGGTGTCTACAATACCAAAAAATTTTCTCAGACAAACTAACATATACTAAAGTGTTATCTGACCTTTGTTATACTTATGTCTAACACCATCAAAAAGTCTAACATATGTTTGAGACTAAGATGTCAAAATACACATTTAAAACATTTGAACCCAACAAATACTAAAGTCTAAGACGTTGCTCCACGATTCCTGCAATGAATGTACACCAAGTTCTCTGATGGTGTATGTTCTTCAGTGGGCTGTTGGCCCTCCAAGACTTGTGTTATCTTCTTCATAGCATTGCATAACATATCTCGAGTGGGAGCTGCTTCATTGTATCCAATTTCAAGCATTGAATATAAAATGCTCAAGGCACTGTCAATACGCTGCAAACAATAAAATAAAACTTCACAATTGCCTTAAACAAAATATATATGAATATGAAAATGAAAATGGTAAAAATTGACATACGAATTGAAGCTGACGATAATCAGCTGATGTCTCAGTGCGTGGGTTATACTTAGAATGATGTGTCGGGTTTTGAACTTGCACGTGTGAAATGGAAGTAAACCAGTCCAAGTAACCTGGCACACAATCCCATGGATGCAAGACTAGAACACTACGCACTGTCTCAGACAACAAGTGATTTTCCCAACTCTCCCAAATCATATCCAAGTATTTATAGGCAATGTTGTACTATTTTGCAGTGGATCCTCTAGAGGCTCGAACTGGAGCAAGCGGAGGTGAGGGAATAATTTGCACCTTACCAAACTATCTCAACACCCTATCTGGATGGTATGGTTCAATAATGTGCATACATTTTAAGCATCCACTATAGTAAGCAACATCTGAAAAAGGATGCTCAATACGCTTATCATGGTATGGATCCCAAATAACCTACAATAGTAAAAAATTTATATATAAGTTATGAATTAGGTTGAATAATAGCAAGTAATATGTACATACATTAACATAAGATTGACACTTACGTCATGGGCCTCTAATTTGTCAAGGACCTCTCGTAACCTTTGTAAAATAGACGTTGACGAACCAGATTGGGTGCAAGAAATCTAACGAAAGACACGAGGCTAATCTTCTTTATAGTCCAAATTGGGGTGTGGTCTAGCACCAACAAAATGCTTGTAAATCCAAGCTTCTAGCAATGTCATGTATCCTACCATCTGTTTCACGGCATACCTTGTGGCAGTACCCAATTACCAATATAAAAAAGCCAATGCGGCTGCACCTCAAGCATAAGAAGCAACCGATCTCAAATCCATAAGAAAAGACAAATACATTACCGGAACACGTGTGCCAGTCTTGTCTGCAAATAAGGTACAACCTAACAAATATAACAAATATGCCCTAGCTGCACACTCAATGGTATTATCATTGTCCGCATCAGACACTGACCCAAACTGTTGTCTCAACCATTCTACCTTGATAGACTGGCCCGGTGCTAACTTCAACGCTACATTTGCCTCATCTATTGTTACTCCCAAAGCCTCAACTAGCAGATTTGCAGCGTCAACATTTGATAACTTCTTGCAAGAGACTGATTTACCAATCACTGAAATCCCTAGAATTACACGAACATCATCTAAGGTTGGTGACATCTCACCAAATGGTAGATGAAACGTGTTTGTCTCTAGTTGCCATCTTTCCACAAAGGCCGAAACTACAACTTTGTTTACAAATTTATATGAGCAACTCACTAAAGAAATCAACCCCGAACCCATAATTAAACCATGAAATTTGGACTATTCATTCTCTTCCAAGTTGAATGACCATTCACTAACTTTAAAACCATGATTTAAGCATTTAAGTATTCCACGTTCCTACAACATAGAATAAAAAAAAGACAAAAGAATTAGTAAAGTTGAAACAAAATTTAAAACATTAAATTAATGTAAGATAATGACTTACATCATTATGCCAAATTTTTGCTGCTACGTGACAATGAAAACTCTTCAAAATTGAAGGATCATATGGCCCTCCAGGAAAAGATCCAGTAAGATCTTCATTAACCTTTTCAGTTGTATCTGCTGGTTAGTCTTCATAGTCACCCATCTCTGTTGATTCATCACCTGGATCATCACCTATGTCTGTTGGTTCATCACCCATATCTATTAGTTCATCCCTCAAATCATCACCCATTCAATTGATTGCCTCAATCGTTTTCAACCTCAACCGGTTTTGCTAGAGCAGCACCTATGTCATTCATGTCATGTTCATTAACTCCACTATCTTGATCCTTAGTCTTACGAGTGCATCAAGGTCTTTTAGCCAGTTTTTGAGAAAGTACAACATTACGCCTCCTAGACATTGTTGGGCAATCTCGAGCAGTTTCCACCATAGCTGTCCACCAAGTACAATTAGATGTTAGTCAATGACAATGTAAGCAAATATATCCAATGTCAATTACTCTTAATAATATAGTCAATCTTTCCTATGTATCGAAAATGCATGTCATCTAGGGACATTATATATATAACTTATAAGCCATTGAAGCCTATCTTAAATAGGTGTGTCATGACCAATGAGGCAAAAAAAACATGCATGGTCAGAAGTATATATACATGTATTTTTATGTGTGTAGATATCAATTAGAGACAGCTTTAGAAAATATACAAATTCAAATAGGAAACAATAAACTAAGATAGTTTCTTGCCAAACACAAAATGAATAAACGATAAAAAGAAATTACTAAAAATAAGATTTTTGAGTTGGACCAAAATTTGAGAATTGTAATGCATTAGAAGCATGCCAAAAGCAAGGCCATTAAAAACAAAAAATCTTAAATAAAATTATAGACAAAAACAAAGCTTTCCAAAAAAAGTGCAAAAATTTGAGAGCCTAAACAATGGAATTTGGCATTAAAAACAAAAAAAGGCTTAGTACACTGCAAAAGCTGTGTGTTTTGCTTCTTAGGACATTTCGGATTGATTATATGTACTTAAAGAAAATTCAATATTGGCCCAAAGCCTATAGTTGCAATATAATCACATGCATCTCCAAGTTGATATAATGTGCTAAAATTAGCACTATTTTCAAACAGCCCACCTACCTCTTGTTAGGTTTATGATGTGTATTGTGCTAATTAGAGTTAGTTTATGTAGAAGACAACTAGTACAAGTGTTGTGTGATTATGTGGCTATAAGTTGATGTATGAAAATACATGGAAAAGAAGCTGAAAATGTGAATTAAATAATCTAGTTGGTTGCTGCCCTGTTTGCCTCCTCTTTCCCTGTTTTTTTTTTTTTTTTGTAGAAAATTCAGATATAAGTTTTTTATGTGGAAAAAAATTCAGATGTAATAGAAGTCTAAATTTTTGTTTTCTTACTTCTTACCCACCAAACAAATATAAACTTGGAATTTTTAGGATACAATATTACATAAGAAAGAACATAACTTTTTTGGCTAAAATAGGGTACAATATTACAGAGTTAAGTACCCTTTTCTTTGTTGACAATTTCTGGTTTGTCATTTACAACAAACAATGTATAACAAAAACTAACCTAACCTCACTACTATTTAATGTTTAAGTAATGAAAGTAACACAAAAGAAAAACAAAAAACAAAACAAAACAAAACAAAACAAAATTTTAAAAAAAAAATATGAAAAGAAAGTACTTCTAAAGCTTATTATAGAAAACAGAGGCAAAACCAATGGCAATGGCAATGCCAATGCCTTACAACAACAGTACAGACATAAAAACCTCACACTTAAAAAAGCAACTGGTCCCAACACTCCAAGACAAAGGATTAGCCAAATAAATTTTCTAAAAGACAAAGGGTTCTAATTTTTTTTTTGAATTTTATTTCTATGTAGACTTCTATTACATTATAATATTCAAGCCATCCATTAGATTATAATATTCAGACCTCTATTCCCAAAAAAATTTGAATTTTATGTGGAATCAGGCCATCTATTACATTATAATATTCTCCCATAATTAGGGTTTTGTGTGGTTGTGGTTTTGGTTGGTAAAGGGTTTTTGTTTATGTGGTTATGATTAATTGAAGAGAAAAGAGAAGTAAATTATACCTTTGATGGTAGATGAAAAAGTCTACAGCACTAGTAAGAAAAAAGAAGTAAATTATATCTTCGTGTGGTTATGATTCGAAAGTGTTGAATTTCCAACGAATTTCAGCAGCACTTGTAAGAAAAAAGAAATAAAAAGAGCAATGTCCCAAGCACTTTCAGCAACACTTTGAATGGATTCAATTTGTAATAACCCAAAAATTTAAATAATCCTTTAAATTTTATATTAGTATTATTTAATTATAAATGATTTCAAAAAAATAATTTTAACTTTATATTATTATTCGATATTATTTCCTAAGAATTATGGTATTTTTATTATTTTTATCTATATTTTTTCTACACCAAAATACACTGAAACATAACATTTTCTGTACAATAAGGATGCGTGCCCCTCAAGTCTCTTGCTGCCCAAGCTTTGTCTCCTATATATAAAGATGAACATGTGCATCAACATCATCCATCCTCAAACACTCGTAGTCTCTCTCTCTCTCTCTGCTCTCTAAGTATTTGTTTTTATATATAAAACTTTGAGTTTAGTTTGGAATATTTGGCGGGTCGTAGTGAACGAAAGGTAAAAGTTGGAATTAACATTAAGGTGGGTGATATTATACCTTGAGTTACCATTATATGTTTTACGTATGTTTTGAGTTACCATAGTTTATTTTATGTAAATTGTGTTTTATAAATTATATTAGCATTTTTAATTTATGAACCTTATTTCATATAATAAGGAAAATCCATGGATATAACTGTTTATTAAAATGTGTTTTGAGTAATTATTTTATAAGTACCACCACGAAGGTCCCATGCCTTGAGGGACGTAAATAACCATTGGCCCTCTGATTAGTCACTTTGTGACCCTCTGTCTGTCATAGATCCACTGATATTCTGATTTCTAGTGTGGAGCAAAGTACTGTGCGGAACTTAGTGCTACATTATTGTAGGAGCCACCTCTAGAGTTCGTACGAGCCACTTCTTGAGTCCATACATCTGTTCTGTTCTGTACCGTGTTTATGATTTCTGGTGTGGAGCAAAGTGTTGTACGGAGCTAAATGCTACACTATGGTGGGACCCACCTCTAGAGTTCGTACGAGCCACCTCTTGAGTCCATACATTTGTTCTGTTCCATTCTGTACCGTGGTTATGATTATTTTGTTTATATGATTTCTGTATTATATGTCAAATGATCTTTGTATTATATACTCTGTATTTTAATATTAAGTTTGATGTAGCCAATAATTATCCATGGTGATTTTATACCTTCATGCTCTCAGTATAATATTTCTCACTCTGCTATGTGCTTATAGCTGTTTACCAATTTTCAGGAAATAATGCAATTTAGAAATAGTTTTTGGAGAGTCTTACACACGGAGCTGCGAAATAGACACACACAACACTTTTATAGTATGTATAATTCTATTCTCTATATGTAAATATCGGCCTTTTTGGTCAATAAATTTTACTATAAAAATAGAAGCTCCAATGATTATTTTGGTACCCTTACTTAAATATTTTTTCGCTCGCGTTTAGTAATTTATTTAAGAATTGGCCGGAGGTAACTTTAGTTACTGGCCATCACGATGCTTAACCCTTGGGTATGGGGAGCAGGTCGTGACACAATCGGTGCGGAGAAGATGAATAGAGTAGATGGACGGTCAGGGAAGGAAATATATGAAAATTGGGTGGGTGTGCATTTGATTGTGAAAATATTATGAATATGGGTAGATTTGGTAATAAGTGGGGTGTCTAAAAAAATATTATTAAAATTTAGGGTTTAGGGTTGGGGTCCAAGGAAATGGGGGGTCCAAAAAATTTTGATAGGTGCTAATAGCAGCACTCTATATTTTATCAAATTGACGATTTTGCCCTTAAAATTAAGCAATGGTATCTTCAATTTTCCTTATTTAGAACAAGATTCAAAATTCAGGGTTAAATGTGTCACAATTGAAAAGTCAGGGACCAAACTGACATGAACCCCAAACTATAGGGGCTATTAGTGTAATTCGCCCTAAAATAAAACTATCAAAATGTTCTCTCTTTTTTTGTTTTTCTTGTTTGGCATCATGTCATTAACATGTGTAGCTCGACTTTTTCACGCCCCCCTTTCGAGAGGTCGAAATAAGCCCTACAGTTCGGACTCCCACGGTTCTTAATCTGATTTCACAACTACAATGTGAAATTGATGAACACCAAAGAGCCCAAATCCGACAAATCTTTTGAAAAATCGATTTTGAATAAAAAATGCCAAAATTGGACTATTTTGCCAGATATAGAGTCGCCACCTAAATATTTTATTTTGGAAAAATTTAGGAAACCCATGACTCATGCCAAAGGCCACGTGTCTGTCATCACTAAGATTGTTTCGGCTCAGGAACTTAGGTACGAGAGGGGAAGGTCATGAATGCATTTGAGCACCCCCGCTCGCCCGATCAAAGATCGGCCTCTACTAATCATGATATGATTTTTATCAACATTCTATGCTCTTGTTCCGGTTTATTAGGCTAGCATTTACTATGTAATGTGCGCATAAAAGGTATACACTAGTTTGCCCGAATTGAAACAATTCAATTTCATGTTTGTTTTTCGAAAAGGGTTTGATTTTGCCATTTAACAAAGTGGGCTTAAAGTTACGACTTTGCCACTTGACAAAGTGGGCTTAAATGTATATTCAACAAGCCTTCATCCACAGGCACTCAAACAGTTTATCAAGTAAGCACTTAGCCTCATGGCAAGCATGCTAGTGATGGTAGTCACTTACACTCATGCAAGTATGCTAAAGCATTAAAAACTCACTTAGTACTCCAAGCTAAGATAAAACAAAAGAGTTAGAAAAATATGCATGATCTCTAATTATACAAGATAGGTAATGCAACACATGCAATAATGCAACCAAATAAGCTCGGCTACTTAACATGTTATTTGCAACGATTCATAGCATGCGTTTTAAACACGTATTCAACGAGGTATTGAAATGACAATGCAGTTAGAATGATGAACCGAGCCTCAGTGTATGTGGGACAAATGAATGAATGCAAACATGTGATATGTTAATTGAAACATGATGCCCCTAATCTAACCATCAAAAGTGGATAAATAAAAGAGAGAAAGACGTGGGGTTTGAAGACATACACATTATTACGACATTTGATGCCCTCGCGCAGGAGGGTCCGAATGAATTAAGCTAACTAGCTAACTAAGCTAAGCTAATTAAGCTAATTATTACAAACCGAGTAAATAGTTAAACTACTTAACTAGTTATTACAACAACAAATGAACTAATTAGTTAACTAATCTAGCTAGCTAACCAAAATAATTACATAATAACTAGTTAACTAATTAACTAATTATTACAACAACATAATTGCAATTAATAATTAAACCAAGCGATTAACTACTCTGCCTCGGGAAATGAGAGATGTGCACGCGCACGCTCGGATTCCACCTGAAAAGACCATCATTTTGCTCACGTATGCCTCTGTTTGCATAGTTGAACATTTCCAGAACAAATTTGCTTCACCTTACCAATACTCTGCTGAGTTTTGCATCAGTGGCCAGCCGACCAAAGATGAAGGTTGCTGGCCACCAGCCGGCCATGAAAGTGGCCTGTCGGCCATCAAGGGTGGTCTGCCGGCCACTGATGCACAGGTTCATCTTGCTATAACAGAGGACAAACAGAGCATATACAGTGTATTTTCAAGGATTGTCTGTATAACTCACCCCTCATTTTCATGAACAAATCCAAAGAGTTATCAATCTAAGCCACAAACCACCAATTCAAGCAATTTTATTGCATGATGGGTTGTGAACCCAAGTGTGCAAGTTCAATAAATGCAAGAAAAAAAGACAAAAACCTCCTCCCTTTCATGAATGATCAAGGGAAGTGGTTGACTTTGGGGGATCATTTCATCACTAGCAAGTATGAAATGGTCCAAGTTCCATGTGTTCAACTAATGTCAGATTGAACACACCAAGTTATTATCTTGCTCACTTTTAGTCCCAAGTTTACTCATTTTAATTTACCAACCATCTTTTAATCCAATTAAGTCCAATGATGAGTTGAGTCCTCTAAAAGGGAAGGAAGTGTCAAACAAGGGGTAGTTTAAGGCAAGAGAGAGGTGTCATGCTTTTGATAATGAACCCCTAAAAGAGGATTAAACCATTAAGTATGGACCTCAATATCAAGCTTAAACAATCCCAAGGTTGAAATAACCCTCAAAGCAAACAAAGAGTGAAGAAATGAAGGAGGTTAAGTGAGAAAAACACTAAAACAATTCAATCAACTCAAATAAGTGGTGTCTAAAGGCCTAAAACACCAAGCTTGTGAGGACACTTACACTACAAGCATGCAAAACAAGACTCAAATGCAACAATCAGCCCAAAACAAAGTTAAAACACTCTAAATCAGAGGTTAAAACATGCTGGAATTAAGCTAAAACAAGCTAGATTAAAATGTTAAACATGGCACAACCTAGGTTAGTAAGCAAGACACAAGAAGGGGAAGGCTAACCCCTCAAAATTTGGACTTCGAAACGTGATTTTCACCACTGAAAATACTCTGAAAATCAGTGTTTAAAAGCTTGAAAAAAGATAGTAAAAGGGTGGGAAACACAAGGACAAAGGCCTCCAAAACAAGGTATAGAGAATGGCTATCAACCCCCTAACCTTTAATGGCCTTAAACCCAAGCTTCAGCCCAAAAAACACAAAGTTTTGACAACCCAAAACAATGGAAAATCAGTAGGAATAAAAGCAAATAAAACAAAGTTACAAGCAAAGTCTTATACCTTTGAAGAGAAGAGCAACTATAAGCAACAAAACCAAGCAAACAACACCCTCTAGAGCTCAAACCAAGCTCAATAATACCTCAGCTTAAAGATGGTGAGATTTGGTTAAGGGTGTATAGGCAAAGGTTAAGGAATTGTAGTCAAAAATTTGTAGAGAGAGGAAAATTTTTGAGTTTAAAATTTTCTAACCTTGCTACAAGAGAGAGGGGGTCCCTATATATAGAAAACATGAAATTCCCTCAAGGAGATCCAACCCTACATGTGGGTGAAGATGGATGCATTTGTGGAAACAGCTGGCACAGCTGGCATAAAATATCTGCAAAATACACTGGTGGCTGGCAAGCCATATCAGTGGCCGGCAGCCCAATAGTGATGGCCAGCAGCCTCTAAGGATGGCTGGCAGGCCACCAGAGGTTGTAGGATGGAAAGACTGAGGCATGGTCCAAAAATGAGACAAAAAGGATGTAAGATTTGAATGGCTCAAAGTTGTGGTGTTCCGCTGAGGACTTCGAGCACTTGGTGAGCAAACAAACTCATCATCAGGTGTGCATGCGAGGACGTCCAAGTCGTAAGGGCCGTCAAAAATGGGATGTTTATAGTTGCCCCTCTTTGACAGAACTCGAAGTCATAAAATGACGTGAGTGAATGTCAAAGCTTGAAGACGACCTATTTTGACAAGGCTGTAAGACTTTGACAAACAATCAAGACAGAAATAAAATGGTCGCGCCCGTGGGCTACCTACGTATCCCTTTGAAATGAATCAAACCAGCATAGTTCTGGGGCAAGATACAAATGATATGCACAATGCAACTTTGAAAGTTAGACTTATACGCCTCGCGAAGCTGGCTATTTTGAAATCTTATGATCATGCGAAATGATACAAGAAGCAATAATAAAATGCAATAAGCAAGAATGATTATAATAAGCAACATAATAACACATGAATGAGCAGCTTCAAGCTTAAAAAGCAAAAAGAACCAAAACACACTCTGACCATGCCAAAATAAAAGACAGGGAAAGAAAACACCACTCAGGGTTGCATTTCATGCATTTTGAGAAACCAAGAACAAAATCGCTCGGGATCGTGTTTTACGTGTCCTGAGATACAAAGGAACTGCTCGAGATCGCATTTCACGCGTCTCGAGATAAATAATCGCTTAGGGCCACGCTTTGCACGTCCTGAGAAAAAAACCGCTCAGGGCCGTGTTGCACACGTCCCGAGATGAACCCACTTGGAGCTGCGTTTCATGCGTCCTAAGAAACAACCACTCGGGCGTGTGCTTTGCACGTCCCGAGGTAAAACCCGCCCAGGGCCGCGTTTCACGCGTCCTGAAAAATAACCACTTGAGTGCGTGCTTCGCACGTCCTGAGGTAAAACCTGTCCAAGGCCGCATTTCACGCGTCCTGAGAAACAATTACTCGGGAGCGTGTTTTGTACGTCCCAAGGTAAAACAATAGAGGGGTGTGTGATAGATGCACGAAGCGAATAAGTGCGACAGATGCACAAAGTGAACAAGTGCGATAGATGCACAAAGTGAACAAGTGCGATATATGCACATGTGAACAAGTGCGATAAATGCACAAAGTGAACAAGTACGATAGATGCAGAAAATGAACAAGTGCGATAGATGCACATGTGAACAAGTGCAATAGATGCAGAAAGTGAACAAGTGCGATAGATGCACATGTAAACAAGTGCGATAGGTGCACATGTGAACAAGTGCGATAGATGCACAAAGTGAACAAGTGCGATAAATGCACATGTGAACAAGTGTGATAGATGCATAAAGTGAATGTGTGTGATAGATGTACAAAGACTTTAACTAGAACTCTTCTGAATGAACCGCACATACAATATCGTTTGCCTGTGTAAGAAAGAAACTTAACAAGTGCGATACAGTAAGAATGCATATTCTATGCAGGACAAACAACCGAGATACAATGTTAATTGAAAGCATGTTCTGCGTGAAACAAGAACGGAAGCATATTCTATGCGTGATTCATAACGGATGCAAGGCGCGTATGCAGCACATATGTAAAATGCATATCTTATGCAACAACTTATAGGAAATGCATATTATATGCAACAAAGTGGCATGCATGTTTTATGCAAGGTACAAAAGCATAATTTGATAAAAACAAATTCAGTAGCAACTTCTGATTTACCTCTTGGAAGAGTTACAATATGTTTAAAGGATACACCTCGTTCATGTTGACAAGTGACGAACATAGTGCACCGAAAACACAATTTTAAGCGGGCCGGCCACAAGAGGAGGCTGTCGGCCATGTGCCGGCCACTGGTGAGACTTGCCGGCCACCAATGAGCCTTGCCGGCCACCTGCCGGCCAACAATGGCAGCTCGGGGGCAAACTTGACTTTTTGGCTCGGGTCTTTATATACACACCTCCACACTTCATTTCCTTACTCACCCAAGTCCGAAATTGCTTCCCCTCTCTCTCTAGGTGCTCATTCTCTCTAGATTCGTGTTTTCTATGCGTTTTGTAACGCCCCACGCGAAGTTGATTCGCAAAACCTTCTTTGTTTCCTCCGTTTTGAATTGATTGAAATTTGATTTCAGTGCTTCTTCTTAGAGTTTCACCACTTGAGGCTTGTTGCCCTCGAGTTTTGCTTGGGTTTTGTACATTTTCCCGAGCTTTGACTTTTTCTTCTATTTTCTCTCTCCTAGGGTTGACTTTTCCGAGTTTACTCTCTTTTCTTCACTTTTCTTCATTTTTCACTCACTTCACACCTATTTTCCAGATGGCGGATGATATACCATATGACGGGGCTCCTCTAGAGACTCCCCCAGTATTTCCACCTATTTCTGAGGTAGTAGAGCCAGCAGCTGACCTTGAGGCAGACCTTGAGGCAGAGTTCGCGCTTGAGGCGGAGCCAGAGCCGCTACCACTGATGGTACGGCCTTTCAATCTAGAGAGATACCATCGCCAGACACATATCTTGCCTGCCAGAGGCATCAGATGCTTCACTGAGTTTGCTCGCAGTACACCGGAGGACCTCCTGCTGAGGGAGCCAGCTTCTCACCTGTCAGCCATTGCCGTTGAGGTATGAACTCTGTTTTCATGCATTTCTGCCTTTCTTTACTTGCATTTCTTGCACTGCATTTTATTCGACTATACTATCATCACTGCTTTATCTAATCTATCTGTTCTTTATCTGTTGCATTTGTTCTCTGCCACAAGGCGAGTCTCGTGCCTTTAGAGGGTACGGTGCTACGACTGCCCGAGACTGGTACGACGAGCTCCCGCTAGAGTTTGCGACATCATAGACGAGGCTAGCTTTGGCCTTTTCTGCTTTGGCCTGACTCGGGTCATCGCGAGCCGTCCTCTCCTAGGAGCGCTCGTGGAGAGGTGGTGGGACACCACCAACTCCTTCCACTTTTCTACTACAGGGGAGATGACGATGACTGCCTATGACTTTGCCATGATCACCGGCTTAGACGTAAGGGGCGATCCGATCCCTCTCGATACAGACATGGAGGAGTGGGAGGCGGCCTGGTTCGAGCTACTAGGGATGCATCTACCCATATATTGGACATGCATGGTCAGATACACCTGGTTTGCCGAAAGGTTCAGAGGGACCGAGCCCGAGACGATAGAGAAGATAAAGCAGTACGCCAGGGGCTTTTTAATGTTCGTCTTTGGTACCACCTTGTTTTCGAAAAGGTGGAACACCGTAGGCTTGTATTTGCTGAGCGCTCTGGTGACCCTTCCTTAGGTTCGTTTTATGACTAGGGCGGAGCTGGCTTCGCCACCTTATATGGCTACATGAGCTCGACCTCCCGTCTGAGAGGGGACTTGATCGGAGGCTATTGGCGAGCCTGGGAGGTACGTATCTCAGTTCCCTCATAGCACTTTACATTTTTTGCTTTACAGTTTCTGCTTTACATCTGTTAAACACCTATACATTCTGCTTTGAACTTTCTGCATCTGTTCATACATTGTGCTTTCTGCTTTGCACTTTATGTATCTATATTGATCACATATCACTGCATTGTCTTCGTAGCTATGGGTATATGCATATTTTTCGACTCTCGCCCCAGAGCCTGTGGAGGAGCTTCCATTGGCAGTCCCCTATTCACGGAGGCATGACGACCGCCTCCAACGCAGGACCAGCGAGACCTTCGCGTTCTTTCGCCACTACTTCGATACCATGGTTACTCATGAGGTAACCCAAAACACAGTCATTTTTGCTTTAAAACTGTTCTGATTCACATTTTAGTAACTGCCAGCAACTAATAATCTGTACAACTTCTATTTGTAGATCATGCGGCAGCCATAGGCCATGATGCCAGTGGGGATTCGGGATCAATTTGCTAGGGCCTGGGCCACTTCCCGCTTCCGTATTCTACTCGAAGGCCCAGTCTGCCTGGCCTGGTTCCTGGGTGAGCGATTCGTGCGCTAGACTGTGGGCCTGCCTGACCCGATCATTCTGGTGGCTCTACCAGAGTCCATGCGATCAGCAGATGGCCTATCCATTGAGGAGGTCATGTAGTTTATGGTGGACTTAGATACCGACTACTTCCAAGCAGAGTGTGACTATGCAGCCTTCATCCAGACACATCTCATGCCATCTTTGACCAGTGCTCGTGGAGGTGAAGAGACGAGAGCTCCTGCTGCACGAGAGGCGCCTAGAGTGACCCGGGCGACCAGGACGACTAGGGCCCGTGGTACGGGGGTTTCCTGGGTGAGGCAGAGGACCGGTTGGCCAGAGCTTCCGACCGTGCTGACATGTCGGCGGCATACCGAAGATGCTTATCTGGTTCCGATTGAGCCTGCGGCGACTGGTCACGAGCTTGTCAAGGTCCGAGGCCCGACTCAGGTATAGACCATTCTTTACGTTTGCACCCTACATTTTATTTCAGATATGTTCATTGCAGATACTAATCACCCAAATGCATTTGCAGGCCTCCATTAAGTACACATGAGGCGTTCTTGAGCTAATAGCCTCCCTGATGGGCATGGTACAGAGGAGAGAGGCACTGCTCAATCTCTACAGTATTCAGGTAATTTCTTCAGTTTACATTCCAGGCATCAAATTTCCACTGACGCACTAACACTGACATTTTAACTGAAAACTTCCCAAACTGCACTAATACACCGCATCTAACACACTACACTCACACACTATATTCATACGCTGTATCTAATTTCTGCATACACTCATTCTACATACTATACTTGTATCTGATATACATATTGTAGCTGACATGTGACAACTGTCTTTTCAGATCCCACCAATACCGATGGCACCAGTGGTAGCTGCAACACCTGCACCAGCAGTACTTTCTCTAGCAACAGGGAGGAGAGAGAGACAGGCTCCAGCACGCAACCGTGGCAGATCTAGGGGCACCCGAGATGAGAGCGGTTCTTCAGAGCCCATTCTGAGTGATGATGATGTTGAGACGAGTGACTTTGAGGAGGTAGTGAGTCAGTATTTGGAGTCATCTGAGAGTGGAGACGATGCTGGCTCAGGTTCTGAGAGCGGAGGTGACGACGCTGAGGAGGGATTTGGAGCAGAGAGCGGAGATGACACCGACTCGGGTTCTAGTTCAGGTTTTGCTTCAGACAGCAGAGCTGATGCAGACAGTGCCCCAGAGTCCTCTCCTCCGAGGAAGAGGACGAAAAGGGCCTCTAGAGCATGAGGCTACTGGTGTTGATTTATTGTATATTTTGCTTAGTTTCTTTTTGTTTATAACATCAGCACATTGTACAGCTTCAGACATGTTTATTTGCTTTAAAAACTTGTATTTCTCTTTTGTAAAAAGCCATGATCGAAATAAAAACTCACAATTTTTATGAAAAAAAAGTGTTGTATTTTGCATCATGAGCACCACATAGGATGAAATGGACAAAGAAATGAATTGGCCAAGATAACACTCTTGATTGAAACAAAATCTTAATCGAATAACAAACCGACAAACAACTGAAATACAAAAGCAATATACAACTCGATAAACAAAACAACATACAACTTGATAAAGCAAAAACAACGCCACAACTTTAAAAATAAATAAATAAAATAAACTTGTTAAAGCCGAAAAAATGCAAAACAAGACCTTAAAACACTCGAAGATCAAAACAAAACATATGCTTTCAGCAATTCCCAACGCACAGGTGGACAGTAGGGCAGAGTGAGAGACTACCGACCACAAATAGAGGTTGTTGGCCATATGCCGACCATGAGAGGGGGCCTGCCGGCCACCAATGTCTCTTATTAGCCACCAATGCTGCTTGCCAGCTACCTGCCGGCCATCAATGTGAAGGACCTTCAGATTGTTGATACCTAGCTTCCGTTCACTGCCTTATCTTTTACAAAAGTTTGAGCCTCGTGACTTTTTTATTTCAGCTACAAATTCTTTAGAAATAGAGCCATTTTTTGCCCAAAAACTCTCGTATTGGATTGCAACTTTACACGGCTCGGAAAAGGTGAATTTCTGGGGTTTCGACATTAATGCGTTTTTCCTGCTGAGCCGTTCTCCGCTTTGTTTTCTGTTCCTTCATACCGCGGCTAGATGCTGGAGCCCGACTACACATGTCTTTAGCTTTGAGGGACAAGAGATATACCCGACAAACAAAGAATTTCAGGTGCTAATAGAATCCCAGCGTGATGAGGAAATCATACCTCAGCCCCGTTTCGGCCACATCCAAGCTTTGGGACGGATGTATGGGCTTACTCTACGTGAGGCTGGATCCTTGGTTCACAACGGAGAGCTGGATATTCCTAACCTGATTCACCGATTTTCTAACGTCGGTGACTGAGGTAACCTTCTTTCGCGGGGTTTTCGGCAACATGCCCTTTGCTTATGTATGCTGGCTCATTTCTTTCTTGCCCCTAGTTTCGACGGGTCTAGCATTTGACTGATTGAAGTGGCCCAAGGTTTGAAAAAAGGCAAGAGTTGCATTGGCTTGGTGCTGGCCGAGACTTTGATGGGCTTAGACGCCTTCCATCGGTGAGAGACTGGCAAATTCGCAAGGAGTCCACTATTTCTGCAACTATTGTTTCCCACCCTTTCTAATATGTGTTTCTCACATCGTTCGACACTCATGCTCTTTTTTTTCTCTCAAAGCCCTTTTCTCACTTTTCTCTCAACATGAATGTCTCTATTCTTTAATCTCTCTTTTCTTTCATCCCTTCCCAGGTTTGGTTAATGAACAAGCTGAAGATAATGGACTCTTGCCCTGTATACTCAGCTCGAGCGTACTTCTTTTACTAACAGCTAGTGGATTTCCCCAACGAGGGGTGGTGGTGCCACTGGATGTGTAATAGGTCTGCTGCTGACATTGCTTGGCGTTGCCCCTGGCTTAACCTGACCGAAATGAGCTACAGCATGACTCGGCAACCTGGCATACAGCTGATCGGCCTTACACACTATTTATTCTACTTCCCTTTTCGGTTCAAACGTCAGTTTGGGCATTGTAGACACCCCATTTTTAACCGTCCTCAAGACTTGGATGTTCTTGCAGGTACATCCGATGATGAGTTTGATTGCTCGTCAAGCGCTCGAAGTCCGCGGCGGAACGCCACTGGTTTGAGTTTTTCAAACCTTGCATAAATTCTGTCTCATCTTTGGACCATGTTTAGGTCCTTTCAACATGTTGTTGTTGATGGCCTGTCGGCCATCCTTGGGCACTGCCGGCCATGGCTCTTGGCCTACCGGCCATCAATGACTAGTGCATCAGTAGATATTTTCTGATATTTTGTGTCAGCTGTTTGCATAGATTGAGGCATCTTCCAACACGTGTGTGGCTGGATCTTTTTCAGGGGATTTTGCATTGTCTATATATAGAAGCCCTTTCTCGCATATGGAGGGGTGAGAAAATTTTAAAGACAAAAAAATTTCTCTCTCTAGAATTCTCTCTCTCTTGATATTTTGTGCCTTACAGCCTAAATTCTCTACACTATTGCATGTAAACCCTTGATCACCATTGAGTTAAGGCTACTTGAGGCCCTCTTTGAGCTTTAGGAGAGGATATTGGCTTGGTTTGGCTTTATTTTGGTACCTAAATTGCATCTTGTCTTCAAGAGGTAGAATACTTGTGTTTTAAGCTTAATTTAAATACTTGTTGTGCCATCTTTACATACTGTTTTGAGGCTGGTTTTGACCTTTGAAAATCTCTGTTTTCATGGTCTAAAATGGTGGTTTGAGGTTTGATTGGAGCTAGGGGTAGTCCACCATTCTTGTTCCTTGATTATTAAGTTATTGTGCCATCTTTCAAAGCTTTTAAATCAACCTTTTTGGCCCTTTTAACCACTGAATTTCAGAGGATTTTCAGTGGTAAAAACCATGTTTTGAAGTCCAAAATAGGAGGGGTTAGCCTCCTCTCCTTGTGTCTTGTTTGCAAGCCTAAATAGCCTAAATAGCCTAACATGAGAGTATGATTTTCTAGCATTTTGCACCATAATCTCAGCATGTTTTTACTACTATTTTGACTGGTTTTAGCTCTGTTTTGAGCTGGTTAAGTCCTTTGAGGTTTGTATTGTGTAGTTGTAGTGCAATCTCCTTCACTAGCTTAATGTTTTAGGCTTTTAAACATGATTTCCATGAGTTGCTTGCATGTTTTAGTGTCATTTTGCACTCCATTTCAGCACTAAAATCTCTGCAATCTCCCTCTATTCTTCATTCTTTCATTTGTTTTGAAAGTGACTTTGAACCCTTTGTTGGCTTGAGTGTGAAATTGAGACCCTCATGCCTAATGGTTTAATTCCTTCGGGAGTTCATTACCAACAACATGAGGCCTCTTTCATGCTCAAGATACTTGTGGTTTAAGTCCTCTTTCCATTAGAGGACACTCATCTTGGACTAAATCAACTAAAGAATGAGTTGGTAACTTAAAATGAGTAAACAAAAGTGATAAGTAAAACTTGAGCAAGATAAGTATGTTGTGTTGCATTGCATGTGTTCAATCGGACGTTATATTGAACACAAGGAAGGTTGGAGCATTTCATATTCAAAGTGATGAAATGAGCCAATCTCTTTGGTCTCCATTGCCCTTGATCATGCATGATAGGGTGATGGACATTTTGGGTCTCATTTGTGCATTTATTGAAATTGTACAACTTGGTTCCTTGGCCATTATGCATTGAAAATGCTTGATTGGTGGTTTTGGATCCAAGAGTGCCTCCTTTAAGGTTTTGAGATGATAAGGAGGGGCACAGAACAAATAAACCCCTAAAAAACCCTTCATTTTCCTCAGTTTGTGCTCTGTTGCAGTGTGGTAACTCGAGCACCAGTGGCCGGCAGTGGCTCACTAATGGCCGGCAGTGCCTCATTCTTGGCCGGCAAGGCATACTTTTGGCCGGCAGATGGCCGGCAGCAACCTCCCATGGCCGACAGGCCACTGGTGCAATCCTCAGTAAGTTTTTGGTAAGGTGGAGCAAAAAGATCCTAGAGTATGGTCAACCCTACAAATAGAGCCTCTTAAGAGCAAAACGGTGGCTTTTCGGGGCGAAAACCGAGCTCATACATATTCCACTTCCCAAGGCAGAGCAGTGGCAGCATAGCTTAATATCTCGCATGTTTAGTTAGTGTGCATGTTGTTTTAATTAATTAGTTGCTAATTAGTTAAAGTGTTGTAATAATTAGTAAGTAGTTTGCTAGTTATTCGATTGATTTGTAATAATTAGTCCAATTAGTTTAATTAGATTAGTTTGCCTAGCTTAGCTTAGATTAGCTTAGCTCAGCTCTTATTCATTCGGACCCTCCTTCGTGAGGGCACAATGTTGTAATAAGTGTGCGTGTGTGTATGCATGTCTTCCAACCCCGCGTCTTTCTCCCTTTTACTTAACCGCTTTCGATGGTTAGATTAGGGACATTTTCAATTAGCATACCTTATGCTCGCATGTTTGCATCCATTCATTTGTCTTGCATGCACCAAGGCTCGGCGCATCATTCAAACTGCATTGCCAATTCAATACTTATTTGAATACGTGTTTTAAAGTATGCTATCAAAGTGTTACAAATACCATGATTAGGTAGCCGAGCCTATTTAGTTACATTATTGCACGTGTTGCATTAGTCATTTAACATAGTTAGGAATCATGCATTTTTCTAACTTTGTTTTTCTTTCCTAGCTTAGAGTACTCGGTAAGCTTTTACGTTTTAGCATATCGTATGTGCGTTGATGTTGCCATGATTAGTATGCTTGCCATGAGGCTATGTGCTTATTTGCTAAATTGCATGAATGCCTATGGATGAAGGCTTTGTTGTTTGAATTAGAACGATTCAACAAATGTAAGTTTTAAGTGGGGGTGCTCAATTCATGACCTTCCCCCCTTGTACCCAAGTTCCCGAGCCGAGGCAACTTTGGTGATGACGGACACGTAGCCTTTGGCATGAGTTAGGATTTCCTAAATTTCCCCAAAACAAAAGATTTAGGTAGCGACTTTGTAATCTAGCAAAGCAGTCCAGTTCTGGCATTATTTGATTCAAAATCGATTTTTCAAAATGATTTGCCAGATTGGAATTTTTGGTGATTATCAGTTTCACATTGCACTTGTGAGACTACATTTAGAACCGCAAGAGTCCGAACTGTGAGGGCCTTTCTTTTTAAACCCTTTTCCGAAAGGTAAGGACGCGAGAAAAAGGTGAGCCCACAGGCATGATCAGACCCGCCCAGAGGAAGGGGTAGAGTACTCGGTTTCATTCCCCATCCGAGGTTCACATTTGGCTAGGTACCTCACTGCTTGGAGGACGAAAGAGCTTCTAGCCACTGCCTCTTGTTTCAGTTACGCCCTTTCTGGCGAGTGCCTGGCTTGGCTCAAAGATGAGGCACAAACCGGGCCCACTTTGGCATCAGAAGCTTCCACAAGCACGAGCGGGGGACGCAGGAGCACCTAACTCATCTATACCCCTAGTTTATTGCTTTGATCTTTTCTTTTCAAGTTTTTATGATGTAATAAAAGCAACTTTGATTTGTATCGAGAGTTGAAGAACTTTGTATTAAAATCAATGAAATTAAAGTTGTGAGCACTGAAAATTTTCCTTTTGGTCAAAAAATGGTCTAAGTTATAAAAGGTAAAATTTGAGCAAAGTCAACTTTCATTAAAACTTTCCAAAACTATTTTCGAAAAGGATCACCACTTGACACAAACGGAATCAATCCACGAGATGTACAACCCCGAATCAAAAGATCACAAATTGCCCCTTGTTTGAACACCACTACTTAGCATTGTATCCAGCTCTTCTCTTTGAGTAGAGATCACAACCGAACTTTTAGGTAAAGAACAGACAAAGATGACCTGATCAGACACATGGACAGGACAGTTGGGTTTGGAGGTGATTACGGCCGAACTTCAGGATGAAGTTGCTTACGTATCCCGAAGATGGGAATCAGGCCTTACGTAGTTCGGTTCAGGTTCACTCGAGTATTAACTATCTCCTTTTGTGCTCTAACTTTTGCCAAGGCCACCTTTTAGGGTTTTTGTGACGACCCCGACCTCCAAACTAGTACATTATATAATTTTAATTAGTTTAATTGCATGATTATATGCTTAATTGTGTGATTACATGTTTAATTCTATAATTATCTATTGACATATGGAATATCTGTTTAAATTGACAACGTAGAGTCGGAAATTGAGAGCCTAAACGACTTCAGAAACTGAAATTGACTAGCCCAATAGGCTAATTAGAATATGGCAACTTTAATTGAAATTTGATTTGGATCAAAATAATTTGAATAAATTGATTGAATTAGTTAGAATTAAGCCTAATTAATTAATCTTAATCACATTTGATTAGGCTAACTTAATCACACCCTATATAAGGCCCTAATTAAGCTTATAGGCTCATTTTTATAACTCTTGGCTGAGAATTGAGAGAGAAGGGAGGAGAGCTCAACATATTTAGAGAGAAAACAAAGAGCTTGTAGAGAATTGTGGAAGATTGAAGGATTGGAGCTATAATACATTTGAATTTACACATTAGGTATGAGATTCATCCTAAATTCTTAGAATTGAATCATGTAGAAACTAAGTTCATGGAGTTATAGGATCATTTGGTTGAATTCGAATAGGTTGAGCATGAGTTGTTATGAATATGATGAATTGGAGTTGAATTATGCACATGCATGCTTAATTCTTCATTTTTGAGTTAAGATTTCTTGAAATTTATACATGCATGAAGCTTAGGAGGCATGAGCTTGAAGATCATCCATGAATTCATGCATTTCATATCACTTAGTGATGTTTTAGCATGGAGGAGGCTCAATCCATAACATGCATGGTTTTAATTTGAAATTTTAAGTTTGAATTCGAACAATTGGAGCATGAATTTGAACAAGTGGTTTCAATTGGAAGTATTTTCATGCTATATAATAATTTTCCAAGTTTTTGTAACAAAAACACAAGTTTTGAAGCTTAGAATATCAACCTTGAAGCTTGGAAATTCCAGAATTCATGCTATTCACTCGAGTGAGAAAAGCCTCGCTCGAGCGTGAAAATCGAGCTCCCACATAAAAGACAAAGTTGTTGGCACAAAAGCTAAAGGATCTCAAAGCTAAGAACTATCTTTTTCAACCAATTGATCGTGCAATCTTGGAGACTATTCTTGAGAAAGACACTTCCAAACAAATTTGGGATTCACTGAAGAAGAAGTATCAAGGCACAACGAAGGTGAAACGTGCCTAGCTTAAAGCTCTTCGCAAAGAGTTTGAGATTCTTTATATGAAAGAGGGAGAGTCTATTTTTGACTATTTTTCAAGGACGATGGTGATTGCAAGTAAGATGCGCATCCATGGTGACAAAATGGTAGATGTTACAGTAGTTGAAAAAATTCTTCGATCAATGACAAGAAAATTTGACTGTGTTGTCTGTTCAATCGAGGAATCAAATAACATTAATAAGCTCTTGTGTTATGTTTGAACTCTAATCCTTTGGATTTTGATGTTATAGAGTATAGTAATTGGAAATAGTATAAGGGAAAAATGGAAATGAAATGAGGAGTAATTTGGAATCGGGTTAATAAATTTAAGATGATGTTCTTTCTTTAAGTGTACTTATTATTAAAGAGAATTTATGGTTTGCTAATGATGAGAGACCATATATGACATGAAGTTTTCTTAAAGGTTCAAATGAAATTTCAATAAAAAAATACTCTTCGTATAATATTTTGAACTTACAAAATGTCACCTTACTACATGGTATCATCCTGCATGCATGATCATTTCTATCTATGTGTTAGCTAGTGTTGTAGAACTATGAGATTTTTACTGGGCATTAATGCTCACCCCTCGTTGTTTTATTCTTTTTCAGGAAGAGAAATTCCTATTGACTAGTCGAAGAGTTATGGAGTCTATGTATATTTTATGTAGAATTTCATCATAGATGTAAAAGGAGTGAATAATGTATCTTGTTGTTTGCAATTATTTATTTGTAGCTTCGCAGCAGAAGCTTGACATTAATTATTGTTATTATTGTATTCATTGAGAGAGAGAGAGAACTTGTATTATTATGTTTCTATTACTCAAGGGTAATGGATATTTGTTAATAAAATAAAATAAAAAATGGACCTAAATTACAGGCTTTGATAATGTTTCCGAGTAATTAAAATTTGGGGTGTGACAGATACCGATAGCTATTTCATCGGATTAGATTTCTATCAACTATTTATTTTTTTACCGTCCATTTTTATTTTTAATACAAAACTGATTTGATCATGTAGCTATTGATATCCGATCAATGTGATTTTTACAAGTGTATAGTACTCGACGAGTTGTACACATTAAACGATTCAGATTATCAAAACGAGACCCGTTGTGAATCCTATGGATCTAACAGGACCCTCCAGTCCGATCTTGGACCGGAGGGAAGGCAAATCCCTATCTATACATACATTGCATGTGAACTATTGAGAGAATTGTGAATTAGTGCACATTCTCACCATTCCTCAAAGGTTGGCTGCCACTTTATGTTTTTACTTGTTCAAGCAAAGCCAAACCAACCTACTTTGTTTTTGTCCAGTATTTTTATTTTTTATTTTTGGTATATGGATCAATTTATTTTTCAATTTACCTTAAACTCTGTATTTAAATCCTGTTTTTCTTAAAAATATTATTATTAATCACATTTTTTTTACCTTAATGTAATAATTTAAAAAGAATGATTCTAGTTGAGGTTCAGTTGGTGAAACTAGAAGGTGTTGTTGGTTTTAATAGACTCATTTTGATACTCACCTCAAATGATTTAAATTGTTCATTTTTTAAAATTCACCAAGAAGGGTATTCATGAAAAAAATATATTGATCAGATATCAATAATTAATTTATTTTAAAAATCATATTAACCAATCAATTTTATAAAACGAATCTAATTCAAACATGCAACTATTGATATCCAATCAACTTGATTTGTATATGAATTATCATCTTGATGAGCTATACAAAATGAATAGTTTGGATCACTAATGTGATCCCTAAAATAGGCCCCCCAAATTGATCAAGTCATCTCCAATTGGATCACCAATGGAAGAGAAATAAAGTAAAGGGCAAATTACCTACACTTTCCTTGAGATTTAATGAAATTATAGATTCTCCATGAGGTTTCAAAAATTACATGTCTCCCCATCGCAATTAACACCGTTAACGGATATCATAAATTGACTAAAATGGCCTTTTGACAAATAAGGGCAAATTACTTACACCCCCTTGTGGTTTAGCTAAATTACATATTCTCCCTGATGTTTGGCTAAATTACAGATTCCCCCTAAGGTTTAGTTAAATTATCATTTTTAAATAAGTTATGAAATGCAAAATTAAAATGGAAAAACACTTATCACACTATAAAAAATTAAGGTTTTAGAGACCAAAATTTAGGGACAAAATTATTTTTAGGAGACCAAATATTTTTGTTGTGAAAAGTGTCATTATTATATTTTTAGCAACGAAAATTGAACATTAGTGATTAATTATTATCTTTTTGGTATCAAATTTTGTCTCAAAAAATAAATCATTTTGAGACCAAATTATTGTCCCTAAAAGTCTATTTATTATTGACATTTTCGAAATTTTATTGCTAAAAGCCTTATTTTTGACTTTTCAATGCGACATTTTAGCGACTATCCTCACGATGATAGAAATTAGTCCCTAAATGTCTTTTGCAACAAAATTTTCACTTTTAGAGATCAAAAAAATCGGTCTCTAAAACTCTTATATATTGTAGTGTCAGATGGTGAAAATATCATAAAATTAACAAATAATTAAATAAGTTAAAAAAACAAAAAATGGCTTGTCAAAAAATTTTAGAATATGTTTGGTTTGATTTTTAGAAATTTATTTTTAATTTTTTAAAAAAAAATTAAAAATTAATTTGGTTAAGAAATAAAAAATAAAAAATTATTATTATTTTTATATAGGGTAAATTACAAATACACCCCTGAGTTTTGATTAAAATACGAATCGCCCGCTGTGGTTTTGGAAATTACATTCCACCCCTCTGAGATTTCTAATTTCATAACAAATCGCTCATTTTATTAATAAATCATCAAGTCAATTAATAGTTTTTAATAATGTTAGAAATATGTTTCAATTAATAATTTAGGTAATTTTATTATTGTATAGGAGAGCAATTATGAATTTCATTTTTTTAGTTAATTCTGTTAAATAAAAAATACTAATAAGGAGGTATTTGTAATTTTTCAAACCACATGGGACAATCTGTACTTTAAGTAAACCTCAAGGGGTGTATTTGTAATTTACCCTTTTATATAATTTTATCTTTTGAGTGGTTAGAAATAATTTTTACAAATTAAATATATCTTTTCATATTTATTTTTATTAAATTAGTTTTTATTTTTTAAAAATTTTTGAAATTTTTTTCTAAAAAACAAATCAAACATGGTTCCAAAAACTTAATTTTTTTTCCCTCTAACGTAATTATTTTGTAAATTTTGTTAATTTATCAAAGGGATTTCAGTAGGGGCAATATCATCCATCAATTTATATTTTGGTGATGTCAGCTAACAAACCTTAACGTTTAGTTAACGGTAGGGGTTAAATTGTTATGCGAATATAAACCTCAGGGGTGGGATGTAATTTCTAAAATCTCAGGGAAGAATCTGTAATTTAGTTAAACCTTAAGGGAGGTGTAGATAATTTGCCCAAAAATAAAATAAAAATTAGAAAGTAATTTGTGTTAAATAAAAATCGTAATTAGCAATCACACTTTAAATTTATTTAAGAAATAAATTATTTTATAATCTAATTATTTAATTTTAAAATTACAAAAAAAAAAAAACGTATGCTGGTCAAATAGCCTAGCCTATAAGCTTTTAAAAATTATGACTATGTTTGGTTTGATTTTTAAAATATTATTTTCAAAATTTAATAAAAATAAAAAAACACACATCATTTTCATACAATTTTATCTTTTTAAAGAGTAAAAATAAATTGTAAAATTTTAAAAATATCTTTTATTATTTATTTTTATCAAAGTAATTTATAATTTTTCCAAAAAAAAATTGAGAAAACAATTTCTAGGCCTCACCACCTTGGATTTTGAGTGACTGCTGTACGGGGTGCACAACAGTTGCACAGCAACCATTATTGTGCAATCAAATGGGCTCATTTAAGGACTCATTTCGATAATCCGAATCATTCATATTTTAGAATATATCAAGTAGAACACACCTGCAAAAAATCAAGTTAATCGTATATCATTTATCCTTTCATCCACTCACATTGTATTCATTTTAATACTTTAAATTACAATTGTTATTTATTTTACTTGATATATTTTAAAATATGAACGGTTTGAATTATTGGGGCCTCGAAATGGGCCCATTTAACTGACAATGATGGCTATTGTGCACCCCGCACAGCAGCCACTCCAAATCCCACCACCCTATCCCTGCACATTTTCCAACCTCGGAGCCTAGGCTATGTTTGGCATTCTATTCTTGGGCTAAAATAGTCACAAAAAGACAAAATAGACTTTTTAACATAATAAGACAAAGTAATATTTTGGAAAATTAGTAAAAAGCTTATTTTTGGCTTTTTTAGTCTATTTTGTCTTTTTGTGAGTAAAAAATGTGAGAGATAATATGATCCAAAATGAATAAAATGCTAAACTGACATTTTTTTTTGCTTCTCAAAAGACCTCAAAATATCACATCAAAACCATAATCATTTTATTTTTTCTATCACAAAAGTCAAAAAAACGAAAAAGTCTATCTCAAAAGAGGCTTTTTAGCCATAAACAAAAAAAAAAATTAAAAAGTTAAAAAGCCAACTCACATATTAAACCAACGCTAATTAAGGTAGTTAGTTATAGGTCCCACCACCCTATCCCTGTGGACATTTTCAATTATTAATTGCTCTGTTCAATTATAGTTCTAGAAGAAAAAAGAAAAAGAAAAGATAAATTAAAAAAAAAAATATATATATATATATATATATTAAGGCCTATTTTGATAATTGAGTTAAAAGTTAAATTTTTTTTTTTCTAAACTTTTTTGAGTTACATTACTTCTCTAGGGTTTATTTGGGAAGTGGATTGGCTTTTTGGCTATTTTAGTCTCGAGCTAAAAAGTCTCGTTTGGGATGAGTTTTTGGTTTTTTTGACTTTTATGAGAGAAATAATGTAATGATTATGAGTTGGATGTGATGTTTTGTCTTATTGGACTAAAAAACCTATTTTGTTTTTTTTTTGGTTATTTTAGATAAAAAAGCTCCAAACTTAACTTCCCAAACGAGCTCCTAATTTTTTACACATTTTTTTAAAAAAAAATTAAAGAAATAAAAAAATTGATTTTTAACTTACTTCCCAAGTTAAATTTATTTATATTATAATCGGTTTCTCTTAATTATGCATTAGTTTTATAAATAAATAAAAAAATTTCATATTGATATTTATATTTTATCCTTGTCAATTGACGTGCTTATACACCAATTGTATTATTTTTGTCTACTTTAACATTATTAAAGAGAAATTAGTGTAATTATATTTTGAAACTTATTAGTGAGGATTGTAATTTATAAAAAATAAAAAAATAAAATAAATTGTCAAACGAAGGTAGTTTGGCAAGTGCTTCAAAGTTGAAGATTGATAAAACTTGACTTTTTGAGGAAATTGTGTAGTTTACAATTAAAACATTTGGCAACCTAATAAATAATAATAATTTTTTAATATATATTTTTAAAATTTTCTTTTTATATCGCTCAAAAGCATTTACCACCAAACATCATTTACATTTTTTTTTTTTGGACTTTTTCACCAAAAAAGGAAGGGAATTTACCAAACAAGATGACTCGTGACTTATGTATGTGTTTTATTCCCTGGCCAGAAGAAATATGCTCTAGTACTTTCGTTTGGTATTGACTTACAACAAGGTTGGATTTCATGGCTTTTTATTTATTTATTTTTTAGGTTGTATTTATATTATAAATTTGGGTAATGATTTAAAAAAGAAAAGTGGACAAATACTAAAAAATATAAAAAAAAAATTATTTATAATTTTTTAAAAGAAAATGATATACAACTCCACTTTTTAGACTAATTTTCTAGTCCTAATGATGTGTAAGTGATGTTATTTGTTGATGATTAGATAAGAGATGAGAGAGAGTGTTACCTTAAATATCCTAATTGATACATTATTAAGCTTGAAAATAGGAATGGCAACGGGCCGGGGCGGGGACGGGGAGCCCGGGGATCACACTCCCCATCCCTGATCCCAGATGGTGGAAATACCCCCGTCCCCGGCCTCGATCCCCGACGGGGAACCCATCACCGCCCCCGTTCCCGTCCCCGTCCCTGTCCCCGTCCTCGTCCCCTAACGGGGATCGGGTTTTCCCGACCTCGAAAATTTCCCGGCCAAAAAATTAAAAAAAAAAATTTCAACTCTACACATTTACAAGAATTCATCAACAACAAATCTAACATATTTATCAACAATAGATGATTCGTATCTTCATTTTCTTGATCTTCATCAACACATTTACAATAGATCATTATTTTACAACAGATCAACAACAAATCAACAAATCAGAGAGAGAGAGAGAGAGAGAGAGATATTTTCAACAACAAATTTTCATTTTCTTGATCTTCATCAACAAATCTAACACAGATCAACATCTTTATCTTCATCATTTTCAAATTTGAAGAACAAAATCAAAAAACAGAGAGAGAGAGAGAGAAGGAGATACCGTGAGAGGGAGAGGAGGAGAAGCAGCCAGTGAGGTAGAAAGGAGGAGCTGTGGTGAGGAACGGCGGTGAGGGAGGAGCCGTCGCCGACCAAACCAGGGAAGGAGAGAGAGAGAGAGAGAAGAGGAGATACCATGAGAGAAAGAGAGAGACGAAAAGATACCGTGAGAGGGAGAGAAGGAGAAGTCGCCAGTGAAGGAGAGAGGAGGAGCTGCGGTGAGGAGCGGCAGTAAGGGAGGAGCCGCTGCCGACCAAATCGGTGAAGGAGAGGCGGTGAGGAACGAAGATCGTGTGTGAGAGAGAGAAAGAGGGAGGCGATGTTTGTGTGTAGGTGTTCTGCCAACACATAGCCAAACCCTACACACACACATATATTATATATAAACAGGAGCAAAATAGTAATTTTATGTCGGGGGCAACCGGGGCGGGTCCGGGGCTGACATATGTATCCCCATCCCCGGCTCGAATATCATCGAGGATTTAATTTTTAATACCATCCCCAGCCTGTTGGGGGTATTTTTTGGGGAATAACCACTCAATTCGGGGTCAGGGGATCGGGTCCTCGTCGGGTCGAGTTCCAATTGCCATCCCTACTTGAAAAGTGAATCTAATCATAATCTAATTAGATGTCCTAAACAAAAGTAGCTTCGGTTGTGGTTCTTCTTAGAAACTCTCAAGGTATCTTGGGTGATGGCACAACTAAGAGGTGGTGTACTTCTTTGACTCTCCAAAGTGAAGCCTTGGCTGCTAGGTGTGCATGTGAATTAGCTATGGCTCGCAATTTGTCAAGGGTGGAAGTGGCTGGGGACAACAAAGTAGTCATCCTCCGGTGTGTGTCTGAAAATGCTCCTCATTGGGAATGTGGAGCAATCTTCTTTGATATAAAAAACTGGAATAATATTAGGGATCATGAAAAAAAATCATGAAATGTATCATGAAGATTTTTCATCCTTTAATTAGTGTGTGATATTTTATTATATGTGTAATCCAAAAATGGAGAATTTTTCATGATTATTTTCATAATATTTTTTTCATGATCTCTAGCATTACTTAGGGAAACTTGTCCTTCAATTGGAGCCCATGTTCAGCCAACAAAGCAGCCTACTGGATGGCTCAAACTTCGCTACATGGGCACCTCCCTGTTGATTGGGTTTCAAATCTCCCACTTGATCTAGGTTTGCTGCTTAGAGAGATGTAGCTTGTTTCCTTTTGTTGATTCATTTTGTTGGTCTTTCTTATTACTTTCTCTGTTAAAAAAAAAAAAAGAAAAAAGTGAGTCTCATTTTTAGATTTGAATAGCAACTCTTTCTAGAATTTTGATCTAAATTCATAATTTAAAGACAACATTAGAGTTTAGCGAAATAACGAATTCCAAATATTAAAACATTTTCTATGACTCTTTAAGAACTCAAAAGTGTTAGCACATAGAAAAGTTAATAAGTCAATTTTTTTTAAAGGGTAAATTACAGTTACACCCCCTGAGATTTATGTTTAATACATATCACTCCCTAACGTTTGAGAAATTACACTAACCCCCTGTCATTTTAATTATTTAGACGAAATAAAAATATTGAACTCATGCACTCTCTCTTTTTTTACTTTGCTTTACTTTGTTTTTTTTTGTTTTTTTTTTCCTTTCCTTTGTTTACTTTTTTTTTTTTCAATATAATTTTTTCTGTTTTTCTATTAAGAGTTGTTGCCTTTTATTAAGGGGATTTGTGAAATGAAACTAGTAACCATAGGGTGGGAATGTAATTTTCAGAACATCAGGGGTGAGATGTAATTGGATCAAACCTCAGGGGTTGTCAGTGTAATTTATCCTTTTTGTGAAATTTGTATGTTAAATACGTGTTATATGTTAAAAAATAATAAAAGTTTAGTCTAATTTCATGTGTTAAACGTTTGCTACTTTAAAGAGTAAGTGGATGCTAAAATAGCATACTTTTAAAATGTGTATTAAGTTAGATTAAGGTCTATTTGAAAAGGAAAAAATAATTAAATATATAAAAAAAAAGATTTTAGGGTCACTTTTTTCTCTTTCCCCATTCTCTAAGTTGTTAAATCGAGATTTATGTGAGAACATTAGGTGAAACTCGTGGATCACATCACATAGATTAAGGATCAATGAGATTCTACTTTCAATAATAAAAAATCAATAATGAAGATATATGTTAAAATTTTTAAAAATCATTAATTTATATTTTAAATAAATCTCGAATGTGTATTTATAATTTATTCATTTATTTAACTACCTAAAAAAAATAACTCAGCATGTTTTATCTATAACTTCTTCTTTTTTTTTTGTGTACATATAATTAATACATAAGCCATGTCATGGAATTAGAAAGGATTTGGCTTTTTTTTAAGTTGTTATTTAAATTGAGAGAGCGTTTGGATTTAGTAGGTCTATTTTAGAATTGGCTCCAATCATTTGAATTGTTCACTTTTTAAAACTCTTTAATTAAAATATTCATATAAAAAATTAAGATAATTGAATATCAGTAGCTATATATTTAAAGCATATTTGTTTATGTTAGAAAAATGGTTTAAATATAGGCATATTTTTCAGCCCAAAATTGAGTGGGCCCCAAACGTCTTTTGGGATGGGTCCGAAGAGGTGACGTGTTCCTTACTGCGTGGCAAGTCACACGGTGAAGACGGAACGTCAAAACCATTTATGAGTGAATGGGAAGTTGACGTCGTTTTCGGGTTTAACATTAATTTTTTAGATAAAAATTCTTTTGAATTTTTTCAATAAAAATTATTGTGAGAATTTAATTTAATTCTAAATTCAAATTTTTGGTTTCTAAGTGGTTTCCTAAAATTTGTACCTCTTACTTTATTTATTAAACTATTCAATTTGTTTACTATATACATTCAATAGTTTAATATATATATATATATTCAAAATAGTTTATTTAATAAAGTGCAACAGATTTGAGTTCCTAACTGTTTCTTTTGGTTGACCAACGGTCACTATTCAATTTGTTTGAAAGTGTGTTCTATGCAACGGTCTACAGCTATTTGAATTTAAATTCTGAAGCTGTCCAAATTTTGCACCTGCTCACTTCGGAATGAACCTGTTCGGGTCAGATCTTTGTGCCTATATATACCTTTCATTCCGGCAGTCTTGGGGGCTAATTTCTTATGGGAAAATTCAGTCTGATTATTGTCTTTTGCTGTCCTTAATTCTGCATTTTTGCATTATTCTTCATATTAGTTTTAGTATAAATTTTAGAGAGTTAGAATACAGGTTTTATTCGCCGAACAAATTGTTTGGAGTACTACTACAATTTGTGAAGATCATTGTATCCTGGGAGATAGACGCCACTCAACTGTAAGTACCGTAGCGGGGCAAATCTGTCTTAAGGACAGAGTGTCACATACTCGACTTGGTCTTAATTTTAATTCGGTTCGATAAATAAATCTGGTATGTTATTTATTTATTTTGTTTGAATTTATTTCAAGTTATTTTATTTACACAGAAGATTGTTCCAACAATCTTAAGACAGAATCGAATTATTCTGTTTACAGAATTTTTCGTTTGTTTCCTTTTCTCTTTCTTCTTTTAAGAAAATTATTTTCTGTGGATTTACAAAATAATATTCTGGTTGGAAAAACAAATAGTGATTATATGCTATTTGACAGATAGTAGTAATATATTGTCTCTTTTCTTTGACAACTAGTAGTACGATACTGGTGTCATTAACAATTCAGAATATATTTTTGTGGAATTTTGTCAGAAAATTAATTTTGGTTTTTAAAATTTATTTTATGAGTTTTCATTAATTAAAATTCTGTTTCAGTATTTTAATTATTGGAGTGTAACAAGAGATTTAAATTTCTGTGTGAAATTAATTTGGTTAAATAAAATTTTATTTTATTTCCAAATTAATTGAAAAATAAAAGTTATATTCTTATTTCTTTTATTTTACAGAATTTAATTTCTTGTGCGGAATTAATTTGGTTAAATAAAATTTTATTTTATTTCCAAATTAATTAAAAAATAAAAGTTATATTCTTATTTCTTTTATTTTACAGAATTTAATTTCTTGTGCGGAATTAATTTGGTTAAATAAAATTTTATTTTATTTCCAAATTAATTGAAAAATAAAAGTTATATTCTTATTTCTTTTATTTTACAGAATTTAATTTCTTGTGCGGAATTAATTTGGTTAAATAAAATTTTATTTTATTTCCAAATTAATTAAAAAATAAAAGTTATATTCTTATTTCTTTTATTTTACAGAATTTAATTTCTTGTGCGGAATTAATTTGGTTAAATAAAATTTTATTTTATTTCCAAATTAATTAAAAAATAAAAGTTATATTCTTATTTCTTTTATTTTACAGAATTTAATTTCTTGTGCGGAATTAATTTGGTTAAATAAAATTTTATTTTATTTCCAAATTAATTAAAAAATAAAAGTTATATTCTTATTTCTTTTATTTTACAGAATTTAATTTTCTGTGTGGAATTATTTTGGTTAAATAAAATTTTATTTTATTTCCAAATTAATTGAAAAAATAAAAGTTATATTTTTTATTTCTTTTATTTTACAGAATTTAATTTTTTGTGTAGAATTAATTTGTTTAAATAAAATTTTATTTTATTTTCAAATTAATTGGAAATAAAAGTTACATTCTTGTTTCTTTTATTTTTTACAGAATTTAATTCTGTGAATTTGGTTTAATTTTCTGTGTAGTATAAAATTCTAATTATAATTTTATTTTATAATTTAGAATTTATGGCTACTAAAACTGGTCAATCTAATGTTCAAACCAGTACTGGTATGGTGATTGCCATTACGCCAACCTCTCCTTATGTTGGGACTGTGCCAGTGAATCATGGTGGAAAACCAGAGAAGTTCTCAAGAACTGATTTTTGCAAAGGCAAAGGAAGAACAAGTAAGAAGGTTACTAAAGCCGATATAACCAAAATGGATATAATTTCCAATTGTGTAGATGTCATAAATCTTTCTGCAGTTGTTTCCGACGCAAATCTTGTCGGAAATCCTAAAGAATGGTGGGTGGACACTGGTGCTACTCGCCATATCTGTGCCGACAAAAAGATGTTCACATCTTATTCTATAGTGGACAATGGTGAACAACTCTTTATGGGCAACTCCTCAACTTTCAAAGTTGAAGGACAAGGAAAGATTGTACTCAAAATGACATCTGGAAAGGAACTCACTCTCAACAATGTGCTGCATGTACCGGACATTCGCAAGAATTTAGTTTCCGGATCTTTGTTGAGTAAGAATGGGTTTAGGCTAGTTTTTGAAAGTGATAAGTTTGTACTTATCAAAAACAGGATGTATGTAGGAAAATGTTACATGTCTGATGGCCTTTTCAAGTTAAATGTAATGACCGTTGTACCTTCAGTTATTAATAATAATACATCTTCTTCTTACTTGCTTGAGTCTTCAAATTTATGGCATGGTAGACTAGGACATGTTAATTATAGATCTTTGCGTAGATTAATTAATATGGAATGTTTACCTAAATTTGCAATTGATTCAAATCATAAATGTGAAATTTGTGTGAGGCAAAATTATCAAAAACTCCTTTTCATTCAATTGAAAGAAGTACGGAACCACTTGAATTAATTCATAGTGACATATGTGATTTTAAATCAATTCAAACCAGAGGTGGGAAAAAGTATTTTATCACTTTTATAGATGACTATACTAGATATAGTTATGTTTATTTAATTCGAACCAAAGATAAAGCTTTAGAAACTTTCATTCAATATAAGAATGAAGTTGAAAATCAACTTGGTAAGAAAATCAAAAAACTTAGAAGTGATAGAGGTGGTGAATATGAATCACCTTTTGGTGAATTTTGTAAAGAACATGGAATAATTCATCAAACCACCGCTCCTTACTCACCTCAGCAAAATGGAATCGCTGAAAGGAAAAATTGGACTTTAAAAGAAATGATGAATGTCATGTTAATAAGTTCTGGATTACCTCAGAACTTGTGGGGGGAAGCTATACTTTCTGCTAATTATATACTTAACAAAATACCCTGAAAGAAAGTGAATCAAACACCTTACGAATTGTGGCATGAAAGAGTACCATCCTACAAATACTTAAAAGTGTAGGGGTGTTTGGCTAAAGTGGCTATTCCTAGTCCTAAACAGACTAAGATAGGTCCTAAGACCATTGATTGCATTTTCATTGGTTATGCCAAGAATAGTAGTGCATATCGGTTTTTGATTTATAAATCAGAACATTCTGAAATGCATGTAAATACTATTATTGAATCTCGGAATGCATCTTTCTTTGAACATGTATTTCCAAATAAGACTGGACAAGAGACTAGTAATAAGAAAAGATCTTTTGATGCTATTACTAGTAACGATCAAGAACATGATCAAGAGCAAGAGTTAGACCAAAATGAGGAAGAAGAACCTAGGCGTAGTAAACGTGCTAGAACCTCAAAATCTTTTGGTCCAGATTTCTAACATTTTTGTTAGAAAATGAGCCTTTAACTTTTAAAGAGGCTATGTCCAGTCCTGAAGCTCCTTTATGAAAAGAAGCTGTTAACAGTGAAGTTGAATCCATCTTGCAAAATCACACTTGGGAATTAGTGGACTTGCCACCAGGTTGTAAATCTCTTGGGTACAAGTGGATTTTCAAAAAAAAAATTGAAAGCGGATGGATCAATTGACAAATACAAGGCAAGACTTGTGGTCAAAGGATTTAGACAAAAACAAGGTCTTGATTACTTTGACACATACTCACCGGTTACTAGAATAACATCCATTAGAATGCTAATTGCCATTGCATCTCTATACAATCTAGAAATTCATCAAATGGATGTGAAACCGCTTTCTTAAATGGTGAGTTAAATGAAGAAATTTTCATCAACTGGATGTGAAAAACCTCTTTCTTAAATGGGAGTTAAATGAAGAACATTTACATGGAACAGCCAGAGGATTTCTATTTCCAGGAAAAGAAAAGAAAGTGTGTAAATTGGTTAAATCATTATATGGTTAAAACAAGCGCCAAAGCAATGGCATGAGAAATTCGACAGCAATGATGTCAAATGGATTTAAAATTAATGAGTGTGACAAATGTGTTATATTAAAAACACAGACAAATGTTATGTCATTGTATGTCTTTATGTAGATGATATGCTCATCATTGGTAGTATAATAATGACATGATTAAACTACTAAGAAAATGTTGAATAAACATTTTGACATGAAGGACATGGGCATTGCTGATGTAATTCTTGGTATGAAAATTACCAAAACATCGGAAGGATATGCTTTGTCACAATCTCATTACATTGAGAAAATACTTGACAAATTCAGCAAAGATGATGATATCTTGCTAGAAACACTGTAGATGTTAATTTGTATCTTTCTAAGAATGTATAGGAAAGTATTTCTCAATTAGAATATGCCCAAATTATTGGAAGCTTAATGTACTTGATGAACTGCACTCGCCCAGATATAGCGTATGCAGTAAGTAAATTAAGTAGATATACGAGTAATCCGGGAGTAGAACACTGGAAAGCAATTATAAGGGTTCTAAGATATCTCTGATTTACTCGTAACATTGGGCTTCATTTATACTAGATATCCAACAGTACTTGAGGATACTGTGATGCAAATTGGATATCGGATACTAGAGACTCAAAGTCCACCAGTGGGTATGTCTTTACTCTTGGTGGGGCGGCTGTATCTTGGAAATTCCAAACAGACTTGTATTGCTAGGTCTACTATGGAATCTGAATTATGCTTTAGACAAAGCAGGGGAAGAGGCAGAATGACTTCACCACTTCCTTGAAGATATTCCAATATGGCCAAAACCGGTGCCTGCATATGCATACATTGCGATAGTCAATCAGCTATAAGTAGAGCACAGAGTCATATGTATAACGGTAAGTCACGACACATTCGTCGTCGACATAACACCGTGAGACAACTAACTCTCTAATGGAATTATTTTCCATAGAAACATGTTAAGTCTAAAGACAACATAGCGGATCTACTAACCAAAGGTTAGCAAAGAGAGTTAGTTGAGAATTCATCGAGGGAATGGGACTTAAAGCCTATTAAATAAGAGTTACCACAACGGCAAACCCAACCTAGTTGACTGGAGATCCAAGATCTAAGTTCAAAGGGACAACCGAGTTGTGAATGACTCAGAAGGATCACTGGGGAGTCTAACTCCTACCCATTTCTTTGATGAAATAGTGATGTCTGTAAAAATTTTTGATTCTTATATCTAGCTAAACCTAGTGGAGTATGGCATGATACTCTTCATAAGAATCACCTATGTGAGTGTGAACTGGGCCGGTTCTATAAGATTTGTGAAGGGCTACAAGTCTTTAGAGCATTCATGAAAGACCAGGCTGTTCAGGGACAAAATGAACACAATAGTGAGAACTAAACTATGTCTGGAGATATACTGTGTGGGTTCTATTGTCTTGGTTTACACAAACGGGTGAACAGTTCAAGACATCATGTTCACTGTTTAGCTAGTAAATCCGATAGTGTCTCACAAGGGAAGGTTCAAAGCCAAAAGCTACCTATGCTTTGCAGCATATTTCCAATTTCTGTACTCTCTGTAATTAGATCATGTTGTTGCATTTTCTCTTCGTCAAATTCCATTCATGTGGGGGATTGTTGGAAAAATGGTTTAAATATAGGCATATTTTTTAGCCCAAAATTGAGTGGGCCCCAAACGTCTTTTGGGGTGGATCCGAAGAGGTGACGTGTTCCTTACCGCGTGGCAAGTCACACGGTGAAGACGGAACGTCAAAACCATTTATGAGTGAATGGGAAGTTGACGTCGTTTTCGGGTTTAACATTAATTTTTTAGATAAAAATTCTTTTAAATTTTTTCAATAAAAATTATTGTGGGAATTTAATTTAATTCTAAATTCAAATTTTGGGTTCCTAAGTGGTTTCCTAAAGTTTGTAATTGTGGGAATTTAATTTAATTCTAAATTCAAATTTTGGGTTCCTAAGTGGTTTTCTAAAATTTGTACCTCTTACTTTATTTATTAAACTATTCAATTTGTTTAATATATATATATATATTCAATAGTTTATATATATATATATATATATTCAAAATAGTTTATTTAATAAAGTGCAACAGATTTGAGTTCCTAACTGTTTCTTTTGGTTGACCAACGGTCACTATTCAATTTGTTTGAAAGTGTGTTCTATGCAACGGTCTACAGCTATTTGAATTTAAATTTTGAAGCTGTCCCAATTTTGCACCTGTTCACTTCGAAATGAACCTGTTCGGGTCAGATCTTTGTGCCTATATATACCTTTCATTCCGACAGTCTTGGGGGCTAATTTCTTATGGGAAAATTCAGTTTGATTATTGTCTTTTGCTGTCCTTTTGCATTTTTTGCATTATTCTTCATATTAGTTTTAGTATAAATTTCAGAGAGTTAGAACACAGGTTTTGTTCGCCGAACAAATTGTTTGGAGTACTACTACAATTTGTGAAGATCATTGTATCCTAGGAAATAGACGCCACTCAACCGTAAGTACCGTAGCGGGGCTGTCTTAAGGACAGAGTGTCACACACTCGACTTGGTCTTAATTTTAATTCGGTTCGATAAATAAATCCGGTATGTTATTTATTTATTTTGTTTGAATTTATTTCAAATTATTTTATTTACACAGAAGATTGTTCCAACAGTTTCAAAAAAAATAAACAACAAATATAATTTTAAAAATAATTATCTATTTTTTAAAATATAAATTTTAATTTAAATATATAACAATTAATATCTAACCATCTTAAATTTTTTGGTCGCTAACTCCACAATTGTTGGCTATTAAAATTTTTTTTAGTCACGCCAAATTTAGTTGCCAAAAGGTGTAATTTCCCGTAGTGTGAATGCTCATAAAAATTATAAGCTATTAAGGTTGTGTCTAAATGTTAAATTTGATTAATAAATTAATAAAAATTAAAAAATATATAGAATATAAGGAAAAGTTAATAAAATAATTTGAATACGTGAAAACACAAGATATTCGTATATTAAGGTGTTGTTATCTATTTGATTAGAAAGAAAATGATGAAAAAGTAAAAGGGTTAGCATTAAAATTTTAATAAGAACATTTTGAAAATTTTAGCTTTATCATTTGTGAAAAGCTTGAAAGTTGTAAGAAAATTCTTATATTTTACTTAATGATCTTTTTCATTTTTAAAACAAGTGAATGGACATGAACAAATCTCAAAGGAATGATAATTTTTTTCAACTTTCAAGGTGTTCCTCCTTATTTTGTGGGAAACCAAAATCTAAGTTTTGAAGTTTAAGAGGATTGTATGAAACTTTATTGCTAAAAAAAAACACGACAACAAAAAAAATATAAGAATTTTTTTCTTTTACATACTTTTTTCCATAACTATATTGCTAATCAAAACAACATTTTTGAAGTTTGAAAATGTGTGAATAAAACGCAATATCAAATTGGTCAAATATAGTGAAATATAAAAATTTTGAATGATATTTATATACCTTTTAGATAAAATGTTGATTATTTTAATCAATTGTTGTGTTTTGAATTTTGAACTCTAATGTTGTATTTGAATTATAAATTTAGATAGAAATTTCAAAATAGAAAGAGAAATGGCACACACAAAAAGAGAGCTTATATTTCACTCTATTTCCCTTTTTTTTTTCTTCTTCTAAATTTCTGTCTAAATTTATAATTTAAACACAGCATAAGAATTTGATGCTCTATGCAAATAACAAATGTTAGGACTAACATGGTTAGGTACCACTCTAACCTTCCGTTCCTAGAAATTCTTGCTCCCATTGGACATTTTCAATGAGATAGTGCCTTTTCAACTATCTCAAAATGGAATAAAAAATCTGATTTTCAATATCAAAACCTATAGAATAACCTCCCCCATTACTATCCCTAATTAAAAAAGTGTCATCAGAGATGAAATTTTGAATGGTTGTGTCAATGAATGTTGTTAAATGGGCTACATGTTCCTCTCTTACACATCATGGGCAGGCCCATCAAATTTCAATGATGCACTTGTAATATGCCCAATACCTAGAAATGGTGATTTTTTTCCATCCTGCCTTGCTCTAATGAGTAAGTGGGGCAGAAACAAATTTTGTTTCCTCTCACCCCGATTATATTTATGTATGAACACAAAATAATCTTCTCGTATAATCTTGTTGATCAAGTTTGCATTCTTCCAAATGTCGTCACTTTGCTTTCTGAAAACACGAACGTGAGCTAGCCGGCGGGTGTGTGCCGGATACCTCTCTGATGCCTAAGTCAGCAATAGACAATAGACAAAAGCTCTATGTATTTGAGAGTAAAAATTGTAATACATGTACATATGTCCTATACGAGCTTTTATAGATTCCGCGTGACACAATCCTAGTAAGACTCTTATTCTCAAATGTAAAATCCTCCTAGGAATCATATCTCTTAAAAGATAATGCTTATCTTTTAACACCCTCATCACTGCTTAACCAAGTGAGATGGTTCAAACCCTAAACCACGGTTTGGTAATAGCACAACCGAGCTAGCGTAGCCTTGCCTTACACCAGACTTAACCGAGCTCACTCAGCTCGGCGTTATCTTGGGCAACACGGTCAGTCTTGAGATTACGCCCTGTAGTGCTATCCTCTAGCTCGGTTCTTCTTCAACCGATATCTCGGTCCAGGGCATCCAGACCAGGCCACTGGTAGCCTCCTCTGACCGAATTGACGGGATCAAGGACAAAGCTACATAGACCACTACCTCGGCCCATAGCTCGGTCCATTTCAACATCTGGACTTAGCTCAGCCCAAGCTACTCATAAATTACCCTCTCAATTTATTAAACAAATTTATGTATATAATTTTATTTTTTTAATATAATAATATTAACAGAAATTATACATTTATCTAATTTGGGAGCTCTAAAAGAGTACTAATGATGTGAAAAAAACAAAAAGAACAAAAAAAAAAAAAAAAATCAAAGCCAAAACATCACATCACATAAAAAAAAAAAATCAAAGCCAAAACATCACATCACATGGGACCTACACACCAATTAAAGCTATTAAAACTCTTAATTTAGAGTTCCCAATCTTTTTTCTAATATTAAAGCATGAGACTTAACATTCATTATCACACATTTAATTCTCATCTTACATACTTTAATTCTCATTAATAATAAATCATTATTCATAATATATTATATTATCTCTGATTTTGTATTAGTATCCCATTTTTACAACTATAAAATTAACTTACCCTTGTTCCGTCCTAAATTGCCCCTCCCTGATTTGATACAATCTAGGTAGGGGTGGGATACTACAAACGCGCCCAAAATCCACGCTCCCTACCCATGCTAATTTTATTATCCCATCCAATTGACAACTAGCACCCTCAATTTTTTATTTTCAGTTTTTTGTCTTTTGTATACAATATGATCATAAAAATTATTAAATATTTTCGGATTATCATATAACATTGTCTATATTTTTTTTTATCGTCATATGACATTGTCTATATGATAATTAATCTCGACAAATGAGAAAAATCACAACACACAGTCGTCATTTGTCTTTTAGTTATCTAATAAAGGTATAAATCTCCATATTTCAGTCATACAATATTTTACTACATGATTAATTTAGAATATCACATAAATAATATTACATAATATTTTGAAATTACTAAATAATTACCCTATGATCATGGTTTTTCTACCAAACTATATGTTAGGATTGAAATTTCAGCACTTCTTTAAAAAAGAAAAAGAAAAAGAAAAAGTAGCATTATATAAATGAATGTAAATCATCATGATAGCTTACACGAATCTACATTACTTGTTATCTCTTTTCTCTTCTCTATCCTATTGGATCTTATTTGATTCTTATGATGATTTTTGTGACATGAATAATTTTATAAATTAATAAAATTTAAAGAGACAAAAAAGAAACATGTGATATTTGTTTCGTTTACCCATCAAGTGATATGAAATTAAGCTTAAGAGGTTGTTTGGGAAACTGATAAAATAAAGTAAAATAAAATAAAAAATCAAAAAATCATTAAAAAAGTTTTAAAAAATCATATAAAAAAGTTAAAGATTTATTTCTTTCTTTTTGTACTTCTTTTTGTAAAAATTCAAAAAATTATTCTCAAACACTTTATTTTTTTCACCTCATAATTTAACAAAATTACTAAAAAATCATTTCCTTAACAAGCCCTAAGTATAAATGCATATATTTATTTTTTTCTACTCCGATAAGAGCGTCTCAAACTTTTACTTAGATTTTCCATCAAATTTAAATTTGTTAAAATACACACTTTTGTTGCTCCAACCATGGCATCAAACCCATATCAAATGAAAGGAAAATAAAAAATTTCATCAAATTGAGGGAGGCTTCATCGTTCATCAAATTTTTACAGATAGCCGTTACTTTTGCAGAGGCTTCACCGTACACCGGATGACCGGCCAATTGTCCTCCTGATCAACTGATTATTTGATGAAAATCTACATAAGTCGGACGACCTCCTAGTCAACCAGTTGTTTGATAAAAATTAAAAAATTAGCATTGGAACACAAAGTATCATATGAAACTTTTCATTAATTTTTTGTTCAAATTTAATATTAATTTTTTTTTTAGTAAGCGTTACAGATACTCTAATAGCTGTCCAATTGTCTAGCACATGATCTGGGTGCCCATTATCCCCCCAATACAATCAAATGGAAAAAAGAAAAGCAACTCAATGAGGACACAAAGAAGAACATACTGATACATACATGGTTATTGGAGATTGGAGAGAGAAGAGAAGATGGGCTGGTTCATCTCCAAATTACAACAACATTATTTTTATTAGAATGCCTTTAACCCAGATTGATTTTCTTATATAAATGTATGAAAACAATTTTATCTCGTATTCTTGTGAGCTTATTTGATTGTCTTAAAATTATATATTTGATTATTTAAAACAGACTTTTTAATTAATTAATGTGTATTTGATTTCGTTGTTGAGCCAAATAAAATAAAATAAAATTGAATATATATTTAGTTTTGGTTGTGAACCTTGGAAAAAAAAAAAAAAGAAGGTCATGTTGGGTTGGGGAAAATCCAAACCCATTAGGAGATGGAGAGGTTAGTACCCATGGAGAATGGAGAATAAGGAAAAATTATTATAGGGGAATGGGGATGGGGAATTAATATCCATCCCATTAATCCCATTGCCATCCCTAGCGATAGAGAGGGAGAGGAGTAGAAAATAAGAAGAGGGAGAGAGAGAGAGACGCTAAAGAGAGAGAGAGGCGTTGGTTTGTTTAGAGTTTGGTTTGGAAACAAAAATATATATATATAGTTATTGGTCATTTTAGACAATTCGCGACTAAACATTTTGGTCGCCAATTAGTTTTATAAATCCCTCCAAAATTTGAAATGTCTCCCTCTAAAAATTTTAGTTTATTTGGCAACTAAAATTTTTTTTAGTCTCTGAAAATAAATTTTTGTCGATCAAACTTTTGGTCGCCAAAGATAAAAAGTAATTTTTTATTTTTTATTCTATGACTAAATTATTTTAGTAGTCAAAATTAACTATATAGTGACTAAAATATTTTTTAATCGCTGAAAATAAATTTTTGGCGACCAAACTTTTGGTTGCCAAAGATAAAAAATAATTTTTTATTTTTCATTCGGCAACTAAATAATTTTAGTAGCAAAAACTAACTATACAGCGACTAAAAAATAAATTTTTGGCGACCAAAAGATAAAAATGTAAAAAAATAAATATTTTACCTAATAAGTCTTAAAATAAGAACCATTCAAATTATGAAAATTAGAATAGACTCCGCGGATCACTCCTCCCTCCACATTGTAAATAATTCAAATTATGAAAATTATTCAAATTATTAGGATAATTATTCAAATTATGGAAATTATTCAAATTATTCATATTGTAAATAATTCAAATTATGAAAATTAGGATAGACTCCGCGGATCACTGCTCCCTCCATATTGTAAATAATTCAAATTATTCAAATTATTAGGATAATTATTCAAATATTATTCAAATTATTTAAATTATTCATATTGTAAATAATTTAAATTATTCAAATATTATTCAAATTATTCATATTGTAAATAATTCAAATTATGAAAATTATGGAATAAGCATATTAGGATATATTGCCTTTTGGAAATTAGGAAGGAATGAAGGAAGGAATGAAACTTCCAGAGAAGAGAGGGAAAGCGTGTTCGAAGAAAATAAGGAATGTAAGAAACATACTATATACTACTGATGAGAGAGAGGGAGAGAGTATAATCATGTTCAAATGTGTCTCTCTCACTCAACCATCACTGTCTGAAAAAAAATCGCCCTTGCCTTTATTGATCCCCTGTCCCCTCTGTCTATCCATATATATTAATCACTTTCAGTTCAGCCATTCCACACAGTCTCTCTCTCTCTCTCTCTCTTTCTCTCTCTCTCTCACGATAGTTTTTGCAGCCATTCACAGTCTCTCTCTCTCTCTCTCTCTCTGTGTCTTAAAATGGCCGAGTCACATAATAAGGTTTTTGCCGCCTTTTGGTACTCCATCATGGGCCGTCTCCTCTGCACCAACAGCAGAAAGGAAGATCAGAAAGAGGAAAAAAGTGGAGTTCAGATTTTTGATCTTCATAGTTTGAGTCCTCATCAACCAATGTCTGCGTCTTTGGCGTTCACAACTGACGCCATGAGGCTGTTGGAGGAAAAGCAGTTTCTTCAGTTGAATAAGTAAATTTAGTAATTTTCTCTATATTTCTCTCTCCCCCCTTCTTCTTATTCTCTCTCTAATCTTTGTCTCATTGAATTTCTACTGGAAAGAGAATGACCCGTTGAAGCCGAAGTAACCGATGTCTGCATTTTTCATGTTCAGAAATGAGCGAAGAGCGGAGAGCAAGAGTGGCTGGGAGGTAATTGAAGAATGGAATAACATGATAGAGAAACAGAAGAAGCCGTATGAAAAGGTTCAATTAACTCTGTCTTTCTCTCTCAATCTCTCTCTCTGTGTCTCTCCAACAACAGTTTCATATTTTGGGAACTTGCAGATTGCAAAGCAAAACATGGAAAAGTATTTGGAAGAAAAGAAGGCTTACAAGCAGAGGAAGGAGGAAGAGTCTGCAAATCCCAAAAAAGAAGAGGATGAGATGATGAAAATTCACAAGCAAGATAAGAAGGAGGAGAAAACCGATAACATAATCAAGGTTTGGCCTTATAACAATGAATTGTCGATACGTTCTTGTGAAGCTTGGCTTTTGTGACTACTAAATTATGTCTGCTCTTGTTACATAAAACAAAAGAGAATCGCCAGAAGAAGAAGAAGATTGCTGATCCCAACAAACCGAAGAAGCCCGCATCCTCATTCGTTCTATTCAGGTCAGTCATTTTAAAATATGTTATAAGCACCTATATATATACCTAACAAGATTAAAAGTAAATACCTAAAATTTTGGTCATTTTATTTTTATTCACAATGATGCTGGAATTGCTAGTAGTCACGGATGAGCCATATGGAGGTGAATCAAAGAATTAGCAGACATTAACAGTACAGCAAAATGTAATGAAATTTGCTTTATATTTTCTTATGCTATGTTATTTTTGTTGATAGTACAGCAAAGAGGCAAGGAAGAACTTGTTGGAAGAGAGGCCGGGAATTAATGACTCTACCCTTAATGCCCTCATTTCAGTGAAATGGAAGGTGTGAAATTTAACTGTCTGTTTGGGTAATTTCTTTTTTGAAAATGTAAAAGAAGTACTGAAAATTTTGGTTTTGTGCTTGTAGGAATTGAGTGAAGAAGATAAGCAAACCTGGAATGAAAAAGCTGCAGGAGCCAAGGAGCCAAGATGGAATTGGAAGAGTATAACAAATCTGCAGCAATGGAGGAGGAAAACAACAACAACCCACAACAGTAAAAAGCAAGCTTGAATATTGATGAAGGAGGCTCTACTTCTGTCAATGTGTTCAAAACTAATTCTTTTCGTGTCAACATCTATTAACTACTACTGACCCCCCGGGCATGTTAACATCGTTGATTTTTACTTTTTTTTGGCCATTTGAATGTTGAATCTATGGTTCAAGATTGAATTAGTATGATGATTCAAAGTAGTTTGCAAAATCAACGAAATTGTGTTTTCCAACCATTCCAACTTGTGTGTTGAATTAATTTGATGATTCAGATCAAAGTAGTTCCCAAATCAATGAAATTGTTAAAATACTCACTTCAGTTATTGCAAGATGTTGTTCTATGCTGTGGAAGGTGATTTTAAATGTTAATGTATGGATAAAGTTATATTTGAACTTTCAAATTTTAGAAATTCATTACTTCAAAATATTTGGACACTACTAATCAAGCACTAGATTTTTTTTATTACTCAAATTTTCAGTTTTATATAGCTCTTAACTGATTGTTTTTGTTTCATCCTTGGGAGGATGCAACGTGATTGCTAAGAAAATAAATGCCCCAGCCCCCGTTTCAGTTTAGTTTATCTTTCCAATTTGTTAAACAGGAAAGCTTTAGCTGAACTCCATACACTTCTAATCTCCTACTCCTTGGCTTTGCTCTAAAGCATCTCAGAAGAATAACTTGTCTATTGTTCTCAGTTCTTGTTGCCTCTGGCTTCACAAAATGCATTTGCTTTTCTATCTTTTCTTTTGCATTGTCACCTATTCACCCTGTTACCTTTATTTCTGACTGCATAACATTCTCGTGACAAAGCATAGTTGGACCTTTTTTCCGTAATTGATATGGACATTTGAAGAATGAAGTTCATATGATGCTTTTAGATATAATTCTCTCTTTCACCACTCGCTTGAGACATAATATTTTTATTTCTATTAATTGAACATTCCAACTTGTACAAGAATCTTCCAAGGAATGTTCACACTACTATACAACAAAAGCGAAGACAATTCTTTTCGTGTTAACATCTGTTAACTACTACTTTCCAAGGAATGTTCAAACTATATAACAAAAGCTAAGTCAAATCTTTTCTATGCTTTGGGTCTTTTGCATATATCTAAAGAGTTATCAAGATTAAAATTGCAGATTTGCCTTGTTCAATCTGATGCCAAACAAGAAAACCTCACAGCTAAAAACTCATCATTTAGGCTTATAAATTTAGATTTTTCAGTAAGTATATGGACACAACCACATAAAAATATGGGTTCCACACTCTAATAATATGCATAGCAAGATTATGTCATTTTTCATCGTTTTAGTTGTTCATTTTCCCACTATTTTCTCTAGTATTTTAAATTTGAAATTAACTCAAATTTGTATTTTTTTTCTTAATGTTGCTTTAGAAATTCACTATTTTGAATTTTCTCTAGTATTTCCACTATTTTGAAATTAACTCATTTCTTGTGACTCTTGAAATGGGTGAATTGTGTGGTGAATTTATGAATCTAAATGATGTGAGTTTTTTGATTCCACGTATCTTTAGGAAGAAATAGTTGTGGATGCAGTGGTGGGTGTCCAAACAATTATCATGTAGAGCATTTTTAATGGAGTAGTTAAAATTATGGGTTAATTAATAAAAAAATAATAAAAGTAAAACTCAATTTTGTGTGTTAAGAGCATATGTAACATTTATTCTTTTTTGTTTTCATCAAATTTGAGTAAAAAATTCATTTGATATCGAGCGTTCTAATAAAAAAAATACTTTTTCGTCAAACTACCGGTTGATCGGGAGGATGTCCGGCCTGTGGACCGGTTAGTGTAAATTTACAGAAACTCTTAAGCTAGTTGTCTAGTATATGATTCTAACGGTTGTCACTTGTGGTGAAAAATGTTATGAACCATTTTTGATAAGAAAAATTGTGGCATATTGTGATGTATATTACTAATGTTATGAACCATTACGGTTGGTTTGTTTCTCAAGAAAATTCGGTAATTTACTTTTGTGATTGTTATTTGATCTTTCATATTTGATGGTGCTGATGTGAGAAAAGATAAGTGGTTAGAAAAAAAAATTATTTTCTTTTTTGCTAATAGTTGAAGCTATTATGCTCATTACATGCTATAGAGCACATCTCTGCATTTTATTTTCTTTGTCTATGTGCATGCGGGTGCATATGTACTGTTATGATGCCTTCTGTTAGTTTAATATCAAAATGTTTTCTCTTCATAAAATAGACACTGTTTCTTTGTTGTCTTAATTTTTTTGGTGAAACTACTGAGGGGGGAAAAAGACAATAGAAGTGTTAATGTGAAACTAATAATTGCTACTTAACTATGAACCAGCGATTTGGGAATATGGCATCATTTATGTGTAATTGCTTACTCACATATGTCACTTGTTCTTGAAATGCAGAAAAGAGCAAGATATTCGTGTAGCCTCTCAGCTTTTTATGCTTATGGACTCCAACAAACCCACATCAAGATCTGTGCCACAGGTGGTTGTGGTGGCATCTACTGATAGGTTAGTTTTGCACTCCTATTGTCTTTAAGACCATCTGTTTCTTGGATATTTCAATAATATTTTATTATAAGTTTTATTTTTTATGTTCATGTGTCCCATGCATTATGCAAATCCATGTTAACCTTGCATTCATGCTGCTGTCGTCAACGCCTCCCACCACTATTACGACCTTCTCTATCTGCCAAACCTCCCACCACCAGTCTTTCTCTCTACAAAAATTCACCTCCAAACTTTTCCAGGTAACATAGAACCCACCTCCAAACTTTTGCAGTGCAACAAAAAAACATTGTGTTTTGTTTCTTTCAATGGAAAATTTATATTTGAATATCCTCATGGCCTCTTCAACTTATCGTTACCCCTTATCCCCTGGTGGTTGCATGCTTGCACGTATCCATAGTAAAAAGAGAGACATACATGTTTCATAGTTTTATATATGTAACTGAAATTTAATAAGAAGAAACTCAAAGCAACTGAAAGCACTAACGGATTGTAAAGGGATAGACATAACAAGGGAGGAAACCAATTTTTTGTTTTACTTATTTTCTTTTTATTGAAGGCTATGAAGTAAATATTGTATCTAACCTTTTGGTGTCCTGTTCTTGTGAGGTAGCGTATCTTTCATCTTTGTCGGAGTTACCAATCCAATTTAGAGACAAAAACCATAGCTAATTCCTTCAATATTTTCAAATTGAGCATTGTCATTTTTGGATCTTATTGCTTTGCATCATTTATCAGATCCTTAGAATTTTAGCCTTAAATTTAACATATATTATGAGATTTATTCTTGCCTTCTGGTTTACATGTACAAAGAGCGGATGCAATTGACCCTGCACTAAGAAGGTCAGGGCGTTTTGACACTGAGATTGAAGTTACAACCCGTAATGAAGATGAACGATTTCAAATACTCAAGGTAAATTGAATTTTCAAGAGTTTTTGTTTGGAAATTGTTCTGTAGCACCCTTTACCTTTGGATAACTATTACCGTTACTCAGCCCAACGTTGAATTTATGGAGTTGAAGGCAATAATGCTCTTTTCTTATAACATTTTGCAGCTCTATACAAAGAAGCTTCCTTTGGATCCCAGCGTTGACTTGCGATCCATAGCTGCATCTTGCAATGGCTATGTTGGGGCTGATTTAGAAGCTTTGTGTTGTGAGGCTGCCATGTCTGCAGTTAGAAAATCTTCATATGCAAATGAGGAAGCTGGTATGCGTAGCTTAACAATGGATGACTGGAAGCATGCAAGATCTGTCGTTGGTCCAAGCATAACAAGGGGTGTTACTATGGAAATTCCCAAGGTTTCTTGGGAGGATATTGGAGGATTAAAAAATTTAAAGGTGTGCGTACCGGATTCCGCACTAGACAAAAGTGGATTGGGGCCCCGCACTCGGTTGGACTGTCCAGGGACTGAGGTTCCTGCCATAAGAAGCACCGTTAGAGCTGCCTGGCTGGGGTTGGCCGGATAACCTCTCCGGTGTGGGAATTAGTGATCGGAGAATAAGTGTATATAGAGTTGAATCTATCTCTGTGTATGAGTTTGCTTGTAATAGTTCAGTTACCTTCAATGTGAAGTTCATGTTGTATATATAGTGTTCCTTACTTGATTCTCAAGGTGGGTTCATGGAGCTTGGATGCTGCCAGGTGTCCTTTTAGCATTGCTCAAGGTGGGGGACCACCTGGTAGTTGTCATTGAATGCATATACTCATTGTAGTCATGCTGATAACAAACCACATTCCTTTGGTTCAACTACTTCCGTGATTCTAGGTGTAGGGGACCAGCTAAGGTGGCAACTTGCTCATGCACACATTCACAACTTCCACGTTTCCTTGCAAGGTTTCCTCAGCTCGGTACTGATGTGCCTCAGCTCGGCATCATTATGCCTTGTCTCGGCCTTTCACAGGATCATTCATTGAGATGGGCTGATCCATTCGGATATCTTTGTATAGGCTCGGCCTATTTTCTGTTCGGCCCATAGGTTTAGTCTCGCAGCTCGGCCCAGCCCAGCGCCACGGCTAGACTAGCCTTTCCACTGCGGGTTGGGCCCAAGTGCTTGAGGACTTGGGTGGACTTTTGATGAAGTTGGGCTCAATTGGTTTGCCCATATACTCATCCAACCCACTTGGATTTGGACTTCAATGGATTGGGCCAGCCCAAGGCTTGGACCCGACCCATTTCACATTTAGCCCCTTCAAAAGGTTTGTGAACATTACACAATCAGTTCAGGCTGAAACTCTTACTGACCCCTGACAATGTCTCTATATGTGGTACAGAAAAAGCTCCAGCAAGCTGTTGAGTGGCCTTTAAAACATTCTGCTGCATTTTCAAGGCTTGGAGTATCACCTGTTTGTGGGATTCTTCTTCACGGACCTCCAGGGTGCTCAAAAACCACCCTTGCCAAAGCTGCTGCTCACGCTGCCCAAGTTTCTTTTTTTTCCTTGAGGTTTGATCATCTTTCATTAATTTCAACAAGATAAGGTTAAGAGCATAAAAACTTAACATAATTATAAATTTTAAGATTCGTTGTGAAAACCTTGTGGGTAGTTCAAAGGATGGATACTGTTGTATGTTACTTCACTCAAAATTGGAGCCAAACATTTATCAAAGTCATAAAAGCTCTGGCTGAAACTTCTTCAAAACTACTTGTAACAAGTGGAATAGTCATCTCAAATGGGGAGTGGAATATTAGGTTATAAAAATTTAACCTTGTTAAGGAAAATAGGGCAAAGAAGAAGAAAAAAAAATTGGATATCTTGGGATTAGGTAGGATTTGTTAAATAATCATGTTTTGCCTGGATAGAAGCCATTCAGGAATGTTTCCAGTCGATATTGCCAGATTGCTTTTAGGTGGTGGTATCTTTTCTCTCAGAGCCTACTGAATAAAATTAATAATTGAGACAAGTTTAAGCATTAAACTAGTAGTTTTGAAGACTTTGTGTACTGAATTTTTAATGAAAATTTTAGGTTATTTTTTTCTTTGATCAGCAAAAAAAAAAAGAGATCAAATTTGTCCATTAAAATGAAGAATAAAAGTCACAGTCCATTGCATGCCTTGAAAAGGGGCTTTTTGATTAAAATTTTGTACAGTTGCATGTCTTAAAATTTATGAATGATGAATCAGTGGTGCAGAATTATATTCAATGTATGTTGGAGAAGGTGAAGCTTTGTTGCATAATACGTTCCGGAGGGCTCGCCTTGCGGCACCAAGCATAATTTTCTTTGATGAGGCAGATGTTGTTGCTGCCAAACGGTTAGTGTTCTATTTTCATTTGGTTTAGTCCTTCATTTTGTCAATTAAAACTTAATGTGACTCATCTGTTACATATAATTGTAGCCTCCCTTTTATTTCTCTTGTCAAGTTCATGAAAATGTAGGAGCAAGAACAAAAATTTTCTTCTTATTTTTTTGACAAGGTATAAGTATGTACATATGATTGTATAATTGAATATATGTATGCTTGTCCTTCTGAGTCACAGTACAGTTGATAAATGAATAGAAAGAGGAATGCACTTCCAAGATCACGCATCTTTATTCTCTACATTGAGGCTTGTCTTCCCCACCACCTTGAAATAATGATTTTGTTTCATTTTGGTTCTACTTTTTTGCTTTGTTTTGTTCCTTTTCTACCTTTCAATGACAGAGGAGGCAAATCAAGCAGCAACATTGCCGTAGGAGAGAGGCTTCTATCTACCTTGCTAACAGAAATGGATGGTTTAGAACAGGCAAAAGTAAGCATTAAACTTCATAAATTATTTTGATATCTATTAATTTCAATCATCATCATGAGAGAAATTAAAGATAAGATTTTAAAAACTTCACTTGATATCTGCTGATTTCTTTCTTAGGGAATTCTTGTTTTAGCAGCTACAAATCGCCCTCATGCAATTGATGCTGCTCTTATGCGACCTGGACGCTTTGATCTGGTAACAATTTTGTCTAAGCACTTGTCCATTGCTCCTTGTTCTTGTGCCTTTTGGATGTCCTTTCTAGCTAGCAGATAAGCAATGCTAGCCCTTGAACTAGGTTTTTTTTTTGTTTTGTAGAGTTCATGTATAATTATTACTGTGGATTGTTTGACTTTTTCCTTTTATAAATGTCTAACATATATTTGTTTTAGGGGAATAATTAATATATTTATTTTTACATCCAAGTCAGGTGAGCAAAACAAAAAGTAAATAGTTAGCTCGTTGCCAAAAGTCCTGGTAATTTCTTTTCTATGAAATTGTAGGTCCTTTATGTGCCACCACCAGATTTAGAAGCTTGATACGAGATACTTAGCGTACATACACGTAACATGAAAGTGAGCAACGATGTTGATCTCAAACAAATAGCAGAGGATACTGAGCTATTCACAGGGGCGGAGTTGGAGGGCCTATGCAGGGAGGCTGGAATTGTAGCTCTGAGAGAAGACATATCTGCTAGTGTTGTGTGTAACCGTCACTTCTAGACTGTCTGGAAGTCATTGAAGCCAGCCCTAACGAGAGAAGAAGTCAATTCGTATTCATCATTCATGAAGAACCCATCTCTGATATCTTCTGGCTCATCCAAAGCCAGTGCTAAACAGAACAGCAAGCACGCTACGAGTTTGTTGGGTTCAGTGGGTCCTGTTTGGATTGGCATCTTAAGCTTTATTTTACTTGCCGGTGTTAAATATTTTTTCATGCAGACTGATCGTTTTCCAAATGAACTAGCAACAACATAAAGAATTTGCTGATGCGTTATTGCATAACTGGTGAGCCTCTCAAAGCACAATTCTACTAAAAAACTTCACTATTGGGAGCTTTATGTGTCAAATTTACTTGTTCTTGAGAAGTTCATCCTGAAAAGGATATTGTGGATGCTTTTCTTTTCTTTTCTGTTTTTTTAATATTTATTTCAGTGGTTGGAAATTATCAAATTAGAAGGAATACTCCTAGTTTATGCAGTTTTCTGATCAATTTTGATGGAAAGTTACACTGTTAGGAGCTTTAAATGTCAAATTTACTTATTCTTGAGAAGTTTACTCTGACTAGGATATTATGGATACTTGTTTTTCTATACCGGTTGTGGGAAATTATCAAATTAGAAGGAATGCTCCAAGTTTTGGCAATTTTCAGAAAAATTCTAATGGACTTTTTTAGTTTTTATTTTTTACGTCTGACTTGCAGGTGTGTGCGGTTTTTGAACCATCATTTTGGAACTCTGCCTGCTGCAACGTGAAAACATCTCTGATGTGTTTTTGATGATTCAGCTACCATCGTGGATACTTGTTTGGATTGGACCTTGGTCTTTATCTCATGGTTTTGAGAGCATCAGTGGTGGCGGGAGCTGTTAACTTGGGTTGTGAAGGGGTTTCATTGGAAGAATGCAAAGGCTTTGGGTGTGCTTCAATCCAAAAGGACCGGAAAAGTGTAGGATTTTAAAGATCGTATGGCTGTGTTTTGATTGATCTTTAATCTGTATTGTTTGTGGCCTAATTATTGTATTAAAAACATCTCCTTGAACACCCTAATTTGTGGAAGTTGGGAATTTTTTTTTTTTTTTGGTACTAGAATATCGGCTAATTCAATTTAAGTTTGATGAGTTTTAAAATTATGCTAATTGAATCATATACACATATATGGAAAGATACCGTATAGTTAACTTGAGTTGTAAATTGTTTGTGAGACTACCAAAAAATTGAGAGAAAAAAAAAGAGAGAAGGAATTACATATTAGTTGTGGCTTTTGGGGGCAAGAATTTTTAATTCAATGGAAAGATTTTGAAAATTATACGATAGTGCCATGTTTAAAAATATTTACAAATTAATGGAATTTAAAATTTGTAGGACAAATTTGCTCTCTATTTTTGTAGGGTAAATTACACTCATCTCGAATGAATTAATACAAATGGTGAGTATCTATTGAAATAAATAAAATAAATATATATTTTAATTTTAAATAGATGACAATATCATTTTTTTTTTTTGTACGGGTAACGAATTATTGAAAAAAATTAATGTAATTGTTATATGAATTAAAACTTCAAAGCAATCCAGTATAATTTTATTAGACGTGTGTGATTAATTGTATTTTCTTCGAACCTTTAGAAAATGTGTATTTTAATCTTTGGGTAAATTATACTATGCCTTTTTTTATATTTGACAATTTTTCCACTTTAAGTTTTCTTTTTCCTACTTGACTTTTTATGTTTTAAGTTTTTTTCAATTTATTTTAAAAAAATTAACTTATTTTTAAAATTAAACAAAAAATAACAAATTGACAATCATGTGATATAAAAATATTTTATTAACAAAAACTCAAATCCTAATATAAAAATATATTTTTTATGTCATGCGACAATTAATGTGACATTTTTTGTCTAATTTTGAATAAAAGTTAACTTGGGAGTAAATTGAGAAAACTGTAAAATATAAAAAGTCAAAGTCGAAAAATAAATTCAAGGGGCCAAAGTGAAAAATGTCAAATATAACTGGGCAAAGTGTAATAAGGAAACTGACAAGAAAATATAAATAAATAAATAAAGGAATATTATCCATTCCTTCTCATCTTTTTTTTCTCCGCCAAACACGGCATTGCATGCGTAAAACTAAGATCAAGATTTTGAGATGACTTTGGAGGCTTGGATCAAATCACAATCACAACTAGTGTTTGTCCTTGTTAGCATCCTCATCAAGTTCTTCAAATTTTTAGGTTAATTTAATCTAAAATTCATTTTTTTTATTTTAACTAGTCACTTTTTTAGTATTCACTGTATCAAACTCTCTATTCTAACTCAATCTTATTAAAATATTAATTTGTTATTGTATTTGTTATTCTTTCTTTTTTTATTAAATCAATGAGATGTTACCCAAACAATTCTTAAAAAATGTAAAAAAAAAAAAAATTGTTGTTGACGGGTCAACTGGCGGGTCGACCGATTAGGCTAATTTTTAGCATTTTTCCTTCTTTGCTACAGGCAACTCATGGACATCCGGTGGGATGTCCGAGGGGACATCCGGATGGACGACCGATTTACAATTTTTGGCTCAGTTTTCCTGCAGAAAATATAATAAAAAATTATATAACGAATGAACAGTGCCTCAACAAAGTTGTTGAGGTACTGTAGCAAATCTAAGAAAATGTTAATTTAGAAAAAATTTACCGAAACTGATGGAGAGAGTATTTGATGATTTATATTTTAATTTTTTGTTATTTGGTGATCTTAATGCGGATGCTCTTATGAGACAACCGACAGGAGTTGTGCAAATTACGCCGTTGGAGATAGTGATTACAATATTTCCTTTACTTTGGATACCAATTAAATGATTATTTCTTTTTCTTTTACATCCATTTATGATGTATTTTTTGTAATATTTTTTAGTAGTGAATTGAACGTAAGAATTAATTTTTTAATAGAAAGATTATTACATTTTACTTTCATCATAATGAATCAAACTCACTCTTATTTTATCAATCAAAACATTAAAATAAATATTCTAATTGAAAAATCATTCTATTCGGATTTTCATTTTAGTAATATTTGCCAATGAGAGTGGAGTTGGACACCAGAATAAAAATTAGGAAAATTTACAAATTAGTGGTACTATCTTAAAATAATTAAATGTTTATAGAAAAGTTTATGACTTTAATCATTAAAGTGTGTAAAATTTACCATGAATATGTAATTATTTTTCAAAAATAACACTGATTTGTTATTTCCCTTAAAAATTATTACTCCAACTTGGGTATAATGAGTGTGTGTTAATCTTGACAAAACAGGCAAAGGTTGATTGTTGAAGTATACTTACATTCAAGTCACCCCACAATTATAATCACAACAAAAATGCTTGGGACTCCCAAGGTTGGGGATCTCCATAACGAGCAAGGATTATTTCCTTTTGATCTCTACTTAACTCCCTCTTTACAACGGTTAAGATTCATCTAAAAATAATCTAATAGCTCAAATCACTTTATTAAAAAAAAAATTAGAAAGTAATTTTTTTGGGATGATCTGAACCATTAAATTTTTGGGGTACTTACGTGTAGGTCCCAATAAGTGGATTTATTATCTAATAGGTCCTATGGGAAAAATTTGTCATAAAAAAAGTCACTAATTGTAAGTTTTAGCGACAATTTATAAAAATTGTGACAAAAAAAGTCACTAATTGTCAATTTTTAGCGACGTATGTAAAAAATTGTCACAAAAAAATTATTTTTACCGACAATTTTATCAAAACTTATTTTCAATAGGACTTGATGGGAATTAAGTCCACCTATTAGGACCTATTGGTAGTTTATCCTAAATTTTTTTAAGATGAATCTTGACCATTATAAGGAGGGAGTGAAGTAGAGAAAGAAATGAGGGGATCCTTGCTCCCCCATAACCCCCAAAATGATGTGAACCAATCATGTGTTTTTACTTTTTTATTTTTTTTTCCTTCCTAAACCAATCACAGGTGAGTAGAGGTCGTGGGGATTATGTTTTTTTGGGGGTCTGTAGCCTTGTTGATAAAGAAAATAAAATACTCTATGCCATAATTGCAAGCACTAATTAACTCGCTATTCCGATCTAAAAAAAAATAAAAAAATTTACTCGTATACAACATATGGCATTCCTTAACAAATGTGTATTTATCATTTAAAAAAAAATTGTTAATTAATAAATGGAAATTAATTAAAAAAACACAATAACTAACCAATTTTACATTAGCAAATAATTAATAATGACTAAATATTTTGATCCAAATTTATCTTCAACTTGATCCACACACCCCTTATTTGGTGGGAAAAAAATCTCGAGGGTTGTAAATTAAACCATTCCTTAACAGATGTGTATTTATCATTTAAAAAAAAAAAATTTGTTAATTAATAAATGAAAATTAATTAAAAAAACACAATAACTAACCAATTTTACATTAGCAAATAATTAATAATGACTATTTTTTGTGTTTGTGTTTTTTTCGTCTTCCGAATCCAGCTGTCTGAGGGTTTTGTTTAGTTTCTTCTACTCCACTCCTCTCCCCCCCACCATTGTAGCCTCTACATATTTTCTCCATTGTTCATTACATACACAGACACACCACCATATATATACATATATATATATATATATATTCCCTCGTCTTCCACAGCTAGCTTTCGAAGATAACCTTCAATGGCTCCTCTCGGAAGCAAAAACTCCGTATAGAGTAATAATCAACCTAACCGAAATCTATCCAATGACTACACCAAATCAGACTTCTCCAGGTTCCAATTTCTATCTATTCTATTTATGTGTGCGTGTATATATATATATATATATATATGTATGCATATATGTTGATATGATTGTACTCGTAATTCACCACACAGGAAGCAGAGGATTGCGCAGCAGAGAAAATCTCTACCAATTACCGCTGGTATTTTCTTAATGTTTAAATACTTTTGTCTTCTTATTCTTTTTAGGTGTATAGTTCCTTTCAATCCTTGTTATAATGGGTTGTGATGGCTTTCTATGCAATGATTATTAACCTTTTAGTTCATAGGAATTGGCATTGTCTTTTAATTTTGAAAGGATATACAAACTTTTTTGTTGACTTTTTTTCAGTTAGCGATTTTATTTTTATTTTTTTTAAATTTTCAAAAAGCTTTAGACTTTTAGGTTCTACTCGACTAGACGAATAGGAAAGTAAAATCAGGTTTGGAAAAAGTCTGATAAAGAGATGCATCCCCATCATACTGAAACACAATTTAGTACTTAACTATATGATTCAATTCTGTATATATAGAATTACTCTTTGATAATAGTATTCGTTAAACAAATGACGATTCAAGTGTCGTGTTACCTAGAGAAGCATTGATAAAAAGGCTGGCTCCTTGATGGCATTGGCATATAACCCTAACAGCAATCCTTGGGGGTGGAAATTATCTTTAGGTTTCATTGTTTCACTCAGATTCAGTGCAACCCTTTCCCTTAAAAAATGAAACATTGCTTGCCAATTATTTCAGCACTATTTTGGATGTTGGCTGAGTAAATATTTGGTTACCTTGGGGATGAAATACTTGATATCTTGTCAAATTTTTGTTAAATAAAATTAAAGACCTATTATGAGTAGCAATTCTATTTCTCAACATCATTTTTCAATAATTTTATTCCACATTCTCTTGTATACTGATTTTACATCACTTTAATTCATGGAGGCAAACAGTTTAGAAACCTTTATATGAGTTACCTACCCTTCAAATTTTTGTTGAAATAGGCAGTAAAACCTAGAGATTATGGAGATTAAATTAAAGATATTTGAAAACTTGTGCTTTTTGGATTATATGAACAATTTAAAATTTATTATGTTGTATGATGAATTTATTATTTCATTTGTTGGTATGGTGTCTTACCTTTGGTTTGTTATTCAAATGCGGATTTGCTTATAATATTATTGATATTTCCCTAGTTGAAAAACGACTTGTGGAGGAGGTCGAGAGTAATGACATACTGATAATAGTTGGTGAAACTGGAAGCGGAAAAACAACACGTAAGTTTTGTATTTTTATGATATTCTTTTCTAATTTCCTTTAGAACAACATGTAAGAATATTCTAAAGTGGAATATAATGTATGGTTTTCCTTTGTGATTCCTCATATAGATGTTTGGTTGGAACTTAATATTTAACATGTCCTCTTTAGTAGGTGTCTTTACGTGATAATGTACTCTTCAATATGAATTTCGATGCATTTGGAGCAAAGTAGGCTTTGAGCTTTATGCATGCTTTAGGCTCTTATCTAGGTAGTGCATGGTATCAAACAAACGATGGATCATTCTACCTGCTCAAGATAAAAGGCTATTAGGGACAAAGTAGGCTTCAGCACTTCATATTACTTATGAAGAGATTTACTGTTGAATCTTTATTGTCACAATTTCTTAGTTGGGTTTTATGTCAGGACCTTCGACTTGGGGGACAAATATAAAAAGGGTTTACTCTTCCTTGCAGTTGATCTTCCCCTTGTTTATTCTCTAACCTTTTACTCTTATATGGGCCAATTTTTCTAGAGTTGCCATAGTTTTTGTTTAATGCGGGATTCTGTCGTGATGGGAAGAGTGTATTCAATTTGGAAATCGAGTACTCGCTACATATTTTTCCCTTTTTGGTCAGGCACAAACTGCAACAAAGTGCTTCTCAAGTCTAGAGGGAGACCATTTGATTTTCACAAACAGTTTGGTGCAAAAGAGCTACTACAAGAAAATAACCTATATTCAATCAGAAAGAAAAGGCTGGGACACAAACAGAACACCAATTAGCAGATACCCAGATCATGACGGAAACTTCTGAGAAGCAAACAGGCCCTTAGTCTGTGTTTAGATCATGAATTTACTTAAGGATTTGTGGAGGGAAAGATAAGGAGAGAGAAATGTAAATAAAAAAAAAATAGCCTACATTTCATTCACATTTCCTTCGTCTTTTCTTTTCCCTCCAGAAGAGGGAATGAATCACAAGGGAATATCGCCTTTTGTCGTACACATACAACAATTTTAAGTACATTCACTGAACAAAGAAATGCACAATCGTTTAGCCAAAAAAAACACCTCACTTGGTCTTTGAGGACTTTTAACAAACAACTAGAATTCACAAATCTCTCAAGACCACAAAATCCATTCTTGAACAGACCCAAATTTAGAATTCACAAATCCCTCAACCCCAAAATCCATTCTTGAACAAACCCAAAAAATGCACAAATCCATAGATCATTAAAAAAAATTAAAATTACGATCATACAATTTGAGCGGTAGGGTAGACAAAAAATTATAGTGAATAAAAGAAGAAGAAGAAGATCTTTACAAACAAATAACTAGTGAGGATCTCTGTGTGCTTCGCGGGCCTCAGATAGGGGTTTTGCTGCGTTCCTCTCTTCGATCTGCTTTGGGTCCTTGCTCTGTATATTGTGGAAACACTTTTGTTTGAAGAAATTACAACAATAAAAAATAAAAAACTACGAGTTAAATGTTGAATTTTGATTTGTTTTTAAAATATATTATTGAGGAAAAATTAGTCTAAAATCTCTCTTTCATTTTTTGTAATGGAAGAGATCTACAATAAGGTACATCTAAAAAAGTTAAAAAAAAAATATTTAAAATTTTAAAAATATTCACTAAAAATAAAAAAATACAAAAAATAAAAAACTCAATTTTAAAAAAATTAAATTCAAAAAATTGAAACTAAACTCACTCATTGTTATTTTCAATTTCAAGGTTATAAACTCAAATTAAAAAAAAAAAAAACTCAATGTAAATAAAATATTCAAAAACGACGTCGTAATAAACAAAGATACAAAAACTTCTCTCCAATCATCTACACTCACTCTGTATACCACAATGCATACACCCTCCTTATACATCTCCCACGTTCGCAACATCCACTTAAGAGTCTAGATTCTCTACAATGTTTTTCCTGCAGTGGGTCCTGTAGTGCTATTTAAACCACGTCGTTTTGCCTTTTTATTTTTTTTCTTTCCCCCTTCTTCTTCTTTTGTTTTCTCTTCCTTAAGCGTTTTTTAACTGAGCCCAAAAACCAGAAACGAAAAGGAGAAGACGAGGAACGAAGGACCCAAAATGACGGGAAGATGGACGAATCTGTAGGCTCAACGAACAGAGGACTAGCGACCGGCAACTGTTAAAGCTTAAAACTGTTAAGAAACAACTTTTATTTCTGTTTCTGCATAGTTAGATTCATTATGCATTTTGTTCAATAAACCTCAAAACATTCTACACATTAGGTGCACAACCAATGTTCATCAGATGCAGAATTAACTGGCCTTCAATAGTCCTGATCTGTCTGAATAGTTTCAACATTTATTTGACTATCTTCCAAACAACTAGAAACAACATACAAGAAAACCCACTTGATAATTTCAAATTCGCCTCTAAATTGTCAATGAAATGACCCAAAAAAAAACCCTTATGCTTGTACCTTGTCTCCCAAAACCATAAACTTCTATCTATGGTTGCCTGCAAATGGGAAATGGCTGAGAAGCCATTACCCAGGTAATTGACTCTCTCTCTCTCTCTCTCTCTCTCTCCTCTTTTATGGGTTTATCTCCACTTTTCTGTAATTGACTCGGGAAATTATTCAATACTCCCGGAGCACCACGTGTCCATACTCCAAACCAATCACCAATTAGTTAGCCCCATGTTGTTCCCCCATTCCTAACATAAATCGTGGGCCCTTGTGTCTCTTCACCAATCAAAACCTTATGGAGCACCACGTGTCCATACTCCGGGAGTACTGAATAATCACCCTGTATATTTATGCACCAAATCGGAGATTTTTCGCTCTCTCTCTCTCTCTTTGGGGTGATTATTCAGTACTCCCGGAGTATGGACACGTGGTGCTCCATAAGGTTTTGATTGGTGAAGAGACACAAGGGCCCACGATTTATATTGAGAATGGGGGAACAACATGGGGCTAACTAATTGGTGATTGGTTTGGAGTATGGACACGTGGTGCTCCGGGAGTATTGAATAATTTCCCCTCTCGGGTGATTATTCAGTACTCCGGAGTATGGACACGTGGTGCTCCATAAGATTTTGATTGGTGAAGAGACACAAGGGCCCACGATTTATGTTGGGAATGGGGGAACAACATGGGGCTAACTAATTGGTGATTGGTTTGGAGTATGGACACGTGGTGCTTCGGAAATATTGAATAATTTCCCAAATATACATCGTCAATTCACTTTTACACACCTATGTGTATACTCATTTTGGATTTCACATTTTGATTTTGAGTTTTTTTGGTGTATTTTTCATTGCATATTGTCGTAGAAGGACCTGTTTCTAGGGTTTCTTCTTCGAAAAATGGCCTCTCCACCTGTTAGAGCTTGAGCCGATTTTTTGTGAAGATCTTGTTAACATTTCATAATAGCTTGCTTTGGGAAATTTATTATTTTTTTAAAATTTATTTTTAGGTTATGTAGATTTATTAGATGCATTTTATTGGGGAAAATGATTGAATTTGACTTGTGATGCATATATTTTTTTTGTTGGGTATTTGATTTTGGCTACATTTGGAAACTAGTTTTTCAAAGTCAATGTTACGCATCAAAGTCAATACAATTTGAGGTTGCCGTATACGGATTGTGTTTGGTGCGCCATCAGACATTGTTTTGTGCACAGTGGGAAAGAAAAGATGCCTCTTTTATGTAGTCACTAACTGGATTTGATGGTAGATGTTGAACAAAGAGTAAACCACTTTAGGATTAAAAATGGATTTGAATGAGTAGATGGTATGTGGAAATGAAGTTTTGAACTAGGATGGAAGCTAGTTGCGGCATTTTTCTAGAGTAGAGACCTTTTTTTTTTTTTCCATCCATTAACGGGTTTTCATTATCAATCTAGAGTTATTTTTGTAAAACAGAATGTAATTCTGAAAGGGATTTTTAAAATGTTGATGAATAGAATGATTGTAACTGTCCCAACTAAATAAACTGCCAACATCACTGCCTGATATCTCTTAACATCTGGGTTTGGATCTCCTTTGTTTCTTCCTTTCCTTTAGTATGGCCTGTAGCATTGATAACTACTCACTCACCCTATCTATATGGAAAAATGTTATGCAACAATGTTTACCAGAATGGTTTGCAAATTTCGACAATTGTTGTTGTGCTACAATTTCTAACCCCATTAATATTTTACATGCTGCCAAGGCTGATTTTAATTTTTAATTTTATCATTTTAACCATTTCATTTTCCCTTAGTGTGTTTGATAGCATACGCCTGTTTTAAATAATGAAACAAAGAAATACATAAACTTTCAATTTACATTCATTAAGATTTCTATAAAAGAAAACTGAAAACCTAGAGTTGAGTACTTCCTCCAAAATTGTTACACTGTTTTGAGGAGATGGATAATGGTAATGATGCTTCCATCTGGGATGTGAAGGAAGGTCATTTGTCCCGCCAAGAGATCTCAGATTGAGCACAGCAAGATGGATTTGTCCCCCTCTCCTCTCCTGTTATGGAAATCATCTAACACATAGGTAAGCGATGACAAGGCAGCCTTTCTCCCACTTTTTTGTGGAATGGCAAGTGCCTAAGAGGCACAAACATGGACACGGGATACAATAATTTCAAAACAATGGGGACAGGGACACATCAATAATTATTTATTTATTTTTTAATGTATTTTTATTTCCTATGTAGATCAATATTGCAATTATAAAAAATCAAAATTAATAAAAATTAATACTAATTTAATATTTTAGAAAAAAACCTCATTCACATTGAGACACATCAGAAGTTTTTTGAAATTTTACAAGTTGCTCGAGTGACCAAAATGGTGCTCGAGCGAGGAGCCTTTTCTACTCAGTACCCGCTTGAGCGACCGTCAAGTAGGAATTTTATGTAAACAGTACTTTTGCAGACCGCTCGAGTGAAGAAGTCACGCTAAAGCGACCACCTTTGTTTTGATCCTGCGCTCGAGCGTGGGAAGTTGCACTCGAGCATGGACTTTGTTTTCAGCAAATTTTGAGAAACTCTTTTGAGTGCATATTTGCATCCTCATGTCACTCCAAGCATACTTAGGCACCATTTGGACTCCTATAATCATAGAATAAGTTAGAAACACATAAAAATAATTGAATTAAGGAAATGGAGTTTCAATTGCGTTTTGTTATGTGTTTTGTTTAGGTGGGCGTTCGAGGCTTAGTGACAACGCAAACCACTGTGAGTAATAACTTTATAAAGATATGTTCAAGTTATCTCTATTTTCGAAAATGTTATTGCTATTGAAATAGATATGTGATTGATCGAACGAATTTTTGAAACGATATGATGATTGATAGCATGGCTCATTGAAACGTCATTTTCTTATAATGAATAAAGTTCCGTTTCAAAATGGTTTTGTGGCACCCATTAAATATTGACCCTTGCCTGGGGGAGATTAATACCAAGGCTATTGAATTGATTGAAGCACAGAGAACTTTTAGTGTTAGACCCATCGTGGTTCATCGTTATTGAAATATTGTTCCTCTAATGGGTATGCCACACGTACGAATGAAACAATTATTGATGCTAAGATTGGTATTTGTGATGATAATGAGCTTCATTCATTTAACCTCTTTATTCTGTTATTACTCATTGGGCTCTAGCTCACTATTTATTTATGTACATATATGTAGGTGGTCAAGCGGAACAACAAAGTCAGAGAGCCTCAAGTTTACCCTGGGTCAGCTTTTGAGGAGCTTCCAAATGAAGCAACCAGGCTCGGGAAGAGCGGCGCTAGTCAAACACCCTTTTGTGTATTTTAAAGTTCTTTTGCAATTGTGCACAGTTGAGGTTGTATATATATATATATATGGATATAGAATACATAACTCGTACTCATGATGGATGTATCTTTGAAACAAAACTTTGCTTAACATATTTGTTCTCCTCATATATGCACAGCCCAATGGATAATTTCTATGTCATTTTGGACTTTCGCTAAGCCTCGTACTTTATAATTAAAGGTTCATTTGCATGGAGGCTGTAGGTAATCTATGGTTATTGGTTGGTCATGACGTTAAACCTATAGGGGCGGGTTTGGGGCCGTGACAATTTTCAACCTTGCGAGCTCAATTTTTCTTTATTTTCAATTTTTTATGCTCTAACTTTTGTCTAGGTCGCCTTTTCAGATTTTCGACCTAGCGAGCCTCTCAGGGATAGTATTTCTTTAACTTGTCCATGTTGATCAGGAATGGCAACGGGGTGGCGCCAAGGATCACACTCCCCGTCCCCGATCCCCGACAGCGGAAATTCCCCATCCCCGGCCTCGATCCCCGACGGGGAACCTATATCCACCCCCGCCCCCGCTCCCTATGTAGAGACCCTAATTTTTGGTAATTACACTTGAAACCCTAAGCCTTAGGTTCATTGCATTTTACTCCCGAATTTCATAAAATTTTACAAAATGGTCCAAGAAAGAATAATTTTTCTGTATTTATTTTATATTATAACTAAATCCTAGAATGCCATTTTTATATTTGAAAATACCCCTAACACTTAGTTTTTATTTATTTTAACCCTTAGTCTCTACATTAATTCATACATTTTATTTGTTTTAGCCTATTTGAATATTTATTAGTTCTTTGCATCTTTATTATTTATTTGAGCAAATTAGTGGGAAAAAAAAATATCTAGATATTTATTATTTTCCTTAGTCTTTAGGCAAGAGGGTAGAATGGTATTTTTAACCCAAATTCATGGCCTATAAATTGAGAGCCTTGTCTCAATTTCACACCCACATTTTTGAGCAGCCTAAGGAGAGGGTGAGAGAAGGAGAGTGCGATTAGAGGGAAGTAGAGAAGAAAAAAAAAAAACAAAATGAAGAAAAGGATGCCTTCTTGAGTCAAGGTAAGAACACCTCTTCCTCTTGTCTTCTCCAATTCTTTCACCATCCCATCCTATTGTTTAGATGCCCTCTTGTGTTGCATATAGAGCATTTGGTGTGTATAAAAGTGTGGGTTTGAGTTAGTGACATTGGCTTGCAAATCTATCAAATTAGGCACTACTGTAACTTCTCAAATTTAAAAGAAATATCAAATTTATTTATTTCTCAAATCTGAATTTATTATAGGCTATTTGGTGTGTTTATAGCTTGTGATAATTTTATTAGCCCCTAATTGTGTGTTTCTAGGGCTTGGATATTTTGTTTAAAAATCTGGTCCTGAGTCTCTGAAAAACAGTCCACTTCTTGCAATTTTATAAAATTCCAGAAAAATCATCTCAGGTTGGTTCTTCTATAAAAATTTAGGATTTTGAGTCCTCTTTCCAATGGAATTTATTTGGGTGAAAATCATCGAGTAGATTGAGAGGAAAGCTAGTTTTCCCAAAGGGTGATAAATCTGGACAGGTTTTCGAATATAGCTTGTAGATGAATTTCTGGAGGTGCTGTGCAAATTCTGAGAATTGGAATTGAAACTACACAGGTTAATTATTATATCTGTGCAATTTCAGCCCCTAATTTGACCTGGAAGTATTTTTCCCAAAGCACTCTTTTTAGCCATGCAGAACCGAACAGTGCTGGAAATGGTGTTTTATTGTGTTATTTGTCTCTAAGTGTTTCAAAGCATGCCTAATGTTCTTTGCTTGCCTTACCATACTTATGTATGACTATCATGGGCTATATTTCTCTCTTATGTTTGTCTCATGCTCTTTTATATTACCGAATTACCGAATGTGACTAACTTGCTTGGCAAAATATCTAACAAACGAGAAATGATAAGGGGTTGGCAATGGGTGATGTTCACATTAGTGTTGTGGAATAATTTATACGTATGAATGACCTGAATTATGATGGGATTAAAACGGGATTAAAACCAAATGAGTTAAGTCTTGCACAAGCGGTCTAAGCGAGCCCCTAGGTTGACACGGATGTATTCAGACTCTATCCGGTGGTTTCAGGGTGTAAGCGAGCCCTTTGGTATGGTATGTGCAGGGTGTAAGCGAGCCTTAGGCACGATTTGGGTGTAAACGAGCCCACTTGTTTGGCCGTCCCTTTTGAGGTCCATCAATGTCACTGACCGGTAAATAACCGGGAGGTGGGCATAGGTGGTAAGGTCTGCAAAGCAGCAAAATGGGGAGTTCTGAATAGTCTGGTGTTCAATCCTTGTGGGTGGATAGAAGGATCTCTTTGGGGGATTCTAAATGTCTAGTCTAACTACTAATTCATAAAACTATTGTATGCTATGTTACCCAATTTGTTCTGTGTATGGTTGATTGGTTGATAGAAGATATGGGGGTGTGTGTGTTTTTACTGGGCATTCCAAGCTCATGGCGTGTCATGCCAGGTGATGAAGCAGTTTACGATGGTGAAGGTTATTTCGAAGGCAAATAAGATGAAATGTTGGAGCTGTGGTTCAATTGAAGACTTAGACTAGTTTTTTTTTTTTTTTCTTTTGACTTTGGGTTTGGCAATGTTTTGGTAATCCTATGTAGACACCCCATTTTTGGCCGCCCTTAAGACTTGGACACTACTGATGGTTTACTTGGTGGAGAAAGGTGTGCAGGGCACAGGTTCAGTTTCTTCGGCAAGGAGAGAGGCGAATCTCAACTTCACACCCATTTTGGACCACAATTATTTTGGATGGTTTTTAGACCTTGAAACCCTCTCTTTCAAAACATTTTTGAAATAAAATTCCCACGATGTTCCGACGCTCGCATTTCGGTAAATGTTGCGCTTTTCGGTAAACCGAGCAAGGACAAAATGGGGATGAATGAAAGAGAGATGAAATCTTTGAAAAATCTTTCAAAACACCTTACTTAGGGGTTCGAAGTTGAGGAGAAGAGGAAAGGAGAGGAGAAAAACTGGTCTGGGAGAAGTTCGGCATGAATCCGGGTAGGAAAGAATCGAGCAGCCCTCGCTGAATCGGGCTTATTCAATTGCATACTTGGAGTTAAGCTATGAGGCCACCATCGTTGGAAAGAAGACTTCCGGGGCTTCACTTTGTACTCAAGAATCTCCCAAAGCCAAGTCCGGGTGGAGGAGATATGATTGGTTGAAGCTGGGCATCATCCCGTTTGGATCGAGTCTGCGCGGCTTCACCAAAAAGGGCATAACTTTCTGCATAGGAGGAATTTTGATGCAAGGTTTGCGCCATTGGAAAGCTAACTTCCGGGGCTTCAATTTGCATACCCACCGGCCATTTTTTGACCTTGGAATCATCTATCGGCAATCTATTTTTCCGACCGGCAAAATATTATGCCGACCGGCACTTTATTTTGGCCGACGACCAAATTTTCTGGCCGGTTTGCACCCTTTGCACCCTCCAAGCCTGGTGCATCCCAGCTGTGCCAGTTGGAATGCACCAGCACACTCCCCCGTGCATATATGTTGCTATTTTGAGCCCTTGACCACCTTTGGACCCCTCTTTTGCACCCTTTGCTCAAGGCTTCTTGAGGAAGCCTTGACCCCTTGTCTTGGCTTCCTCAAGAAGCCTACCAGCTGTCCAAGCTTCTCCAATAAGCCTTGACCTCCCCTTAGACCCCTTTGACCCTTTGAAGCTTGTCTTAGAAGCTTAGCATTGCCTATATAAGAGAGGTCCCTTCTCCTTTGTTTTGGTTGGAGATTTTGGAGCAAAAAAACCAGAGGGAAGAGATATATATCTGATATACATACATACACCCTCTATATCTATCTTATCCAAGCCTCCAAACACCTTTGTTCTTGCACCATTTGCCCTACAACACCTAGCACAACACCTCCATCCTCCATTCCAGCACTTGGGAGGCCATTTGCAGAGGTTAGAAGCTTAGAAACTTGGACCAAGGGCTGCTGGTTTGCTGCTCTTCAAGGGTAAGCATCCATTTCCCTTAAACTTGCATTTTTTAGCTTCATTGGTTGGCCTTATTTACAAGTATTTTTGAGCTTCGATGTAAACTGTAAAGAGGCTTATTTTGAGCCCTTCTTCAACATTGAAGAAGGGCTCAACACTGTTGGGGACCTCCATGTATGACTTGCTTCATTACCCCTCTTTGGTCCCCATTTTTGCATGATTTGTTAGCTCATTTTGCTTCTGTTTTTCGGCCATGATCAGAACTGATAGTGGCCATATTTTGACCCCCTTGACATGTTTCATTAAGGGTCTTTGGCTGTTTGATGCATGTTTTGTATACTTCATGTTATAGCCCTCTTGTGGCCTTAATCTTGCATTGCATTTTAAGGGTGTTTGTATATTGATTTGGGGGCTGTCATAAACTGTGAGTAGTCATATTTTTGGTCCCTCTTCAGTGTTGTCGAAGGGTCTTTTCCAGTTTGGGCTTTGCATCTACCACTTGCTTCATTACCTAGCTTGAGGGCCCGTTTTTGCATGCTGTTTTGCCCTATCTATGCTCACTGTTTGGCCATGCTTTGAACTGAAAAAATGCTTTTTTTGGGCTGCCTTGCTTCTGTTTTCATGCTTCATGTCCAGATTATGCATGTTTGATATAGCTATAGGTCATTTCATGAGCCTAATCTTGCATTTCGGGTCCATTTCATGCACTTAGTGTCATTTCGCTATGTTTTGGGACCGTTTGGCATCATGTTCCAGCGCTGAAATTCACATGCTTGTATGCCATCTTGCATCCCTTGCCATGCTTTGGTAGAATTGCATTTTCGTGCCTTAGGTTTGGTTAATGCATTGTGCATGCATCCCATGTATTGTGTTGCCTCACTTGCCTCATTATGGCCACTGATTTTGGCATGCTTGCGAGCTATCCATGTTAGTTTAAGTCCATCGTTGCATGTTGTTGCATACCATGTTTGTTTACATGTTTAGGTTGCGCGCCTAGCATACATTGTTCATTTGCATGCCCATGTTGCATACTAGATCACATGCCTAGGTTGCATTACATTGGCATGCATGCCTTGCCTCTTGATCAAGTGATAGAGGTTGGGCTTTATGTGTTTGTTTGGTTTGCATGACATTTGAAATCAAAGTGCATACTTGGTTTCTTGGGCCATCATGCATCGAAATGCGCAATTGGTGGTCCGAGGACCAAGGAACATACCCCTTTGAGTCAAAATCATGATAAGGGATGTGTTGGTGCACACATTTGCTTGAAATTTCATACCATGCACTGTCTGTCCTTTGTTGCTGTCAAAACTGTCTTCTGCAGGAAGTTTCTGCCGACCGGCAACATACAGTGCCGACCGGCCATTTGTGAATGGCCGATAGCTTCATCAGCAGCCGATGGACATTCCTCATGGCCGGTGGGCATTTCCTCCAGCCGATGGTATTCTACAGTGTGCAAGGAACGTGTCCCAGGACTTTGGCAGTCTTTGGAGAGGCAGGACAGTGAAAACAGAGGCAGCAGTGGTATGGTGCGGATTTTCCGGGCAAGACGGATCGAGCATGCATCATTCGCGCATCCCGAGGCGGGGGCTGCGGCCATCTTCTCTCTGCATTTATTTTGATTAGATTAGAAATTATGTAATAATTAATTTAGCGATTTGTTATTCGGACTGTATATTCTTTTGGTCCCTCTGTGTGAGGGCATATTTGTAATAAGTGTGGGTGAGTGTGTGTATGTCTTCCAACCCCCATTTCTTTCTTCCCTTTTATTTACCTGCTTATGATGGTAGATTAGGGCATATTTAAAATTAGCATACCTTATGCAATGCATGCGTGCATCCATGCATTTGTTGACATGCATCGGGCTCGGTACATCATACAAACTGCATTGTATTTCAAATCTAACTTGAATACGTGTTACTCGTGCATTTCACATGCCATGTTTAGGATAGCCGAGCCTGTCTAATTGCACTCTGTATGCGTTGCATTAGTCATCTTAACATGAGCTAGGTCATGCATATTTTGCTAACTAGTTTATTGTTTTGGCACGGAGTACAATGTAAGTATTTATGCTTTAGCGTCTCGCATACGTGTGAATGTTAACATGACAGTATGCTTGCCATGCGGCTAAGTGCTTATATGAAATAAACTGTTTGAATGCCTGTGGGTGGAGGTTGGATTGCTTGAGTTGGAATAACTCATTGAAATCCGTATTTTAGCCTACTTGCGAGTAGCAATTTCAAACTGCTTTCAAAACGAACGGATATGCAATGCTTATTTCCAAATTAGGCAATCTAGTCTATACTTGTTCGTTGTGTGCATAATATAGTAATTCTAGGCTAATAACCGGAATAAGAACACATAACGTTTTCAAAGTCGGATATCACGGTTAGTAGAGGCCGGTCTTCGGACCGGGCGAAAGGGAGTGCTCATAGCTGACCTTCCCCGATCGTACCCAAGCTCCCGAGCCAAGACATTTGGTGATGACGGACACGTGGCCTTTGGCACCGAGTCAGGGTTTCCTAAATTTCCCAAAAATAAAATATTTAGGTGGCGACTCTGTATCTGGCAAAGCAGTCCATGTTTGGCACTTCTTTTCAAAATCTGTTTTTCTCAAAACGATTTGCCAGAGTTGGACTCTTTGGTTCAGATTAAGAACCGTGACATTTGAGTCCGAACTGTAAGACCCAATTGAACCAGAAGCGGGGGGGACTCGCACTCCTCGCCCGGGATGCGTTCGGGGACGTCTACAGTTTCTGGCGACTCTGCTGGGGTTTTTAGAGAGCTTGACTCGAACTCGTGATATCCTGTTTTGACTACACTTATGTGTTTCTTTGCATTGCATGTGCATTGGTGCGCCTAGGACACCGTGTTGGCCATCTGCTATTCCTGAGCGGTTTGCCGGAGGCTTGTCTTGTCAAGGCATGTCCATAAGGCTGACCGGTTGCGGGCTCTGCCAGTATGGGAACACAAACCCCGGTTTTACCGGGGCACCCTTTTCGACCATTCGACCTAGTGCATATTCGGAATCCATAGTGACCATTCCAAACTAGGACAGGTTGCTTACCCGATGTTAGGTTGTTTGAAACCGCTGCGTGCGTAGTGAAACCCTAGCTCCTGACAAAATAGGACAGGGAAACCCTACCCCAACATAGGGGTGTATTGGCTCTCATTTACTTGCTATGTGCTTTTAGAGTGTATCTCTACAGGGAATGCATATACCAGTTTGCGAGTCTGGGTATCTGGCCTGCGGGCACCAGTATCAGTATTTTGAGAATCAGTTATATCTGCGGGTATCAGATTCAGATTGGGGCAGTGATTTCGGGAAACAGTGATCAGTAATAGAATACAGTCGTTCAGCTTTGCTCATATCGTTCCAGTGAAGTTGAGCTGAGATGCTGTCTGTTTTCTCTTTTGCTAGGTAGTCTTGGAACTATAGCTTCAGAAGCTCCAATATCCCCCGGGTACATTGGACTTGTGTTGATAGACTTTGTCAGGTCAGAGACTCAGTTCAAGGCAGAGTAAAAAGGGCCAGTCAGGCACGGGTCACCGGTTCAGCAGTTACCAGATCAGTAACCCTTATCCACCCCACCAGTGAACAGTCAGGCTGAGGCCTCAGTTTTTTTTTATCACAGAGATAGATATACCGTCAGTCAGATGGATCAACAGAATACGTCAGGGGTGGAGGCAATGGTGCGTCAGATGCAGGAAATATGAAACTCATGCAGCAAGACGCTGTCCGCCAAGCGGAATTCACCAAGCAACAGGTTGTGGTCATAGCCCAACAGGCAGAGACAATTGCCAGGTTAGAGCAGCAAGCCGGGGCATCTGCTTCGCATCAGGCTCCTCCCCCACCAAGGGTTCCGATACCCGAGGAGACGCCAAATGTCCAAAATGTCCAAGAGGATACAGGCCTTCCAACGGGGCCAGCTCCGCCCCCGATTCTACCGCAACTATCCAAGGCGCCCACGCCTATCAATGTACCGGACTCTCCCTTTGAGTTCGAAGCGGACCCCACAGCGCTGAAGCTGAGTAAGTTGGAAAAAATGTTTAAGAAATCCCAAGGAGTCAAGTCCATCCCGACATGAAGATGGATATACGGACGCAGCTGTGACATTGCCAGATCGTTTCAAGATGCCTCACATCGACCGTTTTGACGGGTCGGGAGATCCCATGGTCCACTTGAGTTTGTTTTCAGATGTTCTGCGCCCGATGGGCTTGACAAGATTACAGAAGCTCTCCCTTTTGGCAGGACCCTGTCGGGTATCGCGCCATCTGGTACGCCAAATTAGAGGACTCAGTGAAACGAAGCTGGGAAGAGATGGCCGGGGCCTTCGTCATACAATATTCATACAATACCCAGATCGAGATCACAACCCGTGATCTTGAGACAACCAGGCAAGAGCAGAAAGAGGGCTTCTCTGACTTTGTAACCCGTTGGAGGGCCAAAGCTTCTTCGATGACCACCAGGCCGACCGACAAGGACCAGATACGGATGATTGTGCGCAATCTCCAACCCAGGCTGATGCAGAAGATGATGTCCTCCCCCTACCCACCTTTGCAGACCTCCATGAGATTGGGGTACAAATCGAGGACGCTATAAAGCAGGGCCTTATTGACCAGGAAAAGGAGCAGCCCAGGAGGGCATTTACCCGCAGTTCGAATGCGACCACCAGTGGTGATGCAGCTGCAAGACTTCTGAAGTGGGCATGGTCACCACCACCACATCAAAAAAAGCTACCCCATTCACCGGTGCGTCCGGAAGTAGCTCACAGAAAACCAAATATCCACCCGAGTCAAGAGGGTTTTCACCCCACTTTATATGCCTTTGTCAAAGGCTCTAGAGGTCTTAATCCGGAAAGGACATCTGAAACCATTGGAACAACGGCCTTTACCTGATCCTCTCCCTCCAAAGCATGACAGGACTAAGTACTGTGCGTACCATCAACAAACCGGTCATGAGACCGATAGCTGCTTTCGTCTGCGCCATGATGTACAAGATTTGTTTGACAACAAGGTCATCGCCGCACCACTCAGCAAAGTCTATCGTCACTGGATCAGTGAACTTGGGGGATAAGTGATGTGATCGGGGATGAACCACCTGCGGGCGGCACTCAGTTTACTCCAGATGTGGCGTTTGGCACGCACTGTTTTGAGCATTTGCAAATGCTAGTTTTGTACTTTCTGACTTGGGTATTGAGTCAGTTCTGTTGAGTTTTTGTTTTGAGTCTGTCTCTTGTCTTGTTGTATCGAGTCAGTCCTGTTTGTAGGAGTCGGGTGATTCCGGGGGTGTTACCTCGGACATCACCATTTTGTTTTGTGTTTGTCTTTTCATTTTCTTTTGAGTCTGTTTCTGCCTTGGAGCCAGTTACACCAAAGATTTGAATGGAACAGCAGTGATTTTCACACTCTTGTGTTTGCTTCTGCCGTGTGCTAGTTGTGCCAGAAGTTCTGAATGAGATGACAGTATTTGATAAGAACTCTGTCTTTTCTGTGCCTTGAAATCATTGCATTGACCTAAGTTTTTCAAAACCTTTTTGAACACTGCGGTGAAAACAAAGAGGAGGAATTCCTCGGGATTTGCAAAATTTGATCAAATTGAGAGAAAGAGAGGCGTGCTAAGCCATTAATGAATGAAATCATGCTTGTTAGTGTGAGTACTGAGAAGGACCCTAGCTTTGATCCAGATTGGTTCTACACTGTCTTCAGCGCGAGCGATTTGTCGCTTTCTTAAAAACTTTCAAAAAAAATGTTTTGCGCGGTCCTGCGAAGACATGTGTGGAATCGCTCTTGAGATTGTGCAGCTTAGGATCGCTCTCGGCCTCGAGACTCAACCCCTTTGCTTTCAAACCTTGAACTTGGATTCAGAACGTTCAAAGGACAATCATGATGTGAGGCCTGTGTGGCCAGATTTGAAGCAGCCCTCGAACAAGAGGCACCAAAGTCAGATCAAGAGGATCAGATGTCGTCAAAAGAAGCTTGCAAAGCTAGATCAGAAGCACCCCTCGAACTAGGGGCAAAAAATATCCGATGTGCTCGAAGAGCCAAAGGTGGATCTTTCTGCAAATCAATGACACCCATTCTCCTGGATTCAGATGACTTCGGGATCTCAAAAACATTTGGCATGGACAAAGCTACACTTTTACCCTTTGAGAGGCTCGCTGGGCCGAAAACCCGGAAGGGCGACCCAAGCAAAAGTTAGAGCAAAGAAAAGAATGAAAAAGAAAAAAGAGAAAAAATTCAAAGAAATACAAAAATACAAAAAAGAAAAAAAAAAGCAAAAAATGAGAAGAAAAAAAGAATGAAAAGACAAAAAAGAAAAAAGAAGAAAAACAAAGCTCGCAAGGTTGAAAACCTGCAACAGGCGCCTTGGCAAAAGTTAGAGCATAAAAAGGAGAGGTTAAATACCCGAGTGTACCTTAACCCCGAACTACGTAAGGCTTGATTCCCATCTTTGGGATACGTAGGCAACTTCATTCTGAAGTCCAGCCGTAAAACACTTCAATTCGACTGTGTCCATGTAATGGTTTTGAGCATCTTTGCCTTCTCTGAAGCTAAGGATTTGGTTGTGTTCATCGCTCCGAGGACTGATTACAATGCGCTGCGGTGCCATTCAAACAAGGGGCAACTTTCCGTTGCCATTCAATGCGCTGCGGTGCCATTCAAACAAGGGGCAACTTTCCGTTGCCATGCAGCTCCCTCAAGCAAGGGGCAATTTTCCTTCGAATCTGAGGTTGCGCATCTCGAGAGTGGGTTCTACGCTCGTTGAGCAGTGACCGTTTGCAAAAACAGTTTTTGGGAATTTTTACTGAGGTTGACTGATTGTCTCTAGAAAATTATTCCATTTTTTTCAAAACTGGACCGTTTTCTTGGACCCAAAAAAGGAAAATTTTCAGTGCTCATAGCCTGACTTGCATGATTTTAAATCAGAAAATCGAACAAGCATGTTAATCTAACTCTCATGTTGGTCAAAATTGTTTTAGTAGAAAGCAAAATAAAAAATGGTCAAAATGATGAACTAGGGGCACAGTTGAGTCAGGCTTCCTGTCTTTTCCCCGTCGCCAGCATACTTGCCAGAAAGGGCACAACTGAAGTCAACAACAAAATGCAGAAAGCTCTCTCATCCTCCGAGCAACGAGGTATCAAGCCAAGTGCGAAGCACGAACTGGAATGGATCAGGATATTCCACTTCCTCATCTGGACAGATCTAACCACGTCCAAACTCCCTAGCAGAGCATCGTCAACCAATGTCAACTACAGATTTGCTACACACCCAGTTGTGGTGCAACCCCTCTGTGGGAAAGTTCACTGCTGTGTGCAGAAGAAAAAGAATCTAGCAGAATGCTAGGGGCAAGAGCCCGCAACTTCTTGTCTATCCACCAACCACCCAGGGGAGGGATGAAAAATGAGAGATTGAAGAATAGAGAGGTGTGCGATGAGAGAAAAAGTGAGCAAAAGGGCTTTTTCAGAAAAACAGAGCTTGAGGGCCGAGTGATGTGAGAATCACAAATGAGAAAGGGTGGGAAACAATACCCGGTGAAACAGGCTCCCTGTGCACGTCTGAGTGTTGTGTCTTTTTGTCTGTCTCGATTCTTGTTTTGAGTCGTCTCGAGTGTTACTCGACATGTCTAGGTTGTGTGCCTTTTATTTCCGTGTTGAGTCGTTTTGCCGTGTTCAGTCATAGGCTCAATACCTGGTCAAGAACTCATCTCTCAATTTCAAATTCAGAAATAAAATCATTTTGTGTTCAGAGTGCTGTGCCATTCTCCACATTTGTGCAAAACAGGATTTGTTCATTCATAAAACCGCAGGGTTCAACCCAGGTCATGCGAACAGCAAAACCAGGACCTATCTGAAGCTATATTGGTTCCAAACTGCAAAGCAAAAGAAAAGAGGGAAAATTTGGAGCATCTGAGTTTGTTTCAACTTCTGCAAATTCCGAGATTGTATTCCGGATGTACCTCTTCAAGTCTTGCCAATGAGGTGCTTTCTAAAGTGCCGCTTTGTCCTTTTATTGCTTTCCTTAAGCATCATGCATTGTAATGCATTATACCTATCAAGTTTCTTCCTCATTCATGCACGATATTGTATGTACGGTTTATTCAAAGAAGTTCCGTTTAAGATCATTCATTTAGTGTATCAATCACACTTCATTCACTTAGTGTATCAATTACACTCTCATTTATTTAGTGTATCAATCACATTTCATGCACTTCATTTATTCAGTGTATCAATCACACTTCATTCATTTCGTGTATCTATCACACTTTGTTTACTTTAGTGTATCCATCACACTTCATTCACTCTATTTGCCTCATGTATCTATCACATGTTCACTTTAGTGTATCCATCACACCTCATTTACTTTCGTTTGCTTCATGTATCTCTCACATGTTTATTTAGTGTATCAATCACACTCTCTCCACTTAGTGTATCAATCACACTTCTTTCATTTTGTGTATCTATCACACACATTCTCATTTTGTGTATCTACCGCACACATTTTCATTTTCTGTATCTATCACACACATCCTCATTTTGTGTATCTATCACGCACATATTCACTTCAATTACTTTAGTGTATCCACCACACTTCATTACCTTTTGTGTATCTATCATGCACATATTCACTTTATTCCATTAGTGTATCAATCACACTTCATTCGCTCAGTATATCAATCATACTCCTGTTCACTAAGTGCATCTATCACACTTCGTGTTCACATTTAGTATATCATCATACTTGTTCACTAAGTGCATCTATCACACTTCGTGTTCACCTTTTAGTATATCAATCATACTTGTTCACTAAGTGCATCTATCACACTTCGTGTTCACATTTAGTATATCAATCATACTCCTGTTCACTAAGTGCATCTATCACACTTCGTGTTCACTTTTAGTATATCAATCATACTCCTGTTCACTAAGTGCATCTATCACACTTTGTGTTCACCTTTAGTATATCAATCATACTCCTGTTCACTAAGTGCATCTATCACACTTCGTGTTCACTTTTAGTATATCAATCATACTCCTGTTCACTAAGTGCATCTATCACACTTTGTGTTCACATTCAGTATATCCATCATACTTGTTCACTAAGTGCATCTATCACACTTCGTGTTCACATTTAGTATATCAATCATACCTTGTTCACTAAGTGCATCTATCACACTTCGTGTTCACATTCAGTATATCCATCATACTTGTTCACTAAGTGCATCTATCACACTTCGTGTTCACATTTAGTATATCAAATCATACCTTGTTCACTAAGTGCATCGATCACACTTCGTGTTCACCTATTGTGTATCCATCACACTTGTTCACTTAGTGCATCTATCACACTTTGTGTTTGCCTTTTGTGTATCCATCACACTTGTTCACTTAGTGCATCTATCACACTTTGTGTTTGCCTTTTGTGTATCCATCACGCTTTGCTCACTTCATTCATTTAGTGTATCAATCACACTTCGTTCATATAGTGTATCTATCACACACTCGCTTTGTATCTATCACGCACGCTCGCTTTGTGTATCAATCACACATGCCCCCTTTGTGTATCCATCACACACATTCGCTTAGTATATCTATCACATATTTGCTTAGTGTATCCATCACACTCGTTTCGCTTTGTGTATTTGTCACACTATGCTTACTTTGTGTATCAATCACACGCTCGCTTTGTGTATCAATCACACACTTTCGCTTTGTGTATCAATCACACACTTTCTCTTTATGCATCTATCACACTATGCTCATCTTGTGTATCCATCACACTTTGCTTCATACAGTGTATCCATCACACTGCACTCACCTTGTGTATCAATCACACTTTATTCATATAGTGTATCCATCACACTCTCTTCACTTTGGTGTATCCATCACACATGTTTGTCCACTTAGTGTATCCATCACACTTCGTTCACTTTTGTGTATCTAACGCACATGTTCGTGAGAATTGCATAATTCTCTTACATCCTTTCTGCATGAGATGTAGGTTGGTTCACGTTTACTTGCTTGCATAGCATTCGCTTAAAATGTTGCATTTATTTTGCATAATTGCTTCATCACAGCTCTCTTTGCATGATCATAAGTTATGCACTTGCATTGTGCATCACTTTGCATCCTACCCCTGAACTACGCTGGTTTGATTCCTTGCAAAGGGATACGTAGGCAGCCTGCGGGCACAACCACTTATTCATTTGTATTTTTGTTTGTCCAAGTCTTCGGCCTCGTCAAAAATGGGTCGTCTCTGGGCTTTGACACTCACTCCCGTCATTGTTATGACTTACGAGTTCTGTCAAAGAGGGGCAACTGTAGACACCCCATTTTTGACCGCCCTTAAGACTTGGACACTACTGATGGTTTACTTGGTGGAGAAAGGTGTGCAGGGCACAGGTTCAGTTTCTTCGGCAAGGAGAGAGGCGAATCTCAACTTCACACCCCATTTTGGACCACAATTATTTTGGATGGTTTTTAGACCTTGAAACCCTCTCTTTCAAAACATTTTTGAAATAAAATTCCCACGATGTTCCGACGCTCGCATTTCGGTAAATGTTGCGCTTTTCGGTAAACCGAGCAAGGACAAAATGGGGATGAATGAAAGAGAGATGAAATCTTTGAAAAATCTTTCAAAACACCTTACTTAGGGGTTCGAAGTTGAGGAGAAGAGGAAAGGAGAGGAGAAAAACTGGTCTGGGAGAAGTTCGGCATGAATCCGGGTAGGAAAGAATCGAGCAGCCCTCGCTGAATCGGGCTTATTCAATTGCATACTTGGAGTTAAGCTATGAGGCCACCATCGTTGGAAAGAAGACTTCCGGGGCTTCACTTTGTACTCAAGAATCTCCCAAAGCCAAGTCCGGGTGGAGGAGATATGATTGGTTGAAGCTGGGCATCATCCCGTTTGGATCGAGTCTGCGCGGCTTCACCAAAAAGGGCATAACTTTCTGCACAGGAGGAATTTTGATGCAAGGTTTGCGCCATTGGAAAGCTAACTTCCGGGGCTTCAATTTGCATACCCACCGGCCATTTTTTGACCTTGGAATCATCTATCGGCAATCTATTTTGCCGACCGGCAAAATATTATGCCGACCGGCACTTTATTTTGGCCGACGACCAAATTTTCTGGCCGGTTTGCACCCTTTGCACCCTCCAAGCCTGGTGCATCCCAGCTGTGCCAGTTGGAATGCACCAGCACACTCCCCCGTGCATATATGTTGCTATTTTGAGCCCTTGACCACCTTTGGACCCCTCTTTTGCACCCTTTGCTCAAGGCTTCTTGAGGAAGCCTTGACCCCTTGTCTTGGCTTCCTCAAGAAGCCTACCAGCTGTCCAAGCTTCTCCAATAAGCCTTGACCTCCCCTTAGACCCCTTTGACCCTTTGAAGCTTGTCTTAGAAGCTTAGCATTGCCTATATAAGAGAGGTCCCTTCTCCTTTGTTTTGGTTGGAGATTTTGGAGCAAAAAACCAGAGGGAAGAGATATATATCTGATATACATACATACACCCTCTATATCTATCTTATCCAAGCCTCCAAACACCTTTGTTCTTGCACCATTTGCCCTACAACACCTAGCACAACACCTCCATCCTCCATTCCAGCACTTGGGAGGCCATTTGCAGAGGTTAGAAGCTTAGAAACTTGGACCAAGGGCTGCTGGTTTGCTGCTCTTCAAGGGTAAGCATCCATTTCCCTTAAACTTGCATTTTTTAGCTTCATTGGTTGGCCTTATTTACAAGTATTTTTGAGCTTCGATGTAAACTGTAAAGAGGCTTATTTTGAGCCCTTCTTCAACATTGAAGAAGGGCTCAACACTGTTGGGGACCTCCATGTATGACTTGCTTCATTACCCCTCTTTGGTCCCCATTTTTGCATGATTTGTTAGCTCATTTTGCTTCTGTTTTTCGGCCATGATCAGAACTGATAGTGGCCATATTTTGACCCCCTTGACATGTTTCATTAAGGGTCTTTGGCTGTTTGATGCATGTTTTGTATACTTCATGTTATAGCCCTCTTGTGGCCTTAATCTTGCATTGCATTTTAAGGGTGTTTGTATATTGATTTGGGGGCTGTCATAAACTGTGAGTAGTCATATTTTTGGTCCCTCTTCAGTGTTGTCGAAGGGTCTTTTCCAGTTTGGGCTTTGCATCTACCACTTGCTTCATTACCTAGCTTGAGGGCCCGTTTTTGCATGCTGTTTTTGCCCTATCTATGCTCACTGTTTGGCCATGCTTTGAACTGAAAAAATGCTTTTTTTGGGGCTGCCTTGCTTCTGTTTTCATGCTTCATGTCCAGATTATGCATGTTTGATATAGCTATAGGTCATTTCATGAGCCTAATCTTGCATTTCGGGTCCATTTCATGCACTTAGTGTCATTTCGCTATGTTTTGGGACCGTTTGGCATCATGTTCCAGCGCTGAAATTCACATGCTTGTATGCCATCTTGCATCCCTTGCCATGCTTTGGTAGAATTGCATTTTCGTGCCTTAGGTTTGGTTAATGCATTGTGCATGCATCCCATGTATTGTGTTGCCTCACTTGCCTCATTATGGCCACTGATTTTGGCATGCTTGCGAGCTATCCATGTTAGTTTAAGTCCATCGTTGCATGTTGTTGCATACCATGTTTGTTTACATGTTTAGGTTGCGCGCCTAGCATACATTGTTCATTTGCATGCCCATGTTGCATACTAGATCACATGCCTAGGTTGCATTACATTGGCATGCATGCCTTGCCTCTTGATCAAGTGATAGAGGTTGGGCTTTATGTGTTTGTTTGGTTTGCATGACATTTGAAATCAAAGTGCATACTTGGTTTCTTGGGCCATCATGCATCGAAATGCGCAATTGGTGGTCCGAGGACCAAGGAACATACCCCTTTGAGTCAAAATCATGATAAGGGATGTGTTGGTGCACACATTTGCTTGAAATTTCATACCATGCACTGTCTGTCCTTTGTTGCTGTCAAAACTGTCTTCTGCAGGAAGTTTCTGCCGACCGGCAACATACAGTGCCGACCGGCCATTTGTGAATGGCCGATAGCTTCATCAGCAGCCGATGGACATTCCTCATGGCCGGTGGGCATTTCCTCCAGCCGATGGTATTCTACAGTGTGCAAGGAACGTGTCCCAGGACTTTGGCAGTCTTTGGAGAGGCAGGACAGTGAAAACAGAGGCAGCAGTGGTATGGTGCGGATTTTCCGGGCAAGACGGATCGAGCATGCATCATTCGCGCATCCCGAGGCGGGGGCTGCGGCCATCTTCTCTCTGCATTTATTTTGATTAGATTAGAAATTATGTAATAATTAATTTAGCGATTTGTTATTCGGACTGTATATTCTTTTGGTCCCTCTGTGTGAGGGCATATTTGTAATAAGTGTGGGTGAGTGTGTGTATGTCTTCCAACCCCCATTTCTTTCTTCCCTTTTATTTACCTGCTTATGATGGTAGATTAGGGCATATTTAAAATTAGCATACCTTATGCAATGCATGCGTGCATCCATGCATTTGTTGACATGCATCGGGCTCGGTACATCATACAAACTGCATTGTATTTCAAATCTAACTTGAATACGTGTTACTCGTGCATTTCACATGCCATGTTTAGGATAGCCGAGCCTGTCTAATTGCACTCTGTATGCGTTGCATTAGTCATCTTAACATGAGCTAGGTCATGCATATTTTGCTAACTAGTTTATTGTTTTGGCACGGAGTACAATGTAAGTATTTATGCTTTAGCGTCTCGCATACGTGTGAATGTTAACATGACAGTATGCTTGCCATGCGGCTAAGTGCTTATATGAAATAAACTGTTTGAATGCCTGTGGGTGGAGGTTGGATTGCTTGAGTTGGAATAACTCATTGAAATCCGTATTTTAGCCTACTTGCGAGTAGCAATTTCAAACTGTTTTCAAACAAACGGATATGCAATGCTTGTTTCCAAATTAGGCAATCTAGTCTATACTTGTTTGCTGTGCGCATCACATAGTAATTCTAGGCTACTAACTGGAATAAGAACACATAACGTTTTCAAAATTGGATATCATGATTAGTAGAGGCCGGTCTTCGGACCGGGCGAGAGGGGGTGCTCATAGCTGACCTTCCCCAATCGTACCCAAGTTCCCGAGCCGAACTTTGGTGATGACGGACACGTGGCCTTTGGCACCGAGTCAGGGTTTCCTAAATTTCCCAAAAATAAAATATTTAGGTGGCGACTCTGTATTTGGCAAAGCAGTCCATGTTTGGCACTTCTTTTCAAAACCTGTTTTTCTCAAAACGATTTGCCAGAGTTGGACTCTTTGGTTCAAGATTAAGAACCGTGACATTTGAGTCCTTGAACTGTAGTGACCCACCATTGAACCAGAGCGGGGGGGGGGACTCGCACTCCTCGCCCGGGATGCGTTCGGGGACGTCTACATCCTGTAATGGAACATAATTGAATTATCGGTGATATTTACTCTGGTTATATATGTATATTAAGATGTTTTGGTTATCTATCATACTGGTGTTGTATTATTGTACGTATTTAACGGCCCGGAAGTTGGGGTGTTACACCCTAACGGGGATCGGGCTTCCCCGACCCCGAAAATTTCCCGAGCAAAAAAAAAAATTAGATCCAACAGATCTGTTCATCATCAACAACAACAACAACATAGTAGAGAGAGAGATATGTTCATCATTATCATACAAATCTGTTCATCATCATCATCATCACCATTAACAGATCTGATGAGCTCAAATGTTTAAAAAAAAAAAATCAGATCTAACAAATCTGTTCATCATCATCATCATCATCAACAACATAGAGAGAGAGAGAGATCTGATGCTCAAATCTAATATATATATATAACAAATCGAGAGAGAGAGAGAGAGAAGGAAAATTCCAGATCTAGGGTCACTGCCGGATGGTGTCACTGCAACTGTCGCAAACAGTGGTGATGGTGGCGGTGATTCGATAAGCTTGGCCTCACCACCGTTGGAGAAGAAAAAGAAACGGTGGAGTTGTGGTGGCTCAATCGGCGATCGGAGATAGTAACAGAGGTCGGGGAAAGTGAACTCAGATCTCGACGATGATGGGAGAAGAGAGAGGAGGGAGATCGGCGGTGATGGAAGGATGTAGATCAGCGGAGGGTTTTAGAGAGAGAGAGAGACGAGACGAAAGGCGGTGATGAGTGAGTGAGGTGCTACTGTGTTGTGTGAGTGAAAAGGGTTGGTTTATATATATATATATAGAGGGGTAAAATGATAATTTTACTTCAGGGAAATTCAAGGCCGGGGACGGGGATGAGCCGGGGCTTAAAAACTGATCACCATTCCCAGCCTGAAACTGATCAGGGATTTAATTTCGAATACCATCCCCGTCCCTACGGGGGTATTTTTCAGGTAAAAACCATTCTAATTGGGGTCGGGGGATCGAGTCCCCGTCAAGCCGGGTTCAAATTGCCATCCCTAATGTTGATCGGTTGGAAAAATTCTAGGCCATCCAGGTCCATAAGAATAATAGCTCCACCTAACCAAATAGTCTTGATGATGTAAGGACCAGTCCAATTGGGTCTGAACTTGCCCCTAGGGTCATGGATGAAAGCTCGGTTGTCTTTCAGCACCAAATCCACTTCTTTGAGATTCCGGGACTTAACCTTCGTGTTAAAATCCCTAACAATCCTACGTTGATAACCCTGAATATGGTATAATGCTTTCAGCCTTCTCTCATCAAACAATATCAGTTCTTCAAACCTGCTTTGCTGTCAGTCCACCTCTGCTATTTGATACTCAGCCATAACTCGCAGCGATGGGACTTCCATTTCGATTGGCAGAACAGCTTCTATCCTATAGACAGAGAATAAGAAGTTGCCCCTGTAGACGTCCGGATTGAAGTTCTATAGCCCCAGAGTGCGAATGGCAATTTGTCTGGCCAGTCCCTATAGGTCTCAACCATTTTCTGCAAAATATGCTTGATGTTCTTGTTGGCAGCCTCAACAGCTCCGTTTGTTACGGCCAGTAAGTAGATGACTTGTGAAAAGCCACATTGTATTTCTCCAACAAGTCTATCACTTCTTTCTTGAAATGGGAAGCATTATCTGAAATGATCTCGTTTGGGACTCCATATCGGCAAATGATATTATTTCGGATGAACTTAGCCACATGCGTTGCTTTCAACACTGCGTAGGACTGAGCTCCTACCCACTTTGTGAGGTAATCAATTGCCACCAGAATGTATTTATGCCCATTTTACCCTTTCGGTGTAACTACGCCGATGACGTTGATTCCCCAGACTGAGAAAGGCCATGGGGAAGTCATGTTGTACAGTTTTGACGGCGGGATGTTCATGTGATTGGTATGAATTTGGCATTTGTGGCATCGCCGAACAAAACCAATACAATCCTCTTCCATTGTAAACCAGTAGTAACCCTGTCTGAGAATCTTCTGGGCTAACATTACTCCGTTCATGTGCGCTCTGCACTCTCCCCCATAGATGGCCTCCATCAGGCGCTTTGATTCCTCTGCTTCGACACACAACTTGTGCATTCCCAGATGACCCCTTTTTTACAGTTTACCTCCGCAGATGATAAATTGAATGGCCATCCACTATATTGCCCTTTTGTCTTTAGCATTTGCCCCTCATAGATAAATCTCCTTTTCCAAGAAGTTTCAAGGGTTTTGATCTTGCGCTTCATCTATTACGACGATAGTCTCATAGGCTGGCGCATACCTCTGCTCAATGATGATCGGACGCATCCGGACTCCAAGCGGAATGTCTATCATAGAAGATAGAGTTAATAAGGCATCAGCGAACCTGTTGTTCTCTCTTAGTAGATGCGTGAAAGTCAGCTTTTCAAACCTAGGAATCAGAACATCCAGGGTCTGGTGATACATCTTCATCTTTTCTTCTTTGACTTTCTAGTCTCCATTGGCTTGAGAAACGACTAGGTTCAAGTCCTCGATTACATCCAACCTTTCTGCCCCTAGTTCCAAGGCGGCTTCCAAACCAGCGATACACGCCTCATACTTTGCTTCGTTATTGGATAACTTGAACCGGAGTTTGAAGGCTAAAGGTATATGGGAATTATCGGGTGCTATCAGCAACACACCTATCTCATAACCGTACTGATTAGACGCTCCATCAAAGTACATTGTCCAAATCTCTTCCTCGACTTGCAGAATGGCTTCATCTGGGAACAGGTATTCTACCGCTTCATCCCCTTCTACCGGGTGATCTGCCAGTAACTCCACTATTGCTCTCCCCTTGACCGACTTATGAGTAACATACTTGAGATCAAATTCGAAAAGAAGAAGCAACTAACAGGCTAGCCTACCCGTAAGCGTTGGTTTCTCAAAGAGATATTTGATGGGATCTAATCTCGAAACCAGAATTACGGAGTGAGCTAATAAGTAGTGCCCCAACTTCCTGGTAGCCCATACCAAGGCTAGGCAAGCTTTCTCCAGCGGAGTGTAGCAGGTCTCATAATCTAGCATTTTCTTGCTCAACTAATAGATGGTTTTCTCCACCCTATCCTCAGATTCCTGAGCAAGCATGCATCCCATAGTCGTGTCTGTGACTGACAGATACAGAATTAAAGGCTTCCCCGGCTCTAGCGGCGATAACACAGGCAGATTTTGAAGGTAATGCCTGATCTGCTCAAAAGCGAATTGACACCGATCATCTCATCAGAATTTCTTTCCTTTCTTTAAGAGACCAAAAAGTGGTTCACAAGTCAAGGTTAATTTCGAAATAAACCATCTTATGAATTGCATTTTACCTAGAAAGCCTCGCACCTCATTTTCAGTCCTTTGTGGTGGCATTTCTAGGATGGCCTTGATTTTGGAAGAATCTACCTCGATGCCTCTCTGTGTGATCAAGAAATCCAGCATTTTTCCTACTGTTACGCCGAAAGTACACTTCTGCGGATTCAACCTTAGTCTGTATTCTCTGATCCGTTGAAAGAATTTCTTCAAGGTGGTGTAGAGGCCCTCCCTTTCTTTGGACTTGACAATTATGTCATCAACGTACACCTCGACCTCTTTATGGATCATATCATGCAGAATTGTGGTTGCAACCTTTGATAGGTAGCCCTGGCATTCTTCAACCCAAACGGCATCACCCGATAGCAGTAGGTTCCCCACGACGTAGTAAATGTAGTTTTCTCTTTGTCCTCGAGTGCCATCAGAATCTGGTTATACCCGAAAAATCTGTCCATGAAGAAGAGCAATGCATAACCCGCGATGAAGTCTACCAACTCATCAATATGTGGTAGGGGAAAATCATCCTTCGGACTAGACTTATTCAGATCTCTAAAGTCGACACAGACTCTGATTCTACCATCCTTCTTCGGGACTGGAACAATGTTGGCCAACCACGTTGGATATTCAAACACAAGCAAGAACCCTGCCTCAATCTGTTTGGCAACTTCTTCCTTAATCTTCAAAGCCCAATCCGGGCGTATTCTTCGCAACTTCTGTTTGATAGGTCGGGCCTCGGGGTTAAGAGGGATCCGATGCTGTACAATCTCAGCATCGATTCTAGGCATGTCTTCGTAGGACCACGCGAAAACATCTTTGAAATCTTTTAATAAAGCGACTAAGCGCTCGCGCTCCTCTAAAAACAACGTGGACCCGATCTGGACCCGACGTGGATCCTTCTCAGTACCCACATTAAAAGTAATGATTTCATCAGCAATGGGTTTTGTAAACCTCTCCTCCTCTCGATTAATCAAAATTTTCAAAACCAGAGGAATTCCTTCCTCTTTGTTTTCATTAAAATTTTGAAAATCCCACTCGATGCAATAAACAAGTGGCACAGTAAAATACTCAAAATCTGTAATGGCATTCTCATTCATAAAGTCCAGCTCATCCAGCTCTTCAGTTACAACCGACTCAAAAGCAAAAGAAAAAGACGACCTGGACAAGACCTTGGCATCCAGGTTATCACCCGCAGGAATATCAGACTCGGACTCAAAAGAACCGGAATCTGATTCTGACTCCACAGACTCTGTGGAATCAGATTCTAGCTCGCTATTCGACTCAGAACTACTAGACAGGTAACCCTCCTCCAGTTGCCAAATGAGATATGGTGTTTCAGATGCATCCAAAATGCTACTAGAAGGGTTCACACCCGGTTGGTCCCCGATCATGGAGATAGTTAGGTTATCCCTAAGGTCTCTAAGTCGACCGGAGGATCCAAAAAGAGACATACCAGTGCTGCTCCTACTCCAAGCTCGCTGTTGTCTGAGTCATTTTTCATGCTCTTCTTAGCTTTAGCAGTTGGTTCAGCCTTTTTCTCTGTATCACTGTCTTGCAGCTGCAAGTCAAAGAAAATTTCAAAGTCAGGAACACGCTGCTTCTCAGAATTCAACCAGGGCTTAGGAAAGCCGCAAAATAGGAAGTCTTCCCCTTCCCAGACAAAATGGTCATTCAACGTTCCCTAGATCAGCCTGTGAACAAGCTCATAGTGTTTCCCGGCCTGCTTGGCTCTAGCTCTGCCTACAATCTCTTCTCTTTTCCTGACCCAATCCTCTTTAGTGGGCGTATAGCCAAGACTAAAGGCATGTGGATTATGTGGCACATCAGCCAATGCTGTGACGCATTTCCGGCCACTTCTTCCCAGTCCCATTCCTGACACATGTTGTAGCTTGTTCATGAAATAAATTGATTGGGCACTGACATACATACCCTCATCTGTTGCCAAGATGGTTTGCACTGCTCGGGCCTCAGCTAGAGTAAATCCTAAAAGGAATACATCCTCCTCGCCATGAACAATTTCTAGCACAGGTGTAGTTACCTCTGGCGGAGGGTGTATAGATGAATTCCCGAACACAATAGCCACTCCCTTCCCGTAGGAGTATTTCAGCATTTGGTGGAGGGTAAAAGAGACAGTTTTCACCTGGTGCAACCAAGATCTCCCTAACAGTAGATTGAAAGTGGCTGGGACATCCAGGACATGAAACTCAATGTCCTGTTGAGCTGGGCCCACTTAAACTCAGATCTGTACCGTGCCCATAACCTCTTTGCTGGTATTATCGTACGCCCGAATCACCTGGGCTGTAGGCACGAAATCTGCTGGTTTCAGGCCGACGGCATAAGTTGTGCACGACAGACAGACATTGATAGCCAACCCAGTATCGACCAACACCATGGCACCCACTTTTCTCTGCACTCAACTGATATGTACAGAGGTTTGTTATATGCTGAGCCTTCTAGCAGCAGTTCCTTGTCCGAGAAGGTTAAAGTTGGCGCAGCACCTCCTAGGAAGACCAATCCCACAAGCTATTCAGGAGTCATGTCAATGGACAATTTTGCTTTGTCCATAGCTAATAGTACAACCTGTCGATGCACCCGAGAACCTATGAGCAAACCCCATATTGAAATATCGGCTTGAATTTTCTTTAGCTGTTTCAGCACTGCCTCTTTTTCTAACTGTTTTTCCTTCTGCTTGTCAACCTCTCTCTTTTTCCTAGAGGTTTCAGCTTGGTCCAAGTATGGCGGCTTGAAATACAACCCACTCTTCGTCATGTGGGCAATCTCTTCAGAGTACCAGGTATTGTCTGGCAGGTCTTCATACCAATCCTCATCGATGTGAGCCAAAAGTAGATTATCATCCTCCCACCATGCACCTCCGGCAACCGACAAATAATTGTCCAGCTCCGTTCTGATCATTCCCTCATCATAAGTATCCCCCGTAGGGAGTTGAACTGTTCCAGCTTCTTGTTTGTCTTGATCGTTTTCTTGCACAAACCGCTTCAACACGGCTTCCTATTCTATATCCGCAATACTCACGGTGCCCAATTCCTGAGCTAAATTCTTGATGCCGGTGCTCTCCGGCAGTTTTCCCTTTTCCTCGACCGTTTCGGCCACTGTAACTATTCTTGCTTCCTTTTCTTCAGGTTTTGATTCAGTTCCTTCCTCTTTTTCAAGCTCGTCACTAAGCCACCTGGAGTTGTCTGTCGATCCATTCAGATCAAACCTGTCAATCTGCACGTCTCCTTGATCTTGCTCGTCAAAGAACTGCAGATTGTCTAAGTTCTCCTTTAGTTTCGTTAGATCATCAAGTCTTTGACTTGGGCCATCCTCTCTAACCACACTGACCTCCACTGCTGTTGGCAATACCACTTCTGGCTTGGCCTGATCGGTCGACATAATGTAACAGCTCGGATAATACACCCGCTCAGATAAGTCTGCAGAGCTCTCAGGCAATGGACTAACATTTTCATCCAAGGCCAACTTCCCTCCTTCTGCCATTGTCACTACCATGGGTTCGGGTTAAAGTATGGACGTGTCCATCATGCACAAGTCCGTGCTTTCAGGAATGAACACGGCTGGTTTGGGTAGGTGAGAAAGGGTAATATATATGCTGGGGTTGTATGGGATGGCCAGTGTATGGATTAGATTTAGGTTTCGAGGTAGGGGAACTTGATTGTGGGCTAGGAGAGGGTTAGTGGTTACATTTGGCTTTTAGGGTGGTGCTATCACCTTGTCGTTGATGAGATCTTAAATCTCATGACGCAGCCTGAAACATTAGTCGGTGTCGTGACCGTACTACTGGTGAAAAGCGTTGTATTTGGCTAGGTTGTGTTTTGGTAGGAGATGATCGAGTAGTGGGCGAGGCTCTAATGGCTTAAGATGCCCCTTTTTGATCAGCACCTTTATGGCTTGGGATAAAGGCATGTAGAGTGGGGGTAAAGACCTTTTGGGATCGGGCCTAGTTGTTTGGGGTCTATGGAGTTGTGCAGGTGAAAGGGTTGGCGATCTTGGCTATGGTAGTGACGACATTCACATCAGATGGCCGCACAGTTATGCATCCACTGGTGGTTGGATTGGAACTGCACGCAAAAGGCCTCTTAGCCTGCTCATTCTCATCGGCTATCAACCCTTGTTTCATTGCATCTTCAATCTGAACCCCTATCGCATGGAGCTCAGTGAATGTGAATAACGATAAAATAATCATCTTCTGCAATAATTTCCTTTGCAAATTGTGGACCACCATCGTGATTTGATCATTCTCTGACGACCTAGTAGTCATCATCGAAGCCTTGGCCCTCTACCTCGTTACAAAGTCTGAGAAACCCTCATTTGGCTCCTGACGGGTTGCCTCAAGATCACGGGTTGTGACCTCGATCTGCGTATTATATGAGTATTGTGCGATAAAGGCCTCAGTCATTTCCTCCCAGCTCCACTTTACTGAATCCTCCAGCTTTGCATACCAAATAGCCGCTATTCCTGACAAGGTCCGGCCGAAAAGTGACAGTTTTTGAAGTCTGGTGAGGCCCATCAGCTGCAGGATGTCAGAGAACAACCACAAATGAACCATGGGATCTCCAAAGCCATCAAACCGATCTATGTGTGGCATTTTAAACCGGTCTGGCAAAGTTACTGCAGAGTCAATATATCCATCTTCGATGTCAGGGATAAAGTTCACGCCCTGTGCCTGCTTGAAAAGATTCTCCAGCTTGTTGACCTTAAGTACAGTCGGGGTTAACTTTAAATTCAAACAGAGCCTCGATTTGGTACACTGGTGCCTTGGAGGCTTACGGTGGGATCGGGTCTACCGGATTGCCTAGATTCTCTTGGACATTAACAGTGATTCTAGGTGCTGGGATACCTGCAGGAGGTGCATGGGAAGCAGAAGTCGCTGCCGGCTGTGGTTGCTATTAATGCAGCCTATTTATCACTTTAGCTTGGTGAGCAGCATCTTGCTACATGGTTTCCACTGTTTGTTGGAGATGACGAATCAAGTCCTCTATACTGACTGTAGGGTACTGAGTCATCTGAATAGGCGAGTGATCTCTTGCTGGCCCAGATGTAGAAAATTGAACCTGACTAGATGCAGGTGAATGCTGAACTGGTGAATTATGCCTAACTCTCCTCCATCTGGTAAGCGGTGGGAGCGAAGCAAACACAGGTTGTCTCCTAACAAGATCTCCAGATCTGTAAAGTCTCCTTACACAGGTCCAGAGTGCTTGGGGGGTATCCAAATTGTCCGAAGCAATTATGATAAACTACTTTGCAAAAAGAAATAAAGCAAAAAAGGAAAACAATAATCAGAAACCGCACAACACCTTAGTTCAGATGTTAACAACACACAGTTGTAATCAAAAGCTATAGAACTGCACTCAACACTGATTTCTACCCTCAAATCTGATACCCAAACTTGCAACTGATACACACATTCCTAGAGAGTTTCGCTCTAAAAGCACATACCAAGTAAGTGAGCCAAAACACCCCTATGAGCGGAGAGGGTTACCCTGTCCTAGTTTCATCAAGAGCTGGGGTTCACTATTCAAACAAAGCGGTTTTCACACAATCCCGTATTCAGGTAAGCATCATGTCCTAGTTTGGAACAGTCTCTATGGCTTTCAATATGCAACTAGGCCAAATGATCAAAAAGGATACCTCAGCAAGACTACCTAATGTACCTTTCACACTTAACACCGAGAAATCAAAGAAGAATCAAACAGTATAGCGGTAGTCTAGATCCAATGGTTGTGTTCCCATCGTGGCAGAGCCTACGACCAGTCAGCCCTTTGGTAAGCTTTTAGGCAAGCCTCCAACAAACCGTCCAGGAATAACAGATAGCAAACACAGTGACTTAGGCGTACCAATGCAAATGCAATGCAAAAAAACATATAAGTGTAGATAAAATTTCATATCATGAATCTCAAGTCAAGTTCTCTAAATCCCCAGCAGAGTCGCCAAAATTGTAGCTCGACTTTTTCGCACCCCCCTTTCGAGAGATCGAAATAAGCCCTACAGTTCGGACTCTCGCAATTCTTAATCTGATTTCACAAGTACAATGTGAAATTGATAAATACCAAAGAGTCCAAATTCGGCAAATCTTTTGAAAAATCGATTTTGAATCAAAAACGCCAAAATTGGACTGCTTTGCCAAATACAGAGTCACCACCTAAATATTTTATTTTGAGAAAATTTAGGAAACCCATGACTCATGCCAAAGGTCACGTGTCCGTCATCACCAAGATTGTCTCGGCTCGGAAACTTAGGTACGAGAGGGGAAAGTCATGAATGCATTTGAGCACCCCTGCTCGCCCGATCAAAGATTGACCTCTACTAATCATGATATGATTTTTATCAACATTATATACTCTTATTCCGATTTAATAGGCTAGCATTTACTTTGTGATGTGCGCATACAAGGTATAGACTAGTTTGCCCGAATTGGAACAATTCAATTTCATGTTTGTTTTTCGAAAAAGGTTTGATTTTGCCACTTGACAAAGTGGTCTTAAACGTACATTCATTCAATCATTCCAATTCAAGCAACAAGCTTTCATCCACAGGCACTCAAATAGTTTATCAAGTAAGCACTTAGCCTCATGGCAAGCATGCTAGTCATGGTAGTCACTCACACTCATGCAAGTATGCTAAAGCACTAAAAACTCACCTAATACTCCAAGCTAAGATAAAACAAAAGAGTTAGAAAAATATACATGATCTCTAATTATACAAGATGGCTAATACAATACATGCAATAATGCAACTAAATAGGCTCGGTTACTTAACATGTCATTTGCAACGATTCATAGTATGCGTTTTAAACACGTATTTAACGAGGTATTGAAACGACAATGTAGTTAGAATGATGAACCGAACCTCGGTGTTTGTGGGACAAATGAATGAATGCAAACATACGATATGCTAATTGAAACATGATGCCCTAATCTAACCATCAAAAGCGGATAAATAAAATGGAGAAAGACATGGGGTTGGAAAACATACACATTATTACAACATTTGATGCCCTCGCACAGGAGGGTCTGAATGAATTAAGCTAACTAGCTAACTAAGCTAAACTAAGCTAATTAAGCTAATTATTACAAACCGAATAAATAGCTAAACTACTTAACTAGTTATTACAACAACAAATGAACTAATTAGTTAACTAATCTAGCTAGCTAACTAAAATAATTACATAATAACTAGTTAACTACTTAACTAATTATTACAACAACACAATTGCAATTAATAATTAAACCAAGCAATTAAGTGCTCCGCCTCAGGAAATGAGAGATGTGCACGCGCATGCTTGGATTCCACCCGAAAAAACCATCATTTTGCTCTCGTATGCCTCTATTTGCACAGTTGAACATTTCCAGAACAAATTTGCTTTACCGTAATAATACTCTACTGAGTTTTGCATCAGTGGCCAGCCGGCCAAAGATGAAGGTTACCAGCCACCAACCGACCATGAAAGTGGCCTGCCAACCATCAAAGGTGGTCTGCCGGCCACCTGCCGGCCATGGAAAGTGGCCTGTCAGCCACTAATGCACAGGTTCATCTTGCTGCAACAGAGGACAAACAGAGCATATACAGAGTATTTTCAATGATTGTCTGCACAACTCACTCCTCCTTTTCATGAACAAATCCAAGGAGTTGTGAACCTAAGCCACAAACCACCAATTCAAGCAATTTCATTACATGATGACTTGTGAATCCAAGTGTGCAAGTTCAATAAATGCAAGAAAAAAAGACACAGACCTCTTCCCTTTCATGAATGATCGAGGGAAGTGGTTGACTTTGGAGACTTGGATCATTTCATCACTAGCAAGTATGAAATGGTCCAAGTTCTATGTGTTCAACTAACGTCCGATTGAACACACCAAGTTATTATCTTGCTCACTTTTAGTCCCAAGTTTACTCATTTTAATTTACCAACCATCCTTTAATTCAATTAAGTCCAATGATGAGTTGAGTACACTAAAAGGGAAGAAAGTGTCAAACAAGGGGTAGTTTAAGGCAAGAGAGAGGTGTCATGCCTTTGATAATGAACCCCCAAAAGAGGATTAAACCATTAAGCATTGACCTCAATCTCAAGCTTAAACAATCCCAATGTTGAAACAACCCTCAAAGAAAACAAAGAGTGAAGAAATGAGGAAGGTTGTAGAGATTATGCTTACTGAAATTAAGTGAGAAAAACACTAAAACAATGCAATCAACTTAAACAAATGGTGTCTAAAGGCCTAAAACACCAAGCTTGTAAGGATACTTACACTACAAGCATGTAAAACAAGACTCAAATGCAACAATCAGCCCAAAACAGAGTTAAAACAGTCCAAATCAGAGGTTAAAACATGCTGGAATTAAGCTAAAACAAGCTAGATTAAAATGCTAAAACATGACACAACCTAGGCTAGTAAGCAAGACACAAGGAGGGGAGGCTAACCCCTCCAAATTTAAACTTCAAAACATGATTTTCACCACTGAAAATACTTTGAAAATAAGTGTTTAAAAGCTTAGAAAAAGATAGTAAAAGGGTGGGAAAACAAGGGCGGGAAACACAATGGCAAAGGCCTCCAAAACAAGGTATAGAAAGGGCTATCAACCCTCTAACCTTTAATGGCCTTAAACCCAAGCTTCAGCCCAAAAAACACAAAGTTTTGACAGCCCAAAACAATGGAAAAACAGTAGGAATAGAAGCAAATAAAACAAAGTTACAAGCAAAGTCTTATACCTTTGAAGAGAAGAGCAACTCCAAGCAACAAACCAAGCAAACAACACCTTCTAGAGCTTAAGCCAAGCTCAATAATACCTTAGCTCAAAGATGGTGAGATTTGGTTAAGGGTGTATAGGAATTGTAGTCAAAAGTGTAGAGAATTTGTAGAGAGAGAGGAAAATTTTTGAGTTCAAAATTTTCTAACCTTGCTACAAGAGAGAGGGGGTCCCTATATATAGAAAATATGAAATTCCCTCAAGGAGATCCAACCTTACACGTGGGTGAAGATGGGTGCATCTGTGCAAACAGCTGGCACAGCTGGCATAAAATATCTACAAAATACACTGGCGGCCGGCAAGCCACATCAGTGGCCGGCAGCCCAAAAGTGATGGCCGACAACCTCTAGGGATGGCCGGCAGGCCACCAGAGGTTGCAGGCTGCAAAGACCAAGGCATGGTCTAAAAATGAGACAAAAAGGATGTAGGGTTTGAAATACTCAAAGTTGTGGCGTTCCGCTGAGGATTTCGAGCACTTGGCGAGCAAACAAACTCATCATCGGGTGTGCATGCGAGGACGTCCAAATTGTAAGGGCCGTCAAAAATAGGTATCTACAACATGTCACACACACACTTCAAAATGTACTCAAATGTACATTGCGCTTTATAGATTACCACCAATGATTGGTCTAAATCCGAACTCACATTAATGTTGGGATGTTTATTTTGAATCCCAAGATGGTTCACAATGTATCGCACCCCCCGTAAAGTATAACTTCACAATGGATTCAATTTATGTGACTCCGTCACATTTCATTTTCAAAAGTCACGTATACATTGTTATCAAGATTTGAGAGTACACATTTGAGGATTTCCATTGTCACATTCCATTTTTTCACATTGGATTCAATGTTCACATCACGTCACATTGACTTCATAAGTGTGTGCACTTTTACATTGCACTCTGTAGTTTAGAACTAACGATTGGTGGACGTTTTGAGTGTGTAATTGTCTCATTGCGCAATTGGGCTACATACATGAGAATGTAACTTTCACATTCAATATGAAATCTCATTTACGTGAGGACTATTTATATTTGATATGAAAAATGGATCTATTTCTCTTTCAAACTGTGCCAATAAACTTGATGTAACGACTACTAACATGTAAATCCATCACATTCCATTTGTGTTTCAAATAAATTAGGTTGATGTGAGACATAAGATATCACCTATATTTTGTTTCCTAAAATATATTGTAATTTATCAATTTGGGCCTAGATCAATTTTTGTCTAATTTATTTTTCAAAACTCAAAACTTAAAATTCAAGTTCAAAACCCAAATTTCTTAATCTAAACCCAAATTCCAACCTATCTCCTTCTTTCTCTATTCTTCAAATTCATTCTTAAAATTTCCACTATTTTCTTGCCACCCTTCTCTACCCCTTCTCTCTATTTTTTTTGCCATTTTTTTTTTGTCCATTTCTGTCACTATTTCACTTCTACGTTCCACCAATGATGGAATTAGGAGAAGACTGGCCCCTTGTAGACGTCCCTAAACGTCCCGGGAAAAAATCCCGTTTTGTTCATTTGGGCTTACTACAGTTCGGACTCAAATGTCACGGTTCTTAGTCTGATCTCGCAAAGTGCCATGCAAGATTAATAAATCACCAAAGAGTCCAAATCCGGCAAATCGTTTTGGAAAACTAATTTTTAAGAAAGAAGTGCCAAACATGGACTGCTTTGCCAGATACAGAGTCGCCACCTAAATATTTTATTTTTAGGGAAATTTAGGAAACCCTGACTCGTTACCTAAGGCCGCGTGTCCGTCATCACCAAAGTTACCTCGGCTCGGGAACTTGGGTACGATTGGGGAAGGTCAGCTATGAGCACCCCCGCTCGCCCGATCAAAGATTGGCCACTACTAAACATGATATCTCATTTTTTAAAACACATGCGTTCTTATTCCGGTTAATTAGCTAGAATTACTAGGTGATGCGCACAACACACAAGTATAGACTAGATTGCTTAATTTGGGACAAAGCATTGCATATCCGTTTGTTTGGAAAGCAGTTTGAAGTTTGCTACTCGTAAGTAGGCTAAATCACGGATTTCAATGAATTATCCCAATTCAAGCAACCCAACCTTCACCCACAGGCATTCAGGCAGTTATATCACATAAGCAATTAGCCTCATGGCAAGTATGCTGTCATGTTAACACTTACACACGTGCAAGATGCTAAAGCATAAACACTCACAGTGTACTCCGAGCCAAAACAAGAAACTAGTTAGAAATCATGCATGATCCTAGTTCATGTTAAGATGGCTAATGCAACACATGCAAAATGCAACTAGAATAGGCTCGGCTAATCTAAGAATGGCATGTGAAATGCGACAACTCGATACACGTATTCAAGTTGGAATTGAAATACTATGCAATTAGTATGATGCGCCGAGCCCGGTGCGTGCAATACGAATGAATGTATGCAAACATACTGACATAAGTATGCTAATTGAAACATGGCCTAAAACTAACCATTAAAAACAGGTAAGTAAAAGGGAGAAAGACGTGGGGTTGGAAGACATTCACACACGCACGCACACTTATTACAAAATTCGCCCTCTCGACGGATGGTCCAAATAAATAATACAAACCAAATGATTAATCAACTATCCTAGCTAATTAATTATTACAAACCCTTAATTAATTAACAAATTAATTACAAAAGGAGGCCGCCGTAGCTCCACCTCGGAATAATTGAATGATGCATGCTCGATCGCCTCGCTCGGAAACCCGTTGCCATGCCACATGTTGCCTCTGTTTGCACTGTTTTGCTCATCTGAAAACTGTACAAGTCCCAAGGATGCTTCTGAACCACTCCCTAAGGATTGTGTGATGCCACCGGCCAAGAGATAGGACCACCGGCCATTGGAAAATGGTTATCGACCACTTGTAAGGCTCTCAACCAGATTTTGGTAGCCGGCCAGCACTGAAGATGGCCGACCGGCCATATCTTCCTGCAGAATTCTGTTTTTGCTGTAGCAGAGGACAAACAGTGCATGGCAAGGCATTTACAAGATAGTGTGTGCACAACCACCCTCCCTATCATGCTATAAACTCAAGGGAGTATGGCTCTCGACCTCGGACCACCAATCACGCATTTCAATGCATGATGGCCAAAGGTGCCAAGTGTGCAAATTAATATGGAATGAATGCAACAAAACATATGAATGCCTAGAACTCTATCATGCTTGATCAAGAGCGTCGGCAACCGAGGGCTGAGGCACGTTTCGTCACTTCAAGTACGAAACGTCCCTCGGCCCTCATGTTTGGTTTGACACCCCAAACCAAACACAATGCAATGCATGCAACCAAGTACAATGCAACATGGGAATGTAACAAGTATGCAACAATACTATGCAACCTAAACATGCAAGCATGCAATGTAATGAGCATGCACCAACAATGCCAACAACAAGCATGCGATAACATGCAATCTAGCAAGCATGCAACAACATGCAATGTGACAAGCATGCAACAACATGCAAAGATGGGCTTAAACCAAAATGGGAAGACCTCTGTCATACCCAAAACAGTGGCCAAAACACCAAGACTAAGGCACCAAAATGCGAGACAAACATGCGCACATATTGGTCCATCACTTAGGCCTAAAAGCACAACTCCCAAGAGTGCTCGAAGAGTGACAAAAGTGGAAGTGTAACAACACCATAAGCTCTGAAAATAAGCATGGAATGATGCCAAATCAACCAAACAATGCAAGCAAGGCATGCAAGAAGGCTCAAGGCTTAAGGCTAGCCAAGGAGCTTACACTAAGGCCACATGAACCAAGCCCCAAAGGGGCAAGGTGACTGAAAACAGTCCTAAGGTAGGTCAAAATAGGGCTAGAACATGCATGGGATGTGGTCAAAACATGCTAGAAAGGTGAGCACAAAACAAGACGCATACAAGGCCAAAAGGGGGAATTGCATTACACCTACTACAGCTAAACATGGCATGACTCAACCAAGGGAAATCAGAGCTATAATATGTTAAAACAAACCCCAAAACCCAATGAGATGGCATCCCAAAGACCTAATCATGGAGACATACACAATAGCCCAATCTTAAGACACAAAACAACAACTCTTCAAAGCATTGACAATGTGGCTACACTACATGGACTAAAATGTGATTTCAAATGATGCCAAATCATGAGAATAGTCAAAACAATGCATGCTAGCAACTTGGTGCACAAAGCTTAACAAGCTAGGATGAACTAAGGCTATACAAAGCAATGCACATATGATCAAATCAATACCAAACAGAGCTTAAACATGGTGAAACATGACTAAAAGTTCCTTGGAGTTGAGCCGAAATATGCAAGCATGATGGTCCAAATGCAAAATACATGTTAAGGCAATAGAAGGGATTACAAGGCAAGTACATGGTGCATGCAAGAGACCAACAAACCAACTTAAAACAGAGGTATATCATGCCAAGATAACACCAAATACTTGCTGAAATGAGGCCAAAACATGCTAAGAAAACATGCTACTATGGTGAGCCAACAATGCAAGCAAATAAGACACAAACGGAGGGGGGTGTCCCTCCCCTATTCAAGACTTCAAAACCACTTCTCCACCACTGAAAATCCTTTGGATTTCAGTGGTGAGAAGGTCAAAACAAAAAGGTTTCGAAGCTCAAAAAGAAGGTCACAAAATAAGGCCAAACAAGGCCTAAGAGGGGGTAGACAACCCCCAACCCAAAAGTAACCTTAAACAAACATGTTTAGCAAACAAAAATAGAACTTTTTTCAGTTGGACACTAAGCTTAAAACAGTATGCAAGTATTGCTAAAAGCTTAAGCAAAAATGGGGAATAAAAGAGTAGTTTCTCACCCTTGAAGAACACTTCAAGAACACCAACTCCAGCACCTCCTTCTGATCAAAACCAACTCAAAAACTTTGAAATCAACTCCTTAGCACCTCAGTAACTAAGGGATAGTGTACCACTAGGTGCTTTAGTGCAAAAATATGAACAAAAACACCCTTTAGAATACTATTACACACACAACTATAGAGAGAGAAGAGATATAGAGAGAGAGTGATATATATCTTCTATATCAGTTGGCTGAACCCCTGGAAAGGGAGAGGAGGCTCTCCTTTTATAGGAAGTCCAACTCAAAGCTTCCAAGAGAAGCTAAGTGTTGGTTCAAATCCCTCCATACATGTGTATTGTGCGTGCCAGCTGTGCCAACTGGCAAAAATATCTGCCAAAAGCAGATGGAAATGGGTCGGCCGGAAAATATGGCCGATCGACCAACAAAGGTGGCCGACCGGCCAACACTCTTGGCCGATGGCAAGAAAAAAGGGCCGATGGCTTCAAGCCTTGGCCAATGGGTTGAGGAAATGGCCAACAAGCCACCCCCTTCCTTAAAAGCAAAAACACAAATGTTTAGTCCACAACCAAGCACAAAACAGTCATGTTGAGAGATCTTGAGCCAAGGCGCGCGACCGAAACCTCCGAGAACTCAAAACGAACACGAGCATGGTTGATCATCGAGTATTCAAACGATGACGTCCAAGTCTTGAGGACAAGGGAGAGGAGGCTCTCCTTTTATAGGAAGTCCAACTCAAAGCTTCCAAGAGAAGCTAAGTGTTGGTTCAAATTGTGCGTGCCAGCTGTGCCAGCTGGCACAAAAATATCTGCCAAAAGCAGATGGAAATGGGTCGGCCGGAAAATATGGCCGATCGATCAACAAAGGTGGCCGACCGACCAAAAAGGTGCTGATCGGCCAACACTCTTGGCCGATGGCAAGAAAAAAGGGCCGATGGCTTCAAGCCTTGGCCAATGGGTTGAGGAAATGGCCAACAAGCCACCCCCTTCCCTTAAAAGCAAAAACACAAATGTTTAGTCCACAACCAAGCACAAAACAGTCATGTTGAGAGATCTTGAGCCAAGGCGCGCGACCGAAACCTCCGAGAACTCAAAACGAACACGAGCATGGTTGATCATCGAGTATTCAAACGATGACGTCCAAGTCTTGAGGACGGTCAAAAATGGGGTGTCTACAGTTGCCTCTCTTTTGACAGAACTTGAACGTCATAACAATGACGGGAGTGAATGTCAAAACCTAGAAACGACCCATTTTCGACAAGGCCAAAGACTTAGACAAGCATACAAGAAGCAAAGATATGTGCCCGAAGGCGGGGGCAAAATGCAAAGGACATGCACGATGCTGAACATAACTTATGATCATGCAAATAAAGGTGTAACAAAGCAAAACATGCAACAGTTTTAAGCAGGCGAACATAAATCTAACTACATTACATGCAGAAAGGATGTAAGAGAATTATGCAATTCTCACTGCGCCTTACGCGGAGAAGATTAAAGGCGACTACCGAGGACACCCAGAGTCTCAAACACAACATCCCTCAATGTATCATACGCAAGAGAGGCAAAAGAGTACCTCTCAGCGTGGCATACGCATGAGAGGAAATGAAGCATCTCTCAGCGTGGCACACGCATGAGAAGAAGGAGAGCATCTCTCGGCGTGGCACACACGTGAGAGAAAAGAAAGCAATAAAGCACAATGCACATAACAGTGCGAATACATCCAAACGCGGCACGCGAGTGGAGAAAGGTTGCGCAAGAAAGTGCGATGCACATAACAGTGCAGGTACGTCCAAACGCGGCATGCGAGTGGAGAAAGGTTGCGCAAGAAAACGCGATGCACATAACAATACGGATACGTCCAAACGCGGCACGCGAGTGGAGAAAGGTTGTGCAAGAAAGCGCGATGCACATAACAGTGCGGGTACGTCCAAACGCGGCACGCGAGCGGAGAAAGGTTACGTCCAAATGCGACACGCGAGTGGAGAACGGTTTACGTCCAAACACGGCACGCGAGTGGAGAAAGGGTTACGTCCAAATGTGGCACGCAAGTGGAGAAGGGTTACGTCCAAACGCGACACGCGAGTGGAGAAGGGATACGTCCAAACGCAGCACGTGAGTGGAGAAAGGTTACGTCCAAACGCGGCACGCGAGTAGAGAAGGGATACGTCCAAACGCGGCACGCGAGTGGAGAAAGGTTACGTCCAAACGCGGTACGCAAGTGGAGAAGGGTTACGTCCAAACGCGGCACGCAAGTGGAGAAGGGATACGTCCAAACGCGGCACGCGAGTGGAGAAGGGTTACGTCCAAACGTGGCACGTGAGTGGAAAAGGGATACGTCCAAACGCGGCATGCGAGTGGAGAAAGGTTACGTCCAAACGCAGCACGCGAGTGGAGAAAGGGATACGTCCAAACGCGGCATGCGAGTGGAGAAAGGTTACGTCCAAACGCGGCACGCGAGTGGAGAAAGGATATGTCCAAACGCGGCACGCGAGTGGAGAAGGGTTACGTCCAAACGCGGCACGCGAGTGGAGAAGGGATACGTCCAAACGCGGCACGCAAGTGGAGAAAGGGATACGTCCAAACGTGGCACGCGAGTGGAGAAGGGATACGTCTAAACGCGGCACGCGAGTGGAGAAAGGGATACGTCCAAACGCAGCACGCGAGTGGAGAAAGGTTACGTCCAAATGCGACACGCGAGTGGAGAAGGGATAGAGTCAAACTGAACCGGAGTTTCTCTTGAATGAATTATACATACAATATCGTGCCTGGTTTCACCATCTTCAAATGAACCATACATACAATATCATGCCTGCAAAAGAAAGAGACTTAACAGGTACAATTTTGTTAGAAACATGCATAACAATGCAATTTAAAACTGCGTGACAACGCGAGTAAAGTGTGCATAGCAATGCAGGTAGAACATGCGAAACAACGCGAGTTAAAGACGTACATAACAATGTAAATAATGAATGTAACAACGCAAGTTAAGGGTATGCGAAACAACGCGATTTAAAGAAGTTTGAAAAACAATGCAAGTTAGATGAGTTTGCAAAATAATGCAGGTTAGAGGGGTGCAAGACAATGCACATAATCGAACAAAACAATGCGAATGAAATATGCAACAATGCGAGAGATTGACATGCATGATAATGCAAATGGAAGATGCATGACAATACGAGTTGTTGAAATGCATGACAATGCAAACAAAAGATGCATAACAATGCACGTTATTGAAATGCATGACAATGCAAATGAACTGAAATGCACGTTGTTGAAATGCATGACAATGCGCGTTGCTGAAATGCATGACAATGCAAATGAAAGATGCATGACAATGCAAGTTGTTGAAATGCATGACAATGCAAATGAACTGAAATGCACGACAATGCATGTTGTTGAAATGCATGACAATGCAAATGAAAGATGCATGACAATGCAAATAAAAGATGCATGACAATGTAAATGAAATATGCATGACAATGCACTTAGTTGAAATGCATGACAATGCAAATGAACTGAAATGCGTGACAATGCACGTTGTTGAAATGCATGACAATGCAAATGAAAGATGTATGACAATGCACGTTGCTGAAATGCATGACAATGCAAATGAAAGATGCATGACAATGCAAGTTGTGTGCGCTACAACGCATATAGGCGCGCATAACGATACAAGTGAACAGTGCATAACAATGCGAGAATGGTGATACAGTTATATCTGTGGGTATCAGATTCAGTTTTGGGACAGTAATTTGGGACTTATGCAGTTTTCAGAGAAGCAAAACAGTGCAAACAGAGGCAACATGTGGCATGGCAATAGGTTTCCGAGCGAGGCGATCAAGCATGCATCATTCAATCATTCCGAGGTGGAGCTGCAGCGGCCTCCTTTTGTAATTAATTTGTTAATTAATTAAGGGTTTGTAATAATTAATTAGCTAGGATAGTTGATTAATCATTTGGTTTGTATTATTTATTCGGACCCTCCGTCGAGAGGGCAAATTTTGTAATAAGTGTGCGTGCGTTTGTAAATGTCTTCCAACCCTACGTCTTTCTCCTTTTTACTTACCTGCTTTTAATGGTTAGTTTTAGGCCATGTTTCAATTAACATATTTATGTCAGCATGTTTGCATACATTCATTCGTATTGCACGCACCAGGCTCGGCGCATCATACTAATTGCATAGTATTTCAATTCCAACTTGAATACGTGTATCGAGTTGTCGCATTTCACATACCATTCTTAGATTAGCCGAGCCTATTCTAGTTGCATTTTGCATGTGTTGCATTAGCCATCTTAACATGAACTAGGATCATGCATGATTTCTAACTAGTTTCTTGTTTTGGCTCGGAGTACACTGTGAGTGTTTATACTTTAGCATCTTGCATGTGTGTAATCAGTTGGTTGAACCCCTGGAAAGGGAGAGGAGGCTCTCCTTTTATAGGAAATCCAACTCAAAGCTTCCAAGAGAAGCTAAGTGTTGGTTCAAATCCCTCCATACACGTGTATGGAGGGGGGGAATTGTGCGTGCCAACTGTGCCAGCTGGCACAAAATATCTGCCAAAAGGAGATAGAAATGGGTCGGCCGAAAAATATGGCCGATCAACCAACAAAGGTGGCCGACCGACTAAAAAAGGTGCCGATCGGCCAACACTCTTGGCTGATGGCAAGAAAAAAGGGCTGATGGCTTCAAGCCTTGGCCGATGGGTTGAGGAAATGGCCAACAAGCCACCATCTTCCCTTAAAAGCAAAAACACAAGTGTTTGGTCCACAACCAAGTACAAAACAGTCAAGTTGAGAGATATTGAGGCAAGGCGCGTGACGGAAACCTCCGAGAACTCAAAACGAACACGAGCATGGATGATCATCGAGTGTTCAAACGATAACGTCCAAGTCTTGAGGACGGTCAAAAATGGGGTGTCTACACCCCTCTATTTCTGTAAAAAAATTTATTTACCATTAACACTTTTAATGTATATATATATATATCTTATTTTATAAATAAAATGGCCCTCAATATAAAAGATGTGTATCACATTCTTCTACAATCTTACGTTCTCTTTTTATTTGCTACTCAAAAAATTTATTTATCCTATTAGAGATTACTTCTATAGTATTTAAATTTTTTTATGTGTATATATAGTTTATATATTATATTGTACATACATATGCTTTTGCATATATAGTGAAAAAAATCTATTTATCTTTGACCCTCTTGATAATGAAATTCTGATTCCATCCCTAATTACGACCACTCTTCATAAAACATCCGAAGACCTATTTGTTTGGTGAAAAAAATGAAAATAAAAAGCACTAGTTATTTAGGGGTTTTTTTTTAAGGTCCCTGGTATTATGATTTTATAGCATAAAGGACACTCAATATTTTCATGATGTCTAAGGTCCCTCAACATCAATCTAGAGAAAATTCAATCCAGAGAAAATTCGATCCAGAGAATTTCTCTGGACAAATCACAGAGAAAATTCAAATTTCTCGAGATACATCACAGAGAAAATTTCAAATTTCTCTGGACACATCACAGAGAAAATCTCACCAGAGAATTTCTCTGGATTCAACCCAAAGAAATTTTCCTCTCCACTCCAGAGAAATTTACTCATTCCCAGAGAAAATTCCCTCCAACCAGAGAAATTCACTTGTTGTCTGCAGTTTGATAGAAGGGTTCAAGAATATAACCAATACGAGACACAATGCAATACATGGAACTAAAGAGTGTGCATCTTCATATTGATAGCTCACCAATGCCTTGAATCAACACTTCTGTTAACACTGTAAATTTCTCTGCCCTCATCTTCTCCAAATTTCTCTGCTTTCCATATACTTTCTACTCTCCCAGAGAAATTTATCTGTCTTTCCACAAAATTACATCTCCAGAGAAATTCTCTGCCCTCCATGCCTCTTCTAGACTCAATACTCCAGAGAAATTTGACTTCACAGGCCTTCCCACAAAATTACCTCTCCAGAGAAATTTTAAATTTCTCTGGCCTCCCAAGCCTTTCATGGACTCTCAAGAAAAATTTCAAATTTATCTGCCTTACATATACTTTCCATATACTTCTCACTCTCCAGAGAAATATCCCAAGATAATGGATATTTGTGATTACATGGACTCTCCAGAGAAACCATGACTGATCGTGAAAATTTGACAAACAAATTAATTCTTCAGAACGTTAAGACTTTCCAATCGGAGACTCGGATCGGGAGCTTTGTAGATGCAAATTAGGAAAGTTAAAGTCAGAAACAAGACATTGAAGATGTCTTTGAAGTTGTTCAATGAATCGATTTGGGGGATTCTGAGGAACGATGTGGTTCTATTAGGGCAGTAATTGAGGACGTCTTCGATGAAATTGATGAAGAGATTAGAGATGGTTTCTTCATCGATTGAGTTTGTGAATTTGGAGTTGAGTTTGAATGGTTTTGAGGTCCAGAGAGAGATTGAGAGGTTGTAATCTACGAGAATTGAGAATGAGAGAGAGAGAGAGAGAGAGGATAGAGGGAGATAGTGGTGGGATTGGAATAACAAAGGCAAATAAACTTAAGAAGAGAAACAATAATCAACGGCGCTGAATTTCTCTGTGATAGATGGGAGGGACCTTAGACATCAAAAAATAATATTGTGGATGTCTTCCATTACTAAAATTGGGAGAGAGACCTTAGACTAATTTTCCCAGTTATTTATAGATAGTTTTATTTTTGGAAAAATTACCCATAAATCCTATCCTGAAAAAAGTTAAACCATTTAGTCCTTTAAGTTTTTTTGTATACCATTTAGTCCTAATGTATTGCCAGATTATTGAAGGTGTGATTTGATTCCATTTATTTTTACATCACTACCCTTTTGAGGGTGTGATTTCTCTCTTTCTCTCTCTGCAACTAGATAGATTCATTGATTCAAAGGAGTTGCAGATAGATTCATTAATTAATTTTTTATTTTTAGGTACATCGGTAAGTAATATCAAAGAAACTTCAACTCACTTTCTTCGCACTTGGATCATAACGTATACACGACTTTTCCTTCTTTGAAATTTCTGCGTAATTATCACACGACCTCTTCCAGAGATTACAAGTATACATATAGAACAATCAAACTTATAAACTCACATCAACCACAACAATCACAATTCTGTGTCACATAATGCGAAAAACGTTTCTGAGAAAAAGAACAACATCAACAATCCCAATGTCTCACAACACAACTACTCACCGAACCAACAACAATCGCGAATACTCAAGCTTCTTCCCTTCAATCACTTACTTTTTCTTAGCATCAAACAGCATCGGAGCAATGTGCAGAGCCTACAGTCGATCCGACTATGCCTTGCTATTCTTCATCGTCTTCGCTTACTCTGTTTTTCTCTTGTTAGATCGCTATTCTTTGGCGTACTAGAAATTGCCTCCTCACGAGAAATCGATCAAGAAGAACTTATTGAAATTCGCCATTTGGTTCTTGTTTTCTTTGATTATGTTCGGAGTCGTGTTCCAATTCGGACCTTATTTTCCTCATCCAGGGTATGGATTGTCTCTCTTCTTTGTTGCGACGATTGGAAGTGCTTTTCTTTTCTATGTTTATATGATTTTTGATGGGACGAGTGGTTGGGATGAGTGTGAACCAGAGGAGAAGAGAAAATTCTCGGAGTGTGTCGAGAAAGTGAATGAAAGCAAAATCGAGTGCTGTGATTTTGTTCTGGAGAACGTATAGTTTTCCTAGAAAATTAAAACAAAAGGTTTCGCTTGAATTGTCCCTACAGTTTGAGAGTGCTGAATAACCCTAATTTCTTGTGCCCAGTAATGCTATTGTGTGTGTGTGATATGGATTTTGGAGTGTGGATTTTGGGGGTGAATTATAAATAAATAATACTACTTAGTGTGTTTTGTCTTGCGGCCTCGGCGATTGGGTTTGGGGGTTTGGGGGAGGTGGTAGGCTCGCCATTAATGGAAGCTCTGGGAGGTTTTGAGTTATGCAATTTGGGAGGTCTGGGAATGGGGATTGGAAAGGTTTCAGATCCGATACGATCAAACCTTGTGAAGATTTCTCTCTGCGTGTCTTCGATTGTGAAGATTTCTCTCTGTGTGCCTTCGATCGCGACGATGCCTTGGCCTCTTTTTGAGATCGAAATCCCTCTTTTCTAAGTTCTCTCTCTATGTAAATATAAATGTATATGTATGTATATAATTTTTTTTTCTTTATATATGATAAATCTCCATGATTGAAAGATTAAGAGAAACAGAGAAATCGATCAATGACAGAGAAGATGATCAAAGTGGAGTTTTGTTGATAGTGGAGATGCGATTTGAAAAATGGGAGTCTGAAGAACATCACTGTGTTAACGATTAGGCCCTAAAATTCAAATTCTTTGTTGATGTTGTTGGACCGGAATGTTTGATGTTCACATGTTGATGATTAATGTTGGTGATGTTCGATATTTGATGATGTTTTTTTAAAGTTTGATGTTGTTGATGTTTTTTGATGATGTTTTGTTGATGTTTGATGTTGTTGATGTTTGATGATGCTTTTATGATGTTGTTGATTTTTGATGATTTTTTTTAGTGATGTTGGTGATGTAGTTGACGATGTTTGATGATGTTTTTATGATATTGATGATTTTTTATGGTATTTTTTAGTGATGTTGGTGATGTAGTTGATGTTGTTGATGGTGATGAACACCAACCCAAAAAAAAGGCCATTAACATCGGCGTAACGATGTATTTGGAAGGAAAATAAACATCTACAGAGTTTTGGGCATTTTAGTCAATACCACGTTGGGGTTTTCCTCATTTACCCTTACTAAAAAGCGCAAAATATAGTCTAACACTGGTTATTTTGTCATTAATATTAGCTTGGGACTAATTGGATCATAAGATAAAACATAGGACCAAATGGGTCATAAGATAAAGATTTGAGATTTATTGGTGCATTCCCCTTTATTTTTTGGGATAGAAATATTTTTTAAAAATAAAATAAAAAACATTTTGTGTGTGTTTATTTTGTCAAACCAGTTTAATTTTTTATTTTTTTTAAAAAAGTTTGAAAGTTGACTTTTTTTTTATTTATTATGAAAAAAAGTACATAAAAATATAGAAGTGATATGATTTAAAAAAATCAATAAGTCAATAAATTCTCTTTTTTTAAGGTTACCAAAAAGGCATAAACCAATCATGATTTGGTTTTGAGTTTTGAGTCTTAAAATTTTAATATAATATTTTTATATAATAACGGTTTATTTAATTTTTTTGTGTAAAATTAATTTACAAGAATTTTTTTTTTTTTTTTTGGTATAAAATATTTTATGATGAAATAAATGGAGTCTAACCAAACCAAACAAAATCAAATCTTAAATCCCATAAAATAGACGGAGTCTAAGGGTCAAAGCAAAAAAAATAAATAAACTTTAGAACCAAAATGAACACAAAAAAAAAAAAAATAAAAAAAATAAGATCAAAGTGAAAAGAGGCGAAATATAATTCTCTAAAAAAAACAAAAAACAAACAATTTTTAAAAACTCAACAAAAAGAAAAAAATCCACTAATTTCCTTTCCTATGTTAAAATCCAATTTGTAATAGGACTGGATTCCAAACGCAAACTATAAATATAGGTTTCCACATTGCTACTCCCCTGACTCCGACTCCGACTCCGATTCTCCTCTCACTTTGGTATCTCTCTCTCTCTCTCTCTCTAGCATCTATGTATATGCATATGTTTATTCACGTTAGATTCGTTCGCATACTCTAGTTTTTTTTGGGATGTTTGGCTGTTGTGTTCGATCAATTTTCTCTTTTAACAAGTTTTCTGAGATTTTTTTGTTGAATGGAATGTACCACTTCTATCAAAATCGATTATTGGAGAACAGTGGCATAGTCGGAATTTATTTTAGAGGAGTCATTAAACAAGTTATCGTCAATTTCATCATGTAAAATTTTTAGTTATTATACAACCTATCAAAATCAACTCCTACAAAATACATTTGAATTTCATATATTTCTAATCACATCGACAAAAGTAATTAAACTTGTCAAATTACATGTAAAAACAAAAATTCGGGCATAAAAACTATTGTTTTATCAAAAATAAATCCTATAGAATTTGGTTTCCAAAAATCACTGCATGATAACTTCACTATTTATACCGATAATAGAACCTGTAATTCTTATGTGAAATTTTCAAATTGACCAAGGTGTTGCTAAGAAACACACTTAACATGAATAGTTATTTTAACTTATTGGATGCTAATAGTCTTTCAACGAGGCGGTCATTAGAGATTTGTCTCGTGTTGGCTCTTTGAGTCACTTACGCTTGATTTATATGGTTTAGAGACCGTTTCACTATCTATATGGCTCTAAATTTTTAACCCTCGGTCTTGAGATGGTCTAGCGGGCCAAGTCTTCTGTCTTTAGTCTATTTTTTTGTCGGGAATTTAGTAGTCTTAGTACTAGTAAATATTAATTATGTGTATATAGAACTGTGATTTAAATTGTATGATACAACCCATTGATCTGTTTTAAGCATGAAGTTAATCAAATTATGAAACTCTTTCATCCCAAATTTGGAGGGTAATATAAAGTAGGTCTTTGTAAACTAAAAGTAAAAGGGCATTAGAGTGACAAATGGTTAATTGACATTGTATTTAGGCTCCGTTTGGGAAGGGCTACATTGGGCTTTTTTGGCTATTTTAGCCACAAAAGACAAAATAGGCTATTTTAGCCACAAAAAACAAAACATCACATCCAACCCATAATCATTACACTCTTCTCTCACAAAAAAAGTCAAAAAAGCCAAAAAGCCCTTCCCAAACCAAGCTTTTTAGCCCAGGCTAAAATAGCCAAAAAAGCTAAAAAGCCAAAAAGCCAACCCACTTCTTAATTTAAATGCAATCCAAGACGTGAAGTTGTTGATCATTGAAGTTCTGTCTGAAGCAACCATGCAAGTAGATTAAGAACTTCAGTAGGATTTGCAGTCCCTTAAGCGGTACCAAAGGACAATAATCTTGTGTTGTGTTACTAGGTGTATGCTTCTTCTCTTTTCTTCTTTGTTTCTTTTCAATATAGCAAAAGCTACTTACATTACAAGAATTTACAATTCAAATATCAATGTATTAGGACTTTATTTAGACAATTCCTATACATTTGTTGTTTGAGGAAGCTATTAGCTGTACGACTCGCATCTTCGTCTGCAATATGATTTTCAACAATAGATGCCTTGGGTAAGGAGGTTGAACCTATCCCTCAGCACAAACCGCAAGGCAATCAAAAGGAACTACTTGAGGCTGTGCACATTAAAGTTATTATAAATTCTGCACAAAGCACCAAGAGTAGTGGGAATCCTTTTAAGGGGTCCAAATGTGGAGTCACTGAAACTCATACACTTTTTAGAGTTATTCAGCCTCCAAGTAATAAAATGGAGAGGCAAAAAAAGAAGAAGAAGGAGAAGAAAATGTTTACAATAATTGGAGAAAGAGCTCACTCTGATCAACTAATTATAAGCTTTTCAACTGTGAATAAGATTTTTAAAATGCTATTGTTGTTTATCGCATCTCGTTTTGATTTCCATAATACCATGAAAAAGTGATGAATGGATTTTCCAATATTGATTGGGTCTGAGAATTGATCTTGATAAGGCTAGGTCCCATTAGGACTAGGTTGAAAGCTGTTCAACTCAGTGGATTTACAGATTTTATTAAGTTCTTTCTCACCCATATGTTTACAAATTTCAATCAATATTTCTTGCTTATATAAGTTGATGCTTAAATTTCTCTTTATACATCATTCATGCATTTTGTTTGTAAAAAGCTGACCCCAATTAATTATCTTTCTTATGAGAACTACAGTGTCGAGTTCTTTGCCACTGGAACCTAGCAAGATGTGGAATGCGCTCGCTGAAATTAGTGATTCTGAATTCACACTGGAAGAAGTTGATATCTTGAAGAAGAACAAAAACATATTCAAGGACAACATCCCGAGAAAAGAAGTAGAGCAGTTCTTCGCAAATCTTCCTGAAGATATCATCTTTGACATTCTTGTTAAAGTTCCAGCAAGAGACCTTCACGAAAATGTTAGGCTGGTATGCAAAGCATGGAAAGGAATGATCTCTACAAGTAATTTCATTGCCCAAAATGCACTCCAAGTGAAACCTAAATTACTGATACAGAGCGTAACCTTCACGAGACCCTGGTATGTCAAAGTAAAAGCAATGGAGGTTGATGAAGAGCGGCTTGACTACAAGTTGAGTGATTTTGAACTGCCCCAATCAGTTCGTGTCAGGTCCAGCTGTAACGGTTTGCTTTTAGTAAGTGACATGAGGGAAATGAGGGTGCTACAAGTCATGAATCTAGTGACCAAGTGTTGTTTGACACTCCCTCTACACCCTCCATTTTGTATACACAAAGGTTGCGGGGCAGCTCTGGGATTTGACCCTTGTACCAAGAAGTACAAGGTGGTGCACATTTGCACTCTTTTGTTTCGTTTTGAGATATTCACCATAGATGGTTCTGATAATGCATGGAAAAGGGTTTGTGGACCATGGAAGCACCCATTTGAGTGGCCCTTCGACTTGGATTTTCATTTGAACGACCCGGTATTGGTAAATGAGCGATTTGTGCACTGGTATGTTAATTCAGATGAATACGTCATCTCTATAGATTTAAGCAATGAAAGAGTTATCAAAACACATCTTCCTGATCGTGGCAAGGGAATAGACAAGCATAGGTACACTTTGCTGGAGCTTGATGGGTATCTTTCTTTAGTGCACAATGCTTCCAATACCCAAATTGATGTCTGGATTTTGGAAGACTTTCACAGTCAGATTTGGTTGAAGAAACATAGTATTCTAGCAGAGTCCATAAAGTACACAATATCAAACGATTCTTCATCATGCAGCAAGCAGGAAAATGCTTTTCCAAATCTTAGCAAACTTGTTCCCCTTGCTAGTACAAGAAAGGGTGAAATTTTGATTTTTAAGCACAAAAGCTCTGGTACAGATTTTCGCTTTTATCTATACGAGACAAAGAACAGAGAGATGAAGAAATTCAAGATGACGATTAGGGCACAGCTCTTCTTCATACCCCATGCTAGCAGCTGTTCTCATTGGAGGACTTCCTACGGGCCATGAAGTAATACTTAGTTTGGCATGTATAAGGGTAGCTTATTTCTTTGAGAAACATCTATTCAAATATTTCCTTCATGAATTTTTTTTTGTGTCCTTAGCCAATGTATATATTTAATGGAGGTGAATTGATTAAATAGAATTGAGTCATGCTGAAGAAGAAGTTGCTTGTTTTAGAAGTTTTCGATCAAATTAACTGAAATTAGTGTACTTTTGGGATGTTGTTGCTTGACTACTTTGGAATACATTGGAATGGTAACTGAAAATTCTTTTGTTAATGTGTTTGGCTTTCACTATTTGCTGATCAAGATTGTATAAAGTTTCATCTATTTCTGAACCTCTGAATTACGTTTACACCGACAGAATTCTTAGAATCTCTACAGATTGGTCTCTGATGGCCCTTTCTTGACTAAAAAAAACTAGTAATCTGTTGAATGCATATTTATTTTTTACTTAATTGAAGTCCTAATGTTGCTCTGTGCTTCTCATGAATGCTTTACTACATCATGCCAATATTTCACCAGAGCATTTTTCCCCAAAATCTAATGACATAGGCCTGAGTTTTTGTTAGGTGATTTATCAATTATTTTCCAATCATAAGCTCTTAAATGCCATCAAGATCAATGAATTAAGGCACATGCATTCAATCATGCTTATACATTTTTCCACTTTCATCAGAATTGGTGTATGTGACCTTCACAATTAGGGACTCCTTGTGTACATGAGAGAGGGATACATTTCCATAATGTATTACATTTTCTCTTTCTTATTGTAAAGTTGGCAACAACTACAACATTATTCCATTTTCAGCCGAATTGGTGTCCAATCTCTCTCATTAGATACGGACTCCACAATTTGTAAGAGAGATAGATTACACCACTACAATACAATGTATCCATTATACAAAATATAACATTCTTTCATTTTCATTTGAATTGGTTCTTCTAATATGAAAATTAGTAGCATGTTCATTTTAGGTTGGGTTTGACAATTGATTTTTTATCTTTTATTTTAAAATCACTTTCAGGTTCTACTTAGACTTGAAAATAAAAAATAAAAAAATTTAAAAACATCTACTAAAGACCCCAAAAAACAAAAGAGCTTAAAAAGTTGGTTTTTTTTTTTTTGGAATTTTCTTTTCCTTTTAGATTTATATATATAGATGAATGCCTATTTTTGAAAGTTGACATTTTAATAAAAAAGTTAAAAAATTATTATAAAAAAATAAATTATTCTTTATAATTTTTTTTCGTAAAAAATTTAAAAATTATTTAAAAAATCAATTCTTAAAACAATTCTAAATAAACTTGGAAAGTGAAAATTTTTAATCCCCTTTCTTTTTCAATTTTTTTAACTTTATTTTGAAAAAGTGTGTATAAAAGTATAATAGTAGGGGTGGGCGCGGGTCGGTTACGGCCACGAAACCTCCAATCCGCCATCCGTCCGCCAGGTTGGCGGATTGGAGAAAATCAATCCGCATCCGTCCGCCAATCCGGCGGATGTGGATTGAGCGGATTGGTGGTTTGGCGGATGGATGCAAATCGGTTTGGCGGTTTAAAATTTTATAAATTTTCAACATAATTCAACTTATGCACTTCCTCAAAAAAAATATATATATATATATAACAGTTAATGACTTAAAAAAGTATTACAATTACTGCATGCTTCATCCAAATAAAGAAATTTTGAAACTTTAGAATATCACAATCACTGCATGTCTCATCCACATATTACAATCACAGCATGCCTCATCCACATAAAATATTACAATCTGTGATTCTTAAAATATAAAAACAATGCAAACCATCAAAACCATGAACAAAGCAATAGTAGAGATTGTATGTCTCTGTATTGTTACATTTATATATGTTTTTGAAAACAAAAACCAACCAGCATATATTATATTTTATATTTATTACTTTTAGAGTTAGATTTAAAAATCAAAAAATATAAATAAATAATATGTTTATTTTTTTCAATTCAAAAAATATATTTAAGTTAAAAACTTTTTTTAAACAGAATATTTGAACTATTTTTCAATTGAAAACACAAACAAAATATTCAAATAAATTGAAAACACAAAATCTTATAAATTACTAGGGTACTTGCGGTTTGGCGGTTCGGTTGCGGCCAAAGGAACCTCAAATCCGCCATCCGTCCGCCAAATTGGCGGATTGGAGAAAATCAATCCGCAACCGTCCACTCGACATCACGCATCCGTCCAAAATGCGGCAGATCGATTCGGTTCGGTCGGTTTTGACGGATCGGTATATCCGCTGCTCACCCCTATATAATAGAGAAGAAAAAAAAAATAAAAGGAAAGGAAAGAGAAAGGAGAAAAAAAAATAAAGGAAAAGGAAAGAGAAAAGGAGAAAAAAAAAAATAATAATAAAATAAAGAATAGTATATGACTTGCAGAGAGATTGGGAGAATTCAGCCCTAACCCAACAAACAAGGGCACAAATCCCTTTAAATTCTTTTCATACAAATAACAAAGCTGTTTTAATGTTTTGATTGTTCAAAAAGTACATAAGAAAACAAAATCAACTTTCACTCCCAATCTCCACAACTCACAGTCCCTCCACATTCCCAAAAACAAACCAAACCACCACCACCACCACCACCACCACCACCATGTTTTCAGATCAAATCCTCTTCCACTACAGCCTCCTCTCTCTCTACATCGCCGCCCCCTTCACCGCCCTCTCTCTCCTCTTCCTCCAAGCCCCGTACGGCAAGCACCGCCGTCCAGGGTGGGGCACCACCATCTCCCCACCCCTAGCCTGGTTCCTCATGGAAAGCCCCACCCTCTGGCTCACCCTCCTCCTCTTCCCTTTAGGCCAAAACCACTCCAACCCAAAATCCCATTTCCTCATCTCCCCCTTCCTCTTCCACTACCTCCACCGCACCCTCCTCTACCCTCTCCGTCTTCACCTCAAAACCCACCACCGGAAAACCACCTCCTCCGGTTTTCCGGTGTCCGTCGCTGCCATGGCCTTTTTCTTTAACTTGTGGAATTCCTACTTGCAAGCCAGATGGGTCTCTCACTATGCCACCTACGAAAATGATGGGTGGTTTTGGTGGCGGTTTGCCGGTGGAATGGTGGTTTTTGTAAGCGGTTTTGCGGTGAATGTGTGGTCTGACATGGTTTTGGTGGGCTTGAAAAGTGAGGGTGGAGGTGGGTATAAGGTGCCCAGAGGAGGGTGGTTTGAGGTTGTGAGTTGTCCAAATTATTTGGGGGAGATTGTGGAGTGGTCGGGCTGGGCTTTTATGACTTGGTCTTGGGCTGGGCTTGGGTTTTTTTTGTACACTTGTGCTAACTTGATGCCTAGGGCACAGGCCCATCACAAGTGGTATTTGGAGAAGTTTGGGGAGGATTATCCTAAGAATAGGAAAGCTGTCATCCCATTTGTATATTGAGGACTTTTTAGATGCTCCATTTGGATATTGATTAATATTAATGGCCTCGTTTGGGAAGTGGCTATTTTAGTAGGTTATTTGGTTTTTTGGTTATTTTAGTGGCTATTTTAGTTTTTGTGTTTGGGAAGATGAGATGATTTTTTAATTGAGTTATTGTATTGAAAAGTGTGTTGAAATGATGTTTGAATTTGAAATGACAAATTTGTTCCTAAAATTATAATTTTTTAAATTGATTAAAGGAGCAAAATGGTAATTTTGCTGCTTAGGTACCCATTGCCGGCTGTGACAGTGTAGGCACTGTCCAGCGCTGTCACCTTTTTTTTTTTTTTTTTTTTTTTGAAAAATCCTCCAACAGTGCTGCTTTTTGCTTTTTTTCTCCAAATAGGCTATCATAGCCTCTTTAGCCGATTCCCAAACAGCGCCAATAAATGATGAGAGTCTTTACTTAATTTTTTTTATTTTGTATTTTTAATTAATCATATAAATATGTCTTGAGATTCTAAAAATTTTTGTATTTAATTTTTTTTATATCAAATTGTGATATAAAAAGTATAAGGTGACACAGAACATAAATTTGGGATCAAAGAATTTTGTGATGAAGCAATTTGAGTAACCAATTCTAAGTTTGAACCTTTTTTTGGTAATTTCCTAAAATTTTTAGTTGTTTCAAGTCCTGATAAATGTTTCTCGAAGTTAAAATTTTAAAAGGTGTTGAGAAAATATATTTTTTAATGATACATTCAAACTGTCACCAAATTTCAGCATTATTTTTCTGTGTGTGTTTCTTTACTTGATAAGGCTTACAAGAAGTATTTCTTGTTTCATTTTGTACTTTTCAAGGATACATCCAAACTACTAACAAATTTCAGCATATTTTCTTCTCTCTATCTCTTTCTCTTTCATAATAAAACTTACAAATAGTATTTCTTGTTTCACTTTGTAAAGAGAACATACGAAACGACATTTGTAATATTGGAACAAAATTGTCAAATTATAATATTTTGATATTCTATTTACAACTGAAAATAACATGCCAATTTTATATTTATATAGGTTGAGACTACAATTACAAAAGCAAGAAGAGGTTTATTTTGTCCATTTTTGGGGAGGATTGTTTAAGAAAATTTTGAATTGGGACGGATTGAAAGTTGGTCCAACTTTGCCCTCTTGAGGTGTCTTATTTGAACGATTTGGAAACAACATACGTATCATGGTGTGATTTTAAAACAATTAATTCACTTTCAGTCTCCAGTGTAACAACATAAATTTCCTCTCTTTGATGGACATGTGATTGATTTTAACACCACCACCAAAAGTTCTTTCAATTTTTGCATGAAAAGATTTATTTTTTCTCTACTTTTTCATCTTAAAAATGTCGTATTTGTTGAATATTATGAGTCTGATAAGTACTGAATATCAAACCCTAAATCTAATGAGGAGTTTAATAGAGGGTTTGGAGAGACCTCTCCTCAAAGTTGGGCTTGATTTTTTGAGCACTTGGATAATTTTATTGTTAATTTCGCTTTGTCTTAATTTTTACATTTATAAATTTTTATATTTTTATATTTATAAATAGATGAAGGCATGTCTTGTATTATGAATGAGTTGCAATCAATTTTTCGTTTATAGTAAAAATCGTAACAGTCGTTGACGTAGTATTATTATGAGATGAACCACATTTTCTCATATTTTTTGTGTGTGATTAATTCAATTTGTTTTAATTTTCTTATTTGTTATTTTGTGTCTCACAAATCCTAATTAGAAATGTCGTTTTCCAAATAGTATTCATGCAAAAACAAGTCATTCAAGAGAAATTTACAATAATGATGCATAGCTCTAATACTAGAGCTCTAAATGGAGCTCTAGAGAGAGAGAGAGAGAGAGAGAAGTATGAACCCCATCTTCACATGGATACTCTCCACATCATTAGAATTGCATTAGAGCTCTAAAATATTATTCGATAATGTGATTCATGAAATACATTTATAAATAAATAAATACACAGAAGGCAAAGGTACTTCTCATTTCTACTCTTCCAGATACTTGAAAACGTGCTTTTCAGATTGTTTTTGCACTCAGCATAATTTATACATAGTTGTGTGTCTAAACAATAAAATGAGAAACACAATCTACCCAATTAAATTAAAACCCAAAAAAAAAAAGAAGAAAAAAGAAAAAGAGAGAAGAGAGAAGAGAGAAGAGAAACAAACAGCCAACAAAATGGGATGAACTAATTTAAAGTGGGAAAATTCCAGTTTTATAGATAAGCAGATATCCGGTACCACTCTCTAGTGTTCCATGCAAATGCAAAAAACTTGTCAACTCCAGGAGAGAGTAAGATGATACCGTATGCTGGTTGGAGGAATAGAGGTCGAAACAAGTCTTGCTTTTGAAGTCATTGGTTTTTGAAAAAATCAATTCCGAGATTCGTACCTAAACCATCCTTCACCTGTGATGTGTGAATAAAGAGAAAAAAATCATGAAATAAGACATGAATTGAAATTATCAACCCACCAAAAGAATCAGCACTCTAGCAATCACAACATAACACAACAAATTTATATGCATACTTGGTCACAAATAAGAGTTGCAGCCCCCTGAAATTCCATGAAATTTGCCAACAAAAATTTTTTATTTTTAATTTTTTGATTCAAATTTATTGAAGGAACAAAATGATATATTGAATAATGAGAATGAACTTACATCAAGCCATGCTGCGGTTTGCTTCCAAATTAACATTGACGCTCGACCCATCATACTTGGAATTTCCATCTTTCATATTTCCTTTAATCAAATTCCCATACAACCCTCCGGAAGATTCCATGGCTTCAGAGATCTCCGCTTTCAGCTTCTCGTGCTTCTCTTTTAATACAGTGGAATCCATAACCTCTGCAAGGCTCTGCTTTATTTGTTGTTCCAAAACCATAATCTTACTTTTCGACTCCAAATCTGGGGTCTTCCCTGCCTTAGCAACCTCCAACTTCAATTGCTCGATCTTGTTCTTTAAATCCGATGAATTGATAACATCTTCAATTATGTGGTTAATTTCATCATTAAGTTCCTCTATCTTAACCTTGACGTCTGAGAATGAAGGCGGCTCAACATGCATACCCAAAGATTTTAGAACATCGGCGAATTTTATCTCCGTCTCTTCCTTCACCTGCAAAATTTTCTCCTTCAGATCCTGGTTTAACTCTACAAATGTGGATACCCCCGAGTCTTCGATTTCCTTTTTTAGTGCCTCGATCTTTTCCTTCATATCAGGCTGATCCAAAACCTCCGTGAATTTCTCATTAATTTCCTGTTTTAATGTGCCGATTTTGTTGTCCTTCTCAGACAGATTCTTGGCTTTAGATATTTCCTCCAACATGTCAAGCTTATGTTTCAGGCTTGCATAATTAGGAGCTGCTGACAAACCTTGGTTGAACTCATCCTTAAGCTTCTCAATCTTGCCTTTCAAAGCCAGATTCATGGGCTGGTCCTTTGAATTCCTTGATTTTGCAAATTCTTCGCGAAGCATCACCAGCCTGTCCTTCAAGCCCATGGCTTTAACTGCTTCAGAAAATTCATGATCAACTTCTCTTTTCAGCTTCTCTATCATTTCATTCAGACCCAACTCTGGATGCTCAGTAGCTGATTCCTTGGCTTCCTGAATTTGCTGTTTTAGTTTTTCAACCTCATTCTCCAACTCCAGGTTGGTAGTCTTTCCACGATTGAGAATGGGTTCTTCTTTCTTTTTCATGTTGATTTTCTTTTTGGGATCTGCTGGAATTCCTTCTTGGAATCCACCAAGTTTTCGGAACTTTAGCATGCGATGTTTTAACAGTTCTTGTGTGTCCATCTTTATAAGCTCCTGTACAAACGAAGATGTGTGTTAGGATTTCGATGGAAACACATGATTGTTGCAGAGGAAATTATGTCAATATACTCACATCCATTGCATCAACAATAGCAGTTTTTATTTGTTGTGAAGTCCAATATGGATCAGCATGACCACCACCCAGTGGCTCCTACAAGAAGCCCCAAAGTCCAATTAAATATCTAATGTCTAGGAAAGTTTTGGATAGAGAAGCTGATCATATATAACTGCAAAATATCAACAAGTCATTGCCTCACGCATTGACTAGTTTTTGACTAGGGGGTGCATAAATTGTATTATAGTGGAGAAGAATGTTACCGGTACAATTCCATCTGCAATTTGTAGCTTGCACAACTCTCCTGCAGTTATCTTAAGCTTCTCAGCAGCCTGCACAGGATAGTTACATTTATTTATATAGTATAATCTCTTAGACAAGCCAAACAGCAAAAGTTCAACAAAAACCTTTGGAGAAGCTTTAGCACTTTTCCACAAGATTGCTGCACATGCTTCTGGGCTGTATGATATTAAACAAAAAGGAGTCAATAGCGAAAGGAAGAAAAGAAGGAGGGGGGGGCCGCAAATGGAAACAATAACAGAAAGGAAAAATGCAAAATATTTGAGGAAGGTTAAAAGCCATATCCTTTAAGCAAAAAGGAGTCTACAAAAGAATATATTCATATTAAGCTGAGCTAAGCAGAATCTTATCACACTCAATTATCAGCTGAAAATAAATGTAATAGGAAAACGAGTAGTTCAAATTTAAGCTACAAAGAATGTGAAATAATCCATTACTAAGAGCAGGTAACTATCGCTAGCATAAGAAGATAAGAATCTGGCTCTCGGTAACTAAACCTGGTAATAATTTCCAATGTCTTTTTCGGATAACCCTCCAAAAAAATTGGAGGGGAGGGGAAAGCAACAAACAAAGACTTTGCCAATAACATCTAATGATCATATAAGAGATTTCTCATATTCCAATTACTATGGCATATATTGTTGGTGGAGGGTAATTTTGCAGCTTTGCAAGAGGTATATGCAAATGACACGTAGAAAGCAGAAGTTAATCATGCATAAACCATATGCTATAGCAGTAAGCACAGCCATGTTGAAAATTTTACACCCACCAAATAATGTCAGAGACTCAGTGTTTAGGCTCCCTTCCACATTCTACACAGAAACTTCCTAACTTCTAAGAAAAATAAAAACAATAACGTGAGCACTTTACGTTCTTCCCCTCAGCTGTATTCCCACCCATTATTTCCAACCATTCAATAACTTAACTCAGAATCACTTATTATAGTTGTCGTCCTCACTTTTGAAAACTTAAATGAAGACTTCCAGTCAAAATATTTTGTCCATGACTAATCAATTTGCACATCTTTAGTGTGAACATACGAACATGAATGCACTTCATTGTCCGATGTGTGAAGGGGAGACAGATCAGGGCATTAAAGATAATAAATGCATCACTTACTGTATCCATATTTACAGCAATCTCATTAGTGGATATGTATAATAACCCAAATAAACAGGAAAATAATATGTACCCAAAAAAAGAAAAAAACAAAGAAAAGAAAAGAAAAAAAGAAAAGAAAAGAAAAAGAAAAAGTAGTCAAGTAACATGCAGATCGATGGCAAGGGACCTAAGGATGGTATGATGAAAAATGACAGGCACATTCCTCAAAGTCAGAGCACAAGTCAAGTGCTCTACAAATATTGAATTACAAATGTGTTTAAAATAAGATATGGAAGGCACATCTTAAAACTTGCTTGGCAAGAAGTAAAACCCGTTCAACATATTAAGCCTTATGTTCTTGAAGCAATGTCAGATGATAGTGGGATTACTGTGAAAACAAGTTGAAAGCGCACTTTTGTCCTGCAAGTCATTAGCCATGAAAGTAATAATCTACAAAACTGGGATTAATGCACCACATAATTGAGATTCACCCCCCATGCACTTGGCGACAATACACAATAACCACAATGCCAACAGTAAATTTGTGCAATTTAAAATATTACAACTGCAAAACTGCCAATATCAACTCACCTGGCAACATAGAAAACTGCATTTTCAAGCATTAACAATTTATTAGCACAGCCAATGGCCAGAGCACCACCAGAACCACCTTCCCCAATAACAAAGGAAACAATTGGTACTTTCAGACCAAACATAGTCCTCAAGTTGTGAGCTATGGCTTCACCCTGCATCAGTTAAAACAAGCGACTTGGTAAGCCTGAAACATGAGAATTGCACAAGCTTGAAGATACAATTACCCACATACTTGGCCCAGTTCCTCGGATTTAAGGTCGGCAAATGCCCCCGGAGTGTCAATGAAAGTAATAATTGGGAATCCATGGTGATCTGCGTAATACATCATGCGCAATGCCTTGCGGTAACTATTGAAAACAAAAGAGTCAGATGCTAAACATAACCTTGTTCAGAAGGATAGCTTTAGCCTTTAGGGATTGATTTTATTTCCAAACTCTGCAAATTATATTTTTAAAAAGTTTTGCATGTTCATTCCAGAATTAAGAAATCACCTCTTAAACTACATACCCATGGGGAGTAGGCATCCCAAAATTGCGTTGAATGTTCTCCTTTGTATTTCTACCCTTTTGATGACCCATGAACATGTAACTTCTACCATTTATAGTTCCAAGGCCAGTGACAATAGCAGGATCATCATAGCCGGACCGATCTCCATGAAGCTCCACAAACTGGACATAATGAAATTTGGGAGGTTGTTTCTTTAGTATCAAGAAGGAAAATTAATAGATTTAATGAAATTGAAAATATAATAAGGTAGAAAGACCAAGAGTAATATACCCTTTCAGTAATATTTGACACATGATCAAGAAAAGTTGGTCTATTAGGATGCCGAGCAATATTTACTCTCTGTATGGGAGTCAGGTGTGTGTATAGATCCTTTAGAGCCTGAAATTAACATTGAGAAGACATAAGTAAAGTTTATACCGAGAAATAACACTAAGAGCAACGAAATAGAAAAATATCACAAATTATGTGTTGGTGCATTTTGATGCACTATGTATTTTAATATTAAAATATAATGTTTTGTAAATATATATTTAAAAATAAGAGAAAAAATGTGTAGAATCCCTATAAAGACAAAATAATAAACAAATAGAAGAATAGAAGATTGTAGATTTCATATGGCAACAAAATAGAAAAGCTGCCATTGGTAAAATAATAACTAAAGAGGAGCAAAGTTATATGAGAACCCACCAGCTTAATGAGAAGCTGCTAGAAATGAACATGTGTTAAAAATGAATGAATAAAAAACATTCAAGCTTTTGTCCTTAAATCAATTTAGTCGGTTGTACTCCCTAAGTGTGTCGGTTACTTTCTCTATATGTGTGTGTTCCGTAGCCGAGAGCTGTGTGTGAGTTACCAAGGAAATTGTCTCTTCTCCTTTTTTTATTTTAATATTTGTGCTATTTTTTTTATTCCTAATGACTGTCTAAAACAATTATGTTGCCATCTGAAAGCACCAAAATAAATTTGAAACTCATATCCGTTTTTCCTAGTTATCTTCAAATACTACTTCCCTTTGTAAGAGGGGGTGGATTCCTTTTTGTTTTTGCTTCCCTTCTTTTCTGAATAAGGAATTAACATTAATACGAGAAAATTACAAGCCTTTAACATGCCTCTATCACTTCAACCACAGGTACAGGTAGATGGTTTGGATCAATAAAACAAAGAAAAATACCCAATCAAATCTTAATGTGAACTCAAAGAACCCTTCTTCTTTCCCAACTAAAAAATTTAAAAATAAAAATTAGATTCAGCATGTTGAATTTTATAGGACATTGAAATTTGGTTGGAGAATGGTTTACAAGGTTTCAAATCCCAGTGTAGATTAGAAGTACCCAACAACAAAGGTCATACCTCTGCCCTGGAATAAGGTTTCAAATCCAAGCAAGTGAAAGGTCATACCTCTGCCCTGGATGAATTTTGGATACAAATTTACAGCAATATCATTTCTTGTATTCCTTGTATCGTCTTGATGCTCTTTCAATAAAGTATTATTATTTATCAAAAAAATAAAATAAAATTTACAGCAATATCATAAAGAAATTTACAACAATATCATAAATGTCTCAAATACTTGAATGCCACTGTCAATTCATGAACAAACACGGAAGAATACCATAGTAGGATGCGCAACAAGATGCAAGCCTAACCAATTTCCTGATATAAGGATAGGACTATTAGTTACAAGTTCTATTATTAAAGTATTTCGTACAGTCAATAGAGATAAATATTTAGAGAATAATTAATCAAACAGTACAGTCCAAATAGGATTCTGAAAGTAAATTAATGTCAATATAGCAAAACTCAAGAATCAAATATGGAGACTAGGGGCATGTAGAATTGTCAAACCTGTTGGTACTTATTCTCGAGTGAGATAATTTGATCAGTGAAGTCCAGACCAGTTTCATTCGCCATCTTTTGTACCTGCAACCAAACAAAAATATAATCTTGGGGCAAACTCTTACATGTTCTCTATTCATAACAAATTACATTTGTCAAAAGGGTGTACATCAATTATCTTCTTTTGTAGAGCCATTAGAGGCTTCTCAAATTCCAAAGTAACTGGCTTTTGCTTCTCCTTCAAAGGCTTGAAATGCGAAAGATGACTGAGGACTCCACCCTTCACATTAGGATCTGCATCATCTGGCCACGGATACTCGTGCTTCTTTCCCTTCCTAACCTTCGCAGAGACCGTAAAATCCCTCCTTGTTGCGCCTAACCGTGCCCTCCCTAGGGCTTTCAAAGGCACACCAGTAACACCATTAATTGAGCTACGAAGATGATCCGAAGCTGAAGTTCCAGATGCCAAGTTTCCAGTAAATGTTACCGGAGAATGAGAAAGTGAAGCCATTCTCCAAATCCGGACTAATTCCACCAAACAGATCTTCAATTCAAAGACAGCAACAAATTATATATATATATATATATATTTCTTAAAATAAGTTATAGTAAAGCTACGGTGGTTGCTGAGAATGTAAATGAAACGAAAAGAAATTGAAGTTCGGAAGCTCTAATTTTTTCCATAATCAACAAAACTTAAATCTCAGCTATTTCATAGAAGTTGACAATTTCAAAATTTGGATAAACAATAAGACAATCAATTTATTTAAGTTTTCAGATTTTTTTATTTTTTTATTTTTATTTTTTAATACTAAAACTAGTTTGGCAAACTAATTTGAAAACGATACAAAAATTTCAATTTTTTTTTTTTAATTTTCAAAATTCATTTTATTTCACCAATCTAGTTTTAATTTTTTCCCGAAAATTTTAACAAATAGATTTGAAAACTATTTTTTATTTTCATTTTTTGAAATACTAAAACTAGTTTGGCAAACTAATTTGAAAACGATACGAAAATGATGATTTTTTTTATAAAAAAAAATTTAAAATTCATTTGATTTGATCAAACTAGTTTTAAATTTTTCTTAAAAAAATCACAAATATATTTGAAAACTAAACCAAAAATAAAAAGCTCAGATACAATCTGAAAACTACGGAACACATTCAACACGTATTGAATTAAAGCTTGAGAGATCGTTCCAAACCAAACCTAAACATAAAAATGCAATGAAGATTGATACGAATAAAAAATCAAACAGTAAATAAAGAGCTCGAGATTCGGAGTAGATGATTTACCTGAGTGTCGAGATCGCCGGAGAGAGAGTATCTGAGAGCGCGATCGAGAGACCTCTTCGAGTGTCGCCCCTTCGAATGAGAGTAGAGAGAGAGAGAGAGAGATTATGAAGCAAATGAATGAGAAAGAAAGAGAGTGAGCATCGAGAAGACCGTCAAAGAGGCCTTTGTTTGGGTGGGTATTTTGGCGTGTTGTAGAGAGAGAAATAGCAAGAAAGTGGCGTCGATACTTCTTATGCGAGAAGAGATGGGTGTCATAAAGAGCCAGCTTTTTTCGGTTTGGTCGTTAAACAGAGAGAGAGAGAGAGAGAGAGAGAGAGAGAGTGGGTTGAGGGGTTGACAACACAGAGCTCGGTTCTGGAGGTTGCTGTGGTGTGGTGTGTGCGTGCTGTAATGTAACATTGCGCACGTGTTTTGGGCATCGCTGGCTTCTAGGGTCTCCCTTGTTGGGCTTGCCTCCGACGATTTTATTTGGGCCCGTTTGAGTGTATGCTATTTTAATAATTTTTTAATTAAATTATAAGAAAAAAAATTAATATATTTAATTTTTTTAATTTTTAATAAAAAGATGCGTAAAAGTAGAGAAAAAAATAAAATTTTTATTTTTTGTTATAGGTTATAGATTTTTTTGTTTTTTTAGTAATTTTTTGAGTTTTAGGCTAAAAGCATTGCATGCCAAATGAGGTCTCAGTGTGTTTGGTTCCAGTTTTTCTGAATTCAATTTTTTAAAATTAAATTTTTTATTTTTCTTATTTTTTTATTTTTAGTGAATATTTTAAAAAATTTAAGCCTTTTTTTTACTTGTTTAGTTGCAGTTTACTTAGATATATCTAAAAAATAAAATATTTGTAAAAAAATATTTTAAAAATTAATAAATACACACAAAAAAAAAGTATTTAGTGAATTTTTTTTTAAAAAAAAATTATAAAAATTATATTTTTTAAGTATATTTATGTTAGGTGCATCTAAAAATTTAAAAAAAAATATTTAAAATATTTTAAAAATTCAGTAAAAATATAAAGATAAAATTTTCATGAGAAGTAAATTTTAAAAACTGAAAACAAACCAGCTGATTAGTTTACTAAACAGACAATGACAAGCAGTGGGCCTTAGTCAGTTGGGCCAACCTATGGGACACCAAATTTCACTCACAACTGTTTGGGAGGAAGGTTTTGGACTAAAATAATTAAGAAAGATAAAATATATTAAAATATTGTATTTAAATTATAATAATTTTTTTCATAACTATCAAATTAATTATAAATAAATAAATAAAAATTATCTCTCCAAACATAATTTTTTTAGCCAGACTAAAATAGCTGAAATATCAAAAAACAAATTAAAATAACCAACTTTTCAAACGAGTTCAAAAGTGAGAGGAAAAATTCATTCCAACAATGATATCACGTGTTAGCATTGACGCGTGATATTACCATATAAGTATAATATATTTCACAATGTAGATGTGGTAAGTTAGTGGGATGAGTTGGAATGTAGTTATTCTAATATTGTAAAATTTATCCTTTATGTGGGAATTTATTATGCAATGGTGATATTACATGTCAATACTGACGTAATATTAAGTTTTACATTGAGAAATAATTTATTGCAACAGTGATACCATGTTAACATCAGTACATGCTCCAACAGTTAAATTTTTAAATCAAGAGATTAATTATAGAAAATGAGACACCCACTTATTTACTTGTGTTTACTTGTTCTGTTTACTGTATTTGGACTGAGAGAAATTGCAAGATTTTCAAAGGCTCAAAATCCACTGAGGTGGCTGTGCAAGCTAAAATTAGAAGCCTTGTGAGAAACAGGATCTTGTCCATCTCAAGTTTCAAAGAGGAGGTGACAAATGCTTGGTTTATGGTGAAGTGGTCCCTTCCAAACTCTATCCTGAAATCAGGTCAAGGATAACTTATTGGTGGATGCAACTGGTGCTTGAGTGTTGTGAGTTTAGAAAAATGTGGGTTGAGTGGAAGTGAGTATATATTGTGTGTTTCTAATTGTTTGTTATTGTTGCAGTCTCTTCGTAATTGGTGTGAGGATTGCTATATACCATTGTGGGTTGAGTTTGTGAGGAACAAATACCATCCCTCCTACTATCCAAAGCGAGAGAATCTTCTAATGTTTACATATATCTGTATATATATTTCTTATTGTTTTTGCAGGTGTCTAATCAGTTTCCCAGTGCATGGTGGAGACCATATATGTGGGTTGAGTGTTGTAAGGTTACATATTGTGTGCTATCTATCTATTGTCGAGTGGTGTGAGATTATATATTGTGGGTTGAGTGATGTTAGTTCCCATATTATATATATCATACTATTGTATCCTAAGCATATGCAGTTCTTTGTTTGGCTGTTCTCATTTTATCTTCACACTTGGACAGGTTTTACTAATCATCCGAGTTTGTGGATGAGTGTTGCAACTGCTGTGGATGTTGGCAGATCTACGGTTTTCTGGATGCTAGTAGCATGCAATTTGGTGTTTTTTTGGACCCATTTGTGGAAAACGCTTGTATTCAAACTGTATAATTTTGCTGGTTTTGCCTACCTTTGCGGGTTGTGCAAGGGAAATCTATTTGCCTCCTTTTTGTACCAGGTTCTTGTGGTTGCGGCATGTGTTCATGGTCCTCATATTGTCTGTATGAGTCCCCTGAACCTGTTTAAAGTTCCACAACCTGGTTGGGGGAAGCATGGTGTTAGGCTTAGTGATTGCTGGAATACATGGAAGCGGTTTATGCATGATAAATTCGGTGTATGGCTGCTAGAAGCGTTTTTGGGTTTGTGACATGTATATATCTGTTTAGAACTTGAGTAACTTCTCAAGCTTTTGGGAACTTTTTTAGCAGGTTGTGTAGGGTTATTTGTTCTCTTTTCTTTAGGCTACCATGAACATATCATTTTGGTGCCTTATTTCTGTTTTATACATTTTGCCCTGTTTATCAGGTGGGCCCATTTTCTCTTGCTTTTTTTGGATAGGTGTGCCATGGTGTTGCCCGTTTGTCTTTTGTTTTTTCTTTCGTTGTTGTATAGCGTTTGGTAGGGTTTGTGGTATGCCCCTTTTATTTGTATTCCTTTGTCTTTAATTTATGACTTACTTACCAAAAAAAAAATTAAAATTGTAAATGTTACTAAAGTAAATAGATTTTATTGTACAATGAAAAGGTGCTCATTTGAAAAAAATTCATCCTCCATTATGACGCTGCATCAGCCTAGTGGATATAACTTCTAAAATTTTAAGTAATTACAAGTATATTATGCAAACCTTTGGGCTTTTTGTGACTTACGCTTACCCAATATAAAACAAAGATTAAGTTACATTTTGTCCCCATTTTATTTGGCTATTTTTTTTTTTTATTTTGACCTTTAAATTTATAGGTTGCGTTTGGTAGAGTTTTGTAAATATGATTTGAGAATATTAGTTGTATTTTGAGTTTGTGAGTTATGGAATTATGATTTGAGTGTAGAAAATTTGTTTTGTTATGGTTTTTGAATAGAGTGCTGAAGTGTGTTTTGAATTGTATGTGAAATTGAGTTTTGAGAGTTTGATGTGACATGTGAAATAAGAAAATTTGTTTGGTGATGAGTTTTCAAAATAGTTTTCAGAACTTAATTCAACCTTTAATTGATAATCAAACACACAACTCATATATCGATATCCGTATTTTTTATCAACAGTCATAACCAAACTATTTATAAAAAGCTCAAATTAAAAAATGAATTTTTTTTCAATTAATGGTTTTTAAGTAATTTTTTTGAATAAATTTTTTGTCAAATAAATTTTTTTTTCTTCCCAATTACTTCTATGTTAATTATTTTGTGTCAATTAATTTTTGTGTGAATTTTTTTAGGCCTGTGCAAAGATTTTGTACAATACGTTTTTAATTTTTTTCAAAAATTTTGTTCAAGTCAACAACTTTGAAGAATATATATTGATATCAATTAATATAAATCAGTGTGTTTAATATTTTTAAATACAAATCAATACGTAAACGTTACCAAACATTTTCATTTATTACATTTTATTAATGTAATAAAAAACTTGGCTGAAAAAAATACATGCATTATTGTACTCTGTCTCATTACTCACCCGTGAAGGTCGAAGTTCAATTATGAAGGCCACACATCATATAATTGGGGGAGTCAAATGAAATTACCAATTCACCCCTGTTAATTTCAGAGAGAGAACAAATTATAAAGGATAATATTGTAATTTCACATGAAACTTACACCTATCGCCTCCTATCCATCAGTCGTGGAATAAAAAAAAACAAAGATAAGAACAAAAAAAACTCCTGATATGGTCAGTATACACGGATGTAATTACAAATGAGTAAGGAACATAAAAAAATATAAAAAATAGTAAGAAATCAAAAGTAAGGAAGGAAAACAAAAAAACAAAAAAAAAAAACGTTGGACCTTATAAACCTTGGACCTTATGAACTTCAGACTCTATATAAGATCTGAGTCTGCACCATCTTCACCATCCAGAATTCCAACACACAATCTGAGCCCGTCTCGTTCCAACATCTTTAGCAGCTCCATCACACTATAATATTCACTACATTCAGTGTAGAAGGCAGTGTAGAAGGAAGAGAGAAGAGGTTAGTTCATATTAATGATAGCTTGAGAGCTGAGTTGCAGGGAGGGGAGTAGCAGGCGAAGAACGGCCACAGGGACAACTGGTCAGTCATCCCGTCGGTCACCCGGCCGGTTATTCGGTCCAGCCTCCTCCGCACCCAACTTCGCTCTGTTGCCTATCTATTCCACTTTTCGCACCAAGATCATACATTTTTCATAAATTTTTCTTAACTTCACACCAACATCATACATTTTAGTATGCATTTTTCATATATTTTTCTTTAACTTTTACATACATTTTTCTTAATTTTTTTCTTCACATCATGCCAAGAACAAAAAGAGCGAGACTCGAACATGGTGAAACCTCAAATCCTGTACAACGTGAACCACAGCAACAACACCATGACTATCCAACTAATGATTTTCTCACATATCATCATGAACAAGCCTATTTACATTTCATTAATCGACCAATTGTTACAGGGAGAAAGGTAAAATTACCTTCTCAATATGATCAACTGTTGCTTGGAAAATTAGATACAATGGGATGATTACCTATAACTAATTTACCAAATAAGGTATATCCCCGTCTTGTACAATTATTTTATGTTCACTTGACATCTGGTGACCAACAAATGGAACCGTTCAATCTCACCTCTTATGTGAAGGGGAAAGCAATCACGCTTACTCTCCGCACTTTCACACAAATTATTGGAGTTGAAACAGGAGATTTACAATGCTATTTTCAAAATAAGGCTCAGTTAGCTAACATTGTTGATGATGTCAGTGACGTTTATACCACAATTTGTGAGAACAGATTCACCGGCACTAATTTACAAGCCAGACATTTAAAACCCCACCTTCGTATTCTTCATCGATGGATAGTTGAAAATGTCACTCCCAAAAAAAGACATTTTGATGTTGTTCCATGTTTTAATGTTTATTTGTTATATTGTTTTGAAATTGGACAAAAATTAGATTTATGCTTTATATTACTAAAAGAAATGATGGTTGCAAAACTTGATACTCTGACTGGCCGGTCACTATCTTTTGGAGCTTTGTTAACCACAATTTTCAGAGCGCATCATGTCAACCTTGAAGGTGAAGTAGATGTCAGAAACACTTCACCAATTTCTGAGTACACACTGACCTGAGCTGGTGGTGCTGACACCTTGATGGGCTCTATTAATTTTGAAAATGAACTAACACCTGATGAGGAAGAACCCAATGACAATGCCATGCCACCAAATGAACAACCCCAATACTGGACTGATTATTTAGCCTTGGAACAAGAACGGTACAATCAGCGCCTACAATGGGAACAACAAATGGCTAATCAGATCAATACATTGGGTACTCGGTTCGATGAATTTGCCGCCGCTCAGAACTCACTAATTCAACAATTTAGTGAGTTTCGTGTAGACTCAGGGAGACGTGATGAAGTGACAAGGAACCACATTGATCAGATTGACTATCGAGTCACTCAAGTGTACCATCACTACTTCCCTCCACCTCCACCACCACCTAATAATGACGATTAACTTGTTTCGATGAACGTTTAACAAATTGGCACATGCTGTTGTTACATTTTATTTTCTTATTTTATTGTGGTTATTTTATTTTCTTATTTTGTTGTAGTTATTTTATTTTATTATTTTGATGTCATCTTTGTATTGACGTAATGAATAGAATTTTTTTTCTGCACTGTAAAATTTACCGCTGACAATGTTATAACAATTTATGAGTTATATTATGAAATTTAAAAAAAAAATTCGTACACAAATTAATAAAAAGAAATTGATAAATGTGTAATAAATCCTTCATTTCAATCAAATGCAAAAATTAAAATTAAAATTAAAATGTAAAAAGTCTACGAATTAATCAAAAAAATGAGAATTAATAACAAAATCATTATTTATATTTAAAGGAAAAAAACAACTTAAAAAAAATATTCGGCTCAAATGAAATAGAACCAGGGACAAATTAATAATTATACTTTTTTTTTTAAATAAAAACTTAATAAAAATAGAACAAGCAAATAAAAATTAATAAAAACTTATTTAGTATAATGTCTTAAAATAACGAAACCATTATGTGAACATGAACAAGAAACAATTAGTAAAAAAAAAAATTAACATTAATAACAAAGCCTTCAAATTGTTTGAAAATGAGAAAAGTAATTTAATAATTAATATGTCGTCAACAAATAAATTATAAAAAATTAAAATTAATAATAAAACCATTATTTTACCAAAATGAGAAAAAACAAGTTCAGAAAAAAAAAAAAATTGATGGTGTTATATGAAATAAAAAAAAAAAAGTTCAATTTATAAAATGGAGACTGGCGTACCATAAATTTTGGAAACGATCTTCTATTTAGGTGCAGTAATAATTCAGTGTTGTTCGGCCTGTGGGGACCCATCACAGACCCCGTTTAAATAATCTGAAACGTACAATGTGTAGAAATTGAGGAGTACTATATGCCTACGACAAATCATCCTGATCAGATATCGGTAACTATATGATCAAATCAGTTTAAAATTATAAAATTGATGGTGTTATAGTTAACGGTTCAAAACGAACTAATCCCATCAGATAGTTATCCACATCCGATCAACGTGATTTCTTACAAGAATATAGTATTCCACGAGTTCTACACATTGGACGGTTTTGATTAGCAAAACGGGACCCGTGGTAGGTCCCCACGGGCCGAACATCACCTCTAATTCAATGCCCGAATAGCATGGAAACGTGTCACAGCCTGTACTCTAAGAACGCTATCACTGCATTCAGCCCACCGTATAACCTATTCCATCCAATTTTCTCCTATACAGTAATTTATACAATTTTTTGAATACACATTTTCTCATAAAAAAACAAAATTTATCCCAAACAATTATCTTTTTTTCCTCAACTTTTCAGTCCAGAAACTGGAAAAGTGGACTTAGTTAGGACACTCCAAACAAATAATGAATAAAAACTTGTTTGGTATAATATATGAAAATAACAAAACCTTTATGTTAATATCAACAAAAAAACAATTAATAAAATGAAATAAAACGTAATAACATAGCCTTCAAATTGTTTTAAAATGAGACAAGTAAACTAATAAAAATATGTCGTCTACAAATTAATTTTAAAAAATTGAAATTAATAACAAAACCATTATTTTAATAAAATGAAAAAATCAAATTAAGAAAAGGAATTCGTTTAAAATGAAATATAAAAGTTAAAAAGTAGTAATTATATATTTCTTTAATAACAATAAATTTTATTTATAAAAACATTTTGGTATAACAATTACTAACAAAAACTTTATGTTAATAACATAAAAAAAAAAAAAATTAATAAAAGCCAAAATTTCAATAAAATGAAAAATATAAAATGAAAAATATAAAGTAATAAAAAAATATCGTATACAAATTAATAAAAAAATTAAAATTAATGACAAATCTATCCATGGCGAACAATTTTTTTTTAATAAAAACTGAATGAACATCATAAACTACAATTTTTGAATGCATCATTCAACCATCAACTACAATAAAGTGTTTGTCCCTGCATATTATACATTGCATGAACAATATATTTAGGTGTCATCATGAACATAATAACATTTTGTTGATTGGCCATGTGATGATCTTTGTGTTCCATTTCCTTTAATTGCCATGTAGCCCAAACGTTGTCCTCATTGGTAGTTATCCTACAAAAAGAGGAAAGAAGTCATTAAATTCACAATTATGTAAAGTGGGTGAAGTTATGTAATAACGGTGTCATAATGACTGAAAGTAGTAAAATAAGTATACATTTAAAACCATTAGTGTCATGACCCAACCCTAGGGGTTTAGAGTTGGAATCGTGACTTACTAACTTATTCTCATTCGAAACAAATTAGACTGCGCAAATAAAAATAATTAAACAGAAATTTTACTACATCTTACTATTTAAGAAAGAGAAAATACATTTCTAGGGCTTTCATTATTTTATTATTCAGTGACCAACCCCGAATAGAGGCAGAGGGAAGCAAAAATATAAAAAAAAAAGAAAAGAAAGGTAAAATAGTGATTCATCGTCAGTCCATATGCAGGTTCCATTTTATAGGGTTATGGATTTCCCTTACATCTCGTCACCTGAAAGGGTAACAGCTATAAGCACACAGCAGAGTGAGAAATATTATGCCAAGAATGTAGGGAATACAAAATATCCATGGATAATTAGTTAGGCTAAAATATTTGCATAATTTAATAACAATTTATTTAAAGTGGCAGAATACAGAAATCATGTAAATAATTAATCATAACCACGGTATAAAACAGAACAGAACAGAGGTTACAGAAGTGACAGTCAGAACAGAGGTCAATGGATCCATAACAAACAGAGGACCACAAAGTGGCCAGACAGAGGCTCATGGCTATTTAAGTCCCCCAAGGCGTGGTACTCCCGTGGTAGTACTTACAAAACATAATTATTTATAAGGTTATAGTCAAATATATACTAAAATTTAAACAACCATATCCATGGGTTTCTTTTTAAGTAAATAGAGTTTAGAAAGTAACCCACGTAACTGAAATATTTATAAACATAACTTTTATTTATATAACTTAATAAATATAACTTGTTTAAAATAAGTTATGGTAACTCAAAACATTTGTAAAATATATAATGGTAAATCAAGGTATAACATATCTCACCTTGATTATAACCCTTAGCTTTACTTTACTATCAGAACTTCCTTACTATGGATTCATTATACTCACTTACGTACCTCTCTCTCTGTGTTTCCCCTCTTTCTCTTGTTCTTTTCGTGTTTTTTCCTCTCCAATTCGCAACACCTTGCTCCTATTTATTCGAAACCTCGTATCCCCACATCCATGCATTTTTGAGTTTTTCCTCAATTAAATATGTAATTTATGGATGGAGATTTTGAGTTTGATCTGAAATTGAAGGCCTTAAAGGTTTGAGAAACAAAAATTGATGAGCTCAATAAATTTAATTTGATATTTGGAGCCTTTTGGGGGTTTGAGTTGAAATCTGATTTAGAATGATAAATTAATTGGGCCTTAGTGGAAGTCAAATTCGACCAATTAAATTATGTGGGATTTGTGGTTAGGTTTGATTAATTTAATTACATGTTAATCAATATAGAGATTTGGGATCCACCACTGTAATTATTAAATTTGGAGATAGTTGTAATATTGTTTATTTTGGAGGTAATTGTGCTATAGAATATTTGGAGGATATTGTACCATTTGGAGATGATTTTGTAGTTATTATTTTTTAGAGCAAAACTTGTATTTTTTTTGGGTGGCTATTTGCGAGTATTTAACGACCCGGGAGTGGGGCGTTACAGTCCTATAGTTGGCCCTCTGAACCAGTCCAAAAACCCGCGGTACCTGGAGGAGTGAGAAAGGACCAAAAACGCCAAAGAAGAACCTTTGCCTTAGTACCTGGAAACCCAGAAGTTACAGAGAACGTCGTGTCAGGTACACTTTCTGTTTGTGGTCACTTAGCCCATGTTCTCTTTGACTCTAGCTCAACTCATTCTTTTGTTACACCACACTTTGCTACCAAGTTGGCATCAACACCCGAACCCTTAGGATATGTATTATCTGTATCTTTTCCTTCTGGTAATTCTGCCCTTCGTACTAATGTGTACAAATCTTGTACTATATCCTTAAAAGGTGAAACCTTACATGTAGATTTGATTCCCCTCTGCATTAGCACCTTTGATGTGATCTTAGAAGTGGATTGGTTAGCTGCCAACCGTGCCTCCATTGATTGTGAAGCCAAAAAGGTCTCCCTCTGGTCACCAAACCAACTCGAACTTATCTTCGAAGGAACTGGAGCCTCTCCCCCTCCATGTATTATATCCTTCATGACAACCCAACGACTGCTAAGAAAGGGTTGTTGTAGTTGTATCTGTTATGTAATCGATACTCAACAAGAGACCCCCACACTTGATGCAATCCCTGTGGCTCGAGAATTCCCGGATGTATTTCCTGAAGACCTGCCTGGTACCCTAGTTGACCGAGAAATTGAATTCACCATTGAAACCCAAACTGGTGCACAACCAATCTCGAAGACCCCTTACCGCATGTCCATGACAGAATTGAAAAAACTAAAAACCCAACTCCAAGAACTACTGGACAAAGGCTTCATCCGACCAAGTACCTCACCATGGGGAGCTTCGGTACTGTTCGTAAAGAAAAAGGATGGTACAATGAGGCTATGCATCGATTACCGGGAGCTGAGCAAAGTCACCATCAAGAACCGGTACCCTCTACCATGAATTGACGACTTGTTTGATCAACTGCAAGGCGCCCAAGTATTCTCAAAAATTGACTTGCGTTCTGGTTACCATCAACTAAAAGTCAAAACAGAAAGTATTGAAAAGACTGCCTTTAGAACTCGTTACGGGCACTACGAGTTTCTCGTCATGCCATTTGGCGTCACAAATGCTCCAGCGGCCTTCATAGACCTCATGAATCGAGTGTTCAAACCCTATCTTGACGAGTTTGTCATTGTCTTTATTGACGACATTCTTACATACTCCAAATCGCTAGAAGATCATGAGGACCACCTACGAAGAGTTCTACAAACACTACGTGATCACAAGCTTTATGTCAAATTGAAGAAATGCAATTCTGGATCACTAGTGTACGCTTTCTCGGTCACGTCATTAACAAAGATGGCATCTCAGTTGATCTCCAAAAGGTTGTAGCAATCGTGGATTGGCCACGACCTACTAACGTGTCTGAGATTCGAAGCTTTTTGGGCCTAGTCGGCTATTACCGGCGCTTTGTGCAAGATTTCTCAAAAATAGCTTCACTCTTGACCCAGCTAACTCAGAAGAATAGGCCCTTTGAATGGACGGACAAGCAAGAACGTTGCTTCTAAGAATTGAAGAACAGACTCGTGACGGCTCCTATACTAGCACTCCCCGCGGAAGCAGAAGGGTTTGTAATTTATAGCGATGCCTCATACAATGGTTTGGGTTGCGTCCTTATGCAAAATGGGAAGGTCATTGCTTATGCCTCCCGCCAACTAAAGACTCACGAAAGAAACTACCCAACTCATGATCTAGAGTTGGCTGCGGTGATCTTCGCTCTCAAGATCTGGCGTCATTATCTCTACGGTGCAACCTGTGAAATTTACACTGATCACAAGAGTCTCAAATATCTGTTTACACAGAAGGAATTGAATATGAGGCAACGACGATGGCTAGAATTTATGAAGGACTATGATATAGAGATCTATCACCATCCCGGCAAAGCTAACGTAGTAGCAGATGCATTAAGTCAAAAAACGACCAAAAGTTTGGCATGTACCCTTATTCTCCACAAGATCCATGGACTGCTCACCAACATAATCGTGGAACCCAAGTTGATTGAAGAAATTAGAATCCACCAATGTGAAGATAAACTTTTGAAGAAAAAGTACGAGGAACAAGGAAGCACGCCCGATCCTGATTTCACGATAAGCAATGGAATGCTAAAATTTCGGAATCGAATTTGCGTACCCGACCTTCGAGAACTCAAGAAAAGGATCTTGGTAGAAGCTCATAGCTCGAGGTTTGCGATCCATCCTGGCAATACGAAGATGTATCACGATCTGAAGGAACACTTCTGGTGGAAAGGAATGAAGAAAGACATAGCCAGCCATGTCTCCAAATGCCTGCATTGTCAACAAGTTAAAGCAGAACATCAGAGACCTGCAGGAATATTGCAACCACTCCCTATTCCTGAATGGAAGTGGGAACACATTACTATGGACTTCGTGGTCGGACTACCGCAATCAGTCTCGAAGAATGATGCAATATGGGTTATCGTGGATCGATTAACGAAGTCGGCGCGTTTTCTACCAATCAGAATCATGTACTCTCTTTCTAAGTTCGCCACTCTATACATTAAGGAAATCATTCACTTACACGGCACCCCAGTTTCAATCGTATCCGATAGAGACCCCCACTTCATGTCTCATTTCTGGAACAAATTGCAAGAAGCTTTGGGAACCACTCTGAAGTTTAGCACGACTTATCACCCTCAAACTGATGGGCAATCTGAAAGGACGATCCAGACTTTGGAAGATATGTTACGTTTGTGTGTGTTAGACCTCAAGGGTAACTGGGATGATCATCTACCTTTGGTGGAGTTCGCGTATAATAATAGCTACCATGCAAGTATTGGAATGGCACTGTACGAGGCACTGTATGGAAGGAGATGTCGATCACCTCTGTGTTGGACAGAAGTCGGAGACGGAAAATTTTTAGGCCCCGAGATCGTGCAAATAACAAGCGATAAAATCCAACTCATCCAGCAATGAATTCGCACTGCTCAGAGTCGCCAGAAAAGCTATGCAGATACACGAAGACGAGACTTAGAATTTCAAGTGGGCGATCATGTGTTCCTAAAGATCTCACCAACGAGAGGGGTTATCCGATTTGGGAAGCGAGGAAAGTTAAACCACGTTACATCGGCCCATTCGAGATACTCGAAAGGATTGGTTCTGTGGCATATCGTCTTGCGCTTCCACCTAAACTATCCAATGTGCATAATGTGTTTCACGTTTCGATGCTTCATCGATATCTTCGAGATCCAGAGCATGTTGTCGATCATGAGAACCTGGAAATTCAAGAAGACCTCTCCTATGAAGAGCAACCTGTACAGATTCTTGATCACCATGACCAGGTCCTCCGAAATAAGACTATACCTCTCATAAAAGTCTTATGGAGAAACCATCGTGTCAAAGAAGTAACGTGGGAAACTGAAAGCCAAATGTGGGCCAAATATCCACACCTATTCGAAAACCAAGGTACGTCAAGTTTGGGGACAAACTTCTTTTAAGGAGAGGAGAAATGTGACACCTGAATTTTCTTTTAAAATTACAATAAATAGAATTCAAAAATAAATAAATCAATCAATAAATAATAATAAATAAATAGGAAATTGGGAAGTTATCAATCAAATTGTTTGTAAGACACCACACATTAAATATTTTAGTAAGTGATAAGTGATGTTTTATAATTGGGTAGTGAGATTTTTAGATGTGAACCTAATGTATAATCATAAGTAATTTTAAGAATTATAACTTTTTAAATTTGAAATAACATAATAAATAAATAAATTCTTCAATTTAGGAATTAGCCAAACCGGGGGCATAAATACGGGGTAAGGAATCGATGGGCCAGGTGACACGCGGCATGGCTACGCGTCATTCCATGCATGCACACACTCCATGCAAATTCAACTATAAATAGAGGGGACTATCTTCAGTGAACTTCAAAAAATTCTGAGGCTTATTCATAGTGTTCCAGTGTAGCTTCGAAGAGTGAGGGTATAGCTGGATGTTGTAATAACAAAATTAAAAGCTAAAGGTCAATTTTAAGGTGAGTTTTATTATACCTTGAGTTACTATAATATGTTTTTTATATGTCTTAAGTTACCATAATATATTTTACGAATGTTTTGAGTTACCACAATTTATTTGATATAATTTATATTTTATAGTTAGATTAATGTTTCAATTACGTGGATTATTTTCTGAACTTTATTTGCTTAAATTAAAATCCATGGATATGTTTGTTTAAATTTAGAGATTATTTGGCAATGAATCTTATAAACAATTATTTTCTGTAAGTACCACCACGGGAGTCCCATGCCTTGGGGGACTTAAATAACCATTGGCCCCCGTTTGACCACTTTGTGGTCCCCTGTTTGTCATGGATCCATTGACCCCTGTAGTGATTGCCACTTTAGTGACCCCTGTTCTATACCGTGGTTATAGTGATTTATTTATGTTTCTGCCACTTAATTTATTTGTGTATTCAACTCAAATTGTGTAAATGTTTTAGCTTAAATAACTATCCATGGTTATTTTATGCCCCTATACTCACAGTATAATATTTGTCACTCTGCTATGTGCTTATAACTGTTACCCTTTCAGGTGACGAGGTTTAGCGGGATCAAGATGGAAATTGAATCGCTGTGTTGTTTTTTTAAATCTTTTTTTTTATTATTTCTGTCTGTTTTGTCTTGAACTCTTGTAATACAATAAAGTTCAAATGACTATGTTTTGTTTCCTTTCAAATAAGCAGTTGGTACCTAATTATTTTATTTAATTTATCCGCTTGCGCTGCGACTACAAAATTATTTGAATTATTTTATTTTTATCTTGTTACGACGCCGAGCCTTTGGGTACCGGGTTTGGGTCGTGACAGTGTGGCTGCTTGTAGGGCCCCTCTTGTGACTTTTGCCCTTCGGATCCATGTACTCATCGCGGAATAAATCAACAGGAATGGCCTCAACAGCATTACTCCCACCAACATCAGGGTTCCAAAATTTATTTAGCATTTCATCTTCTTCATCTGAGTCAAGGGCTCCTTGTGTGGATGCACGAGACAAGGCCCCTGTGGCACAACAATTTTCAACAATTTCTGTCATTTCTTGGAAATACTCAAATCCTTTTGTCCTAAAGTTCTTTACATTTCTAGGAGCCTGCAATAATTGAAAATAATGAATTAAGCATACTGTATGTGTCATGAAATGTATGAAGGAAAAATTTGAAAGTGGTACAAGTTAATGAAAAACCTTATCCCAAAATTCATCGGGTGCAACAACAGTGTCTATAATGGGATCTCATCCCAGACCAATCTGTGCCTGGAGTTGCTTAAATGTCTGGTAATCAGCTTTCAATCGCTGATATTTTTGTTGCACCTGCTTTCCTATATATCGAAATCCATAGAGATTGTGCAACTAATTTGCATAATGATTCCAGTGCCTAATTGTCCATGAAGTAGTACGGCCCGTTGTTTGATTTTTTTTTTTACCTCCTCCCTCAACATGTTTATTAATTTCATTTCAATTTTAGGAGTCCACATTTTTGTATCTTGATTGTCATCGGAATTGTTTCCATCCATCTATAAACATACAAATTATATTTAAACTACTCTGAGATGGATATAAAAGAATAACAGAGCAAACTACTCTGGTTGTGGATATTAAAAAATAATAGAGCACTAATTATTTATGTAGGAACGAAAACTAATCTTTATTTTAAAGTGTATAAATAATGTTAACAAAAATAGATGTTTTAAAGGACAACACAGATAAAAAAAAAAAAAAACTACATAGCATTAATATTTACTTCAAGTTACTAAATAATGTTAGGGGAATTAGATGATTTGATTTGAAGGGCAAAAGGGATAAAATAAAAACACATAACTAATTTACCAAACATAACTGATTTTTTGAAGGCCCAAACAGAGACAATCCTAAAAATCACGTATCATTGTCTGTATGTAAATAGTAAAAAAATAACCAAAAAAGAAGTAAAAGAAGAATGCCACGATAAGAGAAGGCAGAGAAGGAATAAAAGGCAGTGGGAGGTTGATCGGCCGGATGACCCGGGGGACGACCGGCCGGATAACCCAGGGTACGACCGGCTCAGTATTCTGCTTGGCAAAAGGTGCAAACAGTTCAGACAGATCATTTTTCTTATCTCAAACTATCTGTATACTCTGTATACTTGTTTGGATTCTCACAAATCATTTGAGAACTGATTTCGACTTCTCAGAAATCATTTGCAAATAACAGATGAAGGATATATTTACCAGATTAGTGGGAGTTGAATAGTTATCGCCGGTAATGGAGTGCGTACAGTGACTGAACATGCGACTTTTTGCTAATCGTCTAATTCGACAATAGGTTTCATGAATTTGACCTAACAGAAATAAATAATTGGAATAAAATTAGAGATGATTTTTTCAAATTTGTGATCGATAAGAAAATATGTGAAATAAATTGCTGAGTTATTTGACCTCGTAGTCGTCGTTGTTTGGTTGCCCGTAGAAGGAATCGTCCACAACGCACAAATTGTAAGTCACTCGATTTGTGGGAGATAATATGAGTAGGAAGCGGGTTCACAGGATTCATCATTTATAAAATTTTCTGAGTTCTCTGTGATCTGATCTTTCATACAGAGAAAGGAAGATGTGTAGATCAGTTCACGTGAAACTTTTAAGAGAGACGATGGACATGTGAAACTTTTCAGAGAGACGATGGACATCAGCTTTTCAGAAAGGAAGAGGAAGAAGGCTGAAACGTTGAAAATGAATCACAAGGCGCCAAACGGGTTTTCAAATCGTAGTTTGAATTATATGGTAGAATTGTATTTTGAAAGTGGTATCCAAACATGAAGCGCGAGTGATAGTGTTGAAATGTAATTTGAAAACGCAACCAAACAGAGCCATATTTTCTCACTTTGGTTTTATGTGTTTCAAGTGTTTTTTTAATTTATTTCTAAAGTTAACTTATGTTCAAAATTAAACTCAAATGAATATTGACGGTCATTTAATATAAAAATATTTTATTATATAGAACTCGTACATTTGACATCAACTCAAATTCTAATATATATTATATTATATAATAGTTATCGTGATATTTTCTGTCTGATTTTAAACATAAATTAATTTTAGTAATAGATTAAAAAAAATTAAAACATGAATGGTCAAAATAGGAAAAAATAAACTTTAAATCACAGTGAAAAAGTGATCAAACATAAAAAAAACAAAGTATAATTTATCCTAAAACAAGAGGAAATAATAATTCTATTTATACACTATTTTTATTGTTTTAATATAAATGTTTTTTTATAAAAATTAAATATTTGAATATAAATTTATGAATAAAAAGTAATCATTTGAATGTAAATAATTAAACAAAATATATATTTAAATAATTTTTTTTCGTTCATTAATTTATTTTGCTCGTTTGAAAGTTTATATCGGAATAAAATAAAACAAATGATGTTTGCAGGTCTAAAATAAAGAAATGATATAGTGTGCAATTTGAAACGACGACGTCTTTCAGGTTCAGCCCTTATCTCTCAGCTAGCTCTCTGCTTCGCGGGTAGCTAAAGCTTTTTGCAGATTTCATTCATGGCGGGCAAGCTTTCCAATGGTAACTCAGTCTTCACTTCTATATATACATTCGTTTTCTATGTAAATTTTCTTTCTCATTTCTCTGTACTAACAATCAAAGTCTTTTTGACAGAGACTCTGCTTCAGCAATTGAAACATGGACTCGCTGAGTTCGAACTCGTTTCCTCTCCAGTTCTTTCAATATCGAGTCACAAGCCTAACTCACCTCTCAGACTCAGTCCCAACTCGCTTCTCAGCGATAACACTCATCGATTTTTCGCTAGAATCGGATCGTCTCTGTAAGTCCCTCTTTGGCCACAGCTTTTGTTATTGAGTTTTCAAAACCCTAAACCCAAATTTGAAACCCTGTTTTTGTAATGGGTTTTTATTGTTATCGTTCCATGTTTCAAATACCTAATTGACCCATCTCATAACCTTGCGATTTCTTAGCAATTATTGAAGACCATAGTTCCAAATTTTGATTTATTTGGGCAATGAAAATCAAACTTGCTCAGTACAGTTCTGGTTTTCTTTTATGTCTATGAAAATCACTGTTACACTCTGTAAATCATCGTCCAAGCTTAGATTTTGATGTTATTTCCATAATATTATGCATGAAAAAACTGCTCTTTTTTAGTAATATGATTTGCTTTCTTTTGCTGTTAACTTCGTACTATATATATATATATATATATGTTATCAGCACTTGGATTGAAATTTACTTGAAATAATAATGAATCCTCGATTTCATATTTTGTGGTCTAGATTAGTAACAACTTTTTCGCTCCATGATTTTGCTTTCTAGAGGTGGAGCTTCACCAGCAATGAAGAAGCTGGAGCGCTATGCAGTTCAGAAAGTCACCGGGGATGGACGCTGTCTATTTCGTGCATTGGTATTGATGGTTTGCTCCACCTCCCACCATTTAGGTGGTGCTTTGGCAATGCTTTTTTGTAGTTTTATGCCCATTTATAGTAATAATGATAATGTTTAGATGTGGGATGCCATAGCTAGAGTGGAGTCATAACCTGACTATACACCTCTTAAAAGTTTTTACTAATTCCACTGACAAACTTGCTTGTTATGATTGGTGGTCTTAATTGAAAAAAATAGCAATTAAAGGAATTTTTTTTTAAATATGATTGTGAATCGGAGGCACTTAATTCCTTGTTTTGTTTTTATTTGTTTCTTTATAATTATTTAAACCACTAACAAATGGCATTGTAATGTAAAGGTTGCTTTAATTACAACTAGAAGCATGTACATGCCTGCAGTGATCAAATGCTTATCCAGTGTAGATATTACAACTAAAGCTACACTGACTTCAGTTAATTGACATAAATATATGTAGAACATTATTGGGTGTAAATAAATGCATTTTGCCACTTGTGGAAGTTCCCCTCTTCTGGTGCTGAGCTTCTATGGATTATTTGCAATCTAGAATGTAGTAACTCAACAATTCTTCATTATTTCTGTTAGTACTTCATTTCTAATTTTATGAAATCAGGTCAAAGGAATGGCTTTCAACAAGGGAATTGCACTTAATCCACGAGAAGAAAGAGAAAATGCAGGTATGCATTGCAGTCCTGCATAATTCACTTTTTTGCATTTAGGTCCTTTCGGTTTCCACGATATTCATCCATGTGATGATTAAAATCATTTGAAAGCCAACACAAGTGAGACAGGAACTCAGCCAAATGAGGCAGCAAGGTTTTATGGTGTGTGTTTGTAATTGAATCTGTGGAACTCCAAAGGCCTCTCATTTAGCAGTTCAACTAAAAAATTACTAGGTTTATCTTTTTGTTATTTTATTTTCCCTTCTTTCTTCCCCCCTTCCTATTAGATTTGCTTTATACATGTTATTTTTTATTTATTTAATGGGAAATCATTTCCAATCTTGTGCAACTGAGAGTCACCCAAAATAGATGCTTTTTTGAGAGTTGTGTGGTTACATTGCCATGATTTTTGTAGACAACTCACTAAGGCACATACTGCAGATGAACTAAGAATGGCTGTAAAGGAGGTTCTATGTGATAATGATAAAGAACGCCTTCAGTATGAAGAGGCCTTGGTTGCAATCACTGTTGAGGAGTCTTTGAAACGGTGAGGCCCTTTAACTTGGCACCAGTTGTAAAGTTCTATTGGTTTTGCTTATATAAAAAAAGTTCTGCAAGTTTTAGTTGCTGTGATTCATGTTATTCTAACAACTACCCATGTGTAGTTACTGCCAACGCATTCGACGGCCTGATTTCTGGGGAGGAGAGTCAGAGCTTCTGGTTAGTACAGTATTTTTAACACACTTGCCTTGTTCTGGCACTTCAACCATTGTATATTTAATTTTTTCTTTTCTTTTCTTTTTTATCTTCCTAATCTTGAGTTGAATTTGGCCAATAATATGGCTTTACAAAATTCCAATCGGAGATGATGGATTATAGTGGATTAAGACTTTTTGAGTTGAGTTTTCTATCCTTGATATTAGCTATAATTTATGCAAAATGGTTGCTTTATTGGTGTCTTACAGTCTTTGTCATCCACACTCCTCCATTATTTTTGAGGTTCAATATAGAAATGAGAGGAGAGGTAACACATGATTTGGCGTTGTTATCCTTTTTCAACGGAAGAAGGTTGCTTTTTTTTTTTTTTTTTTTTTTTTTTTTTGGGGGGGGGGGGGGCATTTCCTAATAACTTAGGCTTTTGAGAAAATTGGTAACTTAACATGATATCAGAACTTAGGTTGAGAGAGGTCTTGGGTTCAAGTCTCTCCTTTGGCATTTGGTATTCCGTCCCCGTTTAGTTTCTTCCTCTTTGTTTGGTTGTTTGCTTCTTTGTTTCGCTCCACGTGTAAGACGGGGTTGCACGTGAGGGAGGGTGTTAGATAGCTTGATATACATTGTTGGGCCCATTTCCTAATAGTTTAAGCTTTTGGGAAAATTAGTAACTTAAAAAGAGGGATGTATTGTGCATCCCTTGCGCCGCCTTCTTTTCCCATGAGGACAAACACAGGAAAGACAATTGATGCAGAATCAAATGGAAAGTAGAATAAACAAACTGTATGACTGGAGGTTCTGTGAGAAAGCATCTTGCTTTGATGATTCCAGCAAAACACCACTTCTCTCTTGTAGGTCTCCCTTCTTTCTTCACTTCTATGTGTTCAGTGTGGCAATTCTTCTTCCACAAGCTGTTGAAGGCCTTCTACTCCTCCAAGATCTAGCTTGCCTCCCTGTTTCTTAAAGCTCACCAGTCTTTGAACATACAATGGAGAGGAAAATTTATAATATAACTAATAAGTGGAATACAACACAATGTGAAAAGAAGATATCATTTGGTTTGGATTTTCAGGATTCACTTTTCTAGAAAAATTGAAATTTCTTGTTTTCTGTGTTTTTTTGTTTTTACTGAATTTTTTTAATATTCTAAGCAAATTTTTTAATTTGTAGTTATACCTAACATAAATACACTTAAAAAGTGTAATATTTGTGAAAAAAATCTTTAGAAAATTCTCTAAATATTAAAAATACAAAAAAAATAAAATAAAATAAAATAAAAATTGAGAATTCAATACATTTTTCGTATTCTTGTGTATTTATTGATTTTTTAAAATATTTTTTTACAAATATTTTACTCTTTAGATACATCTAAGTAAGGTGTATTTAAAAAATTTAAAAAATTGCTTAAAATTTTAAAAATATTCACTAAAAATAAAAAAATACGAAAAACAAAAAAAAATAATTTTCAAAAAATTGAAACCAAATACATATCAATATGAAAGCAGTGTATATTGAACCTTAAAAGTTGGTGTGCATGAGGAATGAGAAATATTATGGCAGTTGAATTCTAGTGAACCTAAATTGTGTATTAACTCAAATAAACTGGTCGCTAAATTTGAGTGTCCTTCAATTCTAGTGAACCTAAATTGTGTATTAACTCAAATAAACTGGTCGCTAAATTTGAGTGTCCTTCAAATATCCTTTGCTGATTTATCTGAAAGTACATTGAACCATTCTAATCTTTAATTGGCTTGTATATATCTGTTTCATGTCTCATGTTCTTTGCCATTGGAGTAGACCAAAAAATGTAAGACAAAGTTCTTAAATGTCACACTTCCCCTTAAAAAGAACCCAAAAGGTAAGGAAGGAAATGGCATCTATTCTTACATGGAGGTATTTTGTGCATCACATGTGACAATACCTAGATTGTTGAGTTCACCATGTATGTTCTTGATTTGTCTAATTCTATATGCTGACCAATGATCATATTCTCCGCTAGGTGCTATCAAAGTTGTGTTGCCAGCCGATCATTGTATACATACCAGAACACGAGGTATTTTGATTATGAACAATTATTTCATGTTGATACTTGTAAATCAGCAAAAAGTTGAGAAATAAATAGCTTTAGCTGTATTTTGGTTTAGTCTGGGCTCTTAGTTACATATTACTATGTTGGGATGTTAGCATTGAAAATATATATTTAATTGACATATTTTGTTCATTACACGTGCATCTCATAGATGATTAATTAGTCATTGGTACTCTTTCTATGCATTGATGGTAAGATTAAATCCATTACCTACATATCAACAACCAAAAAATAAAAAAATAAAAAAATTTAGATGTGTTGATAGACTTGATTTCCAGAGTGGTATTCATTATGCTGAATTGCAAATGATTTTGATAAGCGACTGTAAGCTGTCATAATTCTGGATTTGGAAGATAAGCAGTTCTCGTAACCATCAAGCGTGTCAAACATTATGTGGAATTTCTTCTTTCTTTGGATCAATAGAACATAGCATGCTAGATGGATGGGATCCATAGGTGCAGCGGTTCCACATCGGGCTTTTGGAGAGAGGCTTTTTTCTAGATTTCTTCGTCTGACTTGTGCACTGAGGATTGGAATGTAGCCTTAGCTTAGTGAGCATTGCAGTGAAATGTCATGGCTAAATTAACTTTCTATTGTTTAAAATAAATAAATAAATAAGTACAACAAAAGTTGTGCTCACATAGTAATTCATTCTTGCTTTTGGTGACTGATTTAGTTTTACTGTTTCAGCCTAACAATCTACAGTTTGTATCAAATTGCAGCATACAAAAGGTGGATGGGGCTCTGGTTTTATTCCCATTGCAGAGTATGGGACTGAGTTTCGTAAGGGTTCCAGAAAAGGAAAATCAAGGAAAGTTGTGAGGCTTGTGTATAGCGGTAAGAACCACTATGATCTACTTGTCTGAAAGCTCATGTTCATTGATTCAATTTTGTATTTAAAAAAGACATTGAAATTAGTATTAGTCATTATAGGGCGAGAGAAGTTAGACAGTGGTATTATGTTGTGTTGTAATCATAGAAAATTGACATTATCTATTCTTTTTCTCTTTTATTTCTTTACCCATATGTATGAAAGAGAGACTTGGAACTTTTGGCTTCTTTTTTGGCCACAGATTTTGGGTTATTTGGATTAGACTTGGTCTCTCTCTTTCTCTCTCTCTCATGGGTTGCTATTGTTGGGTATACCTTCTTATTGGAGTGTGAGACCCAATTGGTTTTGAAAAAAGAATTTTAATTTGGTTTGGTTTAGGTATAATATATTTTAATATATTATATCTAATTTGTGGAGACCTAATTCAATTTGGTAACAATTAGGGTTTGATTACAAAACCCAATACTCAATTATATATATATATTTGGTATTGGTTTTTCCTAAGAAAAAAGTGTGCGGCTGCCATACTAGTACATTGCTTCGGTAACAGTGCCTTGGTTCAGTAGCAGTGCCGAAGATTTACAATTGGTGAAGATTTGTCAAGGTGCTTGATTTGTTCATGCTTATGTTGCCTTTATTCTGAAGTTGATTTGGTTCGTTATTTTGGGTCTTTTACAATTCTGGTTTTGAAGATTTTGGTTCATTTATTTGGTGAGGTATTTCCTCTTGTTTATTTGTGATTATTTGGAATTCATCTAAGGGTGGTTTGTGAGACCATTCGTGTCTCGTTTGTAATCGTTTGGAAACTTATTTGGTTGATAGTGGAATCGGATTTCGATCCGTGGACGTACCTCACATTGAGGAAATCATGTAAAAAATTCTTGTGTTACTTTTGATTGAGAGAACACGTAAAAATTCTTGTGTTACTTTTGATTTAATTTTTTCGCATTAGTTTTTATTCCCATTGATTGATTTACTTGTAGGGAATCACATATTTGCCCTAACAACTGGTATCAGAGCTTACGGTTTATTTGGGTTTATTTATTTGTGTAAATCAATGGAGGGGAATGTGGGTCGTATGTCTAGCTTTAATGGAAGCAATTGGGTAACTTGGAAAACTAAAATGGAGGACCTATTATTTTGTAAAGATTTGTATGGACCAATTGAGGGTGATAGTGGCAAACCCGAAGGTATGAAAGATGATGAATGGAAGAGGCTTAATCGAAAAGCCGTTGGTGTTATCCGTCAATGGATTGATGACAGTGTGTTTCATTTGTGCTACTGTTGCTATGAACTTCAGCACATGATTTATGGAAAAAATTAGAAGGCCTTTATGATAGGAAATCAGCCACAAATAAAGCTTTTCTGTTTCGTAAGTTGGTTAATTTAAAATATAAAGAGGGCAGCCTATTCCAGAACATCTGAATGAAATAAAGAGTATTGTTAACCAACTTGCTTCTATGAAAATTATTTTTGATGATGAGTTGCAGGCTTTGATGCTACTTAGTTCTTTGCCCGAAAGTTGGGAGACTTTGGTTGTGACAGTTAGTAATTCGGCCCCGATGGAGTTGTCACAATGGGCCAAGTCACTAGTAGCTTGTTGAATGAAGAAACTAGAAGAAAATCAGCGGGTTCCTCTCATTCGGAAGCATTTGTTGTGAGAGGCCGAAGCAAAACAAGGGGGAGGAGTAAGACTCCTCATGGTCGTGATCAAAGCCGTGACAAATCAAAAGATGGTTCTTTTTCAAAGAAAGACATTGAGTGCTATTATTGCCATGAGAAAGGGCACATGAAGCGAGAATGCCGAAAGCTCAAGAACAAGGAGAAAAGGCGTGACAAAAGTGTGGATAAGAAGCAAGAAGACACAACGGCAGTTACTACCGATGATCTCATGGTCGTTTGTGAAGATGATTGTATCAATTTTGTGGGCCAAGAGAGCAATTGGGTGATTGATTCCGGTGCTTCTTTTCATGTGACTTCTTGAGTTGATTTCTTCACTACCTACACCAAAAGAAATTATGGTTCTGTTCGAATGGGTAATGAAGGTTTGTCCAAGATTATTGGCATGGGTGATGTTTGCTTGGAAACAAATTTGGGCTGCAAGGTGTTGCTTAAAGATGTGAGGCATGTTCCCGACATTCCCCTCAATTTGATCTCTACCGGAAAGCTAGATGATGAAGGCTTCAACAACAAATTTGGCGATGGAATATGGAAACTCACAAAGGGTTTTTTGGTGGTAGCTAAGTGCAGGAAGACTCATACACTTTATTCGATGCAAGGAAAAATTTGTAAAGGTGTTGTCAATGCACTTGAAGATGATACTTCTACCGAATTGTGGCACAAGCGGCTTGGCCATGAGTGAAAAGGGGCTGCAAGTTTTGTTCAAGAAAGAGCTTCTACCCGGTTTGAAAGGTACACATCTTAAAACTTGTGTTCATTGGCGGGTAAAACAACATAGAGTTTCTTTTCATAAAAATGTTGCTTCTAGAAAAGAAAATGTTTTGGAGTTGATTCATTCGGATGTTTGTGGTCCTTTGAAAGTTAGAACACATAGTGGTGCACTTTATTTTGTTACTTTTATTAATGATTATTCAAAAGAAGTTTGGGCTTTTCTACTAAAAACTAAAAATCAAGTTCTAGAAGTATTTAAGCATTTTCAGGCCATGGTTGAAAGAGAAACAAGGCAGAAATTGAAGTGCATCCTATCAGACAATGGTGGTGAATACATTGGGCCATTTGATGAGTATTGTCGCAGCCAAGGTATTCGGCACCAAAAGACAGTTAAGAAGACTCCTCAACAAAATGGCATTGCCGAGAGGATGAACCGCACCATTGTGGAAAGAATAAGGTGTTTGCTTTCACAAGCTAAATTGCCAAGATCCTTTTGGGGTGAGACAATGAAGACAGCGATTGACGTGATCAATTTGTCTCCTTGCTATCCTTTGAATGGTGATGTTCCTGAAAGAGTTTGGACTGGCAAAAATGTGTCTTATGAGCACTTGAGAGTGTTTGGTTGCCGAGCTTTTGTTCACATTCCAAAAGATGAGAGGTCCAAGCTTGATAGTAAGTCAAAACAATGTATTTTTCTTGGCTATGGACGTGATGAATTCGGGTATAGATTGTGGGATCCGGTCGACAAGAAAGTTATTCGAAGCCGTGATGTTGTGTTTCTTGAAGACCAAACAATTGAAGACTTTGGCAAAGGTGATCAACCGGAGCCAAAAACTAGTGATCTCATTGACATGGATCCATCTCCTTCATCTTCAGTTGATGATGAAAATGGGGGAGATGCAGCCACCTATTGAAGATGTGGAGGATGATGCTAATCTAATGAAGTTGAGCCAGAAATTGAGGAAGAGCATCCAACTCAAGAACCGCCACCACAACTTGAGTTGAGAAAATCTACAAGGGACCGACAACCTTCAAGAAAGTATCCTCCCAATGAATTTGTGTTGATTTCCGATCAAGGGAGCCTGAGAGCTACCAAGAAGCAATTGAGCATGCAAAGAAAGGTGATTGGAAAAAGGCCATGGACGAGGAGATGAATTCCTTACTTGAAAACCAGACTTATGATTTAGTGAAGTTGCCTAAAGGGAGGAAAATTTGAAAAATAAGTGGGTTTCAAATTGAAGAATGATGGCAAGAATCTGAGGTACAAAGCACGTCTTGTTGTGAAAGGCTTTGGGCAAAAGAAAGGTATTGACTTTGACGAGATTTTCTCACCGGTTGTGAAGATGTCTTCTATTCGGTTGTACTTGGCATGGCTGCAAGTATGAACCTTGAAGTTAAGCAACTTGATGTGAAGACCGCATTTCTTCATGGTGATCTTGAAGAAGAAATTTACATGGAGCAACCGAAAGGTTTGGTAAAAGGGGAAAGAGAAATTTCAAATTGAAGAAAAGTTTGTATGGTCTCAAGCAAGCCCGCGGCAATGGTACAAAAAATTTGACTCTTTCATGATGAATAATGGTTTTTCTAAAACCACTTCGGACCATTGTGTGTTTGTGAAAAATTTCCGGATGTAAATTTATTATTCTTTTGCTTTATGTTGATGACATGTTAATTGTGGGTCAAGATTCTACCATGATTAACAGTTGAAGTTAGAGTTGAGTAAATCTTTTGCTATGAAAGATTTGGGACCGGCAAAGCAAATACTTGGTATGAAAATTGTTCGTGATCGCAAAGGGGCTGATTTGGTTGTCTCAAGAAAGCTACATTGAGAAAGTTCTTGAGAGGTTCAACATGAATAAAGCAAAGCCGGTTGGTTGTCCACTTGCGGGTCACTTCAAGCTTAGTTCGAATCAATGTCCTACAAGTGAGAAAGACAAGGAAGAGATGTTGAAAATTCCTTATGCTTCAGCAGTTGGTTCTTTGATGTACGCCATGGTTTGTACAAGGCCGGATATTGCTCACGCCGTTGGTGTGGTGAGTCGTTTTCTCTCTAATCCGGGTAAAGAACATTGGGCAGCGGTAAAATGGATTTTAAGATATCTTCGAGGGACTTCGAAGGTGTGTTTGTGTTTTGGAGATGGTAAGCCGATGCTTGATGGGTTCACGGATTCTGACATGGCCGGTGATGTTGATTCTAGGAAATCTACTTCGGGGTATTTGATGACTTTTGCAGGGGGCGCTGTGGCATGGCAATCTAAATTACAAAAATGTGTTGCTCTCTCAACTACCAAAGCTGAATTTATTGCCATTACGGAAGCTTGTAAAGAAGAGTTATGGTTGAAGAAATTTTTGCAAGAGTTGGGTTTGAAGCAAGAAAAGTATGTGCTTTATTGTGATAGTCAAAGTGCTATTCATTTGAGCAAAAATTATACTTTTCATTCGAGATCAAACACATTGATGTGAGATATCATTGGATTCGTGATGTGTTAGATTCGAAATTGTTACAACTCGAAAAGTTCACACGGATGATAATATTTCGGATATGTTGACTAAGACTTTGTCGAGGGACAAACATTTGAAGTGTCGAACTTTGGCGGGTATGGTTGATGTCTCCACCTAAGTCGGTAGGGGGAGAATTGTTGGGTATACCTCCTTATTGGAGTGTGGGACCCAATTGGTTTTGAAAAAAGAATTTTAATTTGGTTTGGTTTAGGTATAATATATTTTAATATATTATATCTAATTTGTGGAGACCTAATTCAATTTGGTAACAATTAGGGTTTGATTACAAAACCCAATACTCATTATATATATATATTTTGGTATTGGTTTTTCCTAAGAAAAAAGTGTGCGGCTGCCATACTAGTACATTGCTTCGGTAACAGTGCCGAAGATTTACAATTGGTGAAGATTTGTCAAGGTGCTTGATTTGTTCATGCTTATGTTGCCTTTATTCTAAAGTTGATTTGGTTTGTCATTTTGGGTCTTCTACAATTCTGGTTTTGAAGATTGGTTCATCTATTTGGTGAGGTCTTTCCTCTTGTTTATTTGTGATTATTTGGAATTCATCTAAGGGTGGTTTATGAGACCATTCGTGTCTCGTTTGTAATCGTTTGGAAACTTATTTGGTTGATAGTGGAATCGGATTTCGATCCTGTGGACGTACCTCACATTGAGGGAACCACGTAAAAATTCTTGTGTTACTTTTGATTTAATTTTTTCGCATTAGTTTTTATTCCCATTGATTGATTTATTTGTGGGGAATCACATATTTGCCCTAACAACTATGAAACGGATGCCAAGATTCAAACAGCATTCCGCTTCTTTCTTGGAAGAAATTATGCTGTTTTTGGATTGACATATGTGATCAAAAGTGCCCATCTAGGTCCTCGTTTCGTGCATTAAAAATGAGGCATGTACTTCCACCAATCCTATATGAATACTTCATAATTGCATTACAATGTTAATTTTTGTTGTGTAATTCATTTTGGAGAAATATTACATAAACAAAAAATGAAGAAAATAATTATAAGTTTTATTTAATTTTTTTATTTTAAATATTATATTTTATTTTATAAATATTTTAATTTTAATATTTTAAACTCAAAACACAACTCCACACTAAAATCGTAATCAAACACATAATTCAATGGGGATTTTTTTTAGGATCCCTGATATTAAGATTTTATAATATAAAGGACATTCAATATTTTTATAATGTCTAAGGTCCCTCAACATCGATCCAGAGAAAATTCGATCCAAAAAATTTCTCTGGACTTCTTAGAGAATATCCAAAGAAAATTCAATTCAGAAAATTTCTCTAGATTCTAGTCTTGAGATTTTCTTAGGATTCTAGAGAATTTCTCTGATTTTCACAAAAATTTCTCTGGGTTCAAATCAGAAAATTTCTCTGCTTTCCCAATCACGATGTGCAATACACTTTGGTGATCACAACCAAAGAAAATTCATACTGCTAGAGAAAATTGAAATTTCTTTGAGTTCAAAATCAAATTGAAATTTCTCTGATGTTCACATGACGAGAATTGAAATTTCTCTGACTTTCAAATTTTTACTGACTTTGCTAGATGCTCTGAGGCTTCATATCCATTCGTATCAAATGAATGAGGGTTGAAGACAATCAAACAACCCATTAACATCAAAAGTTTAAATTTAACAACAGTACCCACATTGTAATCAAACTATATTATCCCTGGAACATAGTTATAAAAACCAATTTGGAAAGATGGTTATAATCAATTTTTTGGTTAAAAACTGCTTATAAGCAGTTTTTTTGTGAGAGAGGAAGTAGGTTATAATCCGAGAAGTGAATTATAACCTACTTCCCAAAAGAGGCCAAAAATTCAAAACACTAAAAACAGAATTAAACCATAATTTAGAGAATAAAAAAAAAAAGAAGACAAAATGGTTGAATCAAGGTGTAGACACCCCATTTTGACCGACCTTAAGACTTGGGCGCTTTCTTTTGATTACCCGATGATGACAATTAGAATGTGTTTCTCAAAAAATTCTCAGTAAGAAAGATGGAATTTAAGTTTTAATCCCAACCTTCACTCATTTTTTGGCCAAACTATTTTATACCTTAAAACCCTCTTTTCAAAATATGTTTTTTTTAAATGTTTCTATAATGTCCCGAGGCTCCCGTTTCGATTAAAATATTGCACTTTTCAGTAAACCGAGTAAGGACAAAGTGGAAATAAATGGAAGAGAGGTGAACTTTTTTGAAAAATATTTAAAAACATCTTCTTTATAGGTTTGGAGTTGAAGGAAATAGGAGGGGATGAAAGAAAACTGGTTTAGGAAAAGAATGAGTATCAAATCATTAAGAAGGAAATGAGCAGCCTTAACTAAATTAGGCATTTCTCTTTGTACACTTGGAATTTAAATGTGAGGCCACCACCATTGGAAAGTAGACTTCTGAGGCTTTAATTTAGACACAAGAACCACCTTAGACCAAGTCCAAATAAGGGAGATATACCCATTTGAAGTTGGACTTCAGAGCAGATTTTGTTGACCCAGCTCGAGATAGCCTTTACTAAATTAGGCATATCTCTTTGTATACTTGGAATTTAAATTTGAGGCCACCACTATTGGAAAGTAGACTTCTGGAGCTTCAATTTGGACCCAAGAACCGCCTAAAACCAAGTCCATATGGGGGAGATATGCCCATTTGAAGTTGGGCTTAAAAGCATATTTTGTTGACTCGGCCCAAAACAACAATAGCCCATTTTTTTTTGGTTTTGGTTCGGTTGGGACAACCCATTTACCTATTTTGTAAGCCATTCAAGTGCATCCACTCATCCTCCATTATACCTAATCATCCCCCATTGTCAAAAAGAGGTTTTGTTTGTATTCATAAAAGAGTATCCCATGCAACCACCTTGAAAATTTGCCCTCCTATCACATTCTTGTCTCCCATCTTGTCTCCCACCTTCTTTTTGACCTTTACTCTCCCTCATTGCCTATATAGAATGATCATATTGTAAGAGAGAAGAAGAGACCACGAAATTGAAGAGAAAGGAGTGAGAAAAGAGTGAAAAAAGAGAAAAAAATTGAGTTTTTGAGCCAAAAATATTCCTATCTTCCATATACACCGCAGACCTTCTATAGCTACTGAAATTCCTCATTTCCATACACCAAAATCACTCCAAAAATTCTGATATAGCCAAAGATCAATTGCCTTGATCATAAGGAAGAGTGTTTAGTGATTGAAAGTGAGAAAAACTAGAGAGTTAGTCACTTTCTATACCACAAACTCCATAAACTCCATAATTTTGAATTGAGGATTTGAGAACACACTTCCTACACTTGAGGGTGATCAAGAGGAAGTTTGGAAATCAAGAAATTCAATCTTTCTTTGGAAGATGAATTGTTAATCTTTCATTTTCTTATATTTTATATCTTATATTTATTTTCATGCTTCTTATTTCATTGTGTTTTGTTATAATCTAAGTGGTTTGTTTATCTCATATTTATTTTCTTACTTTATATTTCATAGTGTGTTGTTATAATCCTAGTGGTTTGTTTAGCTCATAATTATTTATTTATTTATTTATTTTTATTCGCATGCTTTAATTTCATATTAGTTTTGTTGTAATCTTGCATGTTCTACCTCATATTTTTTTTTTTTCGTGTATTAGTCTCATATTAGTTCTGTTGTAATCTTGCATGTTCTATCTTATATTTGTTTTATTGCTTTAGGTTTATGTTGTGAGTTTGCACTTTTTATTTTATTTTATTTTATATTTGTTTCTTGTTTTTTTTTAATCTAACCGGTAGTGGTTAGTTGAGCCACCTACATATTTTTTGTTTGTTCATTTTCTTGGTTTCGCAACAAGACAAGTTTTGCTTGGCCTAGTTGGCCGGCCGGTTAGCTTCTTCCGAACAAGATGGCGTAATCTCCCAATATTGACCAATTTCCGCCGACGGTTCCAAAGAACATGAAGCTTTTATTTTATTTATTTTTTATTTTTTATTTTGAGTGTATTGTGAGGTTTTTATTTTGTTGTAATATTCTCTTCATCTCTCTCTAATTTGATTTGTAATTATTCTTTAAAATGTTGTAATAATTCCCCGCCCCGCTTCTTTCTATCCCGTTCTTTTACTTGCTTTCTTTATTTGTACATAAACATCATATTTATTTTTCATCATAGTTATGCTTTGCATCCATGTTTCATGCATCTTGATTCGGCTAAGTTTGCATTTGTGGATTTAATCAATTCCTATGTGATTATGTGCGCTACCTCATGTTCTTGAGATGATTCACATATCATATTTTAGAAGCCGAATCTTTAGTTGCATCTCATGAGTGAATTGCATTAGGATTTTGTATATAAGATCATGCATATTTTACTAACTTTGTTTTGTAGCTTGTTCGTGAGACGTCAAACATGTAAGTTTTTATGCTTTAGCATCCCGTTTGTGTGTGTTTTTCTTACTATGTCTAACATTCTACCATGAGGCTATTTGCTTATGTGATATAACTCTATGAATGCCAGTGGATGGAGGTTGTGTCGCTTAATTTGGAATGATGTTGATTTTTCGTGCTTGTAAACTCAATTTATTTGGGTTGTACATCGTCAAAACTCTTTCAAAATGCATGATATCAAATTGTTCCAAAATAAATGGCATAGTCTATACTTGTATGCTTCACATAGTAAATTTTAGGATTTATTAACTAATTAGAACATGAACATATAAAATAAAATTCATATCATGGTTAGTAAAGGCCGATCTTTGATCGGGTGAGCGGGGGTGCTCATTATTGACCTTGCGCTCTCATACCTAAGGTTCCGAGCCAAGCATCCTTGGTTACGACGAACAGTGGCCTTGGCACGAGTCATGGGTTTCCTAATTTTTCCAAAATAAATATTAGGTGGCGACTCTGAGATCTGATGACGCAGTTCATTCTTCACAAAATTTCAATAAAATGGATTTTCAATAAAAGTTGCCAAATCTGGACTCTCATCTACGTTTCACATTGCACTCGTGAGACTAGATCAAAGAGATCTCGGGGGTCCGAACTGTTTAACGCGCGCGGGTACCCCCCGGGCATGTTACATAAGGCTGTTACTGAGCATCTATAAACCCATCATCAGCAAGTATGTGTTTGGTTTGTGTTTGTAGAGTAGTTTTTAAGATAAAAAATACGAAAACTTGTTTGGTTTGTTTTTTTCAGAAATGGTTTTGGAAAATTGTTTTGGGGAGAGAGTTTTAAAAAAAGTGATTGATTTAATGTGTATGAGAGAGAGAGTGATTTTGAAAAGTAAGTAACTAAACAAAATTTTGAGATTTTTTTTGAAAAAAATTGTTTGGTTTGATTACTCTTGAAAATTTGTTTGTAGAAAATTTTTTCCAAATTTTTTTCTAAAAAACAAACCAAACAATTTATCTCTCTTAGCCAACCTTAGGCTTCTAAACTAGAACCTTCTTGGCCTTGCTCGCATCACCTTTCAAATTATCAATCTCATTGGGCCTAAAATACCTCTTATCAATCACAACATTGTCTCACCAATTCAACCCAACAGACCCAAATGCCACTTCCATAAACTCCTTAACAGTATACAACTCCTTCTTGATCACCACATAGTCATCCGACTTCACCTCCACATAGTCCCCAGCAAGACCTCAATCCCTCGCAGCCATCAAATTCTCCAAAAAACAGCTTATGCTGAAGCCAGATCTTGATTCTCCTCATAGCCCTCGTGATCTTCCTTATCACAAATTCTCTCTTCTCTTGGGCGATTCATGGTTGAACAAAATCTTATTACAAGTAAAGATCCCATAGACTTCATGGTAATTCATAGTGTACCAATGAGCAGTGTATCAACAATCCAGATAATTTCTCTGTGTAACACGATTTATTTTATGGCAATATCGTATAATAAGGAAGACGAAGGTGCTCTCTCTTTAGAGAGAGAGGAGAATAGTAAACAGAATGAAAAAATAAGTACTAGGGTTCAGTGGGACTCATTTTGGGTGGTTGAGATATATAAGGGTGGGTGAGGGTCCTCATACATTATAAAATAATATTGTGGAGTTCTTTCATTACTAGAAATGGGAGAGTGATCTTAGACTAATTTTCTCTAATTCAAAACTTAATTCAAAAACTATTTTCAAAACTCATAATCAAACATATAACTTGAACCTTTACACTACTTTCAAAACTCTACCCTCAAATCATAACTAAACACATAACAAAAAAATTAAAATATTTAAAAATGTATTTATAAAATAAAATAAAATATTTAAAATAAAAAAATATATATTTAAAATATTTTAAAAAAATACAGTATACAAATGTATGAAATATAGTGCACATTAAAATAAATAATTAAATATTTAAAAATATAATATTTACCCTAAAAAATATAAAATAAAATTTTTAAAAATATTTTAAAAAATAAATCTATAAATTTCAAAATATAACTCAAAACTCAAAATACAATTCAAAATTCTTTTCAAAACTCATAACCAAACAAATTTTCTATTTTTAAAGCTCATAACTCAAAACACGACTCCACTCTTAAATCTTGATTTTTAAAATATAAAAAAAATTGAATTTTTTCTTTTTTTTAAAATAGAGTTTTGAAAAGAGTTTGATTTTGAGTTTTGAATTGAATTTTAAGTTATGTATTTGATTATGAATTTTAAAAATAATTTTTAAATTAAATTTTAAATTATGTGTTTGATTATAATATCTATATTTTTTTTTAATGACAATCATACTTTTAAAATGGAAGCAAACTAACAACTCGTACGGTTTCTCTTCACATAGTCTTTTTTTTTAAAACTCATCTTCACATGCTAACTCAGAACTTCTATTTCACACCATTAAAACACAATATCAAAATATCCATTAAATAAAATCATAAATTAATAAATAACAAAAGAATAATATGATGGAACATGTTATTCTTGCTTACTTTTGTAAATATAGATTATTTTAAAAGTGAATTTTATTAATAAGTGACATAGGTGGGCCTATAGGGGTTTTTGGCCCACCACTTAGAGCCCAATACATAATTCAAACACTAAAACCCAACATTGCTGGAGCCCAACGTTGCACCAAGGACCAATGACATCTAAAAACTTGTCAAGAGAAGAACTAGCCACATAAGCAGACAAAGATCCTGCAGAGTTATTGCACTACACATCAGCCATTAATGAGATTCCCTGCAGCATTTAATACGAGAATCCCTTCACATTGGGACAGAACAGCCTCACCATGAACAAGGCAAGCTAAAACATAGGCTTTTGGCCAACATGACAAGTCAGAGTGGACAAAGAAAATGATGAACAAAGGATATAAGTAGGTTTCTAAGACAAAAAGAAGGTTAAGTTTTTTATCTTCATCCTATCTCTATATTCCGTTAATCTCTTTTCCTGACTTACTCGTCGGAGGGTTCGCTAAAGGACTCCCGTTCCCCGTTGGACTCTTGTGCAGGTTTTTCTGTGGATCCAGCGATCGAACAACAGTGTGGGAGACGTAGATCAGCCCGATCCGTCCATCTAGAACAAGTAGTATCTGTTGGAACAATCTTCTGTGTAAATAAAATAAATGGATACTAAAACAAACAAAATAAAATAAAGACTTACAGAATTTATTTTGTCGAACCGAATAAATAAATAAAGACCAAGTCGAGTGTGTGACACTCTGTCCTTAAGACAGATTCGCCCCGCTACGGTGCTTACGGTTGAGCGGCGTCTATCTCCCAGGATACAATGATCTTCACAAACTTATAGTAGCACTCCACACAAATTTGTACGGCGAACTAAAACCTTGTGTTCTTATGCTCTCTTTATTTTATCTCTAAAACTAATATGAAGAATAATGCACCAAAAATAAAAGTTGGACAGCACAAAGAAACTTATCAAACTGATTTTTGGATGCTCTAACACTGCTGAAATGTTGGTATTTATAGGCACAAAAAGCCCTGTCCGAACAGGTATGAATCTGTCCAACACATTCAATTTTGAAAGTGAACAGGTATGTACCTGTTTTGAACACGTATACTTCAAATTCAAACAGATCTAACTACTGGACAGTTATACCCGGAACTGCTGGGCAGTTTGTGGAAGTTAAAAAACTGAAAATCAGTTTTAAACTGTTGAGGAATTTCGAACTGAGGAGATAAATTTAGACAGAAAATTAATTCAATTTTTGGCATAAAATTTGAATTTAATTTTATTTAAAATTAAAATAAATTTTTTCCAAAAAATTAATATAAGAACCAACCCGACCCACATCCCACACCCGCGCCGGGCACGGCTCGGCTCAGCCGGACGGCGACGGCAACGGCGCGCGCATATGTGGTGGTTTGGGCTATGGTTCACTTTGTCCAGAACTCCTCCCTTCTACAAACTTGGGGTGTCCCTTGGGGCCCAACCCAAGTGTTGTAGGCTAGAGTTTATATACTCAACAAAACTCTCTTAAAGTTTCAATGTGGGACAAGCCTCACAAGGAAACCCACATTTAAAACTTAAATGTTCAATTCTACGAACCCGAAAACGACGTCATGTTCCCATTCACTCATAAATGGTTTTGACAAACCGTTTCACTGTGTGACTTGCCACGCAGCAAGGAACACTTCACCTCTTCGGACCTACCCCAAAAGACGTTTGGGGCCCACTCAATTTTGGGCTCAAAGTCGGCCCAAAATAAGCCTAATAAACCAGTTTTTCCAACAATCCCCCACATGAATGGAATTTGACAGAGAGAAAATACAATAACATGATCTAAATACAGAGAGTACAGAAATTGAAATATTCTGCAAAGGATAGGTAGCTTTTGGCTTTGAACCTTCCCTTGTGAGACACTATCGGATTTACTAGCTAACCAGTGAACATGATGTCTTGAACTGTTCAGCCGTTTGTGTAAACCAAGACAATAGAACTCACACAGTATATCCCCAAACACAGTTTAGTTCTCACTATTGTGTTCATTTTGGCCCTGAACAACCTCGTCTTTCATGAGTGCTCTAGAGAATTGTAGCCCTTTACAAATCTCATAAAACCGGCCCAATTCACACTCACATAGGTGATTCTTATGAAGAGTATCCTGCCATACTCCACTAGGTTTACCTAGATATAAGAACCATTAAAATTTTACTTAACCTAAAACGCTGCAGTCATCACTATTTCATCATAGAAATGGATAGGAGTTTAACTCCCCGGTGATCCTTCTGAGTCATACACAACTCGGTTATCCCTTTGAACCTAGATCTTGGGATCTCCAGTCAACTAAGTTGGGTTGTCGTTGTGGTAACTCTTATTTAATAGGCTTAAGTCTCATTTCCCTCGATGAATTCTCAACTAACTCTCTTGCTAACCCTTTGGTTAGTGGATCCACTATGTTGTCTTTAGACTTCACATATTTAATGGAAATAATTCCATTAGAGAGTAGTTATCTCACGGTGTTATGTCGACGATGAATGTGTCTAAACTTACCGTTATACATATGACTCTGTGCTCTACCTATTGTTGATTGACTATCGCAATGTATGCATATAGCAAGCACCGGTTTTGGCCATATTGGAATATCTTCAAGGAAGTGGCGAAGCCATTCTGCCTCTTCCCCTACTTTGTCTAAAGCTATGAATTCTGATTCCATAGTAGACCTAGCAATGCAAGTCTGTTTGGAAGATTTCCAAGATACAGCCGCCTCACCAAGAGTAAAGACATACCCACTGGTGGATTTTGAGTCTCTAGTATCCGATATCCAATTTGCATCACAGTATCCTTCAAGTATTGCTGGATATCTAGTATAATTAAGCCCAATGTTACGAGTAAATGAGAGATATCTAAGAACCCTTATAATTGCTTTCCAGTGTTCTACTCCTAGGTTACTCGTATATCTACTTAATTTACTTACTGCATAAGCTATATCTGAGCGAGTGCAGTTCATCAAGTACATTAAGCTTCCAATAATTTGGGCATACTCTAATTGAGAAATACTTTCCTGTACATTCTTAGATAGAAACAAATTAACATCTACAGGTGTTCTAGCAAGATGATCATCATCTTTGCTGAATTTGTCAAGTATTTTCTCAATGTAATGAGATTGTGACAAAGCATAACCTTCTGATGTTTTGGTAATTTTCATACCAAGAATTACATCAGCAATGCCCATGTCCTTCATGTCAAAATGTTTATTCAATATTTTCTTGGTAGTTTTAATCATATCATTATTACTACCTATGATGAGCATATCATCTACATAAAGACATACAATGACATAACCTTTGTCTGTGTTTTTAATATAAACACATTTGTCACACTCATTAATTTTAAATCCATTTGACATCATTGCCTTGTCAAATTTCTCATGCCATTGCTTTGGCGCTTGTTTTAAACCATATAATGGTTTAACCAATTTACACACTTTCTTTTCTTTTCTTTTCCTGGAACAGAAAAACCTTCTGGTTGTTCCATGTAAATTTCTTCATCTAACTCACCATTTAAGAAAGCGGTTTTAACATCCATTTGATGAATTTCTAGATTGTATAGAGATGCAATAGCAATTAGCATTCTAATGGATGTTATTCTAGTAACCGGCGAGTATGTGTCAAAGTAATCAAGAGCTTCTTTTTGTCTAAAACCTTTGACCACAAGTCTTGCCTTGTATTTGTCTATTGATCCATCCGCTTTCAATTTTCTTTTGAAAATCCACTTGTACCCAAGAGGTTTACAACCTGGTGGCAAATCCACCAATTCCCAAGTGTGATTTTGCAAGATGGATTCAACTTCACTATTGACAGCTTCTTTCCATAAAGGAGCCTCAGGACTGGACATAGCCTCTTTAAAAGTTAAAGGTTCATTTTCTAACAAATATGTTAGAAAATCTGGACCAAAAGATTTTGAGGTTCTAGCACGTTTACTACGTCTAAGTTCCTCTTCCTCATTTTGATCTAACTCTTATTCTTGATCATATTCTTGATCTTGACTAGTAATAGCATCATGAGATCTTTTATTGTTACTAGTCTCTTGTCCAGTCTTATTTGGAAATACATGTTCGAAGAAAGATGCATTCTGAGATTCAATAATAGTATTTACATGCATTTCGGAATGTTTTGATTTATGAATCAAAAACCGATATGCACTACTATTCTTAGCATAACCAATGAAAATGCAATCAATGGTCTTAGGACCTATCTTAGTCTTTTTAGGACTAGGAATAGCCACTTTAGCCAAACACCCCCACACTTTTAAGTATTTGTAGGATGGTACTCTTCCATGCCACAATTCATAAAGTGTTTGATTTATTTTCTTTCGGGGTACTTTATTTAAAATATAATTAGCAGAAAGTATAGCTTCCCCCCACAAGTTCTGAGGTAATCCAGAACTGATTAACATGGCATTCATCATTTCTTTTAAAGTCCTATTTTTCCTTTCAGCAATTCCATTTTGCTGAGGTGAGTAAGGAGCGGTGGTTTGATGAATTATTCCATATTCTTTACAAAATTCACCAAAAGGTGATTCATATTCACCACCTCTATCACTTCTAAGTTTCTTGATTTTCTTACCAAGTTGATTTTCAACTTCATTCTTATATTGAATGAAAGTTTCCAAAGTTTCATCATTGGTTCGAATTAAATAAACATAACTATATCTAGTATAGTCATCTATAAAAGTGATAAAATATTTTTTCCCACCTTTTGTTTGAATTGATTTAAAATCACAAATGTCACTATGAATTAATTCAAGTGGTTTCGTACTTCTTTCAATTGAATGAAAAGGAGTTTTAGATAATTTTGCCTCAACGCAAATTTCACATTCATGATTTGAATCAATGTCAAATTTAGGTAAACATTCCATATTAATTAATCTACGTAAAGATCCATAATTAACATGTCCTAGTCTACCATGCCATAAATTTGAAGACTCAAGCAAGTAAGAAGAAGATGTATTTTTATTAATAACTGAGGGTACAACGGTCATTACATTTAACTTGAAAAGGCCATCAGACATGTAACATTTTCCTACGTACATCCCATTCTTAGTAAGTACAAATTTATCACTCTAAAAAACTAGCCTAAACCCATTCTTACTCAATAAAGATCCGGAAACAAGATTCTTGCGAATGTCCGGTACATGCAGCACATTGTTGAGAGTGAGTTTCTTTCCAGATGTCATCTTGAGAACAATCTTCCCTTGTCCATCAACTTTGGAAGTTGAGGAGTTGCCCATAAAAAGTTGTTCACCATTGTCCACTGAAGAATAAGATGTGAACATCTTTTTGTCGGCACAGATATGACGAGTAGCACCAGTGTCCACCCACCATTCTTTAGGATTTCGGACAAGATTTGCTTCGGAAACAACTGCAGAAAGATTGATGTCATCTACACCATTGGAAATATTGTCCACTTCGGTCATATGGGCTTGAGCAGGCTTCTTGCTTGTTCTTCTTTTGCTTTTGCCTTTGCTACGGCAATCTTTGGCCCGATGTCCCTCTTTGTCACAGATGTAACATTTGCCATTAAACTTGTACTTTTTATTTTCCCCCCTTTAGAGCCTTGTGATGAACTTTCTCCAGAAGACTTTCGTTTCTTGGTTTTTGAAGCATGTTCCACCACATTTGCCTTAGACTCCATAGGATGCTTACCAGCCCGCTTTTCAGAATTGCGGTTGTCCTTCTCAATCCTCAAACGCACAATTCATTATTCCATAGAAATTTCTTTGCGCTTGTGTTTGAGGTAGTTCTTGAATTCCTTCCAGCCTTGTGGTAATTTTTCAATTAAGGCTGCAACTTGGAAGGATTCACTGAGAGACATGCCTTCTGCGTGAATGTCATGCAGAATGAGTTGGAAATCTTGAACTTGGCTGATCACAGTTTTTGAATCAACCATTACAAAATCTAGGAATCTGCCAACCACAAATTTCTTTGAGCTGGCATCTTCCATTTTGTATTTTTTCTCCAAAGACTCCCAAAGTTCCTTTGCTGTCTTGATAGGACTGTAGACGTTGTATAATGTGTTGTCAAGTCCATTCAAGATGTAGTTCCGGCAAAGAAAATCGGCATGTTTCCAGGCATCAACCGCAGCAACCACTTGCCGGTCGGTTTCATCCTCTTTCAAGATAGGAGCATCTTCACGGAAGAAATGAGCCAGGTTCAGAGTTGTAAGATAGAACAACATTTTCTGTTGCCATCTTATAAAGTCAGTTCCTGAGAACTTCTCTGGCTCTTCTCCATGATTTATTGGTACTGTCACCACATGAGAGGGGGTTGGTGCAATTGCAGCCACCACAGTAGTACTTGTTTGGGCATTTGTTTCAGTAGCCATCAATTCTAATTTATAAAACAAAATTATAACTAGAATTTACACTACACAGAAAATTAAACCAAATTCACAGAATTAAATTCTGTAAAAATAAAAGAAACAAGAATGTAACTTTTATTTTTCAATTAATTTGGAAATAAAATAAAATTTTATTTAACCAAATTAATTCCACACAGAAAATTTAATTTCTGTAACACTTCAATAATTAAAAACTTAATTTATTTTTAATTAAAGAACACTCAGAAAATAATTTCTAAAAACCAAAATTAATTTCTGACAAAATTCCACAAATATATATTCTGAATTGTTAATGACACCAGTATATTACTACTAGTTGTCAAAGAAAATAGACAGTATATTACTACTATATGTCAAAGAGCATATAACCACTATTTGTTTTTCCAACAAGAATATTAATTTATAAATTCACAGAAAATAATTTTCTTAAATAGAAGAAAGAGAAAAGGAAACAAACGAAAAATTATGTAAGCAGAATAATTCGAATCTGTCTTAAGATTGTTGGAACAATCTTCTGTGTAAATAAAATAAATGGATACTAAAACAAACAAAATAAAATAAAGACTTACAGAATTTATTTTGTCGAACCGAATAAATAAATAAAGACAAAGTTGAGTGTGTGACACTTTGTCCTTAAGACAGATTCGCCCCACTACGTTGCTTACGGTTGAGCGGCGTCTATCTCCCAGGATATAATGATCTTCACAAACTTGTAGTAGCACTCCACACAAATTTGTACGGCGAACTAAAACCTTGTGTTCTTATACTCTCTTTATTTTATCTCTAAAACTAATATGAAGAATAATGCACCAAAGATAAAAGTTGGACAGCACAAAGGAACTTATCAGACTGATTTTCGGATGCTCTAACACTGCTGGAATGCTGGTATTTATAGGCACAAAAAGCCCTGTCCGAACAGGTATGAATCTGTCCAATAGATTCAGTTTTGAAAGTGAACAGGTATGTACCTATTTTGAACAGGTATACTTCAAATTCAAACAGATCTAACTACTGGACAGTTATACCCGGAACTGCTGGGCAGTTTGTGGAAGTTAAAAAATCGAAAATCAGTTTTAAACTGTTGAGGAATTTCGAACTGAGGAAATAAATTTAGACAGAAAATTAATTCAATTTTTGGCACAAAATTTGAATTTAATTTTATTTAAAATTAAAATAAATTTTGTCCAAAAAATTAATATAAGAACCAACTCGACCCACGTCCCACACCCGCGCCCGGCATGACTCGGCTCAGCCGGACAAACTGCGGCACGCGCGCGCGCGTGTGGTGGTTTGGGCTATGGTTCACTTTGTTCATAACTCCTTCCTTCTACAAACTTGGGGTGCCCCTTGGGGCCCAACCCAAGTGTTGTAGGCTAGAGTTTATATACTCAACAAAACTCTCTTAAAGTTTCAATGTGGGACAAGCCACATAAGGAAACCCATATTTAAAACTTAAATGTTCAATTTCACGAACCCGAAAACGACGTCATGTTCCCATTCACTCATAAATGGTTTTGACGAACCGTCTTCACCGTGTGACTTGCCACGCGGCAAGGAACACTTCACCTCTTCAGACCTACCCCAAAAGACGTTTGGGGCCCACTCAATTTTGGGCTTAAAGTCGGCCCAAAATAAGCCTAATAAACCAGTTTTTCCAACAGTATCATCAGCTGGCGCCGTCTATGGGAACCTTTCACTCCATGTGACAATTGTGCTCATTGTTGCCAGAGACCCGTTCACGATAATCCCTCCCTGCCACCCACCAAGGTGGATGGTCACAACGATATCCATGACTTCTCAACACAACGTTGCCGACCCCTAAGCCGACCCTCCTAACCCAAATACCCACCTCAGTATTTCATAGAACTCACCAACAGCATCAACCGCCTAGCCGAACAAAACCAAGCCTTGATCAATGCTTTGCTCTGGTGAGACCTCCCCGTGCCTCCGCCACCACCATAAGATATCCCACATAACCGAGAACGAACCCTGAGTCATCCCTTCCAACAAAGTCCACCTCTCCAACTTGGAGGGTTTGCGACCTCCTCCCCAAGACATGAACCTGCCACCTTGGGGTCTACTTCCATCGGCCAAAGCACCTGCCCCCGAGGGAGAGGCCAGTAGTGTTCAGCCTCCAGTGCATTCTGGTGGTGACAACGTTCCCATCTGGGATGCGGAACTCCGAGCTATGAAACTCCAGCTTCAAGGAGTCATGCAGAATAAACCCTCCACAACGGCCAACTCACCGTTTGTTGCCTTCATCAGGGACAAACCTCTACCTCCTAAATTCAAGATGCCCTCGATCGACTCTTTCGACGGCACAACGGACCCAGTCGACCACTTGGAGACTTATAGGACCCTAATGGTCCTCCATGCATTCTCTGATGAGATCATGTGTCGGGGTTTTCCCGTAACGCTTAAGAGGTCGGCCCGATTGTGGTTTAGTTAGTTACCGACGGACTCCGTCTCTACTTTCCAACACCTAAGTGACTCATTTCTTAGCCACTTCATTGGTGCCCAGCGCCAGCGATGTCCGGCGACCCAGCTCCTCAACATCCGTCAAACGAAGGGGGAGTCGCTACGTAGCTTCGTCACCCGTTTCAACACCGAAGCCTTGCAGGTGGCAGAAAACAACGACAAGGTCATTCTCACGACTTTCATGGCTAGTTTACGATCATCCGATTTCCTTTTCTCCCTCTCCAAAAACCCTCCAACCTCCATGGCAACCCTTCTTTCCAAAGCCCAAAAATATATGAATGCCAAAGATTCTCTGGCCACCGGCCAAGATTTCACAACCAAAAACCTAACCCTCAAGAGAAAGAAAGAAATCTGAAACCAGAACCACCCAATACACACAGCAAGCACCTCAGTATACCGACCGATCGGCACCTACCCGACCGCCTAGTCGGTTTGAACGGTACACACCCCTTAACTCCCCCATGGAACAAGTCTTAAACCAGATCCAACGAGATTACAACTTGAAATGGCCACAACCCTCACGGTCTCCTTCCAATCGGTGAGACCAATCCAAATACTACCATTTCCATCAGGATCACGGTCACAACACTAAGGAATGTGTTAACCTTAAAGACCAGATAGAAAGCTTGATACGCTAGGGACGCCTCAATCAGTTCACGGTAGCCCATCCCTAACAACGACCAAGGACCAAACCTACCAGGGACAACCGCCGACACACCCCTCCTCGACAACCCGCACAACCTAACCAAGGCAACGATCGGCCCCCACAACAACCCCGAGCACAAGGCAACCCTGCTCCCCCGGTCAGAGAGATCAGAGTCATTGCTGGCGGGCTTGCTTACGGAGGACCATCCCGCTCGGCCCAGCGCGCCGAATTCCGAAAAATCAAGCAGGACTTTGACAAAGAAGTCACGACATTGGATCGCCCCTTCAAACACCCCAAATAGTGGATGGAACCCATCACCTTTACGGTGCCCGATTGCACAGGCATCTGTTACCCTTATAACGACCCCCTCGTCATCTCTGCTCTCTTATCCAATTACAAAGTCAACGAGTGCTTGTCGACAACGGCAGCTCTTCAGACATCATCTTCCTGAACGCCTATCGCCAGCTCAAGGTCGGGAAAGAAAGATTGTCCCCTCTCCAAACCCCACTGGTCGGCTTTACGGGGGATCGGGTGACCTCCATAGGCTCCATCGATCTCCCTATCACTATCGGAGAATATCCAAGGCAAACCACCAAGTTACTCACTTTTCTTGTCGTCGATTATCCCTCTGCTTATAACATCATCCTCGGCCGCACAGCCCTTAACGCTTTTCAAGCTGTCACATCCACATACCATCTGGCCATAAAATTCCCTACTGACCTCGAGTTAGCACCGTGAGGGGAGAGCAGACGGTGGCCAGAGAATGCTACGTCGATTCACTCAAAGAGGTCAAGCTCAAGGAGGCCATGATCATCGAATGACTTGATGTCAGAGACGAAGACGAGTTAGTCAGAGAGGAAACCAGCGGAAGAACTTATTGAAGTCCCCATTGACCTTGTCAACCCAACAAAAATAGCCAAGATCGGCAGCCAACTATCCTCCCAAGCCAAGGCCGACTTTACAGCCCTCCTAACTGAGCACAATGATGTATTTGCTTGGACCCATTCCGACATGCCAGGCATCGATCCCTCCTTCATCACTCATCGTCTCAGCATGAGCCCACTTCCGACCCTTCTGCCAGAAGCAGCGTGTCTTTCACCTGGAACGCAATGCCCTTACTGCTTTTGAGGTAGACAAATTACTGGAGGCACGGTTTGTCAAAAACGTAGACTACCCCAGATGGCTGTCAAATGTGGTTTTGGTCCGTAAAAACAACTGTAAATGGAAACTCTGCGTCGACTACTCTAACCTTAATCGAGCTTGCCCCAAATATAGTTATCCCCTCTCCCGCATAGATCTGTTTGTCGACGCCACCGCTGGACATCAGATGCTCAGTTTTATGGACGCCTTCTCGGGCTACAATCAAATTCTGATGCACCCGGCAGACTAGGAACACACCTCCTTCATCACAGACAGAGGAACTTACCACTACCGTGTTATGCCATTCGGATTGAAAAATGGCGATGCAACTTACCAACGGTTAGTCAATGTCGTCTTTCACCATCAGATAGGTTGGAACATGGAAGTCTACGTCGACGACATGCTTGTCAAGAGCAAACTCTCCTCCGATCATCTGGCAGACCTGCGAGAGACCTTCGAAACCCTATGCAAGTATCAAATGAAGCTGAATCGGAGAAGTGCACCTTCGGCGTAAGATCTGGGAAATTCTTGGGTTTTATGGTCAGTCAGCGGGGCATCGAGGCCAACCCTGAAAAAATCAAGGCCCTGATAGAAATGCAGTCTCCCAAGACGGTCAAAGAGGTTCAAGGGCTTGCCGACAGAGTCGCCGCCTTCAACCGTTTTATTTCCCGCACAACAGACAAGTGCCTTTCATTTTTCAAAGTCCTTCGACAGGCCTTTGAGTGGACCACCAAATCTGAAGAGGCCTTTCAACAATTGAAGCAGTGCATGGCCAACCCCCTCTACTCTCTCAGGCGAGATCCTCTTTCTCTATTTAGCTATATCAAACACTACAGTCAGTGCGGCCCTCATCAGGAAGGACAGCTCAGTCTAGCGTCCGGTTTATTACATTAACCGAGCTCTCAGGGAAGCAGAACAGAACTACCCTCTGCTGGAAAAAATGGCCCTTGCTTTGGTCATAGCCTCAAGACGCCTTCGACCTTATTTCCAAGCTCACTCCATAGTGGTCCTCACTGATCAACCTTTGAAGAAGGCAATACAACAACCAGAACTGTCCGGCAGACTTATGCAATGGTCTGTCGAGCTCAGCCAATTTGAAATCTCTTACCGACCTTGAACAACGATCAAAAGACAGGCTGTCGCCAATTTTATCTTGGAATTCACCAATCCCATTCCAACCATGTCCCCTCCGCTAAGGTAATTCAACACTGAGGCAGAAGATCCCCACTCCTAGACCCTCAATGTCAATGGATTATCCCGTAAAGAAGGCAGTGGGGCTGGTCTCATTATCATTGCTCCCAAGGGCGGTTATTTCAAGTGTGCCCTCCGTCTCCTGTTCGACGCCAGCAATAATGAAGCCGAATATGAGGCCTTGATAGCAAGTCTTCGCCTAGCCAGAGACATTGGTATAAGCCATATCCAAGTGTTCAGTGACTCCCAGTTGATCGTTGGGCAGATTACGGGAGAATTTGACGCTAAGGAAGACACGATGCGAACCTACAGGGACATTACACTCCCTCTTGTTCGCCTTTTCAATACTTTCCATATGAAATACATCCCTCGGTCAGAAAACTCCAAGGTAGATGAAATGGCCCAATTAGCCTCGGCCGACCAGTCAGACCTCAGCCATGGCGTCTGTCTTGAATACCTGGCCCACCCGGCTACTTCGCCAATCCAGCAGGAGGTTCACTTCCTCCAAAACGAACCTATCCCATGGGCTACAGACATCCTTCTATTTTTGACAAGTGAAGAGTTGCCAAACGATAAACAGCAGGCCATCAAAGTTAGAGCCCGGTCGTCCAATTACATCCTCATCAGCGACCTACTGTACAAATGTGGATTTTCACGCCCATACCTCAGGTGTCTCAGTCCTGCTCAAGTGACCTATGTAATAAGGGAAGTCCACGAGGATGTATGTGGCAATCATTCGGGTGCCAGGTCACTGGCCCATAAAATCCTTTGCATTGGCTACTTCTGGCCTACTCTCAACCAAGATGCCACTGAATTTGTACTTAAGTGTAATAAATGCCAGCGCTTTGTCAACATTCCCCATGCTCCACCTACAGAACTGATTACACTCTGCAGTCCCTATCCATTCGCCAAGTGGGACATTGACTTGGTTGGTCCGTAGCCCACCGGAAGGGGCCAAACCAAGTTCGCTGTCGTTGTCATTGACTACTTCACCAAATGGGTGGAAACTGAACCCCTCACCACAATTACTGAACAAAACACAACCAGATTCATCTGGCAGTCGATCGTTTGCCAATTTGGAATCCCTCAAGCCATCGTCTCAGACAACGGCAAACAATTCGACAATGCCAAATTCAGGAAATTCTGTGTCGAGCTCCACATTAAGCCATGTTTCTCTTCCCCAGGTTATCCTGAAGCCAATGGGCAAGTCGAAGTCACCAATCGCTCTCTCCTGAAGATCATCAAGACTAAGTTGGAAGCTGCTAAGGGACTGTGGGTTAAGGAACTACCAAATGTACTCTAGGCTTATCGAACTATCGTCTGAACCCCTACTGGGGAGACCCCTTTTTGCTTAACATACAGCACTGAGGCGGTCATCCCAGTGGAAATTGGCCTCCCGACCCTGAGGGTTTTGCACCCGGATCCAGAATTAACCGAAGAATTGTGACGGGCTAACTTGGACCTGATTGAAGAGCTCCGAGAGACCACTGTTGTCAGACGGGCCTCATATCAGCAGAAAATGAGAACACGCTACAACCGCAAAGTCCGACCGAAAGAGTTCGCAGTGAAGGACCTAGTCTTGCGCGAAGCAACTCTTGCCACCAAAATTTCTGCCGAGGGCAAGCTAGCAGCCAAATGGGAAGGACCTTACGTTGTTAAGGCCAGACCTCGCCTAGTCACTTACCGACTCCAAGGCATGGAAGGCAGAGACCTCCCCCATCCATGGAACGCCGAGCACTTAAAGCGTTATTTCCAGTGAACTGGTGTCTTATGTTTTTGTACCATTTCATTGTTGTATGCTCCTTTTTTGTACCCTTCCATTGATGTAAACTTGTGATCAACAGGCTGTGTCTTAAATGATAATGACTTTATATCTCCATTATTTGCGTCGTGCCTCAATAACAACTTGTTAACTAAAACCTCAGCCAGACTAAGCACGAAGAGCTCAGCCAGATTGAGTTAACTAAAGCCTCAGCCAAACTGAGCACGAAGAGCTCAGCCAGATTGAGTCAACTAAAGCCTCAGCCAGACTGAGCACGAAGAGCTCAGCCGAACCGAGTTAACTTAAGCCTCACTGCAAAAGAGCCCTTAAAGTCTTCGTTAGAACTCACATAAAGCACTCGGCCGATCTGAATCAAACCTAGTCTCAGCTGTTGCCATACTTAATTAAAATCCAAGTTCATAACCATCCATTTTCACTGGTCCTACAAGTTGGCCTGTTTGCCAATTTTTAACATTTTTTACATGATGGTTTACTTACGAAATTTCATATTACATCATGGTTTGCCCATTTTAACATTTTCACTAGTCATCCATACAAGTCAGCCTGATTTCCCATTTTGACTATTTTTACATCACAATTCACTTACAAGTTTCACAATTTACGCACAGTTTCATTTTTACACCCATTTTTTATTGAATTCTGCTCAGCCGTTTTCATTATTCCAAATTTATAACTCAGAAGCATAACGACAACAATAATACAAAAGAAAACTCGTTGTTTTATTCACAAACTTACGCTTTCATACAATTCGTTGCAGAAATTACATATTACAAAAAAAAAAAAAAAAACAACAACAACAACACAAACAAAAACAACATTTTTTTCACTTTAGTTACAAAGATCACTCTTGCTCAATGGAGGCCAGATCTTCCTCTTTAATCCCCTCGTCCAAGGGGGTTTGGGCGACGTCGTCTTCTCCTACCTTCACGAGGCTGAAGTCCATGTCCTGGAACAGCTCTTGCGCTTTAAACTTGAAACTCATCCAGCCGCTGTGCCAGAACTGGCTCATCTCGTGCTTGTAGAAGTCAGACCGCTGGAAGCTTTAGATCACTTCCTCTTAACTTCTACCTCCAGTGGCCGCTCCCGACGGCCCAGCCCCCCCATCTCATTCCTTCGCCAAGCTGTTGGCGACAGCGATATCAATGGCCATCTGGAAGTCGGCGAACCCCTTGAATTGCTCTACGGCCGCCATACACCAGTCGGGGTACGCCGCCATCTCAGATGCCAACTTGGCCCTCTCCTCTGCCAGGGCCTTCTCCAACTCCGCGATTCGCCAATCTACCTCTTTTTTGTCTTTGACCGCCTGGTCACACAGTTCTTCATTGTTGGTCATGGCCTCCTCCCACTTCTCATTGGCGGTGGTGCAGGCTTGCTGGACCTGCTCTAGTTTCCTCTTCTCGCTTGCCAACTCGAACTCTAGTGATACCGCCTTGTGGCGCTCCGCTTCCAGCTCTGATTTGGTTGGGAGGAGCTCGACACTAGCTCGCTCTACTGAGTAGCTCTGCACCAACGCCAATACTTCCATGTTCTTCCCCCTTTGCGCATACTCCAGCCCCTTTGCGCATGCTCTCCGAGCAGCCCTCCTCCAGCCCGCTGTCTCAACCCTTAGGTTCTATAACTGTGTCTTCGCTTCTTCCAACTGGGCCCTCAGCGACTCTACCTCCATCTTCGAGTGCGCTGCTTTGTTCATCAGGGCAGTCGCTAAGGTCGCTACCTCCATCTGGGCTGAGCAAAACCCTCTCAAGAGGTCGGCCTCCGTCAACCGCGCCATTGACCGCACGGCCGCATCCTTCACCACCCCAACAAGGCGATCAGCTGCAACCCTGGCTTCTCTCCCTTCTTCTGCCGAGCGGCCTGCCAGAGCGCGCGCATGGTACATGGTGGTCTTCAACGCGACACTCACCTCCGATCTGCTAAGCCCAGATTTCCCTTCACCAAGACTGGGCGACACTTCTATCACAGACCCCACTGCTGCCACTGTTTGGGCGCTTGCGCCTATGTCTTGTTTCAGCATTTGGCCACTCACGCCCATGTCTTGTTTCACCACTTGGGCAATCTCCTTTTCTAGGGCCTCCTCCGCCCTCCCATCCTTCATCTTCTTCGCAACAGGGGCGTGCTTACTCCGCTCTGTGGCGACCCTCTTTTTCTTCATTTTCTTCAACACTGCTTTCACCTTCTGTTTGCCCCTCTCCTTCAACGGATCCACTGGAGACGGCAATAGGGCAAAGTCGGTAAGCTCTTTGCCTTCTAACAGTTTCAGGCGAGGTCGGACTCTCTCCCTCACCACCAACTTAGGAGCAGGCCCCAGCTGAGACTCCTTATACTTTTCTGCCCTGGCCAAGGTCCTCCGCTCCTCCGCCTTTTGCCTCGCTTCTAACTCCTCCAGGGCGGGGTCCTTTTCCATCGGCTGCAGTCTTAAACCTAAGGCATACAAAGCTGAAGGACGGACAAGGTTGTCCCACCTCACACCCTCTTTCTCCCTCCACTCCTTCACCCTTTTCACCCTACCTTCTGTCTCCGCTCCCAACTTCGACTCCACCGACTTCATGGGGACTTTCCATGTCGTGCACACTTCCCCCCCACCATTTGCTGACACATAGAACCACCTTGGTCTCCACCCCTTCACCGAGGAGGGCAACTCGGCTACTAACCCCCCGGCCTGCCACCGCCTGCAAAGTCACCCACGTCTCTTGCTGACCGGACGCTTTGTAGCAAGAAAAGAATTCTTCCACTGTCATCGCCGTCCCATCGGTCGCCCGTGGCCATGCGATTGCACAAGCCATTATAATTTTCCATGCGTTGGGCATCAACTGCCCTGGCGCCACTACCAGTCGGTTCAATACATCTACCACTACTTGGGGGATCGGCAACCTTAGGCCTCCTCGTACAAGGTGAATTCTGCCGGATGTGCATCCGACGCCCTCTCCTTAGATGTGGGCAGCCTCAACTCTATCTCCACCGAATTTGGTACTTCCTTCGTACCTCTTCCAACTCCTTCGCCGTAAATGTGGACCACCGGAATTTGGGACGTCAGCAATATTTTATTGTTTTATATACATAAAAGTTAAGGGACAAATATGTCATTTTAATTTGACAGAGAGATAAGTGTAATTTTCGAATGTGAGGGGATCTGTATTAAATAGAAATCTCAAGGGGTGTTAGTGTAATTTACCTAATTGTAAATATACTTTTTGGGATTTATTTAAAATACAGATTGTTCTATATGATTTTAGAAACTATAAATACTTTTTTAGCATATTTTTTTATTCAATAAAATTAATAGAAAAAAATAAAAATTCTAACTATTATTTTATTCAACAATAAAATTATCTAAATTATTAATTGAAATATATTTAAAATATTATTAAAAATAATTAATTAACTTGATAATTTATTAATACAAAATATCATTTATTATGCAATTAAAAAGCCTAAAGAGATACAATATAATTTTTAAATTATAGATACAATTCAATATGTTTTGTTTCAATTTTCTGTATTTAATTTTATGAAAATTGAGTTTTTTTTTTCGAGTTTTTTTTTTTATTTTATTTTTAGTGAATATTTTTAAAATTTTAAGTGATGTTTTTTATTTTTTTAGATGCACCTTATTTAGATGTATTTAAAAAGTAAAATATTTATAAAAAAATATTCAAAAAATTAATAAATACACAAGAATATGAAAAATATATTGAATTTTTTGTCTTATTTTTTAATTTTATTTTTATATTTTTGATACTTAGTGAATTTTCTAATTTTTTTTTATTTATAAATATTATACTTTTTAAATATATTTATCTTAGACGTGTCTAAAAATTTAAAAAAATTATTTAGAATATTAAAAAAATTAATAAAAATAAAAAATTTTAAATTTTAAATTTCTAAAAAATAAACCTTGTAAATTCAAACCAAACGGATTGGTACTTTAAACAATAGGTCCATTTATAATTGGGAAAATTGGCCTAAGGTCCATCCTCTACTTTTGATTGGAGGAGAGGTCCAAAATAATATGTTTTGATGGCTAAGGTCCCTGAAATTTATTTTAGGTTATAAAGTACCTAAATTACCCTTCCTTTATAACATAAATTTGTTTGAATATTATATTGTTGACTTAACTGATAGATTTTGGAAACCGAATTTGCAGTGGAGATTTCGTCGGAGTTTTCGTCGGAGATTTCAGTGGAGATTTCATGGTGGAGATTTCGTCGGAGATTTCAGTGGAGTTGACGAGAAAGATTGATACGATCGTGTAGATTTCGTCGGAGATTTCAGTGGTGTTACAGTGTGTTGATCGCGTAGATTTTCAGTGGAGTTGAATCAGGTTTGTTTTCGATTGAGATACCACATGCATTTTGATTTTTGTTTTGAATTTTTGTTTAGAGAGAGGCCAGTTTGATAGAGTTGATTTTTATTTTTGGAATTAATTTTTGATTCTTTGTTTTTTAATCAATTTGAAAGAGTGTTGACAGTGTGTTGATCGCGTAGGTTTTTGAGTGGAGTTGAATCAGGTTTGTTTTCGATTTAGATTCCACATGGATTTTGATTTTTGTTTTGAATTTTTGTTTAGAGAGAGGCCAGCTTGATAGAGTTGATTTTTATTTTTGGAATTAATTTTTCATTCTTTGTTTTCTGATCAATTTCAAATAGTGTTGACAGTGTAGGTGATTTTGATGTTTAGAGTTCATTTTTCGTGCTCTGTTTTTTATCAACATGCTGATCAATGATAAGTTTTGTTCTATGTTTTTTCAAACCAGAGAAATTTCATTTTCTGCACTTTTGTTTGTGTAGTCCAGAGAAAATTATAAGTGCATATGGACATATTATTAGAAGTTTCTAATGCAGATAGAATGTGAGAAAGTGAATGTAAGTTCATAAATTTCTCTGGACTTGTATTTGTAGTTCAGAGAAAATTGTAAGTTTGTTACTCACTTTCAGTTTGTAATATTGCAGAATGAGGCATAGAAAATTGTTAGGTTGTAGTGAGGTGAAAATCACGGAGAAGCCTATAATTTCATAACAGATATTCTGTGTGATTTTTTTCTATGATTGTGTTTAATAGTTAGCAGTAAATTTCTCTGTGATTCATTGAGTTTCTGTGATTTTGTTTTTTATCATCTTGAAGGTGAATATCAGTTTGTAGATGTCTATGGACTTTTATTTTAAGTTCAGAGAAAATTATAATTTTTAGAAATTTCTCTGGACTTTTATGTTGTTCTTGTGAAGTGTTTCTATGTTAAACAAATTATTTTTCTTGTTTTTTGTTTCAGTTTCAATGGACAGTGCAGTGTTGTTGCTGTGCAAATATGGGAATGATACTATTGTCATTAATGTTTCATGCGAATTGAATTTTGAGGAATTGGTTGGCATTTTGTGTAAAACATGGGAGAATTTGAAACCTGAGACTATGTGTATTTCATATTCTATTTTGGGCCATCCGAATTGTATGGTTCGAAATAATATTGATTTTCTGAATATGTTGAGGGTTGTTTGTGCACGCGGTGTTGATATAGTTGATGTTTCAGTTACTAGATGTAGTACTTCTGATGAAGAGGATGAAGTGGGGTCTAATTGGGTAGATGTTGTGGATGGTGAGTGTGATAGGCTGGTGGATATTGAAAGGAATTCACTCTCTAAGTTTTGTTCTCACCAAGAAAAGGTGTTATTGTCGGCTCGTTGGCGGAATAATATTACGAGTGTTGGACAAAAGTTTGAGGGTGGTGTGGTTGAGTTCCGTACTTTTTTATGCAAGTATGCTATTGAGGTTGGTTTTCAGTTTACGTATGTTAAAAATGACAAGCTGAGGGTTACGGCAGAATGTGCATATAAGGAATCAAGGGGATGTATGTGGCGTGTACATGCTTCTGTTGAAAAAACAAATGGGTTCTTCTACATAAGGACTTTGAACAATGAACATACGTGTGGTGTGGCGGTTCGTACGAGTAAACATTCGAGGATGACTTCCAGCTTAGTTTCTGGGCTGATACTTGAAGAGGTAAGTGCAAAACCTTTAACTCGTCCAGTGGATGTTGTGAAAGAAATGAAAGACAAGTATGGGGTCTCAATCAGTTATAACTGTGGTTGGTTGGGTGTTGAAAAAGCAAAATGTAGTACATATGGGGATTCTTGTTTGTCATTTGATCAATTACGGTGGTATTTTGATGAGGCATTGAAGAACAATCCAGGTAGTCGTTTTGAGTTAGATTTTGAAGATAACAAGCGTTTCAAAAGAGTGTTTGTGGCTTTTCATGCATGCATTGCTGGTTTCAAATATTGTCGGTCATTGCTTTTTCTTGATGGAACATTTTTGAAAGGACGATACAAAGGAGTTATGCTTGCTGCAACGGGGAAAGATGGGAATGAAGGTAATTGTAAATATATAGAATTTTATCTAACTATGTGAATTTTCTATACATGTAGGAATTGAGTGAATGTGATTTTTCTCTGACACTTTGAATTTTCTGTGGTTTTGGCCACTGTGTGGATTTTCACTGGATTTGTTTTGGTCACTAAGTCAATTTTCTCTGTGTTTTGGTCACTAAGTCAATTTTCTCTGGATGTTGCCAATGTGTGAATTTTCTCTGGAGTTGGGCACGAAGTGAATTTTCTCTGGATGTTTGCAGTGTCAAATTTCTCTGGTTGTTTATTGTTCTAATTTTCTCTGCATGTGTATATCTGATATGCTTGTTCCTATTTGTTTTGTAGGTTTTTTCCCTGTAGCTTTTGCTGTTGTTGATGCTGAGAATAAAGACAATTGGTGTTGGTTTCTTGAACATTTATGTGGAGTATTGGGATCAGAAAGGGTGATAAGTTTCATATCAGATCGACATTGTGGTATTGTGGAGGGAATTGCTAGGTTTTTCCCTAACTGCTTTCATGGATTTTGTCTTGAACATCTAAAGAGAAATCTGAGGGATAAGTTCTCATGTGGAAACACAAATTTGGTTAGGGAGACGATTGTGTCCAAGTTTTCAGAATGTGCATATGCGCCAACAAAGGCATCATTTCATTTCAAGTTAAATGAATTAAAAAGTGAGGGAGGAGACATTGTGATTGCTTTCTTGAGAAGTTTGCCATATGAAAATTGGAGTGATGCATATTTTGCGGGGAAACGTTATGGTGAGATGTATTCAAATGTTGCTGAGTCATTCAATTCATGGATACGAGAAGCTCGGCACTTGCCAATAACAAATTTGGTGGACATGATACGGTTGCAAATTATGAATATGAGGTCTGATAGGAGGCTGCTCTCTAGTAAATGGAATAAAGTTCTGTGTCCTCGTATGGATAGTGTATTGGAGAAGTATTTTTTGGATGGGAGGACATGGAATGTGAGTTTGTCATCTGATAATGTCTTTGAAGTGCATTGTTTTCCTTCGGTTATGGTTGATCTTGGGTTGAGAACTTGTTCGTGTCGAAAATGGGAAATAAATGGGTATCCATGTCAACATGCTGTTGCTGCAATTTTTAGGAGTGGAAGGAATTTGAATTCATTTGTTGAACCATTTTTTCATGCTGATATGTATCGTCAAGCGTACTCGTTTTCGATTGGCCCAGTTCCAACTGTTGAAAAACCTCTTTGTAGCATTGAAGATGCTATGATTTTACCTCCATTGAGCAAGAGACCAGCTGGTAGGCCGAAGAAGAACAGAATTGCTTCTACTGGAGAGTTTAAAAGGGTGATTAAGTGTAGTCGGTGTGAGAGTATTGGTCACCATAATAAGAGGACATGCAAGGAACCTTTGTTAAATAGTTGAGGATAGTACATTTTATTGATTGAATAATACATTTGATGATTAGTTTGTGTGTTTTGTTTTGTGAAATGTATTTTTTAGACAGTGTATATAATAATATCAATCAAATTCTTTCAGAGAAATTTTTGCAATATCAGTTAAAGTGTGCATTGTGTTTGTTGATATATACTATAGGCAGTGGGTTTGTAATACCTGTCAAATTCATCCAGAGAAATTTTTATGGCAGAGAAAATTCTGTGTAATGTGTTTTGAAGCTTCAAATTCATCAAAATTATTGCAGTGAGTACAACCAAGAAACAAAATTAAGCTCTTTTGAAATTTCTCTGAGTTTAGAATTTTTCTGGACTAGGGAAGAATTTATCTAGAATGACTTCAACTCAGAAATTTTTCTCAAAGTCAGATAAATTTTCGTCACCAACCCAGAGAAATTCACAACTCAGAGATTCCATTTTGTGTCACCATTCGAATCCATCAATTTCATCCGGAAAAATTTTCCACTATCAGAGAAAATTATCTGGGCATTGTGTTTTGAAATTTCAAATTCATTCAGTGAAATTTTTCAGTAGCAGATAAAATTACTGTGCGCTTTGTGTTTTGTTGAGTTTGATGATTGTTTTGTACCAACAGAAAGCATTACAGATTACATGATCATATAGGCATCCCCTTGGGACGATACAAGTTAAATTTCTTTGTGAATTTCTGGTAATATCATACCAGAGAAATTTCTGCAGACAATTTTCTCTGTGTGGATTGTGTTGACAATCACAATAAAAAATATATATATATTTAACCATTGATAAGTATGAAATTTACATTAGTCGAAATAAATAAAAAAAAGAAATTTACATTAGTCAAGAAAGGATGTATATGGATAAGTCAAGCATCATTATTCCTTCAATGTGTCAACAAAAAACTGAGTGGTTAATACTGTATGGACATATACATATATGTGAGACAATTTTCTCTGTCTGGCTATGTACATTGTCTTCCTTTCACTAGTTTCACTATTACATGTTTGGTTCTTCTGGAGGTATTTCAATTGGTTCAGTCCATGATCGGCTAACTTCGGTCACAAATCTCTCTATGAGTTCTGCCCTCATCAACCTGATCTCTTGTGTGGACAATTTGGAGCTGATAGGTTCATGCTTGCTATATTGTTTCATTATATAGCAGACAAAGAGGCCACAATCCAGACTGCATACAAATTATAGGTATGGTTAGTTTTAAGAAACATGCAAATCAGAGTATCTTATTTATAGATGTATGAAACTTACGAATCACTTTCTTGTTGTGGAGCATTGTTGACATACTCAAAGTCGTAACTTGTGTTTTGTGAGTTTATCAATTTGAAAGAGGGTTGTGATTGAGCGTCTCTTTCAAGGCAAGCTTTCAAAAAATTCTCCACATATTCTTGCTGCAAAAAAATAATTTTTAAATAACAGAGAAATTTACAGACAAATCAATGGGATTGTATGAAAATTATCATCACTTAAAGATTATGATGGATCAGAGAAATTTGCACTCGTTACCAATTGTTTTGCATCTTTGACATATTTGTCTTCTGCATCATCCCTCCTTGGCCTCAGTGAGTTGTAGAACCTCCATAAACTGTCTTGTTTGTCGAGGACAAGCAAGGTCCAGTGATTTCCAGCTGTGGACTTCTCATTACCTCCAGTATTTATTGGGAAATGGAGGAACCTGTAGTTCCTCCATGCTGTTTCAATATGCTTGTCAAATAAGGACACTCGAAAAGATTGATTTTCTGTCATCTTGATGAAATTCTGTGTTCAGAGAAAATCCAAAAATGGTTTTGTTCAGAGAAAATCCAAGAAGTATCTTAAGAAGAGAAAGTAGTAAGTAAATTCCAGAGAAAATCAAATAAAATAGTAGTAACATACTAAGCTCATGGATGTGAAAAAAAATGAGGTTGGTTGTTGTCTTTCTCTCATTTGGTCAGCCAAAAGTATCTCCCATAGCCATCAATGACCTGAAAAATATGATTTGTAATTGTAATATTGGTTTATAAAGGCTGATGGAACATTGCAGAGAAATTTTGATGAAAGGGAAAGACTTACATTGTTGGCAATTTCTTTTTGCTTTATTAGGTTTCCAATGTCTTCGAAGGTAATGAGGTTCAACTCACTTGTCCAAATTAAAGCCCTACAAGATGAGAAAGAAGGGATTTAATTGTTGTTAATGCAATATAAGTTTGTAATTTGTTGTTTGTTATCTTCTATTTTGTTTGTTGTACTTACTCAAGTCCAGACACATTTGATATGTGCTGCAACATATCTTTTACGTGATCTTTTATCAATCTTGAAATCGGAAGAGTTTGTGGAAAGACCCAAGATTTTCTGATGTTTATAGGTTGAGGCAAGATGTACGCATCAGCATCAAGCACTTCTTTGTCCTTGTGCTTTGCTCAGCTTGCTTTGCAGCTTGTTTTGAAGCTCTAGTCACTTTCGCAACTTTGGGATATTGAAATTCTGGATCGTGCTGCTTTTCCTTCCTTTCTTTTGCCTTTAAATTTTTGATCATTGACGTCGGATCTTTTTTGACTGTAGACAGTGAAAATATTAGTAAAAGTGAAATTTCTCTGAAGTAACAGATGATATTTCAATATGTAAATTTATGTGATTCAATATTTTCCAGTTACCATAGACTTTCGTCTTTTGTTTCGGTTGTTCTTTGTGTGCCATTTCTTCTTGTTGGGTTGTTGGTTGTTGTTCAACTTGGATTCCAACTAGACACAGTGAAAATCAAACAAGCCCCAAAAATGGAATAAGAAAATAGACAGAGAAAATGAAATGAGCAGTAGAAATCAATAGAAATAAGCGGCAGAAACTAATGTGTTCAGAGAAATATAACTTCCAGAGAAAATTACCAATGACAGAAAATTATAATAAATAGAAATTTCTCTGAGTTATGCTGACACAAGGACATAACTTTTTGTGGCTCAAGATTTTCACTGACCTTGTGGTTGAAGTTGTGTTGGTGTTCTGTATGGTTGTGTTGCTAGTTGGACTGACAGTTCTTGAACTTGTTCATGCAATTTAGCATTTTCTGTTTCAAGCTCCGAATTTGAATTCCTCAACTGTTGAATTGTTTTCATGTTGTCTTCTTTTTCAACCTCCAACATCCTTAGTTTCATTTGGATTGTGCTTTCTTTTTCTTGAAGTTCTGAGTTAAGTGATGTCAGGGTTCTTATTGAAATATCCTTTTCAGCAAGTAATTCCATCCAATTTCTGTCTTCTTCTTGTTTAGCTTGAGAAAGTGCCTTCAGTCTTTGACGTAGATCAGCAATTTGGGCATCCTTTGATTCCTCAAATTGTTGAGGCTGATGCATTGTTGAGCCAGAAATGCTATCACGTTGTTGGTCGACCGGCTCATTACGTTCTTCTTCATCACTTTCCTTGTTTTCTTCTTGCTGTTCATCTTCTTGTTCATCTTCTTCTTCACTGTGTTCTTCTTTCTGTTCATTCTGTTCTTTGTCTTCTGCCTTTATGTCTTCACTTTCTTCTCTGGCTTCTTCTTCTCCACTGCTTTCACTTTCTTCTCTGTCTTCTTCTTCTCCACTGTTTGCTTGGGCTTCTTGTCCATTGCTGGCTTCGTATTCTTCTATGTTGCCTTCTGCTTCTTCATTGAATTTGACAATTGCTTGACCTTCAGATGAATCTTGTAATGCCTCCTTGAATTTGACAATTGCTTTTTTTGATTCTTTCTTTGTCTTTTTACCAAGACAGAACTCCTCTGATGGGTTTTTGACTAGCTGCTTGTTATCTATCTGTAATAGGAGGCAAACTTCAGAGAAAATTGTATGGGCCAGAGAAAATTACAGACAAGGAGTTAATTTTATGAGGCAGAGAAAATTATGAAACGAGCAACATAATTTAGATATCAGAGAAAATCAATCAAGGCATGTAAGTTAATGTTTGACTATAATTGTGTCAGAGAAATTTGGATTCCAGAGAAAATTCATTAGAAGGGCAGAAATAAACAGTGTTTATCAAAGATGCAAGGCAAATAAGTTATGGGCCAGAGAAAATTACACACAAGGAGAAACAATTTTATGGGCCAGAGAAAATTATGAAACAATCAACATAATTCATATATTAGAGAAAAGCAATCAGGGCATATAAGTTAATGTGTTACAATTGTGGTCAGAGAAATTTGGATTGCAGAGAAAATTGATGACAATGCAGAAATAAACCAGTTGGTACAAAAGAAGAAAACATAAATTGATAGTTCAGAGAAAATTGATCTTAATCAATCAATGCACAAGGAGGGAAACAAAGCAGTGGTCAGAGAAATTTTGGAATTTCACTGAGATTTCAGGAGCAATGGGAATCTAACCTGTCGAGGTGCAAGAGAGTGGACTGGTGTCTTCTGCAGCTGTTTTGTCAAGGTTTGCAGGTTCCACTTCGCACATCTTGGGAAGTCAGTTGTGTTACTGTGTTCCGAGTCAATGATAGTTGCATGTTCACATAGCCAATACTGTGATGAAAATTAAAGTAAATAAAATTTTCTAAATGCACAAATTTGTAAGTATGATAACTGCAAATTTGAATGGATATTATACTTACCAGCAATGCAATGACACACCCCGTAACTTTTTCTGGAGTTTTGTGCAATGCCATGATAGAATCAATCAATGTTGATGTGATTGCTTCTGGCCAATCATACTGTTTCATTGATTCAAGAGGTTCCACATACTGTATAAAAACCCACCCTATTGAATTCCCACTTGTTGCAAAAAATAGGGTGAGACACAAGTACAATGTAGCAATGATTGCTACATCTTTGAAGTCTGTTGGTTGCTTGCCTTTCATTGCTTTGACCAAGGCGTTTTTAAGAACAGGACCAGTGAGCCTTGTGTCCTTTTGGAATCTTCTCCTTAGGAATGCAGATTTTGGCTTTTTAGAGTATCTTAATGACATGGGTCCTTTACCTCCTTCCAAACCAAAAATCAAGGTCATGTCATTTGTTGTGAAGGTCAGGTTCTTCTTACCAACTGTGAATGATTTTGTTTTTTCATTGTAACATTTGATTATGGCAACTACATCATCATCGGATTTCCTAGTTTTCTTTGGGTCCATCCTTCCACTGGTTAGAGCTTGGATCAAATACCAGAAAGGGGTCTTTTGAAGCTCTACAAGTTGTTTTGAATTGAATTTAAGTGTTTGAAAAAAGGAGACAACAGATGAGAGGTTGGATCGGAATTGAATGGTGTAGTGAGCTCTCTTTCTGTGGAGTTTAACAGGTTTTTTCCCCCTTGAGCTTGAGTCCTTTGAAGTTGGGGTACTCATCTGTATGCTAGTTGCTTCATCACCTTGTGTGATTTGGAGAGGAGTTTGTGGTGTTTTGCTGCTTTTTTGATCTTAGATCATAAGAAGACTGAGAGAGTTGTTCTGTCTTGGTTGGTGTTTCCAGTGTTTTGCTGCTGGTTTTTGATCTTAGCCCATAAGAAGACTGAGAGAGTTTCTGTTTTTTGCTTGGTGTTTCCGGTGTTTCGCTGCTTTTACGTTTTGCCATTTCTAGACAATGATTAAAACATAAAGATGTCAACATTAAAACCCAGAGAAAATTGAACATGCCAGAGAAAATTACAAATAAGGAGAAAATTGCAGGTAAGAGAAAATTGGAAATGTGAGAGAAAATTACAGATAAGGGAAAATTATAGAAAATTGGACATGCCAGAGAAAATTGGACATTAAAAATGAAATGTCAGAGAAAATCAACAAAGCATCATAAACATGGGAGAGAAATTTTCAATTTTTGTTAAAATTACATATAGAAGTTAACATACCAGAGAAAATGAATGGCAGAGAAAAGTAAACATGGCAAGCCAAAGAAAATTTCCATGCCACAATTAGCAATATAAAATAAACAAAGTAATGTAAACATGCCACTGAAAATTACACCAAATTGAAACCAAGAATTGAACAAAATAAATATACCAGAGAAAAATACACATTCTTGAGGAAATTTCCATTCCAGAGAAAATTTGAATTCATAATATTAAAATGCCAGAGAAATTTACATACAGAACCAGAGAAAATTAACCATGATAGAGACACACAAGGGAGGAAAGTGGTGTGTTGTGGTCAGAGAAAATTATAAATGCCAGAGAAACTTAGACAGAGGCAAGAGAGTAATAGACATTCCAGAGAAAGATAGACATTCCAATTAAAAATACATATTACAGAGAAATTTACAGAGCAGGGAAATTTATAGACAAAATTACAGAAACATGTTCAAGAATAAGATAAAAACATAGAAAATTGCTTTTTTCAAAATAAAGATGCCAGAGAAAATTGAAAGAAGAAACATACATCAAGCAAAAATCAGAGAAATTCTAATGCCAGAGAAATTTACAGATAAAATCACACAAACATGTTCAAGAATAAGTTCAAAACACACAGAAATAACTGTTTCCAAATTCAGGTAGCTTTTTATTACAAAATTGAAACCCTAATTTATGGAAGGTTAATATAAAATGCTATTAACTTTGTTTCCAGAGAAAATCTAGTTGTATTGCAGAAAAACTTACCAGAGTTAGGATGAAACTTGAATGACGAGCTGATATGGCCTGAGATGAAGATGCGACGTGACGAAGATGGACTGAGATGACGATGAGTAGTGAAAACGAAGCTCTAACGAAGGTCAGAGAAATTTGTGAGGAAGGAATGAGAATGATTTTTGCAGAACAGAACGAAGCTCTAATGTCGATGGTGAAGATGATGTTGAAACCCTAATTCTGTTATTCTGCTGTTCGTGAAGATGCTTGATGGTTGGAATGGAACTGAGACGTCGGAATAGTTTCGTTTCTGTGTTGATTTCGGCAAGGGTGTTTTGATCCACAAAAATAATTAAAAACGCATGCCAAATTGTCCAGGAACTTGATGCATCACTATTTTTTTGAATGTCCTCTATACTTTAAATTAGTATTATTGGGGAGCTGAAAAAAAATTCTCCTTTATAATTTACCTTAATAACTTTTAAAAAATTAAATGCACAACAAAAAGAAAAAAAAAAGTTTTTTTAATCGCTCTTCATCTTTCTTCACCACACCAAAGGCTGAAGCTAAAACACACTTCGTCCCGAAAGAGACAGACAGACAGATTCTAGGGTTTGGAGGTTGTTTTTCTAGAGAGAGAAAGAGAGTTTTTGAGAGAGAAAGGAAATGGAAGGTCCTAGCAATGGAGGAATGTTGTATCACGAGGTACAAGAATCGAAGCTCTGTGCTGTGCATTGCGTGAACACGGTGTTACAGGGTCCCTTCTTCTCGGAATTCGATTTGGCTGCTCTGGCCTCCGATCTTGATCTGAGGGAACGTCAGATGATGCTCGAAGGTCAAGGCGGTGACGATTTCGTTCCCGAGGAGTCTCACAACGTCTCGCTCGATGGTGATTTCAGTATTCAGGTTTGATTATACTTTCATTTCTTAGTATTCAGCTTTGTTTTCTTTGAATTTTTAATGTCTATTTGTAATTTGGTTGATTATGAGTTTGGTAATCTCTGTACAAACCGGTTTGAGAAGGAAATTTGAAGATAAGAGGACTGGTTTGTATGATGAATGTCTTTGTTTGAAGGATTGTTGGATTTTCAGTAGAACTTTCTGCTCTGGCAGTTAATTCAATTCCTTTCCTGAAAATTCTTGAGGTTGCAATTTTATGTTATCTGGAGAATTCTACAATACACACCCCTTATCATATGCACCTTTAGTTATGCCATTTTCTTCTTTAGTTATGACTAATTTTCTACTTGCGGTATGACATTATTTTGAGATGGTCGGTTATGGCTTTTTTTTTTTTTTCCTTCTTTTTTTTGTTATGACTCAAAAAGTATTCTGCAGTTATAAGGTGTCCATAGTCTTTCCCATGTTATCTACATTAAAAAACAATCGTACCGTAAAAATATGATTTTTGAATTAAATAGAATTTGAAATAGGGTTTGTGGATTTTAATTCCACTATTTTGGTTGCTTTGTACACTCAATGATTGGGGTTGAGTTTAATTTAATGGAATTCTGATCAACTAGAAACATTCTGTTGTCCATGGTCTCTTACATGAGTAATACAGTAATGCTATTAGTGGAGTATGAATTTGTTCTTGTGGTTAATTTTGTTGTTATTGTTGGTCATTCTTATGGAAAGATATTATTCTCATCACGGTATCTTCACAAAGATTTGTAATTTGAAATTTGTGATATTATTTAATGAAGTCCAGTTGGAAGTACCTTTAGTAATCTTTACTTAGCTATCTGTTTGCTCCTACAATGTACCAACTCCATCAAGTTTATTAAAGGTCTTGTTCAGAGAAAGCTATTGTCTTTGAACACTTGAGAATCACAATGAGGTGATTTTGTTGTCTTCATTCTTGTTTACTTGCTTTCACAATATGGGGGTACTTTTGTGTGGATCTTTTGTGTTGCCCTGATTTGAACACTTGGGAATCACAATGAGGTGATTTTGTTGTCTTCATTCTTGTTTACTTACTTTCACAATATGGGGTTACTTTTGTGTGGATCTTTTGTGTTGCCCTGATCTGGTACAGGTGGGGGTACTTTTGTGTGGATCTTTTATGTTGTCCTGATCTGGTACAGGTGGGGTGAAGGAATGTGGCTATTGGAAAAAAGAAGGTTCTAAAGTGTTTCTCTTTGTGTGGTTGATAGTAATTGACAAAGTTTTGATATTGGGCAACCTGATTTCTAGCAATTGGGCAACTTTTAGTATGTGTACTTTTTTGTGAAGCTAATATAGAAGTTAATCGCGTCACTGCATTTTCCTTTTCCGTTCTATATTTATGGGCATTTTTGAATATATTTGGTGTAAATAGAGTTAGGCATAATTTCTTGAAAGGATTGTTGGAGTGGATTAACGACATGGTTGTGTTCTTTGAGTGATTTCAAAAGAGGGCAATAGAATGATCTTCTTAATTAAAGAGAAAGAGGCAAAAGCAGGATTGCTAATATCACTTATATTGTTGCCTCTTCTCAATCATGCTTGAATTATATTATGGGAAACTAGGAATTTGCTATATCTTTATTTTTTATGCAACCAATGCCATTTTCTTTACTTTCTTCATCTTTTTCTATTGATATACAATCTGTAGAGATTCCTCCTCCTTGTAACAAATTTAAATAATTTTGAAGGGTACAATTCAAAGCATGGAACATTTGAAACCAAGGTGGAACATTTCCATTGAGTTTCTTCTTCATCAAGAATAATGAATGTAAAATTGAGAGTATGAATTTCTTTCCTTTTTTTTATTTATTTTTTTTAATAAATAAAATGGACAAATGGGAAGGGCCAATGCACAATAATGGGTGAATGTATATTTTACCCTTGGTTCATGGTTTTACAATATTAATTCCAATATAGACTCCACATGTAATGTCACAACACAAACAAATGCCAATTGATGCCATATGAAAATGTGCATCATTTATATACACTTAATCAGTTTGTGTTACATGAATTCGACTGTTTTGGAGGGAGTAACCATGTCGACATGACATGGGTAGGGGATTTGGGTTAGATTGGGCCCTTCTCATTCGGAAGCTGCTGATTCACGGAGGAAGAAGATGTGCATACCTGATACAGAAGTTCAATCTGTGAAACGAAGTTTGATCAACAAGTTCTTGGTTAGTGGTGATGTTGAAGTTCTTGGTTGACGGCAACATCAAATTTTGATCAGATCTGAGTTCGATCACAGATTCAATCACTTGAGAGATAGGATCTGAAGACACAATCAGATCTGAGTGTTTTATTTGAGAAGGAGGGTTCGATTTGAGAGGTAGAAAAGTTAGGGTTTTTGTGACAAAAGAGAGGGTAGATGGAGAGACGAAAACAGCGCGTGTATCAAGTCCTAAGATATTGCCTATAAATACTTCGAAAAATGCATGATAATGCTAGTTCCAATCCTGATCCAGTCTAATCCCTTTTCTTGACCATAATCTCAAGAGGATGCCATAGAATGTATTTAATTATATATAAAAATAAAATCAATAGTTTTGCTCTTAAATATGAACTTCAGCATTTGATGTTCACTTTCAGCAACTAGATTTCCTATTTTATCTTCTAGATACTAATTTAGCACCTAAATAAGTTAATTCAGCAAATAAATCCAATTTTTAGCAAATACAAGGTATGGTAATAATTTTTTTAAACATGAATTTCAGCACTTAAATATCAAATTCAGCAATTACGATCGTAGTGCTTAACTTCCAAGTAACTTTTGACATCTTTAAATAAGAAATTCAGCACCTAATAACATTGTTTCAGCTTTAAATGTTAATTTCAGCATGTAGATTTTCATTTCAACAGATAACATGCTTCAACCCAATCTAACCATGAAATTTCTACGTCAATCACAACTCAGCCTCCTTTTAGCACTAAAATTCAGTTGAAATAATTCCTAAGAAATATTTGGTACAGAGTTTTGTCATTACATGCTTCTCTTAAAGGAATAAAAAATTACAAATAATTTCATCAGAGAGATGAATAGTTTCAGCTTGAAGAATTGTTTATCAAAGTAATTTGTCTTAATACCCATCTCCAAGTACTGGTTTTTGACTTATAAAGATAGAGTATTATGAAATCATATTTCATTGAACATCTAATGATAGTACTTGATACCCAAATGAATATCTAATGATAGTACTTGATACCCAAATGAATACAAATTAAATAGCAATTGAGCTCAATGAAAGAAAGATGGCCAACAGTTTTAACACCAGAATTTATTACCTACAGATAGTTTCCCAATTTTCGCTCTTTTCCTCTGCTCCATCGCTCTTTTCCTCTTCTCCATCTTGGTTTCCAATTCTTTTCTTTTTTCTTCTATCTAACTTCATGAGAGAGTTATCTATTATTTTTTATTTTTTTTCTCTTCTAAAATCTAAACAAAATACCATAAAAATATGTATTCTATTTTATTATATACATATATAGTTATATAGTCTAATAGGTCAAGCTACAAGGCCAACACACAAAATGAACACCTGGAAAAACGTGCCATACTTTTTGATAATTATGCTTTCCTCCCTACCACTTTATGAAGTTAAACTTTAAGCCCAAATAGAAATTTGACCATTCTATTAATTGTGTTTTGACCCACAAAATTGACACTTTTGTATTGTTCACATTAATTTTATTAATCACTAAAATAAGATATGGGCCAAACAGTTGGGCTAGCGCTGTTAGTTTAATATGAATCCCTGGGTAGAACTCATTCTTGAAAATCGGCTTACAAGTTTATATGCACATAGCCAAATCCTATGTTAACCAATGTGGGATCGTAACATACCACCACACTCTGCAACCGACATCCACGACGGCCAATCTATGGATGTTGAACTGGTGATAGCCCTTTCCCTTCCCTTTCCTTTCTAGTAGTTTCACTCAACTATCAGTATTCAACACCTTTCTGGGTATCTTAATCTAGCCTATAGGTTGCCCCCCCCCGTGGTTCGAACCACAAATATGCACTCATTCGATCCCATTCATCCGATCACATACTCGACATGGTGGCTAGCTCTGATATCAAATGATACGAACCCGTGGGTAGAACTAACTCTTGAAAACCGGCTTGCAAGGGGAGGGTGCCCAAGCGGCTTATATGCACATGGCCAAAACCTATGTTAATTGATGTGGGATCGTAATAGAGGACCTGTAGTTTGGACAAGACAGTAAGTCTACTGCTTACAAGCACGTAAGCCCCCCTGTAGATAAGTGTGAGATAAGATTTATACAAGACACATGATCTCCAGTTGTCACCTCTTTCTTTCAAATCTAGTGTTGTCATCTGTAGATTTTAAATATAGTGAATAGGTCTTCATTCACAATCACTTGTGGTCGACTTGGATTATAATACATTAACCATTGACCTAACCCATTTTCAACTAGGCTTCGTATGATTACTAGTTCTTCTATGATACCTTGTCATGAATCCTTGTCTTCCCATATGGCAAGGTATATATCATCTTTGAAATTTTGACCTTCGTGAGAAGGGGAGTAAGAGGCTGCAAGAATGTATTGTGAGCTTCTGTCTGTACTTGTTTTGTGTGCTGTTAACACAGAACTAAGATCTTGCCTTGTGATTTTGTAACTTCCAAGTGATTTTCAATATTCTTAGAGATCATATTTCCTAATTTTTATGCTAAGTTTTCAGTTTGAATTGTGCATTTACGGCTTGATTTGTTTACCATCTTGGATTCGAAAATTGTAGTGCTGTTAGAGATCAGATTTCCTATTTTGTATGCTAACTAAGGGGTAGTTTGGGATGATCTAAATAAGTGTACTTTTTGACTTTTTATAAAATATGGGTTGAGTTTGAAATGATGTGGTAGAGATGTGATATGACTTAAATAAGATGATGTGACTTAAATAGGATAATAACTTTTTGACTTTTTAACTTTTTTAGGATATCCCAAACAAGGCCTAATTCGTGTAAGGATTTAATATGAACCTGTGCATTTACGGCTTGATTTTGTAACAAATTTTGGAGAGTATTTGTGTTTATTAAAAATAGGAGATATCCATGTAATTCATATTGAAAAAATATATGCACAGATGTTAAATTTGATAGGATGAGGTCTATCTTTAAGATAACACGACGACATATTATTTGTCCCCTTAGAGTGAAATGGAATGCTTATGTATTGATGACTTTCACCATTTTGAGAAAGGAGATCTTATCAAAATATGTAACACGGTTGTTTCATATGAGGCAAAGGCAATCTGCTATTTAAGGTAACACAACTGCAAGTCTACATGTTATTTGTCACTTTTACAGTGAAGTGGAATGATTATGGTTGGAACTATTTCATATGATTTAATCAAGTATGAATTATTGTTTTTTCTATGGATTGTAAGACATATTTATCTGCATTGGAAAACATTGGTAGCAAGAGATATGTCCTTTACTAGTTTTTAGAAATTTGTGCTGCAAAACATTCTAAATAATAGTATGTGGAATTTATTTGATCAAAAGAAAAGTGATAGTATGATTGCTCATACTTACAGTCTCACTTAATAGTCTTTCTGATATATCCTTAACTAGTAGTGGGTCAAGCAGCTGGACACCTTTTGTCACGAACCAATGTTAAAATGGTTTCATTTGGGCCTACAAAAGGCAAGTTAAGTGAGTGAATTTCCTTATGGCAAGATCAACTCCTCCCAACCCTATTGGCTCTGCCTGTTGGTATAGAAACTTATGTGCCCTTTTCAAAGATCATTTTCCATACCCTAGTAAAATATTATTCTATTATGTATAAAAAATTTGGTCATCAATTCTTGACAACTTATGGTGAGGGTGTTTTATTGAGCCTAGCAACACTTTTTTTTAACCCCTTTCAAAATAACAAATTTGCATTTTCTTCTGCCTTTCCAAATGATACATAAGTCCAAACTTAAACAAAACTTATGTTTCGAGTATGGTGTTACTTGTTTTTAGGCTTATCACATATTTTTGTTTCTAGAAATATTTCTCTACTTATTTAAAATAATTGGACCAAATGTAAATATATGGTTTGATTTGATATTTTTCTGTTCATTTATTTAAGATTAGATTTGATTTCTGTGTGTGGACATTAGCTGGTAAATTTTTTTAATTGGTTGATATGTTATGCGAAAACTGAAAAGAAGGGGACAGAATAGGGAGAATCATCATCCTGGTGAAACGAAATCATAGCACTAACATTGAAATTATACAAATGAGCATGAATTTCTAACCACTTGATTGAAATCTTACTCTACTATTACTTCCTACTACGAAATTCTATGATTGCCAATTTGCCATACAGTCAAAATAACGAAACATCATATTTATCAAAAAAATAAATAACAAAACATCATGTTTTCCTTGATTCTGGTATTTATTTTATAAATTATCTTGGTTTTTGTTAAAAGGTTGTTCTTTTTATATGTTAGAAGGAACCACAGTGTTGCATAAATGCTATTCCCTATACTTCTAGACTGACGTACCATTTGGCACTGTTTTCTTTGTATTTATACATGGTGTCATTGGATATCTCTGCCCATTTCTGTAGTGTTTTGCATAATTGATTTGGATTGCACTATTTCACTATGGTGTTCATTTTGTCTCCCCTTCCCACTGCCAGAGCTGGTAATATTTTCTGGCTTGTTCTGGCAGAGGAAGAGTACTGTTTGTTCTTATCCATGTTTGTTAAATTAGACATCATTTACAAACAATAGAAGTTTAAGCAAACAAGAGCTAGTTTTGTAATATATATATATATATATAAGATCTGTCATTGTTCTCTGTTAAATATTTTACTTAGGACTTAACAATAAAATCAAGCCTTGTCTTACAACCAATTGGGATCAGCTACATTGATACTCAGATACTTTCATCTTGTAAGAAAATCTATAGTACATTCTATATAACAGGTCCAATAGTGATGATCTTATGTCTTTAAGTTGAGCTTTATCTGCAAGACTGAATTTCTTTTGCTTACTGTTATTAGTATTGGATTGGAGGCACCGTGCTATTGGAGGCATTACAGTGCCAGGCAACAATGTGAGTGGTAGAACTTCAAATATTGTATAAAATATCCTTCTTTTGGTCTATAAAAAAATTATGTGCCCCAAAGTGTGGAAAGGGAGAGAGAGGAGTTTAGCAGATCTTGTAGTTTGCAATTTTTAAGGCCTATACTATTTGGTAAAAAGTGGATAAAAATAAAGGTTTCTTGAGGATTCACTATACGAACAAACAAAAGATATGTTGCAAAGAAAAACATGGTGATTATATTGGGCTGCTTTTATTTCATGGAAAAGAACCATGCTCTATGGTTGGATTGTTGGTAGGCCATGTTGAAATTGCATTTTAGTGATATTTATGCTGGTATATCTGAAAGTGACAATCCCTCACCATCTCCCCACCAAGCCAAGTGAAAAAAAATTAAAAAAAGGGAAAAGGGGTTGTCATCCTTCTTTCATTTTTTATTTTTTATTTTTTAGGATAGATATAGATAACCTTTTTATCTTCATTGAGTGTATATGGTGCTTGTCAATTTGTACTCTTGTTTCTTAAGCACAACAGTAAGTGTGCTATCTACTAGCTCTCCCAGTTCTTTTTTTTGTTTATTATTATTATTTTTTTAAAGAGATGTTCTCTCATACTGTGAACTGTAGGTAATTGATTTTATTCCATGCTAGATATGATTTAGTTCCATAACTTTCTCTTGAATGTAGACTCAGCTGGACAAGAGAAATGCTTGTTCTGTTCGATAAGATGAATGGTTGCATTTGTTCCTTTCTGCACTGACTATAATTTGGTGTCAATATGGAAACCATCACTGACTTGGGCCTTCTACTAACGTGAAAATTTTCTTTTCTTTTATTTAATTAGTTTATTTTCCCTGTACATAAAGTGAAATTCTGTTTGCAGGTTTTAGAGAAAGCATTGGAGGTGTGGGATCTGCAAGTCATTCCACTCAACTGCCCTGTTGCCGAACCTGCTCAGATTGACCCGCAACTTGAAAATGCATTCATTTGTCATTTGCAAGACCACTGGTTCTGTATCCGGAAAGTGAATGGAGAGTGGTACAACTTTGACAGTCTCTATGCAGCCCCCGAGCACCTATCCAAATTTTACCTCTCGGCATATCTGGACACTCTGAAGGGCTTTGGCTGGAGCATTTTCCTCGTGAGGGGAAACTTCCCCAAGGAGTGTCCAATGACATCCTCTGAAGCTTCCAATGGTTATGGACAGTGGCTGTTGCCTGAAGATGCAGAGAGGATAACTAAATCTTGCAACTCTGGACAGAGACCTAATCACAGGACCAATCAAAATCAACAGGTTTCTGATCCATTTCATCAGTCTGGGGAAGCGGAAATGCTCTTAGACGCAGCGGATGAGGCTGCTTTGAATGCTGCAATAGCTGCCAGCTTGATGGAATCCTCCCCTGCCCCTGCCCCTGCCCCTGCCCCTATCCCTACTCCAGCTCCTGCTCCTACTCCGGCTACTGCTCCTGCTCCAGCTCCTACTCCTACTCCTACTCCTGCTCCGGCTCCTACTCCTACTCCGGCTACTGCTCCTGCTCCGGCTCCTACTCCTACTCCTACTCCTACTCCTACTACTCCGGCTCCTGCCCCTGCTCCTGCTCCTGCTCCTGCTCCTGCCCCAGTCCCTGCAGGTGCTGAAGCTGAAACTTCACAAAAAGATAAGAAAAATAGTGGAGATGATGTATGAGAAGAAATATTCTTTTAGATTTTTATGTTTACAGGTCAAGGGGTCTATGATGTGTGTCAAGTTTGATGTTTGAACTCACACCATGAACTTGCATTTTTATGCTAGTTTCATAGAATTTGCAGTGTATACATCTTTATTTTCCTCCTTTTTATTTATTTTTTTTAAAAAAAATTATATCTTAGTCTTGTTCAATTAAACATTGTAAAAACTTTAAATTGAGAAAATAATAATTTGTCAACTTCATAGAGGATTGATGGCAGTTTCAGGTTACAGCTATTTTTATTTTTATTTTTTTAAATTTGAGAAATAAAACAGGATTGCTTGGTTATTTGTATGGTTGTTTTACTTTATGATTATTCTTCGATTGTGAATTCCTTATTTTGAAAGTTTGATCATAAATATTTAAGGTCTGATTTAAGAAGAATAGAGAACATAAAACAGGTTACCTCGTTTAATCAAAATTCTTAAGATGTTTGTGGAGATTTGTTTTTTGTTTTTCACATTACAAATGTATATAATAATTAGGGAAATAAACTCTTGTCCGTTTATTTATTGAAATATAGAGTTCTTTTCTAGCCAATGAATTTACTGTAAATGGAATGGTATTTGAATGATTCTCATTGCTTTTGGTTCAATAATGTCAACTCACATATGTAACTTTAAGGTAATAATAAAAATAAAATTGTACAGTGTCAATATTATCCTCCCTCTAAACACTCCCTAATTATCATAAGTTCTATTGAATAATAAATTCACCTGAGACCTACATGTGACTCTTTCTAACTTTAAAATGATAATAAATAAATTTTAAAAAAAAATTTGTCCAGTGTCAAGATTATCTTTCCTCCAAACACCACCTAGAAAAAATTTACACATCAGTTTTTAAAGTAATTATAGTTTCATGAAAGAATTTAACATTTTAATTATTAAAATTTATAAATTTTACCTTAATTTTGTTTTTTTCAAACTTTCTCTGAATTGTTATTTCAGAAAAAAAAAAAAAAAAAACTTTGAATATTGAAATTCTGTTTTTAAAAATAAATAAATAATAAAATAACAGCAGCCCATATGCTGAGCAGGTAAGCGGTCATTCTCTCATGAGAAGGAATGTCTTCTTCTTACACACTCACTCTCTCTCTCTCTCACAAACATGTATATATATATATGTTTATAGACTCTGTATATATATGTTTATAGACCCTGCTTGTTTTATTCGATATAAAATAGAAAATATAATATGATGTGAGATTTAGTTACAATATATAACAAATAAAATATATACATTAAATAATATATTTTTTAATTCATATTTGTTGACTTGATATATGATTGAATATTTATTATTCAATGGAAGGGCCACAAATACTTTAAATAAAAATCATACAAGAAAATCCAAAATCAAAAAAAAGAGAGCAAAATAGAGAGAAATGATGATTATCATCGGAAAGAAGCTTTGTCAATGGAAATCGATCAGAAAATTAAGTAGATCTACACTTGCAAAACCAGAGCACTTCTTTTCTGTTGGATGTATTGAGCTACATATATTTTGTTGAACCCTAGTGCGTATATATTAGATAGACAAGAGGATAAATTGGACTTTTTAAATCATATTCAAACCTAGAGAATATGATACAATGGGGAGGGTGGTATTGTATATTCACCAATTTTGAGAATATACAATCACATAATATATTATATCCTTTCTAAAAAAAATTAGAACATAAAGGAATGTTTTGAAAAGTTGGTAAAAAATTGACTTTTTAACTTTTTTGAAGACTTTTTTTTGACAAAAAACCGACTTCTTTTGAATAAAAAAACTGATTTTTTTGATTAAAAAAATTAAAAAGTAAAAAACTTACCTTTTTTAACTTGTTGTCAAATTAAATGATAATATCCAATCCCACATTTTATATCCAGAATCAAACAGCCCATATAGCTTTTATATATATAGATAGATATGCAAATTATACACCAGTTTAGTAGTGTGTGTATTCACACTTTTAAGCTGAAAGAGAACCACTAGCCGCGCCTCTCCCCACGTTCATCTCTCTCTCTCCCCCATCTCTCTTTACAATATAGATATACATGTATATACCTGTAAATCCAACATATATGTGTGTATCTCCTTAAGACTAGAAAAAGCTAAGCAGAAAGCTTTACAGAAGAAAATTGCTCTTTACTTTTCAAAAAGAGAAAGCATATAGGTGTGAGTGTATGTATATGCACACACATATACATATATATAATCTTCACTAAGCTGCAGATCAATATCTAAACTGAAGTTTTTGGTTGTTTATAGAAGCAATCAATCGCATTCGAATTTTCGTATATCGTCTCTACTCTTCTTTTGAGGCCTCAAGTTTTGTTTCTACTTCAATTTCCGGGAAATGTGTTCATCGGATCGATTGTTTAATCGGCAGACAACAGTTCATCAGATCCTTGGAGGTGGACTCGGTAAGGACAATCGATTCATCGTTTTCAATTCTCTCTCTCTCTCTCTCTCTATATATATATATATATATGCATAAATATGTATATATCTCCTTAAGGCTAGAAAAAAGCTAGGCAGAAAGCTTTACAGAAGAAAATTGCTCTTTACTTTTCATACAGAAAGCATTTAGGTGTGAGTTACATAATCTTCTGCAGTAAGCAGCAGATCAATATCTAAACTAAAGTGTTTGGTTGTTTATAGAAGCGATCAATCGCATTCGAATTGTTTGTACTTCAATTTCTCAAAAATGTGTTCATCGGGTCGATTGTTTAACAGGCAGAGAACAGTTCATCAGATCCTTGGAGGAGGATTTGGTAAGGACAATCGATTCATCGTTTTCAATTCTATCTCTCTGTCTATATATATATATATATATATGTATTTGAAGTTGAAATTGAGAGCCTCTTTGATTTGATCTAGATCAGAGCAAAAACTTTATCTAAATTCAGAATCAGATCATCTCAGAATCCGCAATTGATTGTTCCAGACCTGATTTCTCTGTCAAATTCTTGTTAATTTTATCACATTTGTCTTGATTCAATTGCTATAAATGGTGAATTCGTTTTACATTCAAGGTTGTTTTTTTGTTCAAATCAAAACAGTTGCAGATGTGATGCTGTGGAGGACTAAGAATGTAACAGTGGGGATTCTAGTGGTAACTCTTGCTGCTTGGTTAGTGTTTGAGAAATCTGGTTACACTCTTCTATCACTTGTCTCTAGTGTTCTCTTGCTCCTGGTTACCATTTTTTTCCTCTGGGCCAAATCTGCGGCTATTCTAAACCGGTAATCTTCAATCATTCTTATTCTTCTTTGCTATAGTTAGATTTATTGGTGTTTTTTTGTTAATTATAAAGTATATGATAATTAAGCACTTCAAGATAATCTGTTGTGTGCTACATGTCTTGTTTTTGCTTTAAGGGGTTGATTTTCATTCAATCCCTAAATAATTCGTTCTTTGTTCGTGGTTTGAAATATGTTTTTGACTGATTTGATCTAAGAATATATTTCATTCGCTTCTTCTGACTGTAAATTGAATATACATTCTGAGGTTTAAATGAGGCACCAAAATTTACATTATAGGCCTTAAGCTATCACCATTTTGGATTGCATGAATTCATTATAGGCCGGATCAGGATATTAGGTCCTTGTAGTGTAATTCATCGGAAAATTTATTAATGAAAATGCCTCTGTTATTGTCATTTTTATTAATTTTGTGTGCTAACTTGGTAAAAAACCTTCCAAGGAAGAAAAACAAGCGCAGATTAAAGAAGTTACGAGGGGGAGTATGTATACGTGATGACTAATAAGGCTTTTTTTAAGTTAAGAATAACTAATTAGGTTCAATTTTACTTCCTGGTCCAACTTGATGACTTGCGCGATGGGTAGAAAACTTTTAAGGAAGAAAATCAAACATAGATTAAAGAAATTCAATATGAGGAATGTATGCATGCGTGATAGCTAATATATGTATATATATATATTTTGGGGTTAAGAATAACTAATTAGGTTCAATTGGCTTTCCAGTCCAACTTGATGACTTTTGTTGCTGGTCTACCTCCTCATGATGTAGTAAGTTATATAATTTCAAAGCTTTCATGATGTAGTTATACTTTATTTTTTGAGAAGAAAAATGCAAGTAAATTTATTCAAAAAGAGGGACAAATGAGTGCACAACCCATATATATACAAGAGAAACAATAAGATAAATAATTTCAAAGCTTACATGATGTAGTTATACTTTTATTTTTTGATAAGAAAAATGCAAGTAAATACATTCAAAAAGAGGGACCAAGGGAGTGCACAGCCCATATACAAAGAGAAACAATAACAACTATACAACCAAAATGCTGTAGCTATTACTTCATGGTTTTTATTTAAATGAAAGAAAAATTGCATTTAGGACCTCTGCTTCAAAACAATGGTTTCATTCACAAACAAAATGCATGCATGGTTGTACATGTAAATGGTAACTTTTGGAACATAAGTTTTTGTGTTTGATTGAACATTGACCTTTGAAAATTGTTCCTGCATCATCTAAGTTCTTTCTTGAAAGTTTTTTGATCTCGTTTAGAACTAAAAATATATAAGAACTTTGGGATTAAACAAAATGATTTTGATCACATTGTACTCAACAGACCTCCACCACTACCAGATTTGTATCTCTTGTTATGGAAACTTTTGGAACATAAGTTTTTATGTTTGATTGAACATGGACCTTTGAAAACTGTTCCTGCATCATCTAAGTTCTTCCTCGAAAGTTTTTTGATCTCGTTTAGAACCAAAAATATATTTGGGATTAAACAAAATCATTTTGATCACATTGTACTCAACAGACCTTCTCCACCACTACCAGATTTGTATCTCTCAGAAGAAGCAGTAAATGACATAGCAGCCATTGTCCGGGGTTACATAAATGCATTGCTCTCAACCTCCAAGGATGTTGCTCTGGGAAAGGACACAAGACTGTTTTTCAAAGTTGCTGCGTATCTGTGTCTAATTTCTATCATAGGCGGCTTGACTGATTTCCTTACATTGGGCTACACCAGTAAGTCTTTCCTTCAACTTTTTTGGCGAAATGTTTTCGAAAACAGTTTTTGGAAACATTTCTGAAAACAACCCACTTTTTATTGTTTTGTTTCTGAAAACATGAAAATGAAACAGAACGAAACAGGCTTTTGGTTTTAGCATCCTCAACTTTCTTACCATGAGTATGATTCTCTTTTCTTATAATTTTTTATTTCCTTCATGGCAGGCCTTGTTATCGTTCTTACAATTCCGGCACTCTATGAGAGGTATGAAGATTACATAGATAGATATATATTGATGGGGTGCAGAAAACTGCAGCAGTTGTATGTGAGGTTTGATGTGGAGTGTCTTGCTACGGTTCAGAAATGGATTTTGGAGAAGAAGAAATTAAGCTGAGCTCTTTTTCCATTTTTCAAGTTTGCTTGCTTTTGACAGTGTGATGAAGTTGTGCTAAGTCTTGTTTGGCAGGAGACTCAAATTTATTTACTTTATTATTTTCATAAATGATTTATTCTTTTTTGTATAATCATGTCCATGCACAGAGGAAAATTGCTTCGGAGTTTTGACTAGAAAATTGCAGGTGACATATTTACCATTGAATTTGTCAGGGTTTAGTTTCTCTCCAATCAGTAAACCGTTCAGTGCAATGACTGTCTCGGAACCAATGCAGTCGAGTCACCAGAGTTGATCCTCACCCTTTAGATTTCCATAAACTACGGCCCAAGAAAGCCTTGTCTACATATTCACACCAGAGGAATGCAAAAATCATAACTGCATACATGTCACCAAGTTGCCAAAATCTTTCCAATTGTTTTTTCCATTAGGACCCTTTATTAAGCATCAAAAAATGGGAACAACAACAAAAACAACAACAATGCATTTTATTTTTCTCTAAACATTCATCGGTTATGGAAGCAATCACCATCCAAAATGTCTTCACGGCTGGCTTCACTGTCTATCCTCTAAACTCAAGGCGACTCTATACTTCTAACAAACTTCTTAGCCTGTTATGAGAAAAAAGAACAAAAAAGAAAAAAATTAGCAACCTAACAAAGGAAATCAAGCTTCATTTTCTTGACACTGCCAAAAGTGACCCCATTAAATATGACAATAAGCCTACTATTGAACGGTTTCTTAGAAAGTGGCTTGGAGAGTGTATATCTCAGAAAAAAGGAATTGCAATCCAAAAAGAAATGAAGCAAAACCACAAAACAATCATTGCTCGAGTTTGTAGCTTTTACCTGCTCCAAGGTCAGAAACATGATCACATTCCAAGATCCTAACCGTCCAAAATTTGGGATAAAGCCCTTATAGAAAGCAAAAGGCCCCTGCGTAACATAGCAAGTAATATTGAGACAGTTGAAATACAATATATTGCATTTTCAAGATAGGTTCCAATAAAATGCTAGACTAAAACAACTCTATCTTAACTAAGAGACAAACAAGCGCATAGACATTACCTTACAGTAAAATATTTTTCACTTTATTTAATTACAGTTGGTCGTAAACAGGGGAGGAAAGTAACTATATATATATGACAATCCATTTTATTCTCTCTTTGAGTATATTAGGTATTTGTAGATAGGCACAAAAGCTTTCAAAAGAAAACATCTTGTCAAATCATCATGTTCTTTCATAAATATTGAAGAAAAATGATGAACAATGTAGCAAAACAGGGTAGAAAGATGATGAACTTACATCGTTCTTCAAAGTCTTGACGAAACAATCAAGAGTACTTTTATATGTAGAAGAATCCCCCATCATTCTTGACTTAACCTGCAGCATTTAATTATGTAGATTTGCATTGTTAAGCCACATGCAGATCGGACCCAGTCTCAATCCAAGTATACTTTCAAGGAAGCAAAATTTGAGTAAACCTCCATTCCACTGGACCACTGGTCTATAATTAAAAGCATTGATCAACAGGATATAGATGCCAACGAGAATTTATGATATTTTGGCAAAACAACCTACAAGGTTACAATATATGGAATTGACATATGTTTCTCCATGATTGCAAGACCAATGCTTCTGAATATATATTTCCTTTTATTTCAACTTCATTTAAATGAGACAAATCAGATCATGATTGCAAAAAGAGAAAAAAAAAAAATAAATAAATAAATCATATTAACAACTTCTTACCATCTAACTTGAAAATTATCAACTCTTCACACTTAAGATTGTTAAGAAACAAAATAAAAATCTATCTACTTATCTCAACAGCTAGGAAGAGTGATATGATCACCATAAATGGAAATGGGCATATGCAAAGGGGTAAAAAAGTGAACAGATAACTACCAAATCCAATGTCTTTGAAAGAGTGTTGCAGCAGAAATTGACAGAGCAGAGTAGCAGGGGGGGCAAATGAACTTGTTTAATTCAACTGAGCATTATAGCTCTTGACAGAGCGGAGTAGCAGAAAAGGATTTATGTTACCGACCTCATTTGATTGGGAAACAAGGCTTAGTTTCGTTTGGTTTGATTTATCTCAACTATATACCAAGAGGTATTTCGAAGTTCAGACCATGTTTTGGTTCGAAATCTTCCACTATCAAGATACATGCACAATTTAAGAGCTTGTGGTTTTTGAGCACATTGTACTGATTGCATGCGCTAAAGGATGACAGTCACAGTAGATAAACAAGCATGTCAACCAGGAGGAAGGTTCTCATCTACAAGCTACATGTCCTCACCCCCTAAGCTACAAATTTCAGAAGACTAACAGCAGGATCTCTATCAGTGACCAGAAAAATCCTGAACCAGAAATGGTCAAGTAAATAGCATACCACATCAACTGGAGAGCCAATGCAGACTGCAAAAAAACCAGCCCCCAAACCAGATAGCAAATGAGTAAAAACATTATCTGTGAACCCCGGAATCTTTAGAATTGTCTGCATGGTGAGGAAAGAGTGAGATTCAAAACATCATTAATTATAACATATTAAACAAACAAAAATCCAGCCTTGAAATTTTACCTGCTTCACTTGATCATAGCTAGCTAGTTCAGCAGCATTTATAATGGCATTTCGAGCTATGTTAGGCCCAATCCCAGTCCATAGAGCCCCAACTCCTTCCTACATTATAGATATGGGTTAGCTATATTGGGTAAAAGAACCAAATGATGGGCATCAAATTTTCTTGGGAGGAGAGTTCAGAAATTTAACCTGTCTCACTATTGTAGAATAAGCATTCAGTGCACCAGAATAACGCCTTGGCACACCAGGAGGCAATTTTCCTTCAGCTTGAAGTCTAACTTTCACAAGATCAGTAGGATTTGCAATTGTGATTCCAAGGGCACCTGTTTGAAATATAAACAACCACTTAATATATATATATATATATATATAATAAAAAGAAAAAAGAAAAAAAGAGAAAAAGGACTACAAGATCATCACTATGCATGGATAAGATATCCCAGTTATCTGTCTAAATTCTGCATGCATCAATAAGAGGAACTAGCATAACTTATGGAAATTTCCTACACTCTTATTAAAAAGATGATAAAATGCATGCAAAAGCATTTAACACAATACTCACCAGTTGTAAGTGCAGCAAGTACTTTCTTGGACAACGGAACATCTCCAACAAAATTATCACCCGCATATAAGGTCTTAACCTGTTAAGCAAGGGCAAAACTTTACCTAAAATAATTTTTTTCCCAATTGACAATGGAAAGAAATAAACTTAATAATCAACGCATGAAAGAGATCACACCTTTCAAAGATGGCAAGTAACATGAGAGAAAAAAATTTGTTGTTGCCCCATTCATTTTGAGACAAAACAAATGGGAGCAAATTGTCTCCCTCGAAATTTTTTTTGACAAAATTACATGGAAGTGTAATACTCTTAAAAAAAACTCATTGCCCTCACTTATCCTTATGTTGATCTGCCTTGCAGCTAAAAATGCAAATAATGCACGAAAACCAATGCCTTCACAAGCACAAAGGCACATAAGTAATTTGTTCCAGCATAGGAAAAATATATGAAACTTACAGGTTCATACAAGCCAATTCTTAGACCTCCGAATAAGCATTGACGATGTAATCCAGGTACAATGCCTTTCCAGAGAGAAGCTAGACCTTCTTCTCTTGCAATGGTGGCAACTGTACCTAGCATTCCCTTATATTTTGGTAGAGTCAGTGCATCCCCTGCAACTGCTTTCTTTTGGAGCTGAAGCCTAACCTTAGCAGTATCCAATGGAATAGTACACAGCTGCACAAAATCAAATATGTGTTGATAAAGGAAAACACTTCAGCTGTATCAGACCACAATAGCAAAATATCAAACCCACATATGATATAACCATGTTACATGTAGACCATCTCCAAACCTTTGCCAACTTTTTCATCAAATTTGATTCCAAAATTGCGTAAAACATTTCATTTGATATGAACTACTCCAATGCTTCATCTTTTTAAATTTTCATCAAATTCAAATTTGATGAGTTTTCAATTTGATGAAAAAATGACTCTCTCTTGATTTGATGAACATTTGAATAAAGGATTGGAGATGAATTTTGAACACTTTATTTGATGAAAGAAAAGGTGAAAGATTGGAGATGTTCAAATTTGATGTGTAGCATTAGTTTTTGAGAAACCAAATTAATGCTCACCATCTCAGCATTTGTATATGTGTTCATAGTAACAAATAACTGACAAAATTCATTATAAAACTAAAAGACACCTGATTATAACCTGTACTTTGTTCAGAGCCAACTGAGAATTGACACCCATGATCATCAAATTAGGGCAACTTGGAATCAATTTTGGTTCCATTGGGGTCACATTAGATATATCTTTCCTATAGGTAATTTTTTGATAGGTAATCTTTCCTATCCAGTAGCTCTGATAGGTAAGTTTTTTTATAGTTCTTAAGCAATTCTGCTGGATAAATTCTGATTGAACATACATAACAACATAACCATTTTTCAGCTAATCCCACATATATGATATCTATACAACAAAAATTAAAAACAAATATAATTTCACAAATCTGCAGGACATTAAATAAACAAATAAATAAATTGATTATTCACAAAGGATTTCGTCAATCAGTACTGTTGGACCATTTTAATATATTTTATTTATTTATTTTTATTTTTAGTGATCTTTTGTTTTGTTCATGAATGGAGATTAATTGGAAAGTCATGGGCTTGGCGGTAACTTAATATTTGGAGGTTTTGGGACTCTCCCTTTTCTCTAGTTTAATGGTCATTATTTTTTTGTGTAATTTGTAAGGTCTAGTGGCGTATAAATTGTTCCTCTCATCTACTCTTTTCTAAACCACCTATTTTTTACACTTGAGAGATTACTAGTTAAATAAGGGTGTTTTTTTCTTAGTGGAGCTTTAGTTTCACCATCTTGTGTAGAGTTGACCTGATCCATACGATAAGTGGTAGGATTGTTGTATCCTGAAAGGGACAAATCATAGTTTAGTGACTGCTGCATCGGTATTTGGATTCTTCCTATTGCAGTGGGCTTGATCTCCTTGAAGAAAACGAGATACCTATAACTCAGCCTGATCTATTTGTATCTCATTTTCTTTGTGTTATTTATCAATAAAATATAATTCTTCTGGTATTTTCACCAACAATTACTAATCCACCAAGCTTGAATTGACTTTCAAAAGCAGAATTAATGAAACTGTAGTGAAAATTGAGCTTGTATCACAATCAAATGCATATATATGAATACAATAATACATAATCAACATGAAAACCAATAGAAACGATCTGAAATTTTGATCAGCCCACATATATGATCTCTATGTACCAAAAATTAAAAACAAATATAATCTCACAAATCTGCACGACATTAAAAAAAAAAATGGCAGAAGAGCTGATTATTCACAAACAATTTCGTCAATCGTCACTAATCCAGCAACCTTGAATCAACTTTCAAAAGCAGAATTCATGAAACCGTAGTGAAAATTTAGCTTCAGAGTAACATAATCAAAATGCATATATATAAATACAATAATAATACATAATCAACTTGAAAACCAATAGAAACGATCTGAAATTTTATGATCACAAATCTGCAGGACATTTAAAAAAAAAAACTGATTATTCACAAACGATTTGGTCAATCAGCACTAATTCAGCAACCTTGAATTGAATTTCAAAAGCAGAAATCATGAAACCGAAGTGGAAATTAAGCTTCACAGTAACATAACCAAATTGCATATATATATATACATAATCAAAAGAAAATCAATAGAAACGATCTGGAAATTTGATATATACCTCAGCGAAGCAAGTAGCAAATGCGCTACTGGCGAGCGTTCCGGCGAAGGAGATGTCCGATTTAGGCTTGTGATCAGCCATTGGAGGACTCATCTTACCAAGCTCAAACAGAAACAGATAAAGAATTTGAGGGAAGCTCTGAACAAGAAGAGAATCAAGTTAAAGCTTCATGTATCGAAGGACTGTATGTATATATGCATATATATATATATAGAGAGAGAGAGAGAGAGAGAGAGTAACTGCGAATCTCGGGAAAAGCAAAAACAGCGAAACGGAGGTTGCGCAATTGGGTCTTCGCGCCTCCGTGCATCGTCACCCCGCATTTATTCGTTTTCTACGTTTTCAGAGGTTTTGATACCCTACTCTCGACTCCAAATCCTCTTTCCTCTTTGGTTTTTATCAAAAAAATTTACCAAACACACGCTAAGTGTGTTAGTAATTTTGTTGGTGTCACTGACATTTTACTATTTTGATTGGCTTCTTTTTTATTTATTCAAGGAAAATAATTATAATTTTGTTTTATATATATTTTGTTAACAAATGATAGGAAATTTGTTAATTGGTAAATTAGATTACAAAGAAAATATTAGAATGGCTTTATCAATTCGAATCTCAAATCTTTGATATTCTCATTGATCTAATGAATATTTGGTTTGGCAAGGGCTGGGCATTTTTGGCTCAATGAGCCACAAAAGACAGAATAGGCTCATGAGCTATAACAGACAAAATATCCCATCCAACCCCATAATCATTACACTCTTCTCTCACAAAAAAGTCAAAAAAGCCAAAAGGCCTTCCCAAACCAAGCTTTTGAACCCAGGCTCATATAGCCAAAAAGTCAAAAAGCCAACCCACTTCCCAAACGGAGATAGATTAGCTGACTAGCTGTCTAGAAAAAATAATCAATTAAATAATGAGATTTTGATCAAATTTATTCGAGTTGCCTTGGAGAAACATTTATTTTTCTGTTGCATTTGTTTTATTGTCTATTTTTAATAAAAATTGAGTCCACAATAATACCAGTGGGACCTACGTAGCCCCAATGGAAATGGATGTACCTGTGATAGGGGTGGGCGTGTCAATTGCGGCCACGGAACCTCTAATCCGTCATCTATCCGTCAGATTGACAGATTGAAAAAAATCAATTCGTATCCGTCCGTCAATTCGGCAGATATGAATTGAGCGGATTGATGGTTTAGCGGATGGATGCGAATCGGTTTAGCGGTTTAAAATTTTATAAATTTTTAACATAATTCAACTTGTGCACTTCCTCAAAAAATATTACAATCATTGCATGCCTCATTCATTCAAAGCAAGAAAGTTTGAAACTTTAGAATATCACAATTACTGCATGCCTCAATGATTTAAAAATATTACGGTCAATGATTTAAAAAAATATTACAATCACTGCATGCCTCATTCATTCAAAGCAAGAAAGTTTGAAACTTTAGAATATCACAATTACTGCATGCCTCATCCACATACTACAATTACAGCATGTCTGATCCACATAAAGTATTACAATCTATGGTTTTTAAAATATAAAAACAATTCAAACCACCAAAATCATAAACAGAGCAATAGTAGAGATTGTATATCTCTGTATTGTTACATCTATATCTATTTTTGAAAATAAAAACCAACCAGTATATATCATATTTTCTATTTATTATTTTTAGAGATAGATTTAAAGACTAAAAAATATAAATAAATAATACGTTTATTTTTTTTCAATTCAAAAAAGATATTCAAGTTGAAAACTTTTTTTCAACAGAATATTTAAACTCTTTTTTAATTGAAAACACAAACAGAATATTTAAACAAACTGAAAACACAAAGTTTTATAAATTACTAGGGGTACTCGCAGTTTGGAAGTTCGGTTGCGGCCAAAGGAATCTCAAATCCGCTATCCGTCCGCCAGATTGGCGGATTGGAGAAAATCAATCTGCAACCGTCCACTCGTCATTACGCATTCGTCCAAAATGCAGCGGATCGGTTCAGTTCGGTCAGTTTTGGTGGATTAGTATATCCGCTGCTCACCCCTAATCTGTAATATTGTATAAAAATTAATAAAATGAAATAATAAGGATACTAGTAAATAAAAATACTTCTTGTTGGTGATAATTACAAATAAAACACCAGAAAATACAAATAATAAAAATTACAATAATTATTGTAACAGCTAAGGCGCTGGAAATTCGCTCTCTTTAAGGAGATTCAAGCCCTCTGCGGTTAGGCAAAACCTCATACCGGTGTAGCAGAAAAAACCTTGACTTGTCCCCCCTATGATACAACAGCCCGACTAAGTTGTATGGTTAACCAATACTGCACAATTGGTTGAACCCAAAACTTTATCACATACACCCTTCTTTATTTGCCTGATAATCTCACACAAGACATAATAAAGCAACCAAAACTTCTTCACTCCACCAAGATAAGAAGATAGTTCAATATATAAAAATGAAAACTTGTTAGGCAAGTGTTCTTGGTGGAGAAGTTTTCTGGAGACTTGACTAAGACTTGGCGAAGACTTGAATGGATAAGAATAGGATGGAGACTTGATGGATAAGAATAGGATGGAGACTTGACTTGGCAAAGAAAATGAAAACTTGGAGAGAAAGAAAAAAAAAAAACCAACCTATAACACATTATAATATTAAAATACCTGCTAACATTTCCCCATCTATTTTAATATTATAGGTAACAAAAACTGAGATTATTAGACAAATAAGGATATTATGCATCATGGTAGGTGTACTCTGCATTGAACCTCCATTAGTGAAACAATAATATCTACTCCAGAGCCAATAGTATGCTCAGCATCGAACTATGACTGCTTAAGAGAAATAAATAATTATTGCACACACATAATATTCCAAGTGTTCACATAAGCTTTAAAGGCTAGCACATTACGGCCTTATGCGATTCTAGGATTCATGAGTGTGTTTGAGAATTAGCCCAAATCTCATAGGTAGCGGCCCCACTACCACACTTACATATGTGAATTCTGTCAAAGGTGCTCCTGTAACTATGACACCCCACTCAATAAGAGCTACAGAAATTCATTAAGAGTTTTTTAATAACTCAACCTCTACAACGTTACAGGATAAATGCACTTACATCATAGGAATGAGTAAAAAGTAATTTAGTGCATTTCTTACGGCCATCATATGATCGTTTTTCTCATTGAACCCAGTTACAGGATCTCTGGTCCCTGTGTTGAGTATCCTCATACATGGCTCCTGCTATATTCAACGAGCTTCAACCCCATCCCCCTCGATGTATTCCAGACTCTATCTCTTGCTAAGGCCTTAGTTAATGGATCTGCAAGATTATCACCAGATTTTATATAATCCACATTTATGATGTCATTATTCATATAAGATCTCACAGTACTGTGTTTTCTTCTGATAGGTCTGGATTTACCGTTATAATAACGATTATTAACTCGACCAATTGCTGCGGTGCTATCACAATGAATCAATATAGGTAGAATCAGTTTTTCTCAACAAGAGATTTCATTTAACAAATTTCTTAACTAGTTTGCTCCTTCACTGGCTATAGCTAAAGTAATAAGCTCAGCCTCCATTGTTGAATTAGCAATAATGGTTTGTTTTTTTTATTTCCAACTTATAGCACCACCTCCCAATGTAAATAAGTAACCAGTGGTTAATAATGAATCACCTGACAAGGTATTCCAATCGGCATCACTGTAACCTTCAAGTACTGCAGGATACTTATTATAAAACAAGCCATATTTTATGGTACCAGATAAATATTTCATAATACGCTCAATGGTTAGCCAGTGATCACTGCCAGGCTTACTAGTAAACCTGCTAAGTACTCCAACTGCATAGGCAATGTCAGGTCTAGTACAGTCAGTCGCATAATGCAAGCTACCAATCATATTAGTATATTCCTTTTGATTAATTACATCCTCATCATTTTCAACAGGAAATAAACGCACATGAGGATCAAAAGGAGTAAGAACATGCTTGCAGTTATAAAAATTATATTTTCTCAAAATTTTCTCAACATAATACGACTGATCAAGAAATATACCATCACAGGTTTTGGTAATTTTCATTCCCAAAATATAATTAGCCTCACCAAGATCTTTCATATCAAAATAGCTACTAAGCATGTTTTTAGTTTCTATGATGATATGCAAATTAGAGCCAAATAAAAGTAAATCATCCACATAAAGGCTAATAATGACATGTGAATTTTCTTCAAATTTATAGTAGATGCATTTATCACATTCATTCGTTTTATAGCCATTCTCAATCATGCAGGAATCAAATTTCTTATGCCACTGTTTAGGGGCTTGTTTTAAGCCATATAGGGATTTAACTAACTTACACACTTTGTTTTCTTGACCAGGTTCCACAAAACCCTCAGGTTGATCCATATAGATTTCTTCACCCAGGTCTCCATTTAAAAAGGCTGTTTTAACATTCATTTGATAAATTTTTAGATCATGAATTGCAACCATTGCAATTAATAATCTAATGGATGTAACTCTAGTAATCGAAAAAAATGTATCAAAAAAGTCAAGATCTGCTTGTTGTTTAAAACCTTTTGCAACAAGCCTTACTTTATATTTATCAATAGTTCCATCCGGTTTAAGTTTTTTTTCTCAAAACCTATTTACAGCCAATAGTTTTATAACCTGGTGGTAAATCTACTAATACCCAAGTTTTATTAGATAATAATGATTTCATCTCATCATTTACAGTCTCGTTCCAAAAAACAAAGTCAGGAGATGTCAAAACTTTTTATAAAGTTAATGGAGTTTCCTCCACATTAAAAACATGATAATCAGGGCCAAAATCTTTTTCTAATCTGGCTCTTTTACTCATTCTAGGTTCAAAAACTATAATATCTTGGTTTTGTAAAAGATGAGTAGAGGAACCGGTTTTAGATGAAATATTTTCTTGATAGTTTTGACCCCCACCATTTTTAGATTCAAAAGGAAATTTTTCTTCATGAAAAATTGCATCACCTGATTCAAAAATTATTTTGTTTTTAATATCAAAAAATCTATAGGCTGTACTATTTGTTGCATATCTAAGAAAAGCACAAGTGACAGCTTTCACACCTAATTTAGGTCTTTTAGGATCCACTAGTCTAACAAAAGCTAGACAACCCCAAACCCTCAAATATCTCAAATTTGGCTTATGCCCTTTCCACAACTCAAAAGGTGTAACTTTTGTTTTTTTATGTGGCACTCTATTCATGACATAGCATGCAGTTAAAATTGCTTCTCCCCACAAATTTGAAGGAGCACCTGCTTCAATTAGTATAGCATTTGTTAAATCAGTTAAAGTTCTATTTTTCCTTTCTACTACACCATTCGATGCAAGTGAATATGATGGAGTAGTTTCATGGATTATTCCCAAAGACTGAGCAAACGAGTTGAATCCAAAATATTCATACTCCTGGCCTCTATCACTTTTATACCTTTTAATCTTTTTACCGAATTGATTTTCAACTTCAATAAGGAATTCTTTAAATTTTTCAAAAGTATCACTTTTATTTTTCAACAAGTATACATAAGTGTATTTTGAAAAATTATCAATAAAAGTGATAAAATATCTATTTCCACCACGTATTAAAATTCCTTCAAATTCATATAAATCAGTGTGAATTAATTCTAACAATTCAGTATTTCTCACCACACTTTTATGATGCCTTTTAGTTATTTTTGCTTGACTGCAAACTTTACACTTCTCAAACTTATTTGTTAGTCTGGAAATTAATCCTAAACTACTCATAACTCCCACATATCGGCTATTAATATGACACAAACGAGCATGCCAAAAATTCATAGAAGACAGCATGTAAACAGAAACATGTGCTTTCTTATTCTCAACATTTAATTTAAATATTTCATCACAGGCATACCCTTTTCCCACAAATATGCATTTTTTAGTGATTACATATTGGTCAGATTCAATAGTCTGTTTGAAACCAGCTTTGTTGAGCAAATAACTTGACATCAAATTTTTCTTCATGGACGGTGTATACAACACATCTTTTAAAACAAGCACACGTCCAGAGGTAAAATTCAGCTCAACATCCCCACACCCGAGCACCTTGGTTAAACTTGAGTCACCAAGCATAACAGTCATCTTCTCATTAAAAGGAGTGAAATATTTGAACCAATCTTTATCATAGCAGACATGCCTATTGGTACCAGAGTCTGCCCACCATCCTTCCACAGATTAAACTATAAAAATATATGTGATCATAGCCACAAATGGTTCCTCGTCCTCGGTAACATTAGCCTGTGGTTGAGACTGTTGTTTTTGAAATTTGCAAGTTCGAGCAATATGCCCGCTTTTGCCACACACAAAACATGTCACGTTTGTCAAATCTTGTGAAGGGGGTTCTTGGATCCATTTCTTTTGCCTCGGGTAATTTTTATTTTATGGCCTTCCAGTATTTTTCCAGATTTTCTTAACTGGCTTCAAGTGACTATTTTTATGAAATCGACCTTTAGATAAAGTATTTCCAGAAGTTAAATTTACCTTTGTAGTGGAATGCTCTTGTGTCATAAGCGCATTTTGTCCTCGTGCTTCCTCCTTTACCCGAATCCGTGTGATTAGAGTCTCCAAGGACGTCTCTTTTTGCTTGTGACGCATTGACTTCTAGAACTCCCTCCAAGACGATGGTAGTTTGTCAACAATACCTGCTACAACAAGATTGTCTCCAATTTTGATGTCTTCAGATCTAACTTCAGCTACTAACATCTGAAAATCTTGAACTTACTCCACCACTGATTTTTCATCTATCATTTGATAGCAGAAAAAACGGCTTGCAGAATATCTTTTAGCGCCTGCCTCTTCAGTGTCATATTTATTTTGCAAGGCTTTCCAAATTTTCTTGGCAGTGGTATAAGTAGTATCATAATAGTCATAAAATTGATCTGAAAGACAATTCAAAAGATAATATCGATATTTATACTCATCTGTGTTGTATTTCTCGATTTTTTCAAGATGAGCGGCATACTCCTCGTCGGTCATCTCTTCAGTAGGGACTTTGTTTGGATTTTTCTCGGTCAGGATATAGGCCACCTTGAGGAGACTGAGGTAGAAAAGCACCTTACCTTTCCATCTCTTGAAATGGGCTCCTTTGAACCGGAAGGGCTTGTTGAGATTGCCGGTATTCTCGTTGGACTTCTCCAGTACTGGCTCCATGAATTTTTGCTATTTGAATCTCCTTAAAATTGTTGGTGATAATTACAAATAAAACACCAGAAAATACAAATAATAAAAATTACAATAACTATTGTAAGGGCTGAGGCGCGGGAAATTCACTCTCTTTAAGGAGATTCAAGCCCTCTACGGTTAGGCAAAGCCTCACACCGGTGTAGCAGGAAAAACCTTGACTTGTCCCCCCAGGATACAACAGCCCAACTAAGTTGTATGGTTAACCAATACTGCACAATTGGTTGAACCCAAAATTTTATCACATACACCATTTTTTATTTGCTTGATAATCTCACACAAGACATAATAAAGCAACCAAAACTTCTTCACTCCATCAAGATAAGAAGATAGCTCAATATATAAAAGTGAAAACTTGTTAGGCAAGTGTTCTTGGTGGAGAAGTTTTCTGGAGACTTGACTAAGACTTGGCGAAGACTTGAATGGATAAGAATATGATGGAGACTTGATGGATAAGAATAGGATGGAGACTTGACTTGGCAAAGAATATGAAAACTTGGAGGGAAAGAAAAGAAAAACTAACCTATAACACATTGTAATATTAAAATACCTGCTAACACTTCTTACAGGCTCTAGTTTACTAACTGGTACATTTTAAAGATTTGGTTTCGGGTAATAGGAATCTTAAAAGAGAATAAGCGATTCTGATTTTTTTTTTATATTTTGTTTTAATATTTGGAATGAACTGAAATAAATAAATGATTTACATAAATTACATTCTGAAATTAAGTAAGAATTTCATTCTTCTATTTCTTCTCTCACATTCCTGAAAGAATGTTAATCATTTAAGAATAAAAGAAACAAAATTTGTATTAATAATATAATGGATGTTTTTATTTTTACTAAATTAATTTTTAAAATTAAAAAAAAAATAAATTTGGAAAACTCAATCCGTAGAGACTTGTTCCAAATTCATCCTCCAAAAAAAACCTGTGCAATAGTCCAATCTAAAAAATAAAAAAACAAAAAAAAAACCTGGTGCAATTGTGGAGAGCCACATCACCCCCAAGCTGGCAAATTGAGAAAGGATAAAGATAGATGTGATAACTTTTATAAATTATCCTTTGCAATGTCACACAGTCATAGGGATTGAAACATGTTGTAATGTACTCAGGGCTATTCACCCCCAAAAAAAGGTACTCAAGGTTATAAAGGAGTTTAGTGGAGCCGAATTTTTGAATATTCAAACTCATTTATTAAGAATTAATCAAGTTCGAGTTAAGTTTTAAGTTAAATTTTAAAAATTGAGTTTGAGTTCGGCTCGTCAAATATTTATTGAACTCAAACGAGCTCGATTACATAAACGAGCCGAGTTCAAGCTTGAAAAAAAAAATTAAATTTAAATTAATTTACTTTTTAAGATAAAAAAATACAAAATTATAAGTAAAATATATAATATACTTATATTAATAATAATTTTATCAATCAAATATATAAATTTACACCAACACCAAATATAAATAAAAAATAAAATGAATTATTGAAAATTTATTTAATATATTATTAAAAAATTATATTAATTTATTTATTTTTATATTTACGAGCCTTATTGAGTCAAACTTAGGACTCCTCGAGCTCAACTCGATTAATAAACAAGCCTAAAAATCAAACTTGGACTCGTTCATTTAGTAAACGAGTCGAGCTCAAAATACAATCACCATCTCTTTCATAAACAGCTCAATTCATTTGTAACCCTAAATGTGATTGCTTGGGTTCAGTGGTGACAATTTTCTCACGGGCAATGGTTGAGGGCCACAAAAAGTGTGGCTCAAATGGCTCGAATTTGTCAAAACTACGTCGTTTTGGCAAATTTTGAGTCCAAAACGACATCGTTTTGACAAATTTAAACCATTTAAACCACACTTTTTGTGACCCTCAAATATTTTTCTTTTCTCACCACCACCCCTAAAGCCCTCAACCTTGCGCCTTGTCTCGCTCGGGTTTTCTCGACCTTGTTGAGAAAGTGGAGCGAATTTTCTTGATCTTACTAAGAAAGTGAAGTGTGAATGAATTTTATTTTCCTGTATTGTTCCATTTCGCCCTTGTCCCTATTTTATTTATTATATATATATATGGATATAAAATATATATGATTTAATTTTTAAAAATTAATAAGAAAAAATATTAAAATGTAACATTTAACATTCATCATTTTTAAACATCTTTTTAATTATCATTAATTATAAATCATTATTCGTAATTTTTATTAATTTTTAAATTACAAAATTAATTCGTTCATGTCTTGTCTCTACTATCTATCCGATTTGTTCAGTCCTCAATATAAAACGAGATAGAGGCAGAGGCAGGAGATGACAAATCCATCCTGTTGTCATCCCTATATCCAGGGATGGAACCAGAATTTCATCACTGGAGGAGTCAAAAGACAAATAAAAAATTTCACCATATACATATGCACGCATATATATACAATATGATATATAAATTATGTATATACACAAAAAAATACAAATATCATAGAAGTAATTTCTGATAGGATGAAATTTCTTTTGGTGCAAAATGAAAAGAAAGTGCAATATAGGAGAAAAATAATATATGTATTTTTTTATACTGGATGCCATTTTATGTATAAAATGAGATATATTTTTAAAATGTTATGACAAATCATATTTTTCACAAAAATAAGGAGGCCATAACCCCCCATAACCTTCTCCTAATTCCGTGTCCGTGCCTATATCGATTGTAAAAAGTATAGACTTATGATCTTGTGATTTGAGTAGAAGATAGTAAATGCAATAGGAGCACCTGATTCTAGAGAATTATATACCCTATACACTAAAGTGGGGGAACAATAGGCCACCACTCCATTGGTGGGACTCAAGTCACCAATGCATCAGCAACAATGCCACCTTTTGTCCTTTCTCTATTCTACCCTTTCTTTCTTGGATCTTTTAACCCTTTTTCTGTTGTTTTTGTTGTCCAGAAATTATAGAAAATTGAAACTGTAGGATGAGAAATTATAAAAGAAAGAATCTTTTAATAATAATTTCGAGTTACTTGTTAGAAATTTTTTCTCTTGCAGTTTCTGATAGGCCTTGTGGTCACATTGTCAAGTTCCAAAGATAAAAGACAATGTTGTGGTTTTAGATTCATGATTGCTTATTTTATCTCCTCTTACAAAATTAACATATGTTATAACCCACACAGATAATTGCGAACTCAGATATGAGCAAGCAGTAAACTTGAACATCTCAAGTTCAATCCTCATTAGTGTCTTTCGAGCTTAACTAATTCTTATAATTTGCAGATGATTAAAAACATGTGCAATTGAAGAGAGATTTGTTAAGGTCTTTAAATGAGAAGTTTCTTGTGCTTCCTATTACAAGATGGGCATTTCTAGTCTGAAATGAGAATTCTTCATAGTGTGATTAAATCAAGTAACAATTCAATGATTTCAAAAGGAAAATTATCTAAGGGAAACCTAGTAAGTATGGAGGAGGAAACATTTTAATGCTATATATGATCAATCAATGATAAACATTATATAGTTGTTATACAACAGTATATAATCATCTCTTTAATGATCACTTAATGGTACAGATATATTGGCATGCTTTTCCTGATTTGACCACAAAAAAAAAATAAAAAATAAAATATTGGCACTATGTCTAAAAACACACAGAGAGAGAGAGAGAGAGAGAGGTTGAATAGGCTTGAATCCAAGTCTAACCCAAAAGAATGGCTGATACTGCGATCAGAAAGACCAACAACCTCTTCCGTGGAAATTTCTCCACTTCGAAGCGTTGAAACAGGTAGAAACACCTCTCCTTGCAGTTTCCAAGAAACGAATAAAAGGGTAACCATATAATGATTTGGCTCGAGCATGTGTTACAACAACCTTGGCTCTAAAAAGGTCTAACGGCAAGTTCTTCACTTGAGGATAAGGAGTTTCATTTGCTCCTCTTCTTAGCTTCGCTATACAAAATGACTCCAATGACAGTAAGCATGTAGCCCAGCATCCCTGTTGCTGAGACGGGATTCTTAAATATTAGAATGGAGACAACCACAGCAACAGCACCTTTTGCATTTCCCAGGACCTGGAAACATGGACAAATTTCAATCATTTTGAAGTACACAAGTTCAGAGGAGTTGTTAGCAGGTAAATTGTCAACAAGGATATACACATCAGTGGGAAAAAAATAGACAAAATCAAAATGGAACTATCTGCATAACTTCGTCACATAACACATGCCTTCAATAGCATTTCTTCATGTAAGAATAGGTCAACAAGAAATCTTAGCACGCACTTGGAATTGCCAATGTGAAGTTGCTTTTAATTAGTTTTCCTGGTAACTCTAATTCATCTTCTACTTTTTTGTCAAGATGAAATTATTATTTATTTCTACAAAACCAACTACATCACCCAACCTCAAGTATTACCCTGGACGCAAGTATCATCCATGATCACCCAGCTACTTGCCTACCTTAAGTTTCTTGAGCTTCCTACTATCCACTATTCATGCTTTAATGACAGAGATACTTCTTGCTATGGACAATTGGTGTGCCCCCCCCCCCCCCCATGTCCAGTGTTGTCACCATATATGTGCTTCTTTGACTTGAGGAAATAAACTTCAGGGTAAAAATAGCCAGAGAGGCCCCATATTGTTTTGACCACTGTACACTTAGCCTCCCTACCATTATTAATTCTGTGAAAATTGACAGAATTTGTGCAATACAAGCTGACTTTGAGAATTGAAAGTCAAATTCTATAGTAAACGGACAAATTTTCTCTTTTTCATCTTCTTCCCATTTCAAAACCCTAACCCCAATACACCCACCACCCCATCACCACCACCATCTCCCCATCCATCCCTCCACCTTCACCTCCTTCCTTACCATCTTTTTTTTTTTCATCTCCTTCCCGCTTCTGGTACAACTTGAAGGACCCAATTCAACAAATCACTGAAGACGAGTTTGATAAAAGTTATCTGGACAAGGCAATGTTGAAAAGTTGGACATGCATGTGAACAATTACTCAAGTAGCATCCATCCTCAAAAGTGAAAGGAGTCGAAGAAAGTTTATTTATTTATTTTTTCAGATGATAAAGAAAAGGTCCTCTGTTCTTTATAAATATCACTAAAATTACTGCATGACGGATACATACAAACAAACTAAAACCAAATAGAAGCTGTGCTAGAACAAAGGGACATACCTGGAGAGTCAAAGCGCTGGTGTGTTTAGTGACCAAGAAATTGGTCAAGTTCACAAAATATGCCAAGGCAGAATTGAAGAGTAGATACCAGATTATTTTGATATCATTTCTGGCAAGAGCTATTGTGATCCCAACCACATTTTCCTCCATAAACAGTGTCGCAGGAAGTAAGAATAAAACAGCTATTGGTGCCATGTACAGCAGAAGGTTCATAGAATTCAATTTTTCCCTGAAAAATATATTATAATAATGTTCAGTCTGGGTTTTGAGCAAGGAAAGTAGATACATAAATGTGTAACCAAAATGATGGCCTCTACATCTATACAATTTTGTTACAATGAAAAATAATGAACACGAGTAGTTAATTACCCTTCTGCGGACAGCAAAATCCCTTGAACCACTGACTTTAATGCCCTTGCAGCTGTAGCACCAAGACACATTATAAACCCAAATAGATGGAAGCTTGGTTCACCCTGCAGTCACATGACAAAGAGATAAATAAGACTACTTTCTAGTGTTTCCTCTCAAAATGGCTAGGAACCACTATTGACATTTACGCATATCATCCCAACCAAAGGAAGAGAAAAGGAAAAAAAAGAACTGAATATTGTGTTCCACTCCAAACCAGCTTATGCAATATGATTCTATGAACTGAAATCTTGTTACTGGCATAAGATAGAAATGACCAAACCATCCTAAAATTGTTCACTTTTTCTTATTTAAGGCCAGGTTTAGCTGAATGTGTGCACAATTAGAGCCAGTGCACAGCCCCACTCTACATCTAAACATTCTCGTCTTCACTGTGCATACCATATGAATTCTTAGTCATTAGATAAACAAAACTCTCTCTCTCATGACAAAAGAAACATAAAATAAGGGTTCACCACTTGCCTCAAAAAAAGGATCTGATACTTATTTTAAAATGGTCAATGAAATCCATGGACCTGTAGATCTACGTTAACAATTAGAGCCAAGACAAGAGAGTTTTGAATCATGATAGGGGCTTACCGCTTCCATTAGGGTCAACATTAGACTCTTATCCATTTGCTTTGGTTCTGAACTATGGAGCAAGGACACACTTCTAACTAAGTAGGAGTAATGCATTTGAAATGAACAATACATTTAGGAGCCTCATAGACGCATGAGTGCCCAACACTTCCTAGACACAAGCACTATTTGCAGATAAATTTTGGCTCTCAAGCATGTTTGTGATACTTTTCAGATGTTTTCTAAACTTTCTACCTATTCCCCTTTTTCCCATCAAAAATAAATTAACAATAGTACACATAAGAAAGCCATGAGAAAATTTGACACAAATCTAAAACAATTTCTACAATTCTGCAGTGTTCCATTCCTCACATAAGATAGAGCGATTAACAAAAATACATATTTGAAGGATTTTAACTATAGTATGCACACAAAAGATTTAAGAACTATCGGTTTGAGATCTGTTTATTTAAAAAAACAAAATTGGAAAGAAATGTATCCTCTTAATTTACTAGTTCTGCAAACCCAAAGGGTTGGCTGAGTGGTAAAGACTGGAGTATAAGATCTAAAGTCTTGAGTTCAAGTCACCCCAGGGGCCACTGGAGTTTTGCCTAGTCATTAACATCAGGGCCCTAGCATTTAGTCAAGGTGTGCATAAGCTGACCCAAACACCCAGTTATCATTAAAAAAAAAAAAAAAAAAAAAAAAGACAAAAAAAATTCTAGTTCTGCATACTCATCCCCCCACCTACAACCCAATATATATACTACAAGTTCTCCAAATTGACTTAGTCAGGAAAGTAAAAAATTGAATGAATTCTGTAATTCAAACAGATTTCAATCATGAATTGAATCCCCAATTACAAGAACCAAGCTCAAACAAGATCAAATTTCAATTGAATTCACACTAGGAATATAAAATAATAATAAAAATAGAAAATTTACCCCACTAGCAATGACAACCCCAGTAACCACAGGAATGAGAGTGACATAGGTGAGCCAAGCCTCCCTCTTGACCGTCATAATATAAGCAAACACCGCCGTGAAAAACGGCGTCGTAGCCCCAACCGCCTGATTGAACGACACAGGAAGGTAGCGTAGAGAAACATTCCCACTCACGACCGAAGTACAAAACACGAGACTCAGAGTGGCGATCTTGACGAACTGAACACGAGACCTAATCGTCTGCAGAGGCACTAATTTCATCCACACGATAGCAACGTAGCTGAACAATGAACAAGCAGTCATGTGACACATGGTGAGAAAGATCGGGTACTTGAATCCATAGTTGCTTAGCAAGTACTTGTTGAGAAGAAGAACCCCAATGTTCGATGCGTACCAGGCCGATACGAGCCCGATCGTGAACCACTGGCTCGAGCCCTTCATCGAAATTCGAGAAATTTATTTAGGAGTTTAGATCTGGAGAAATGTGGAGTTATAGTTTTTAGAGGTTTTGATGGATCTGAAGACAAGTCAAATTTAACACTTTGAAAGCTCTTTTGTATGAGAGAAAGCGCGAGAGAGAGGCAAAACTCGTTTTCAGGACTTAACGGTAAGGAAAAGTTGAGAGAGAGAGAGAGAAACACGGTGTCTGCAACTGTTTCGGCGGTGGTGGGAAAGTACCTGTCGTGTGACAAATAGGGGGGGAGGGGGGGGACTCACGCAAGTTGCATTTGGTTTATTGGATGGGGGCCACTTAAAAAATAATTTTTTTTGTGGGGTCTACTTGATTTATAGTGTTGTTAGGTTAAGATTGACCGTTGGATTGGATTTTATGAAGTATTGAGTTTTTAAAAAAGAAAATGTTTTGTTCCTAAATTTAAACTAATTTGATTTAAAAAATAAGTTTAAAATTAACTTTCTTTTAATGTTGGAAGAAAATATAATTTTTTTTTTATATAAATTAAACATAATTATATTGAGTTTTAATTTAAGGGAGACTTATTTATAAGTCCTTTTTCAGACACTTATATTAGGTTAAGGTCTGTGTAATTTATTATAGAGTCTCAAGTCCTATTTAGATAAGAATGTATTCCACAAGATCCTACATAAACGTAACGTAACGTGACATGACACTTACATAAACGTAATGTAACGTGACACCTACATAAACGTAACGTAACGTGTCACGTTACGTTTCGCAAACTTAATAAGTTTTTATTTTTTTAAATTGAATGTGAAAATGTTGTTGGATTATGTTGGTGTCACGTTATGTTTCATATAAATATGATCTATGGCAACATTCAATTTCCTATATAGGAAATTGAATGTTGCAGGAAATTGAATATTGCCATAGATCATAGGTGTCACGTTACGTTTATGTAGGTGTCACGTTACGTTTATATAGGTGTCACGTTACGTTACGTTTATATAGATATGATTTATGGTAACATTCAATTTCCTATATATGGTTTTACTATTATTTATGATATTAACAACTAATATTGAGGGTAAATGTGTCAACAAACTTTCCACAGGACTTATGGGAACATAAATTTTTTAGTAGGATCATATGTAACATAAGTCTCCCTAATAGGACTTATAAATAATTTTTTCCTTAATTTAAATCACACTTAAATTCTTTTCATGTTTATTGTATGAATAAAAAAATGATATTGTCGTGTTATTTTATTAAAAAATATATATTCTCTTATTTATCTGTAAACTTATTAAAAGAGATGCAAGTGTACTTATGGAGGCGTTTGTTAAAAATTAAAAAACGTGATTATAGTTTATTTTAATTTAAAAGTATGTATTAAACTGTTTGATACAATTTCTACTTACAACTTATAGCATAATCGGATGGGCTCACTTTTCTGTCTTTTCATCCCACGATTTAAGCATTGGCGAAAAAAGTTAATTATCCAGAAACTAAGGGAAATGTGTTTTTAATTTTTTGATTATCAATCTTTTAACTTTTAATAAGTTGCACCAAATAGGGCCTATGTCAAAGTTATAAAAATTACTCAAAAATGCTTCCTACCCCCAGTGACTCATCACCCCCACCAGCCCCAGTGCCATGTGGCACTGTGAGATTGGAAGAAAAAAAAAAAAAAAGCAATGATAGAACCCCCTTTGTGATCCACACCATTCATGGTGTGGATCACAAAGGGGGTTGTGGGGGTCCTCCACAAGGGGTCTCACTCATTTTTCAAAAAAAAAACAGTTTTCTGGCCAGTGGGGGCGCCCCACGTCACTGGGGGTCGACCCCCACTGGGGGTGCCAATCAGTGCTCAAAATTACTATATTTTCTTCAAATATAAAAAAATAAAAGTCAATGTATTGCCTAAAATTTTTTTTTTTTTAAATTCTCATCATTTTAATATAATTTTTTTAAAAAAATTAAAAATTGAAAATCAATTTTTTAATATTTAGTTCCGTAAAACTAGTTTTAACTTTTATTTTAAAAAAACAAAATTTGAAATGTCAACAAAACAAGGTCATTAGATATCTAAAAGGTTGCTGTCAAATAATTAAATGACTTTTAATCAGAAGAATTTTTTTATTAATTGTGAACACTCGCCACGGTGGCGCGTGCCGTGAACGTTCCGACATTGGACCAATATCAGACACGTGTTAAGAAACTTTCGTACGTGAGTTCCAAATTGCCGGCCCTTGTTGCATCGCTTTTTCGCCACGTGCGAGAAATAAGTTCATGTTTTTTTGATTAGCCTCCAACTGTAATTACAATCACTGATTTTCCCGGCTATTTTGTCCACCGACATCTTCAACAACATCATAATCATCCAAATTTATTAAACAATATATACTATATGTTAAAAAAAATCAACTGTCCAATAATAAATTATTATGTAGATGTAGTTAATTCTATTGTATAGATGTTGGGGTTATTGAATTATTAATTATATTTATTAATTAACTGTTTAATAATAAATTATTATGTAGATGTATTTAAGAATAATGTTATATGTATTAATTAATGTACCAATTGATGATATGACATAATTTAAGAAGTTTTTGAGATTTGCAATGTGATTAATGAGTGAGGTCAATAATAATATCATAACTAGTGTTAGTATACTAATTAATACACTAATTGGTGTATGTAGCACTACCGTGTAATTAATTCTATTATATAGATGTTGAAATTATTAAATTGTTGATTGTATTTATGGGATTTTTTTTAAGATTCCTGATATTAAGATTTTATAGCATAAATGACATTCAATATTTTCATAATATCTAAAGTTCCTCAATATTGATCTAGAGAAATTTCAATCCAGAGAAATTCTAGACTTCCTAAAAAAATTTTCTGGATTCAAACAAGAGAAAATTGAAATTTCTTTGAGTTCAAACTAGAGAAATCCAAATAAAATTGAACAATACAAAGAAAATTAAATAAGGTTGAGAAAATTAAAATTTCTTTGAGTTCAAACCAGAGAAATCCAAAAAAAAATTGAACAATACAGAGAAAATTAAACAGGGTAAAGAAAATTACCTAGAGAAAATTGAAATTTCTTTAAGTTCAAACTAGAGAAATTCAGAAAACTGAACAACACAGAGAAAATTAAACAGGGTAGAGAAAATTACCCAAAGAAAATTAATAAGAACAAAATACTAACAAGTCGGAGACTGTCAATCGCCATGCCACACACATTGAACCACATCTTGAGTTCTCGCTAATTTTTTAACTCAAACCCTCTCATCTCATCTCATCTCATCTCTTCTCTCTCTCTCTCTTACGCACATACACACACATAGCTCAATTGCTATGACTGTTGAATGCTCAGAAATTGAAGGTGTGTTCCCTCTCTCTCTCTCTCTCTCTTTGTGATAGTCACAATCTGCACGACTTTGATCATTTTCATCGCATGTCAGATATGAAGAAGAATTTGATCATTTTCATCGCACGTCAGATATGAAGAAGAAGAGAGAAAGAGAGAGGGGGGTTAGGTCGATCTCAGATTTGAGGCGATGATGGAGATGCCGGCGGCAGCAGTGAAGAACGTTGGTGATGGCTAAAGAAGAGAGAAGAGGAAGAGACGATGATAGAGACGGCGACGACGATCGCGATTTGAGGCAATGATGGTTGTGGTGATTTGAGGCGATAATGAAGACGACGGCGGTGGTGAGAAGCCGAAGATGAGAGGAGAGGAGGAGAGAGATAGATCTAGAGAATGAGAGAGAGAAAGATCTAGGGTTTTGAACTAGTAGATAGAGATAAATCTAGTAGAGATTGACGGGAATATGAAGGCAACCTCGTCGTTGAGATCGATGAGAGAGAGAGAGAGAGAGAAGAGCAGCAAGGAGAGAGAGAGAGAGAGAGAGAGAGAGGGGGGTAAGGGTTTGAAGCTGTGAGATATATCAAATTTCTCTGTAATACATGGGTGTGGGGTTGAGAGACCTTAGACATTATAAAATAATATTGAGAATCTCTTTTATTACTAAAAATAAGAGAGGGACCATAGACTAATATTCCCTATATTTATTAATTGATATACTATATGTCAACCAAGATGATGTGATATAATTATTATACTAAAATTTAACTAAATTTATGTGATCAATATAATTTGAATTTTTTTTTTAATTTAGTTCAAATTCTAAAATATAATTACAATAAGTGATAATTTTTATAAATATTAATAATTATTAAAAATCATAAGTTTTTTCATGTACTTGTAATAATTTTTCAGATGTAGCACTGCAGTAATTTTTTCCATACAATTTTATGCATTGAATACACACTAACCTTTCATTTTCCAAACATATATATTGTTATTAAGGTCGAGCATCAAAATATTGATGTCACACATTTTTTACGCTGATAAGGAAAAATTATTTGATACTTATATGATGCTAAATAACATTAACATTTGATAAATGAGAGATCATAACATACGAAGTGAATTATTCCGTCTTTCAACAATTCAACAAACATAAATCAACAATATCCCATCAAAAAATTTATTTGTTGATTAGTTTAGAGCACTATATCAACAATATTAAAAATGATACATGATATTTTGAAACAACTTTCCTTGCAGCTATACATACTTACATGTATATATAAATGATCACGGTGACAGAAGTTGCCCCCCCACAACATATCATGTTCACCTTTGGATATTACTTTCCAGGAAATGCAACATACACATACATGAGGAGAGGTTAAAAGTCATTGCTGGCACGGCGACTTTGACCTCGTTTAGGCAACTACCCACTCTTGACCTCAATTTTTAAAAATAGACAGTGATTGGGCTGTGAACCATTCAGGGATCACCTCATTTAAAACTTAAAAAGTCAGCAGTTTTTGGCACATCTCACATGCCAAATCAATCTCCCCATTTCTTGGTTTATGAGACTCAGCCTTCTGTAGTGTTTTTCTACCCACCAAAATAAATAAAAAATAAATAAAATACAGGATATTTATATTATTCCATTTTGCTTTCCTGTTTGGATACAACACGCTCTTGACTCTGACAAGGTCTGCTTATGCTAAAAGCATAGTCATCTAATGATATATCAAACACGAATTATAAGGTCAAATATTCTTATGCCACTACGAAAGCGCTAGATGAACCTGTGAAATGGTGGATCGAACCTAAAATCCCTTTCGAAGCACCAAAATGCCTTATTCTATACACTCCTGAAACTGCAGAATCTGGAATTGTCCATTCCATAGTTGCATAGCTTCGAGGGCTGAGTTTAGCAGGCCTTGACCACTTGAACTGCAAACAAAAGTCATCGTCATCGTATGATGGAGTCCATTCATCTGCGCCCTGAAGAATCTCAACCAATGCATATGTGCCCTCAGTCATGAGATCGTTCCTCGGGCAAGCAGACCAGAAAGTGACAGTAACTGTGTCTCCCCTCTTGAAGGTGGAATTTGAAGGGACATCAATTTTAACATCACCAAAGTTCACACCAATAGGGGTCATGTCAACGACGACTGGTGTAAGTAAGCTGATTTGCTTGTCGAGGAGGTCTGGGGGTTGTGGGCCAGCTTCGACAGCTTGACTAGTAACAAGAGCCACAGCTAGTTTCCTGAACTCTTGAATGTAGGCATTGAGTGTGTGTGGACCGTAAAGAGTAGATGCTCCCTGAAAATCAAAATCATCCATATCGATAAGAGTTATTTATCTGTGCAATATCTGCCGAGGCAAGGGTTCAAATAATGAAATTCAAAATTAAAAGGACACTGCAGTTTTGACCTTTGATCATTCATTAACATTGCTCCTAGATCCAATTCCAAAATTTTGATCAGACACAAGTCATTTTAAACCATGCACTAGAAATGGGAAAAAATGGTGAAAGTAGGTTCTGTTGCAAAACTTCATTCAATAATGGATTTTGGGGAGTTTGTGATACGGACCTCATATCGCTGCACCTGGTACTCCTCAAAAGTGGTCACATACTGTGAATATGTATTTGTCAGCCCTGCAATAACAACATGGATATTGCTGTTGAATTCCTTATTGCCCCCAGAAGTCAGAACCATCTTAACAGCAGCTCGGAGGCGCCTGCCAGCCATGGTTGTGAATTCTGCAAGGGGCACAAGCATTAGAAGTGAAGGTAATGAGAGGAACATGGAAATACCAATCAAAAAGTCAAAGACCAGTGAACAAAACTCAGTAGTTTGCTAACTAATGGTGATAACAATTTACCAAGAAAGAATCGAAGTCCATAAGATTCCAATTTTACATTATTTCCAGCAATAATGCTACTAAACAATGTGGGGGCTTTTAAATAGAACGGGCAGAATTAAGAGTGAAAAAGATGCTAGCAAGAACACAAAGGGATTGCATTAACCTCCAGGTACACTGAGAATGACAAGTTGCCCAATTCGCAAGATTTGAATTGGAAGTACTGAGGGCTGCAAAAATCATTATAGAAATGTTGGTCAGTATTCTGCATCAAACTACCAGGTAATTATTCAGAAATTCAATGCATTGGTCAAATCGTATACTAGGGAATAATTAAGACGCTTCAAGCAATCATTTTGAAAATTGGAACTTTACAATCCATTATCCGGGCCAGAAAACAAACCAAACATCACCCTGGTGTCAATTCCTATGCATGTAAATTCTTCTTTTTCAGCCCATCTAACTAGATTTTGGGTACTACCACAAGTATAAGACCGTGCATGTGTGTGTGTGTATGTGTGTGTGTGTGTGAGAGAGAGAGAGAGAGAGAATCATCAAACAAGCTAATTTATCCAGCAAAAGACTTCCAGCAGGTGCAATTTATTTTTTGCCTGCATGTTTACCAGTATCAGGGATGTGATGCAAGACAGGACTTTGTTTGTGAGTAAAAACAATTAGGATATTGGAGCTCCACATTTATATCTTGAACACATCTATCCAACTTAAAACACTGGATATAATTCAGCATAATCTATATAATCTAGTTCTAGAGGTTCCGACTTTAGATTCTATGCACATATAGTAAATCCAAATGAATTGTTGCAACTCACCGCCCAATCATATGGTTCCTTCATTTCACCAGTATCAAGAAGAATAGGCTTTGGATTCTGACACTTGACTTGTTCCTCACTTGGGTTTTTTAGTAAATTCCTCACCAGCCTCCAGAAGGGATTTCCCTGAAGTTGTCCAGAAAACAGAATGCATGATTTACACAAGGCAGTTCGAGAGTGTATTCAAAGTTTTGCTTATGCAATGAAAACTTCCAACTAACCTTATCATCTCCTTGCTTGAAATCAAAAGCTCCAGGTCCATCAGTTGTTCCTGCAGCAAAAGCAAAGCCCATTGCAGCTGGACATGTTTTCACCATCTCATAACCCCCTCCTCCTTCCTTTGGGATCATGACCTCAAGGTTGGAAAAGTCCACATATGCATGTAGGTAACCAACCTTCCCTTTTATTTGCTCAGATGCTGTATTAAAAAGTTCAACAGCTTTTCTGAATTGCCTTTCTCCAATGATACGTGTACTTTCAAATTCATCAGGGAAACTGCCACATAAACATTGTTTTACAGTTTTTTAAGTCTACATAGTACCAAATGCCCAAATGTTAAGTTTCAAGAAATTAGAAATTTTTTGATAGTATGTACCCTGGGCCACGGCTGTAGCACAATTCATTTTTTCCATTGCAAGTACTGTGATTGAAATCACAAGGCAACCCAGTGTCTATACAAAATGCACCGAGTACATTTGGGCTTACATCGCCAACATTCGACTGACAGAATGCAGATACAAACTGAGGCCTGTCGGCTTGCCTAAGGGCACTTCTGACCCTTCTTGCAACACTAGAAATTTTTGTTGTGGGTTTTCCTCGAGAACACTGGAAGGAAGATGCAAGTTCCATCAACTCTTTACCTGTAAGGTAAGATCTAAATTACAAATGAGTAATCAATTTTGTCAATGAAAGAAAAGGCAATTTCTAAGATGATATACTGTGCAACTGCTCATCCAACAATTCATGTGGTAATTTACTCAAAGTGCCAACCTCCTCGGTTTTAATACATTTACTTCTTTGTATATGTTCTTCTCATTATATGGTTTTCTGGTTGGAATCAGAATATGATATCGTTACTGAACAGGATTGAAATTGGTGTAAAACATGCATAACAGTAACAAAATTACCTATAATAATTGGAACCTTTAGCCTAAAATAACTCACTTTAAATTTTATTGGTAAATTAAGTTGCCCTAGGTTCACACTCCATCGCAATTTTGTAGACACAAACCAAACTCTTCCCCAACAAGAATAACACAGACAAAATAACTACGAAACCAAACAAGTTTCCTGAACTAGATGTTGTAAACATGAATGCAAGACAAAAGGTGTTAAACTTACGGTTTTCATGAAGGCTATGTATCACGCTGGACACTCTTCGAGGGATTCTGACAACTCCATGTTTCTCAGGATTCAGTCTTCCATTGTCATTCTGAATAGAATTTTTTTCATACCAATCCTCCATAAAACGTGCAGCAGCTCCTTTATTGTCACCACTAATCAATGAGTTTGTACGGCTCATAGAAGTTCCGTGTGTAGCAAACCAATTGAAGCTTCCGATTGGGCCCCATTCATCATCGACAAACTTCAAAAGAGTCATTTCTTTATCAACATTGTACTTATATTTACTCCGCTCTGTTGAAGGGTTGTTGAGATATGCACTAGGACTACGGTTTACACCAGCATCTATGAGCTCTCCTGCGAAAACATGATGGATGATTAGCATAGCTATAAAATAACAAACAAAAAGAAAAAAATCAGTTTTTGTATGGATGTATAAAGAAGAAAAGAAAAAGAAAGATCAGATCTAGCCCACTTGGCAGGCTGGTTTGAATTACAACCCCAAAGACCTATTCTGCTTTGACACATTTTCTTTAGTCATAACATGACTCCGCAATAAAAGAATATCAAGCCATGACGAGGAGCAAACTTCTAGATCATAAAAAAATGAGATATTCTTCAGACAATGTATGAGAATGAATTCAAGAAAATGAGCACTCACCAAACAAAACAATGCAGAATTACTTCTAAGCATGTAAACGTTAGATGCAAAATTAAGAGATTTACTACATTTGAAATATAAAGCTTTAGGCATTTCTTTTCATACTAGATATTCTGATGACATTAATAAAACACCAGAGTTCATAAGATTTTGTTGCTTTTAATATGCCTTATTTGTATTCTAAGTGTTGAATAATGGCTCTTTCCACGAGGGAAATAGTCATCAAAACAATGCAGAATTACTTCTAAGCATGTAAACGTTGGACGCAAAATTAAGAGATTTACTAGATTTGAAATATAAAGCTTCAGGCATTTCTTTTCATACTAGATATTCTGATGACATTAATAAAACACCAGAGTTCATAAGACCTTGTTGCTTTTAATATGCCTTATTTGTATTCTAAGTGTTGAATAATGGCTCTTTCCACGAGGGAAATAGTCATCTATAGAGTCTCGGTTCATTCTGCGAACATGTCACATAAAAAGCCGCCTTCCTCTGAGCTAATCCCAAAGAATGATTAAAAACCTTCCACCAGGATTTGCCCTAGTCTCAGAGCTTATTCTAGGGTCATGTTTACATTTCATTTTTCCTGGGTTCAGATTCTCCGTTATTGGATTTCTTTGCCAGCATATGGTATGGTATGCAGGCCAGTAAATCATTTGATTGGCAGAGAGGAACCACATCAATCCATCCCGAATTAAGGGATTTTATGCAAAGCTAGATCTTAGTCCTATTGAGCTTGCAGATAACAGAGATTACAAGAACTATAAATCATCTTTCTTACCTTTATTCACAAAAATTGACCCTGGGCGAAGATTCTCGTGAGCCTGTACAATGCTTTTCTCAATTCCATCAACAACGGCATCAAATGATTGGCGTACAAATCCAAGAGATGTTACAAGATATATCACATATTGGAGATAACCACCAGGCCCAGCATGAGTATGAGTGCCACTGATAGCAACATTATGTTCACTATAAAGGTCTCCATACCTTCAAAGAAAGGAATAATAAGTATTAGTTAGCTAGAATATTTGGGGCACTCTAAAATTGTAAAATTCAATCCCAAATTTGAAACCATCCAGTAGGTGAATCAGCATGGAATACCGAATTCAATTACCTAAAGATGAATCACTATGGAATATCGAAAAGATTATTAAACACCTGTCAGATATTGAAAAGGTTTTGCAGATCCAGATAGACTTCTTCTATTCTGTCTTAGTTATACACAAAGGAAAAATCATACATGTCACCAAAAACGTAATATGAGATTTATCTACCTTGCTTTTAGTTTTTCAAGAACTTTAATTGTAACAAGCTGCGAGGCCATGCAGGCATCAAGATTCACAAACACTATGCGGTTTCCTTGAGGTTCTGCAACAATAAACGTACGAGCTCGCAACCTGAAGTGAACTCCGGAAGTGGTTTGTTCCATATTTGCGTATCCCATCATATTGACATCTGCCGCAGGTCCTGTTATGTCATAGCTTCCAAGGCCAATCAAGTAAGTGGATGCTGATAGTGGCTTCCCACAGTTAAGTATCATAATGCCTACTAGGAAGCCCCACAACCACATAGTTGTCAATGATCGTCGCCCCACAAAGCCAGATAACAGGGAAAACATCACCATAATGCCCCTGCAAAAAAAGGGCTATCCCTCATACAATTATCTCCATCCTTTGCCAAAGAAAAAGACAATCCATGTGAGCACTTGTTAAGCTTTTGTCAATTGAGAACAAGATGACATTTTTTGAGGGTATAATAGTAATGATATGGATGAGAATTATTTACCTTTGTGAGTAAAACTGAAGCTACATATTAATTAAAACCATTCTTGCACACCCTTTATTGAAGTCCTTTGCATTGAAAATTAGAAACTAACTGAAAGCTCCAAAAGAAAAATCGCAGAGTCAGGTTTTACATTCAGGCATTCTATGATCAGAAACCTTATGCATATGAATCAAATCTAAAGGAAAGAACAAAGAGGAGGCATTTCCCCTTGGAAGAGAAAGTCTGGACTTGTATGAACCAACTTGACTAGATTAACAGAGTCTTAACCCATATACTAGTAAGCTAAAACTACACATCGGAAGACAAAAAACCAACGAAAGGTCCCAATTAATCAGTTTGTCAACTTATAATCCAAATCCAACTTGAAATCATTTTACATGCAGAAATATTCAATGAGATTCTGAAACTAAAAATTCCAAATATCCAATAACAAATCTAATGAGTTCAGATATAAATAGCAAATTTGACACTAGGCTAATCCAATAAATATCTGAATCTTGTTCAGTTTAATACATCTTTAACTAAACAGAGCTTTCAAATCACCAAATCACATCAGAAATTAGCTTATTCCTGTTGATTAAATGCAACATACTATTAATCCACTGCCAAAAAAATCAATCAATCACCAATTATACAATGATTTCAAGGAAAATCAGACCCAACTGATACACATATCATGAAACCTTGAGTGAAATACTCGACTCGAAATGCTCAGAGTTGATGAACAAATTGAAAATTTAAGCGACTCATAACCATTCTATGGGTAAAAATTTGGCTAAAAGTTCGATCTTTGGTACGCCAAATCTTTTCGAAAAATTCAAAACTTATCCTAATAACCTGTTTTAAACATTTTTTAATGAAAGAAAATCATTTCCAATCTTTACTCTTTTCAAAACCTCATCAAATACGAGTAGAAATATAACTTTCTCTCTTGATTTGATATAAGTTTGATAAAACCATTGGAGCTCACTTTTTTTAGCTCTTTGTTCATCAAATTTGAATTTAACAAAAGAATCGATGAAATTGGAGATGCTACAACTCTTTCTGTGCAGCAGCACAAAGAAAGAAGTTTTAATAAATTCAATCAACATCAAGAACATAGTAACAACATGGTAAGTGAAGAGGTACCTTCGTAGTTAAGGAATTCTCGATTCCGATACAGAATTCTCAACCTGAATTGGCTTCGTAGTGACGAATTACGATACATAAATACATATAATTTAGTTGTCTGTAACTGTATATATAATATATGTATACAAATCAGCAAAACCCTAACTTGTTAGAAAGAGTGATGTGAATGGAAAGAAAAAGAGAGAGTGTGTGCGTACATAATCACTGTGGCTGTTGGCATTTCTCTATAGCATTAATGACTTTCATCATAATTTTCCAGAAAATAGTAAATAATTTTTTTCTATTTTATTTTATTTTTTAAGGCATTGTTAAAAAAACATAACATATAGTATTAAGTTCATCATGAATTTCATTTTATTGATTTGATTTATGGGTTTAGTTTATCTCAAATTTCCTATCACAAGTCACATTTTGATAATCTAAATTATTTATTTTGTAAAATCTGTAATATATATATATATATATTATTTATAAAAAAATAAGTTCAGTTTAATAATCATAACTTTTTATTTTATCGTATTTGTTTTCATAAAAATAAAAGATAAATATATATTTTAAAATAAACCACTCAAAATTTATTCAGAATTTTCGAGTTGATCTCAAAAGAGTTTTTGTCAAATTGAGTTTGAATAATTTGATAATTTTATATAATTTTAAGATTATCGAATCGAACTAAGGTCAAGTTTGGGTACTCCCAAATAATTTAAAAAGTCAAAAAGTTACTTAAAAAGTTAAAAAGTTAACACTATTCACCAAAAGTCAACAATTACGGCTGCACAACTCCCAATTCAAATTTTCCTCTAAAAACCAATTTTCACAATTTTTTATTACACATTTTTCCATAAAAAGTCAAAAAGTTAACCCAAACATCTATATTTTCAACCTCACTTTTTTTGTCCAAAAAGACAAAAAGTGTACTTATTTAGTTTTTCCAAACTTGACCTAAATGTAATTGATTGTTTAAATTTAATTTAAAAAATTTAACGATCACCAAAATGTGTTTAAAATAGACTTGTTTACTTATTAAACCAAGCTCGAACCAGATTTTAACGAGTTAAATATGAATTTAGCCCAAACTATTTGATTTGTTTATCACTATTATTATATTCAACATAATGACTTGAAAGGGATTTAAGAGGTGATGAAAAAATAAGTTGTTTGAGCAAGTGTGATTAATTCAACTGAATTTGTTGACAATTGATCATCATATAGACGTTGTGATAACTTGGATAAAGATTGATAAATTTTTAAAGTTGGATTGATAAATTATTAAAATTGTTTAAATTCCACCAAAAATTAAACAAACTTGCCAAAAAAAAAAAATCTTCAAATTTGACTTTCAAACCATACCAACCATTCAAAAAGCATGAAAACCTTCTTTTTTTTATATATTTTTTATAGTATTTTAAACAACACAAAATGAATTTAAAATTGGAATTGGGAGGTGTTTTTAAAATAATAATAATAAAATTAGCCTTTACCCTTTGTATCGCTTTCTTATTGGCACAGTGCGCGTCTGTCGGCCAGAATTGCCAATACATCACAATACTCACAGAACAAATCACCAAAAAATAAAAATAAAAATAAAAATTCATATAACATAAATTACACCGACTTAAGATTTTATCCTTCTTCTTCTTTTTTTTCAAAAAGAAAAGTAAAATCTAAAAATTTAGAATAATTCTCGTTTGGAAACAGGTTAATTTAGTAATTTTTTGACTATTTGACTAAAATATGAGCTAAAAAAAAACTAATATGTTTGGGATGACTTTTTAGCTTTTTATGAAAAGATGTGCAAAAAGTAGAAAGAAAAGAGAATCTTTGACTTTTTGGTATGCGTTGTTGACTTTTTGATTTTTTTTAGTGACTTTTTGACTTTTTAACTAAACGAGTCGCTTCCCAAACGAGACCTGAGCTCTTTTAAGGTTTAGACTCGTATAAAAGTTGGCTTACTTTTTTGTCACAAATTTGTTAGTTACATAAATAAATAAATAAAATAATATCGCCATCTCTTTTATATTAAAACCTATATTTTATTTTATGTTTTTGTATTTTCATATTATCTGCATTAATATTTTAGGGAAAATTATTTAGAAGTCCTATTAGGGAGACTTGTGCTACATTTGGTCCCACAAAAAAACTTATGTTCTCATAAGTCCTATGAGAAGTTTCTTGACATATTTACCCTCAATATTAGTTGTTAATATCATAATTAATAATAAAACCATATATAGGGAAATTGATATAAACGTAACGTAACGTGACACCTACATAAACGTAACGTGACACCTATACGTAACGTGACATCTACATAAACGTAACGTGACATCTACATAAACGTAACGTAACGTGACACTTACATAAACGTAACGTGACACCTATATAAACGTAACGTGACATATCTACATAAACGTAACGTAACGTGACACCTATATAAACGTAACGTAACGTGACACCAATATGAACGTAACGTGACACCTACATAACGTAACGTAACGTGACACCTATATAAACGTAATGTGACATTTACATAAACGTAACGTAATATGTCACGTTACGTTTCGCAAACTTAATAAGTTTTTATTTTTTTAATCCGTTTGTTTTGAAATAGATATATAATCTTAATATATTTTTATTTTGTATTATTAATTGTAAAATTTAAAAAATTATTTATTTTTAAATTTTTTTTTTTTTTTATATAGAAAAATCAAAGAAAACATAGGCATTTAAAGAGGCTGACACTGAGCCTGAACCTGTGGTTTTAAAAAAAAAAAATAGAAAAAAAAAAAGAGATAAGGAGTGCCCAATCAGCTAGCCGCGATTCAGGCCCTTTTGCTGTGGCTGAAAAGCCTACAGGAAGAAGGAAGCACCAAATTCAGATGCTTAACCAGAGTGAAATTGATCTCCAATCTCCAATATGCTACATTACGGGTCATGTCGATACAGGTACAACCAAGCTGCTTGATTGTATCTGTGGCACTAATGTTCAAGAAGGTGAAGCTGGTGGGATTACTCAACAAATTGGTGCGACATATTTTCCAGCACAGAACATAGGAGAGAGGACAAAGGAACTGAAAGCCGATGCAAAGCTGAATGTCCCAGGTCTATTGGTTATTGATACCCCTGGACATGAATCGTTCACTAATTTAAGGTCTCGGGGTTCAAGTTTCTTTATGTGACATGAGGATTAAGGTGTGGAAATGGGGGGTAAAAAGATTAAGATTTTGTGGAATACATTCTTATGAAAATAGGACTTGAGACTCTATAAGAAATTACATAGGCCTTAGCCTAGCATAAGGTTCTGAAAAAGGACTTATAAATAAGTCTCCCTTAATTTTATCCTCTTTAACCTTACTAAAAGAGAAATTAGTATAATTACATTAAAATTATAAAATTTATTATATTTTTTTAAAAACTCAAGAGAAGCAAGTATAATTTATCATTTTTTTTTTTCCAACAAAGATGAGATGTATATATAGTAATAAATTATCCTTAAAAATACATTGTATGTGCTCTTCTAGATAGTGTTGCTTTTTCCAAATTTTCTTGGGATACTACTTTAGGCTAAAATAGTCATATTGGACAAAATTGATTATTTTAATCAAATAAGATAAAATGTCACATTTAACTCATAATTATTTTATTTTTTCGCTTACAAAAGTCAAAAAGACCAAAAAACCTATGTCAAACGAAATTTTTTAACCTTATGCTAAAATAATCGAAAGTCAACTCACATCCTCAACGAAGGCTTAATGTCAAAAGGGCATGATTACTGTAAGCTACGTGCCAGTTAGCCAGCAGCCTAATTGGGAAGAATCCGATTCATGGTCACCCATCTATGGCTAAGTGGGAAACTGAGAAATTTCAAACCTGCTGAACGGTCACTATTACTGGTCTTTGGCCAGTGACACATGGAATGTTCTATATGCTATAATGTTGATGAATTTGTTGGATGCTTTACAAGCCAATTTAGCCAATTCTACCAAGTACACCATTTCAGGCTTGATCTACTTTATAGTTGGATCTACTTTGAGGCGCTTGAGTTCCCACCAAGCACCTCAAAGCTGAAGAGGTAAATTGGATAAAACAGAAGGGTTCCCATAGGACCTGTTTGGTTCTGATGAATTTTTTTTGTACGGTAGTTGAAAAGCAAGCCAATAAAAAACAGTTGTGTTGAGACATTTGGTAACTTGTTGAAAAGCTCTTGTTCACCTGTTGTTTTGTTAGCTTTTATAGAAGTTGTTTGGTAACACAACTAATTTTCTTGAGTTGTTTTATGATAAATTACCTTGCAATAGATGGTTTTTCCATGAAAATTTTCAATTGCAATCTGCATATACAAACACCAACCTCACCTCTGTAACCAAAAATCTCTCTCAATTCATCAAACAATCAGATCTTGTTTTCTTTCAAGAGTATATTGGCAATCTTGTTGAAAACCTTTCAAACAATCTCCGCAACTCAGATATATAAAAGCAAGTTTTGAGTCTTAAATAAATATTACCGATTTCAAAACCACTAGAAACAATAGCTGGATCATCCCACAGACTTAGGTTGTGTTTGGAACATAGATTTGAGTAAAGATTTAAAAATGGAAAGCCCCTCAACACTCAAAGACACTCAACACTCAAAGACACTAACTAGGTAGATTAACTAACTTTGACTGGACCCTAAACAAAGAGAACAGTTGGAATGAAGCACACATTGCCAAACAATAGATTAAAAGATTAACGGTATCATCCGCTTGTTAAATATACAACACTATCTAGGGACAAGCCCACTCACTGCTCAACCCCCACCCCCTTGCTGTATCCCACTACCAAAGGCCATCCCTAGGTGAACACACACTCAGGCTCCATAATTGTCCATATCACATAGAATTCAACAAAACTAATATCAGTTCCATTTAGTTCAATTATAATCTAGGGTCTTGTTAACGAATGCCCCAAGGGCGTTGGTTAACTATGGCACACTTTGAAACTTGTTAACGGGCACTCCTTAACAAAATCCTAACCAACAGGGGCTAGCCCAACTTGCTAAAATCCTTGAACCTCACTAGGAGGTCAAGAGTTAAAGTCCACCACCCATATTGAAAATATGGGATATTCTAGTAGTTGTAATATTTACAGCTCATAAGCTAGCTTATAAGCCAACAGATAAACTAAGACTAAAAGTATATCATGTTACATCAAAGATGATGAAAATAAAAAAATATATATTATAATTTGAAACACTTTAATTTCGCAAGTAGGAAAAGAGAGTAGCAACATCAAAAACTAACTACAAGCATCATCAGAGATGTTCTGTTGACTTTCGTAACTTAAAGCACCAATACCAAAATAACCAGCTAACATTTTCAGAGTACAATATCTTTGAACTAGATTCAACAATTAGAAAAACCTGAAAACTCTGCTTCACTTAAAATGCCCTAATTGAGATTCTACCAGAACCAAGCACTGCAATGAGAAAAAACAACAATTATGTGAGAAACATATAGCAAAAACCTTAATAGCTCAAAAAGACATACTGAAAAGATGAAGTAAATGATAGTGATAAATTATCACCAGAAAAGCCCTCCCACCCCCAACCGAAATAAAAAATAACAGACGTGTGACAAGTTCGGAAGGTAAAGTAGACTGAAACAATAATCAACCGGAGTCAAATCAAAACTTGATTCTTTCCCCCAGTGTTTTTTTTGGCAAGTGACTTGATTCTTTCACCTAGATTCAGAACGGCATGATCAAAATCCCTCAACTAAAATTATTTCCTTCATTATTTATTTTTTTGACAAAGATAGCACAAGAGGGATGCAAGAGAGAGTATGACTGAAATTGTTTTCTTTCGTGCTTTTTTTTTTTATATAATAAAAATGATTAACAAATAACAGTGATGATACTAATATTAAAACAATTCAAGAGGAATACACTGTCAAAGAATAGGAAAGGCAAAAAAACTGCAGGCCAGAGTAGTAAATGTTGAGATATGAAAGAAGCCCATGCCACGACCCAAAAAATAGGACCTGGACTCGGCATGAATAGGCCAAAAAGTGATTTGTGCATATAATGCTATAAGCTCCAAATGATCAAACGAACAAACCATACTAATGAATAAATCCTTATTTCACCATAAGGTCTAAATTAATTACACAGCCTGCATAAGTGACTAGAACTACATTAGCCACACACAGCCAAAGCTGTTCACTGGATCGTTCACGAGTTCATGAAAGTTCCAATCCTATTTGCATGTTCCAAAACCAAATGGTACTAATGCAAACACTACCCAAGCAAATTTTCATTTGGAAAATTTATTGTAGAATAACACAGAATATGACATAAGTTGGCCAACACTCATTGTAAAATGAAAATTAACATGATGTTTAATTATAACCTTACAAGATTAATTAAATACCTAAAAGCTTCAAATCCTGACAGAAAATGATTTACAGTGCACATAGGAATTAACTACAAAACATAACCACATTATCAATCAATTAACTTCACATGTAGCACCATCTACTCTAGAGTTCCATGTCCACAATATCATCATTGGAAAGCACCTAAAATGACCTAAAAGCTTACTAATCATTTCGATCAACTGAACAAAATAGAGCACCGACAAACAAACAAAAACCCAGTATCCCATTTGAGAAAATAAATAAATTGAACCCAAAATTAAACAAAACAATTACAATAAATAGTAATTGTACCTCAAATATTGCTAGGGTACATGAAAACCCTCACCCTAGCTCCCTGAGAAACAAAAACAATCAACATCAGGACACCTAACCCAGATAGATAAACAAATACTTACACAATTAGATTGAGCTGTGAAAGAAGAATACCATGGATCTGGGAGGGAGGTTGGACTTGAACTTGGCGCGAACAACACCACTGTTTCCATGGGGTCTAGAGACCTTTCCCCAAATGCAACGGTACTGAGAGCCGTTCTTCTTCACCTTAGCCTTGTAAATGTACGCCATTCGCTTCCCTCTGTACCAATCCACCTCTTCCTTCGTGTTCACTCCCTCGATCTGTATCAGAGACGTGTTTGGGTACTGGTTCGACTTCGACCTAAAAACACAATCCCATCCACCATATCAGCAATCAAACCCCCCAAATTCACCAAACCTCCACAACTAACAACATTCAAAAGCCACCTCTTTTTCCAATTTTTTTCTCCTCTGGACTTCCTTTGAATTTTTCTTTTGATTTTTAAAATTTTTCGAATCGTTTCGTCGAGTTGAATCTAGAAGTATGAAACTTTTTGAAAAATTTTACAAAAAATTTACTAAAGACGAAAATAAGCACACACAAAATAAAACACACCAAATAGGCAAACTCAAAACTCTTGTTTACCTTTTGTACCCGAGAATCGTTCCTCGAACATAGAGTCTGTGTGAACAAATGCAATCAAATGAACAAATATGAGATTTGAAGAAATGTTTGGATCAATTACGAATTTATTGAACGATTATGAAAATCGAATCTACATATATATATATATATATATATAGAGAGAGAGAGAGAGAGAGAGAGAGAGAATCGGACCTGATACGTTCTCCTTGGCGACCCTTCACCATTGTTCTTCTCTGAGCTGCACAACACACGGTTGAGAGAGAGAGACGCAAAACCCTAATACGAGAGTTTGGAGGCTTATATAGGTGATATATTGGATGAGAATCAGGATTCTAGAGTTTGTTTCCTGAAGTGATCCCTGGAGTGGGGGCGTCAAAATGAAAGTAACCAAAACCACGTCGTTTAGGTTAGTAATTTTCCCAAAAATAAAAAAATAAAAAAATAAAGAAAAAAATGCTTTAATTCAAAATTTCATCCTGTAGATCTGATATCTGCAAGTGAAGCAAAACGACGAAGAGAGAGAGAGAAGGAGGAGCTCTTCCCATCTACCCCAACGCGCTGTTGCCACTGCCTGCTATATTCTACGTCGCTGCCTGCTATACTCTACGCCGCTGCTCTTTGTATTTAGGTCTTTATCGGTTCACATGTCTTCCATTTAATCCTGATATTGTACTGGTTTTTTTGCCACTTTTATGAGTTATGATTCTTTATATTGAAACTTGTTAATTCTGAATTTTTATTGCATAAAAAATGTTTGTGGTGTATTCCAATTATGGTTGTTTTTCTATTATAGGGCCTGCTATAGTGTTTTGAGATTTATTATGGAGAGTGGGGCAAAAGGATGCGAGGTGTGTTTTACCTTCTTGTGTACTGGTACTGATGCTAAGTTTGGCATAGAGCCAAAAAGTCAAAAAGCCAAAAAGTTACTCAAAAAGTTAAAAAGTTAACACTATTCACCAAAAGTCAACAATTATGGCTGCACAACTCCAAAGTCGAATTTTTCCCTACAAATCAATTTTTACAATTTTTTATTACACATTTTTTCATAAAAAGTCAAAAAATTAATCCAAACATCCATATTTTCAACCTCCATTTTTTAGTCCAAAAAGACAAAAAGTGCACTTATTTAGGACACCCCAAACAAACAAGTGATTGTTAGTGGAAAACTGAGGGCACAACGTGCCAAGTCCATGAATATATTGATGGCGGGCAGTGGCGCGTTGGGGTGGGTGGGAGGAGCTCCTCTCTCTCTCTCTCTCTTCGTCGTTTTGCTTCACTTGAGTATATCGGATCTACGGGAAGGAATTTTGAATTAAAGCAATTTTTTCTTTTTTTGAAATTACTAACAAAAACGACGTCGTTTTGATTAGTTTCATTTTGAACCGTTGGATCACCCCACTTCAGGGATCACTTCAGAAAACAAACTTTACAGAATCCTGATACATTGGATGAGGACACTAGGGTGTAGATACTCATTAGATTCTATGGGTAAGAGAAAGCAAATCAACTAGATTCATCGTCAAATGATCAGTTATCTACCATACCGGTAATGAATGGTTGATGAGGTGAGTGCTCGTTTGGCATATGGATTTATGCGAGGTTAGGATTATTTTAGTCAAAATAAATAAAATAAATTTTTTTAATTTAATAAAATAAAATATCACATGTAAATCATAATAATTTTTTTTTTTATTTTTACAAAAATTAAAAAAACTAAAAAATTCATCCCACATAAAACTTCATAACCCCAACCTAAAATAAAAAGTTGAAAAACCAACCTATATTCTAATTGAATCCTGAATATGCTTGAACGAGGGAGGGGTTGGGCTCCCAGATTCAACATGGACTAGAGACTATTTGAGTTGGACTCTGACAGAGGTTGGCCCAATACTCCTAAAGGTTTGTTTATGAATTAATTATTTTTTATAAAAAAAACATATAAATTATGATTTTTTAAATTTTTAATTAAAATCTTGTTTTTACCAAACGATGCATGAGTGTCACTTTGAGTCTAGTTTGATTTTTTTCAAATCCATACTCTCACTTTGGTTTGGGAAGTGACTTGTTTTTAGTGAATTTTTATATTTTTTTTTACTAAAATATGACATGAATAGTAAAATGAATCTTTTATTTTGAAAATTTGAATTTAAAAATACATGATTTTTTTTTCTTAATTTCTAAATTATTAAAATTTGAATATCATTACCATTTTTTAAAACAAAAACAAATTCCAAATATATTTTAAATTTTTTTAAAATAAAAACATGGTACAAAAATTTATTACATACTAACTCACTATAGTTATTTCTTTCAAAATTAGTTTTCAATATTTGTATTGTTTTTATTTGGGTTATTTAGGACCTATTTGGTAACCATTCCGTTTTCAGTTTATATTTACAAAAATTTTAAAAATTGTCATAAAAACTTGTTTGATAATTTTTTTGGTTTATAAATGATTGTCTCAGTTTATAAATTTGAAGAAAAAACGTAAACTCATTTTTTGAGTTTACGCTTTCAATTTTCAATTTTTTTTTTCAAATAATTTTTTTTCCAAATAATTTTTTTAATTAATTTTTTTTTCCAAATATTTTTTTCCCAATTAATTTGTTTTCAATTATTTTTTGAATTACTTTTTTTTCATTTTTTTTTCAAACAAATTTTTTCCAATTAATTTTTTTTTCAACTAATTTTTTTTTCTATTATTTCAATTAGGGGTGGGCGCGGGTCGGTTGCGGCCACGGAACCTTCAATCCGCCATCCATCCGCCAAATTGGCGGATTGGAGAAAATCAATCCGTATCCGTCCGCCAATCCGGCAGATGTGGATTGAGCGGATTGGCGGTTTGGCGGATGGATGCGAATCGGTTTGGCGGTTTGAAATTTTATAAATTTTCAACATAGTTCAACTTGTACGCTTCCTCAAAAAAAAAAAAAAAAAAGTATTACAGTCAATGACTTAAAAAAGTATTACAATTACTGCATGCCTCATCCAAAGAAAGAAAGTTTGAAACTTTAGAATATCACAATTACTGCATGCCTCATCCACATATTACAATCACAGCATGTCTCATCCACATAAAATATTACAATATGTGGTTCTTAAAATATAAAAACAATTCAAACCACCAAAACCATGAACATAGTAATAGTAGAGATTGTATGTCTCTGTATTGTTACATTTATATGTTTTTGAAAACAAAAATCAATCAGTATATATCATATTTTCTATTTATTACTTTTAGAGTTAGATTTAAAAACCAAAAAATATAAATAAATAATACGTTTATTTATTTCAATTCAAAAAATATATTCAGGTTGAAAACTTTTTTTAACAGAATATTTAAACTTTTTTTCTATTGAAAACACAAATAGAATATTTAAACAAATTGAAAACACAAAGTCTTATAAATTACTAAGAGTGCTCGCGGTTTGGCGGTTCGGTTGCAGCTAAAAAAACCTCAAATCCGCCATCCGTCCGCCAAATTGGCGGATTGGAGAAACTCAATCCGCAACCGTCCGCTCGCCATCACGCATCCGTCCAAAATACGGCGGATCGGTTCGGTTCGGTCGGTTTTGGCGGATCGGTATATCCGCTGCTCACCCCTAATTTCAATTATTTTTTTTCTTTTTTTTAATTAAATTTTTTCCAAATATTTTTTTTTTCAATTATAATGTATGTGATCCCATTGTCATAAATAATAAATATAAATATAAATATTTCAGGCCTGAATAAACATATTTTTTGTTTTATGTTTTTAAACATTTTATTCAAACCAAATGCATTTATAATTTATGTTTTTCTAAAAATAAACAAAAACCAATTTATAAAATTTTTACAAATATAAATAAAAAACGTAAACGTTACCAAATGCTACCTTAACATTCCTCTCCAACTTTTTTATGAGGAAGATCCACAGTATATTTTTTGGTAACCTAAGGTTCTTAGATCCCTCACCCGTAATAGGTAGTATGTTTCTAAACATCTCATTTTTTCTAAACCCACACTCTCTCTCCTCTCATCATTATATATATATATATCTATATATCTCTCTCTGTATAGTAAAGCAAATCAAAGCAGCAATAGCTCTACGGATGAACAAAGGTTCAAAACCTTTCAGGCATCGCCACCTTTAAGGAATCTATCGCTATCAAACTCAAGGCCTCTCTCTCTCTCTATGCATTCTATTATTGTACTAGTTCCGATCTAAGGTTCTAAATTTGCTTTGTTTAATACTATTCATATGTTGTGAATGATTTGACTGCTTTCATGAAGATTAATTTTAATCTTTTTTAGCTATAATAATGTAGCTTTCTACTAGCTGCATTCAAATGAAATAATTTTCACAATAATTGAGATGTATAGTTGCTAAAGTTGGTAATTATAATATGTTGAAGTCCAAAAAAATACTTTTTTCCGAATCACATAGAGAAAATTGGTTTGCGAGTAGCTAAATTTTCTCTGGTCACTCTTTAGTTTATGAGTAGCTCAATTTTCTTTGGTTTGTTCAAAATACAAATAAAATTGTGAGCAAACTAGACACAATTAGTCAAAACACTGTGAAATTTATGAACAAATCAGAAAAATTTCAAATTACAGAAATTTCTCTGTAAAAATTTAAAGGACTCCAATTACTATGAAAATATTTAATATCCTTTATATTATAAAATCATAATATGAGGGACCTTAAAAAAAAATTTCCATATATTTTGGCACAACAATAACTTTTTATGCACCTAAGAATAGTCTATTTATAAATTTTTATTTTATTTGATATAATAAAAAAAAAATTGATATAAACAATTTTCAAAATTAATAAAAAAAATAAACTTATTTAAATAAAAAATACTTATTATTTTTAAAAGATGAAAAATGCTTTTAACACTATCATCTCCCTCGCTACATCCACCATTACTGTTACCCCACTATGCCCCTTTTACATCCAACTTCATCTTACTAAGAGCATTCCTATCAGATTACTTATATTTTAGATTAAAAAATTCATTTCCTATTTTAGGAATCATTTTTTCATCTACTTCCCCCCACAGACTCTCTATTATTTCTCTATTCTATTAACAAATTTTATATTTTTTCTCTATTTTATTAAAACATAATTTTTCATTATAAATTTTTAAAAAATAAAAATCATAAATGTGTACTACATTCCCTAAACAAAGCAAAGCAAAAAATATATATATATATATATATGGGCCCGAATCCCCCTAATCTAAAAACGACGTCGTTTCGACGTTTGAATTTTTTTTTTTTTGCAGATCAGAAGAAGGGAGAAGAAGAAGAAGGAGGGAGGAGGAGGAGGAGGAGGAGGGACTGGAGGGGCCCAACAAATGGGCTGGAGGTGGGGGGTGGGGGCGGAGGCGACGAGTTGCTGCTGCTGCGACGATCGGCGGCGGCGAGCTGACGATCGGCGGCGGCGGAGGCACAGGGGACGATCGGCGAGCTTTCTCCCTCTCTCCTCCTCTTCCTCTCTCTTCTCTTTCTCTCCTCCTCTTCCCCTCTCTTCTTTCTCTCCCTCTGCAGACTTGAAGGAAAATGGAAGGAAGAAGACTCGAAAATGGAGGAAAAAAAGAAAAAAAGAAAAGCTAATGGCCAAAACGATGTCGTTTTGGACATTAGGGGGATTCGGGAGGGCAATCTCTCGAGCTACCAAACATTATTCATATATATATATATATATAAGGGTGCTATAGTAATTTCCTACAAATAGAGAGACACTGTATCAATTCTTATTTTAAAGAAGTGTTTAAGGGAGCTACTGAAAATGTATAGGGGCCATCAAACTTCTTAAAATATATAAGGATGAAAAATAAGGGTTATAGTGGGGATGCTCTAACATCACCACCAAATAAGCTCAAAAAAAATAAAAATAAAATAACTCTACCAAATATTTAAAAAAAAAAAATCCAATGTTTTCTTTTTAACGAAAGATTAATAAGTAAAAAATATTTTTTACCAAAAGAAAAAGAAGGTAAAACAAGCCTGCAAAAAATAAACTCAAAACTACTGGTACAGAGAGCGTGGCCCCATTGACAAGTGAAGACAAAACCAAAGCCTCCCTCGATCATAATCTAATTCATTTCCTTACCGACGAAGCAATTTTTAATTTTCATTTCTTCATATAATATACATATATATACACTCCTATATGACGATTTCATTGCATAATTGAATCTCAATCTCTCTTTCTCTCCGAAGAAATATGGAACAAGAAACTAAAATGGAGGAGGCATTGCTCTCAGGTAAAATTCCAGCTTCGTAGTCTTTCAATTTTGGTTTTCCCCAATGTTTTGATTTGTAAATTTGGGTTCTGATTGACAGAGAAGAGTGATGTTGTAGAAGAGACGCAAAGCTTCGAGAGATGGAGTTCGTATCAGTACGTGGAAAGGGCTGGTTCCATAATTCCAACAGCTTCCTTGGCTGGAACTGAAGTCAGCGTCGACGAAATTCGATCAGCTACTGCTTCTTCTGATCGATATTACCCTCCTTCTCTTCACGCCCCTTTGATCAGCTCACCTGAACCAGATCCTAATGGTAATCCAATTGAATAATATCCCCAATTGATTCACTCACTCACACACACACACACAAACAGTTTAATGTTACATTGAAATGTCAGCAACCCAGTAGAGGGTTTTGTTTTAACAATTGGTTACTGCAATACCCAGAAGAAAGTTTTGATTTTTTTTAAAAAAAATTTTTTTGGGTGGTGTTGTAGTTCAGAATTTGTGAATTTTGTTGCTGCATACTAGGAAAGTTGTGTTTCGTTGGATTCACGCATATATATGCATATCAACAATCACAGAAACAGTACAGTTTAATGTTACATTGAAATCTCAGCAACCCAGCAGAGGGTTTTGTTTTAACAATTGGTTACTACAATACCCAGAAGAAAGTTTTGATATTTTTTGCTTTTAAATATTTTGGGTGTTGTTTTGTGGTTCAGCATTTGTGAATTTTGTTGTTGCATTCTAAGAAAGGAAAGTTGTGTTTGGTAGGATTCACTAAACAGTGAAACATGTTCAGTTTAAGTGTTGAATTTGGTGTTTCTACTAAATGACTGGTTGAGGAAGTTTATGGTTTATATTGGATTTTGACCTCATCCCTATGTTTAACATTGCCAAAGATATGATATTTACTGTTAGCTTTGGCCTCCTTGAATTTGCATTTTCTTAGCCTAGCAAAAGAAAAGAAAAGAAAAAGCATGGGGATTAGAAAGGAATTTTGCAACTCACATGTGAGTTAAATCTCTCAGTAATGTAGCATCACTCTGCTAAATTTTAATCCAAATCAAGAAAAAACTAAAGCAAACAAATTGGCAGCAATCTACAAATCTGACCTATTAGAGGTGTTTTAAATTATTTGTTTTCTTGAGCTAGATTCACCAAGGATTTAGTAGAACAATGGAGTCACGAATGAAGCGTTTAGGCATATAGACAATTACTTGAAGTGATTATGGGCACTGTATAGTTGATTAGGCTACTGGGTTTTATTTACGTGGACTATTTGATTTGAATTGATTTGATTCATTGCTTAATTTAAAAAGGCCAGCTTTTTATAGTTTGAATACATGTTTATGTTTAGAACACATTATGATGTACTGAAGGCTAATATGGCAACATAGCTTCATCGATTGCTTCCCTGCAGGTACTAGACTATAGCATATTATTTTGGATGCTAAACTATGAGCCACTTTTTGCAGAGCAAGCTCTCATTTATCAAGGTGGATATGGAGGAGATTATGGTGGAATTTCTAATGAATTTCAGAGGTGAGGTTCAATAATGACTTATAGAATATTGATTTTCTAAGGACCTATTCAATAGTTAATTGGGGTGATAACTTCATGTTTTTTTAATAATTGTGGGTCCAATTGCCCTTGCATTGGGGCTCTATTGTTTTAGCTAAGAATGAAACAAAAAGGGCTGATTGGGATGCCATGGGAGGAGGATATGTTACTATGCCTTTTTTTTTTTTTTTTTCAACACTATTTATTGAGTGTTAGCGTAACATACATTATGGGGCTCATTTCTTCACAATTTAAGCTTTTGGGATAACTGGTGTTCTATTCGTTAATGAATGAGAGCATGGCCACATGTGAGTGGGAGTGTTAAGGATACAAATAATAAAGTTACCTATACATCTTAATAAAATTACTCCTTTCTCTAACAGCATAAGCTTTCAATGTGATGGTAGTGAACAATTTAACATGGTATTCAAATTCTCATTCTAGGAGATCCTAGGTTTAATTTCCATCGTTATGTTTGTGCACCATGTTCAATTTAGCTTGTGCATTCGTCTGGTTGTTGCACGAGTGTTGAATAGATTGATATGCATTGTTTGGCCCATTCCTTAATAGATTTAGCTTTTGGTGCGGACTAATATGAAATGGAGATACCCACTTTATGCCAGTTGTGCTACACATCGCTTGCTAGTGGGATCCTTCTCATTATTTATTTTCTTCTTTCTTCGAGACAAATTTCCATATTATCCTTGCAAAAATAAATTGAGTAACAATTTGGTGAATAGTTACAGAAAAGGAAATTGAGGGTAAGATGTATCAACCACTCCTCATTTGTGTAGCATTGTTCATGAATGATGTTGATGTGAGGAGAACAATCCTTAAAATTGCAGGTTTCCTGGATGGTTATTGTTTCCATTCAATCTTTTATTAGTATTATTATTTTATAGAATTTCATTGAGAAATTTCAAGAACCTTTCATTTTTATCCTCTTTTTTTCTAGATAATAAATGGAGCTTATGAAAATTTTAAACTTGTTTGGCAAGTTGTTTTTGAAAGCCATTTTCAGGAACATTTCTTAAATCAACTCATTGTTTAGGAAACACCAATTTTTTTTTTTTTGTTTTGGAAACTGTTTTCGCACAAAAAGTAAAATGATATGAAAGGGATGGGTGTTTTCGATTTTTTTCTTTCCTGAAAACATGAAAAACCGATAATGAAGAAAACAAAAACACAACCAAAGATGTGCTGTATCATCCTTGTTGCCCTTTTATATCTTCTCTTCCCAAACTGTATTTTTTATATGGGAGAGAGAAAATCCATTGTACCAGGAGCATGCTTGGAAAACTCAAATAACTCATATTTATTGTCTCCTGTCTCAAGGAAATTGTATAGACTTGTTTATTTGGATATTTGGCATAACCTTAAATGGGTTGATCTATTGCCATATGTTTATCTTTTGCTTGATTCCAAATAACGGACCTACCTCCTGGATATGAATGCATTTACAGTTTTGCCATTGGTATAAAACTTCAATTGTGCGTGGGGCAAATCTCAATTCTTATAATTGGAGGTTTTTTTTTTGTGCAACAGTTTTTGGAATTTGTCTGCATCATCATTTTGATTCTTGAATTCTTTGTATAGGCAAATATTGGATGAGGTAGAAATACGAGAATTGCTTATTGATCATGTTGGTCATCGTTGCTGTTGGGGAAGTCGTCCAGCTCGGACATGGAAAATTCATGCAGTGGAAGACTGCAATGTTTATGTCGGAACTTTAGAGACTTTCATTGAGGAGAGAGAAACAGTAAAAGAAACAGAACCATACCGTAATGGCAATGTGGATGGAAAGGATAAGGGGCCTGAACTTGGAATCTGGGAGTTGGATTTAAGGACTGAATTCCCGGTTTTATTTATACCTCATAAAGAAACACGGGCCCAAATTCCTCATTCTGAAGCTATTGAGAAATGCTCAGGTATGGATTCAGGAACAGTGGACTTTCTACACTTAGTGAGGAGGAATTCATATGTTGAAGTCTTTTAATCTACATTCATATCTGTCCCATATATGTGCCTCTGTCACTCTGGTTACCTCCATTGGTCTCTTCTTATCATACTAATGCTGTAATCTCTAGTGTTGTCTCCTACTGAGATGTGTTCCATATGGTAGCAGCCCGGATTGTTGATTCCTGATGCAGCCTTAACATGTTGGCAGGTTGTGCTGGTCGAGGAGATAATGTATGTCCCACTTGCAATGCAGATCAACAACCGGGATTTTACAAGGAAAATCTGATGACACAGTGCCCTGCCTGTTATGGGAGGGGTCTGGTTGCTCATAGAGATGGATCTGATACAATGTGAGCTGTTTATTTTTCATGGATCTATTAGCTTACTAATAGATGATTCAAGCAATCAATTTTGGCCCTAGCTGGTTATGTGCTTTAGATTTCTGGATCATGCTCTCCCTTCTTTTCGCAATGTAAAATGGGATCTTAAACTTGACATTGTTGACCATTGAGCCTGATTGCTAGATGCATAGTAGATTCACCTTTGATGTCAGAAAATTGATTATTCTTCTTGCTTTGCAATGGAAGAGGCGGCTATTTGGTATAATTTAAATTTATTGAATCGCTTTGTCCCTGCAGATGTGTGAAGTGTGATGGCAAGGGAAAGATTCCTTGTGCAACCTGTGGATCTCGTGGGCTGATTAAATGTAAGACATGTGAAGGCAGTGGTTCTCTCTTGACACGCAATATCGGCATTGTTAGATGGTATGTCTGTTTGTTTCTGATAGAATGATACCCATATGGCCTTATTGTTATAAAGCAAAAAGCCATTAATTTAGGCCAACCTATGATGCACGGACACGGGGACACGACACGGACACGTGGACACACAAATTTTCAAAAAATAGGAGACACACTCAATATATAATTTTATTTATTTATTTATTATATGTGAAATTAAAAAAAAATATTTATATAAATAAAATTATATATATTATTTATAAATAAAATATATTTAAAAAAATATTATCTACCTAATTTAAAAAAAAAAAACTATATTATTTATTTACTTTAACATCAAATTTCATTCACAAATTATTTTTTTATAAATAAAAATAACTTATTTTAGATTAATATCCAAAAAAAATAAAAAAAGAAAACAAGGGAAAAAAAAAAGAAACAAGAGAGAGAGAGAGAGTCAAACAAAGAAGGTGAGTCGAACAGAGAGAGAGAGAGAATCGAACATAGAGAAAGCAAGAGAGAGTGAGTCAAACACAGAGAAAGCGAAAGAGAGTCGAACACACATAGCGAGGGAGCGAGAGAGAGAACACGCACAGACAGAGAGAGAGAGAGAGAGAGGGACAGAAGAATCAACGAAAGAAGAAGAAAAATGCAGAAGAAAAGAAGAACGAAGAAGAAAAATGAAGAAAAGAAGAACATACCTCAAATCTAGGGCTTCAATAGGTTCTTCGCCGTTTCTCTTTCTCTCTCTCTATGTTTCTCTATTTCCCTGTCTATGGGTTAGGGTTTCTCTCTCTCTGTCTCCAACGTGTTCACAAAGTGTCCAAGAGTGTCCCAAGCTTGTCCGGTTGACGAAATTCAACAAAAAAAAAAAGAGGGGGACACGCTAGGCAGAGTGTCCGACACGTGTCCACCGCATGTCCAACGTGTGTCCATGTTCGTGTCCGATAAGTGTCGGACACCCATACGTTGCCTCTGGAGAGGTGTCCGTGCTTCTTAGAGACCAACTAACCATTGTTTGTTAAGCATGAGCCTAAAACCTCAAGAATTAGGTTGGGGGGGGGGGGGGGGGGAACAAATAAACAAAAAACAATAAAGAAAAAGACAACAAAAAATGTAAGGAGATTAGCTTCAATGGATCAACTTCTATATGTTCGGTAGGATGATATAGAACCTCTTTTACTTTAGTTATGGACTTTCTTAGCTTTGGCAAAGTTATTATGCAAAAATCTGAAAGTAGTGATTGTCATAGAAGATGCAAACTATCCCTCTGTCTCTTTCTTCCCAAGTAAATGTGTTGAGTGATCTAGTCCTTGAGATCTTCATGCCTTTTTCTTTGGTCATCATGAAAAATTAAGAGGGGGAAGGAAAATGAAGGAAAAGGTGACAAAATTAGAAGCTATTATTTGTCATTTTTCTCTTCCCTTTTCTTTTCCCTCCACAAATCTCTGTTGTGCATAAGCCAGTTGACATCATACCTAAGGATGTGAGTTTTTGCCTTTGCAGGAAGACACTTTCCACTCGAAAAGTAAGTGCGACAAGCGGAGCAGCCTCAGTTCCAGATGAGGTCTTCCACAGAGCCAAAGGGGTCCAATTGTGCAACACTCAAGCCCATCAGTGTAGTCCTGCCTTTTTTGCGGATTCGTTCTTCCTCAACAAGTTCTCCTCTGAAGTAATTGCCGACAGGGCTCCAGTGCCTCCTACTGCCAGGGTCATATGCGAGAGACACGCTATCTCTGTTGTGCCTGTGACTCGCGTTACCATGGCTCATCGCGGTCGACCCTTCAGTTTCTATATCATTGGTTTTAGCAGAGAGGTGTACTTGAAGGACTACTATCCTGCTAGGTTTTGCTGGGGTCTGTGTCCATGCTTGGAATGGTTGAAGATATAATTAAGCAGATTTTCCATCTCAAAAAGTATAGGAATATAGAAACCGATCACATAATCGGACATAACTTCTCACTGGGTCTCACATTTATGTGAGATAGTTGTTTCCGGTTATCTAATTGGTTTCTATGCAAGTAAATTTCTCATGTACGGTGTTTTGTTGGCGGGAATTTCTCTCTCTGTTTCTCTGTGTGTGTGTGTGTATGAGCTTTGTTGCTACTGCTTTTTACTGTTTGGTTTGAGCTAGTTAAAGTTCTCTTGTTTTCTGGGTTTGTAGTTTTTTCTTTACACTGAAAAAAAATAAAGTTGTGTGATTGTGAGTAATGAGACAAGAAACATGTATTATTTTCTGAGTACACAGGATTTCATATTTGGATTCTCTCCATTATATGAATCAAACATAAGATTATATGAATCAAACGTAGATGTTTATTTCGCAATCAATAATTGTGAAAAAGTTACACCAAAATATTTTAAATTTTAAATGGACTTAAGAATTACAGACAGTTGATTTGAGATTTTATAATATGTTATAATTTTATGCATTGGAATGAAGATCACTATTCAAATTATGTAATCGAAAGGATTTAAATCCAAGTATTCTAGTCCCAATAGGGTAATGCTATGATATACACTTCATGTGCAAGTACGTCATTTATAAGTTTGATTATTACAACTGATATAATTTAATATTATAAGAGACATAATTTTTTTTAAAAAAATTATAACTTAATCACATGAGCTATAACAAAACAAATCTTGAATCATAACTACAATTTTGTCATAATTAAAAAGTTATAACCAAAGGTGCATAAGGGACGTGTACCATAAAATTTTCAATCTCCAATAATATAAGTTCATAGATATAACGACTATTATTGTTAAATTATAGTAACATCACCCGAGAGACTCTCTTTAATAATCAATTAAAACTATCTTTTAGTTTACTTGGAGGGGTTTGATCCAATAATTTGGATATTAGACATCCAATAGACTTAAATTAACAATGGTTGAATGGTCAAAATGACATTTTAATCAATTGAGTACATTATTAAAACATAATATTAGTCTTAACTTTTAATTTTATCATTTTCACAATAACCAGGGAAGTTTAGCTCTCTCACCTCTTCCAAAAGTCAAAAACCTCTCTCAAACGGAAAAAGTACTAATTTTACCATTAGTCACACTTGTATCCAAACCCAAACTAATGGGTTCTAGCTTAGCACTTGTCACTCATCTCTCACGCACGATAGGCTAGTAATTCAAGTCAAGCTGCATTAACGATATTTTTTTAGCTTACAATTTATATAATTTATCACTTGTTATAACTGTGGCTTATCGACTCTTCTTCCTCTTCATATCTTAAGAGTTTGCTAGATATATAAATTGTATTTTAATTTTTAAAAGATAAAAAATAGTTTCCCTGGCCCACATATATATAACAAAATGTAGTATTTTCTCAAAAGACTCCGCAAACATATTCCTAAATTCTCTTAATTTTAGAAAAATAAAAAAATACGTTCACTTCTCTTTCTACTATTCAGATCTTTTCACTCTCTCTCCCTATAATAAAATATAAAACAAAGATAAAATAATAAAATATTCATTTATATCTATATTCATCTATATCTATCATCCACAACTCCCACATCTATATTCATATACATCCATCACCTATAACTCCTACAACTCCTACACACGTTTTTGTACTTAGTTTATTCTATATTTCAGTCAAATTCAATCATTCTCTTTCATCTACCCATCTTTTTTTTTTTTTTTTCATCTACCTATCTTTTCTCAGACTAACTCATCCTCTTCATTATTATATTTTGCAAGTCTGATGATTTGCAAAAATCATATTATCTTCTCCATTGTTACATTTTCTAAGTTTGATGATATATATAACCAAATGTAGTGTTCTCAAAAGGCTCCAAAAACATATTCCTAAATTCTCTTAATTTTAGAAAAATAAAAAAATACATGGCACCTCTCTTTACTCGCCATCCTACTATTCAGGCCTTTTCACTCCCTCTCCTTATAATAAAATATAAAATAATAAAATATTTATTTATATCCGTATTCATCTATATTCATCACCCACAACTCCCACATCTATATTCATCCATAGCCATCACCTATAACTCCTACAACTCCTACACACACGTTTCTGTATTCAGTTTATTCCATATTTCAATCAAATTCAATTATTCTCTTTCATCTACCCATCTTTTTTTCTTTCATCTACCTATCTTTTCTCATACTAACTCATCCTCTTCATTATTATATTTTGCAAGTTTGATGATCTCCAAAAATCATATTATCTTCTCCATTGTTACATTTTCTAAATTTGATGATTTGCAAAAATTATTACAAGGTCGGTGTAATATTATTTCGTACTTTATATCTTTGTGTATATATATATTTCTTTTTCCCGATATTTTTCAATTCATCTGCACATCTTTTCATCTTCTTCATTTTTATGCTCCTAATATTATTTCTTATTTTATATGCATTTTTTTCAATGTTTATTATTTGTATGTACGTATTTCTTTTGCCCACTACCTTTCAATTCATCTAAACATCTTAATCAAATTCGTTTTGTTTTCTTTTTCCTAATATTTTTCAGTTCATCCACACATCTTTTCACCTTCTCAATTTTTATACTCCTAATATTATTTCTTACTTTATATGCATTTTTTCAGTATTTATTACTTTTTTATGTATATATTTCTTTTTCTCAATATTTTTTAGTTCATCTACACATCTTTTCATCTTCTCCATTATTACATTTTGCATAGTTTGGGCTTGCTTTTTAATTTGTGGTTTGCATTTGTTCTTCAATTTAATCATATTTGATTTGTTTCTTCTCATATAACAGTGTTGATATTTTCTTCGACTTTTATAAACCCTCTCCTTTACATATCGAGAGTAGTTCACCTAAAATTCAAGAAAATTAGATGTCTATCACATAACTTTAATAAATTAAAATAAATCTCACTCTCAATTAAATCAATTAAAAAAATATATATAAACCTACAAATAGGTGTCCAATATCGATCACGTTATTTAAAAAATAAAAAATAAAAAATCACAATTATTTGTGACTTAAATATCACATAATGACTTAAATAAATTAATAATAAAAATATAAACCCACAAAATATATATATCTATATATAAATTACAAATATCCAATGTCTATCACATTATTTAAAAAAAAAACTCTCGAATATCTTTAACTTAAATAAATTAAAAACATATATACAAATTATAAATATCTAATGTTTATCACGTTATTTAAAATAAAAAAAAAATTCCATAAGTCTTATTCATACAATTTACTCATGCATATCCATCACCCACAATTCACTCAATCAGATATCTATCACGTAAAATCCAATACAAATCCACAAAAGACACTGTTTTGTGTTTATTTTGTAATTTTAAAAAATCTTAAAATAAATCTAACAATAAATCAAAATAGAAACCACTTTTTCCTTTTTGTGTTTTTTTTTTTTTTTTCATGTATAACAATAAATTGATTATGTCATCTTTTTCTTATTTTAAAATTATTGTGTTATAATTTTCCTTACAAAGAGTTGCATTAGCTCCTCAATAGATGGATGTTGTACAGTAGATTTTTAATTTTTTTTTAATTTTTTAATTTTTTTATATATCTACAATAAACAATGATACTTATTGAGATTTTTTACTCTTTATATTTTGTATTCCAGGTATCATCGAGCTTGCTTATCTTATTCTTTGTGTAATTGTAAGTCAAATGTGTTAAATTCGTTATGCAGATAAATATGCGGCCTCATCTAAATTTGCACTGTAGCCATCGTTTGGCCATATAAAATGCCATAAATGAATTTCAAACTATACGGTATAAAGAGGATTTATTAGTAGAAAATATTGATGATTGGAAAATCAAAATATGTTGGGCAATGCAAAAATTAGGGGAAAAAAATAAGTGAAAAAAAAAATGATGGAAACAATATTACCATCGAGCTGGAATAAAGTAAATAGAACAATTTTTCAAAATGATGAAATCAAAGATGCCTCGGACTTAATGGATGCTTAATGGAGGAGGAGCGTGGAGTCTATCCTCTATGGATTGAACTTGAGTAAGAGCAGATGACTTCCAAATTCAACAGTACAAGAGCATATCTATCTATCTATCTATCTATATATATATATATATATACTATATAACCAAATGTAGTGATCTCTTTAAAAACTCCAAATTCTCAATCCTAACATCTCATTAAACTCTTTCCTAGGTGGCACATCTATTCTTCTCTCATTCTATTTTCCTATTTTTTCCTCTTTTTAATATATTTTATTTCACTTTTTAATTACTTAGGGCATGGATATATATAATATCATATGGTTAGGATTATTTCAAAATATTTATAAATAAAAGATGAGTTTGACTCTAATTCAAATTCCTTCATCAAATTTATATCCTACTCAAAGGTATTTCAAAAAAATTAAATTAATTAAACTATAAATTTCAAAACCTTACTTCCATGACAATATGAAATTGGGCAAAAATATTAGAGAATAGAAGAACCCTGTAGAGAAATTAAACAGGTGATTTAACCAATTATGCAAGATTTTTCTTATGTGAAAAGAAATATATACTCCTATTTGAAATCTCATATTATGTTTTTTGCTCTATTTTTTCTTTTGCAAATTTTGTTTGTTTGTTTGTTTTAGTTTTAGTTTATTTGGTGTATTTAACTTTTTTTTCTTCATAATCTAAGTTAGTTGTTGAAATTATAATAATGTAGTAGATGCACTTATGTCACGCCCCAAAAAAAAAACATAATAGATACAACCCAAAATATATATTAATAATCGCATAAGTCAGAGTTAATAGTCTTGTCATTACATGGAGTTAACGATACAAAAGAGTTTGACAAAAATAAATGCCCTTTTGGCTTACACTTTTCCAAGTCTTGACTTGGTTAGAACAAAAGTGGGCTTCGCTCATTACATCTTAAGCCCTTGGCTTTACCAAAAATATACAATCAAAATAAGAAACTTTTGCTCCCGAAAATCTCTTCAACGCTATTACCTTGGTGGAGGCATTCCATCGTTACCTGAAAATATTTTTCCAAAATAGGGTGAGCCATAACTCAATAGGAATCATCTAACACAATATATGAAGTTTAGCAGAGATATAAGTATAAAGTGCATAAACAATGCTTGTGGTAAAACTTTTCACAACTTTATATACTCATAAGATATCAATTTCAAGTCTTAATCTATTTACTTTCAATTCATATTTCGTCCACTTATCTATCTCAATTCATGAGTCAATTTTGTTATTTCTCAACAACCGAACTGTAGAGACCCTAATGTTTGGTAACTACACTTGAAACCCTAAGCCTTAGGTTAATAACATTTTAGCCCCTAGTTCCATAAAAGTCTGCATAATGGCCCAATAAAGAATAATTTTAAATCCTAGAACACCACTTTATAATTAGAAATACCCTAACACTTGGCTTTTATTTATTTTATCTCCTAGTTTCTAAATTAATTCATACATTCTATTTTTTTTAGCCTAGCTGCAAATTTATTAATTCTTTGAATCCTTATTATTTATTTGAGCAAATAAATAGCTATCAATATATTTTTTAAAAAATAAAATAGTTTTATTATTTATTTTAATTTTTAGTTGAGCAAATTAGTAGTAAATTAGTAGGAAAAAATATCTAGATATTTATAAGTTGCTTAGGCATTAAGTTAGAAGGGTAGAATGGCCCTTTTAACCTAATTCATGGCCTATAAAATTGAGAAGCATTATCTCAATTCCTTTCTCACGTTTTTAGTAGCTCAGGGAGAGGGTGAGAGAGGGAGAGTGTGATCAAGGGAAGTAGAGAAGAAGGAAAAAAAAAAAAAGAGAAAAAGAAGGAAAAGTGATTCAAGAAGATAAGAACACCTTTTCCTCTTGTCTTCTCCAATTCTTTCACCATCCCATCCTATCGTTTAGATGCCCTCTTGTGTTGCATATTAATGGGAAATAGAGCATTTGGTGTGTATAAAAGTGTGGGTTTGAGTTAGTGACATTGTCTTGCAAATCTGTCAAATTAGGCACTGCTATAACTTCTCAAATTTAAAAGAAATATCAAATTTATTTATTTCTCAAATCTGAATTTAGTGTAGGCTATCTGGTGTGTTTAGAGTTTGTGATAATTTTATTAGCCCTTAATTGTGTGTTTTTAGGGCTTGGATATTTTGTTTAAAAATCTGGTCCTGAGTCTCTGAAAAACAGTCCACTTCTTGCAATTTTATAAAATTCCATAAAAATCATCTCAGGTTGGTTATTCTATAAAAATTTATGATTTTGAGTCCTCTTTTCAATGGAATTTATTTGGGTGAAAATCATTGTAGGACTGAGCAAGGAATCCGTGAAATCCGTAATCCGATCCAGTCCAGTCCAGTCCAATCTGATAGGTTTGGATTGATTTTTTGAATCCGTGGTTCGGTTCCGGATTGAAGAATTAAAAATCCGTAGTCCACGGATTGGTTCCGGATTGAACCCCATGGTTCCGAATTGGAACCGATCTGGACCGTATGCAAATAGTCTATATTTTTATTATACATCCTCCCTCATAGTATCTTCTCTTATTCTATATAAAACCTAAACTCTAACCTAAACCTATATAATATCTTCTTTTATTACTTTTGTTTGTTAGTTTTTAGTTTTAATTTATAATGGTCTAAATTTTTATGATGAAACCAGTTTTCTTATGGTTGTTTAAATTTTAAAATAATATGTTGCTATTATAGAAAAACATGTTGCTATTGTGGAACTAATATAGCACTATGTTTATGTTTTTATAAAATTAAAGTGTTATATATATATATATTTTTGTTATTTAATTATGTGAATCCGTGATCCTAAATCGATCCAATCCGTATTTAAATGGATTGGTTCGGATTGGTTCCGTGATTTAAACGGATTGGATTGGTTCTAATTTTTCAGGAACCGTAGATAACGGATTGGTCCTGATTTTACCCCAATCCGATCCAATCCGGACCATGCTCACCCCTAAATCATTGGGTAGATTGAGAGGAAAGCTAGTTTTCCCAAAGGGTGACAAATCTGGACAGGTTTTTGAATATAGCTTGTAAATGAATTTCTAGAGGTGCTGTGCAAATTCTGAGAATTGGAATTGAAACTAGACAGGTTAATTATTATTTCTGTGCAATTTCAGCCCCTAATTTGACCTAGAAGTATTTTTCCCAAAGCACTCTTGTTAGCCCTGCAGAACCGAACAGTGCTGAAAATGGTGTTTTATTGTGTTGTTTGTCTCTAAGTATTTCAAAGCATGCCTAATGTTATTTGCTTGCCTTACCATACCTATGTATGACTATCATGGGCTATGTTTCCTTTCTTATGTTTGTCTCATGCTCTTTTATATTACCGAATTACTGAATGTGACTAACTTGCTTGGCAAAAGATCTAATAAATGGGAAATGGAAAGGGGTTGGTAATGGGTGACGTTCACCCTTGTGCTTCATAATGATTTATGTAATATACATGTGAATGAGATTAAAACCAAATGAGTTAAGTTTTGCGCAAGTAGTCTAAGCGAGCCCCTAGGTTGACACGGATGTATTCAGACTCTATGCGGTAGTTTTAGGGTGTAAGCGAGCCCTTTGGTATGGTATGTGCAGGGTGTAAGCGAGCCGTAGGCACAATTTGGTATGGTATGTGCAGGGTGTAAGCAAGCCCTAGGCACGATTTGGGTGTAAGCGAGCCCACTTGTTTGGCCGTCCCTTTTGAGGTCCATCAATGCCACTGACGGGTAAATAATCGGAAGGTGGGCATAGGTGGTAAGGTCTGCAAAGCAGCAAAAGGGGGAGTTTTGAATAGTCTGGTGTTCAATCCTTGTGGTTGGGTAGAAGGATATCTTTGGGGGGATTCTAGATGTCTAGTTTAACTACTAATTCATAGATCCTTGTTAGAAGATTGTATGTTACGTTACCTGATTTGTTCTGTGTATGGTTGATTGATTGATAGAAGATATGGGGTTGTGTATGTTTTTACTGGGCATTCCAAGCTCATGACGTGTCATGCTAGGTGAGGAAGCAGTTTACGATGGTGAAAGTTATCCCGAAGGCAACCAAGATAAAATGTTGGAGCCGTGGTTCACTTGAAGACTTAGACTAGTAGTTTTTTTTACTTTGACTTTTGGCATGTCAGTGTTTGTAATCCTATTGCGAAACATAAATGAATTAATTATGGTATTAACTTTGCTTATATGTGTATATTAAGATGTTTGGTTATCTATCCTATTTGAGTTGTATTATGTACTTTGTTTTTTTTTTTGGTCATGAATTTTGGGGCGTTACAGAATTGAGGCTACAACTCAATAATTTTCATATCAGACAACACATATGCATAAACACTTCAAGCTTCCATTTCACGGATATTTCGTCCGCGGGCAGTTGTCAAACGGGATCCATGTAAACGTAGGCTATACAAGCACTACAATTGCCATTTTACAGATATTTCGTCCGCGGGTTAGACACCCATGTATAATTTTGGGACTTTCACCTAGGACACTCCGTCCAACTTAATTATAATGGAGTCCATCCCCTTTCTCCTCCCAAACAAACATACATATACAATATATTTAAACACATAATCACATGTGGAATACATCCATTTTCTCCTGCCAAACAAATAGACATATATAATGTATTTAAACACGGCCATATTCAATGACAACCATCAAAAGATTAGTTTCAATTAACTTAATCCACATGCAATTTCTACAACAGTCAAAGCTATTCTCCACCGATAGCCCAATACAGTTATCTCTAAACAGATATTCAATCTCAAACAGATAGTTTATTCAAAACTTCCAAATGTGTGAAATAATACATATTCAATTCCACCATTTATATCAAAGATCATCCAATTTCATATTTTCAATGACAATTTCAATTATTAATACAAAATAACAATTTGATCCAATTAGGGCAAAACTCCCATTTTATCCAAATATCAACCCAAGTACCAAAATCTACCATTTTGACACAGCATGAACATATTTTCAGCCCCCAAACTCATTTATTTCATTTTCACCAAAAACCCCTCTTTTCGTTTCACCCCAAACCCTAAGTTTGATCAAACTACTCCCAAATCCCATAATTGTTACACAATAACAAATAACTAAGCTAAAAAACTATATGAGAGTGTAGAAAAATCCCTACCTCAAAGAGTGAAGACAAATCAAGCAAGAGTGAAACACCGAGAACACCAAAACCCATTTCTATTCTGATTAAAATGAAGATCTTGAAGCGCTCTACCTTTTTCTCAAAGGCACTAGGGTGGAAATCCCAATGGATCTAGATAAAATCTTAGAGAGAATGTGAGTTTTAGAGAGAGAATGTGTAGATCTAGGTTTTTGGAAAGTTTGAGAGAAAGAGAGAGAGAGAAGGAAAAGTGATTCAAAATGTTATATTTACGGACTGTTATACACACAGTCCACTCGAGCGTGGAAAGTGATGCTCGAGCGTTAGACACAAAATTTGCTCGAGCGTGGGATACGCTCTTTCAGAAGTTTTGCAGACGAAGGACCCTGCTCGAGCGTGAGACTGGACACTCGAGTGTCCAATGCATTCTCCCAGTATTTGCAGATCTGCAAAAATGCTGCGAATTGACAAATCCCGCTCGAGTGCAAGAATGGCCGCTCGAGCCAAGGAGCAAAATTTGTGAAGCCCGCTCGAGTAGAAGAGCCAAAATCTGGGCATCACAGGTTTGGAAAAACAAGCAACCACCTGTCCCTAACGCACAATAACAATCCAATCACCAAAATAGAGGGGGAACAAGTGAAACAAGATGTGAATAACCGTTCTAAACCATACCAACTCGAGTCCGGAATACAGTAAATGATGGGTCAAAAACTGAAATCGCTATGACTTATGCCTCCAAAATTTATTATTCATTTTTTAAAAATTTAACAACTACAACGTACAGGAAAAAAGTAGCAACGACAACAAAGGGCTAAAAGACCAATACAAAGAGTGATGTTTTGTGATGCAGTTGGAGTTCACCCATTTTTTTAAAAAAAAAATTGTACCAATTGATAAGAGTATTTGGAACACATTCACGAGTTTGAAAGAAGCTTTTATTCAATCTCATTTATTTTTTATTATATTTCGTTCTTCAATTATATTAATTTATGTGTTCGATTTTGTTGTAATTTATAAGAAGGGCGCTCAATTTGAATTCAGACGTAAATAAACTTAATTGTGTAGTAGCTCTAAAATATTTTTGCTTATATTCTTATTTTTTTTATTTGAGATCTTCATGAATTTAAATTTGTTTCTTTGCATATATGTAGTGAGTAGGACTAAGTTTTTAAATGATAAGTTTCTCTTTTGCAGTAAAAAGTCATCTGCACAAAGGAATATTTGAAGCACAAGATTGGATTTCAAAATCCTTAATGAATATACAAATAAATTATTTTGTTTTCAACTCATAATACTCTCTCTCTCTCTCTCTCTCTCTCTCTCTATATATATATATATATATATAATGAAAACCAATTGTAGACAAGGTCATTTGCATCCATTCGAAGAGCAAAAACTCAATATACATGTTTTTTACTTAATTAATATTTAATAGTTAATTTCAATTACATTATTGAATGTCATGTAATTTTTAAATAGATTGGATTCAATATGTGAATACTTCAATAAAAGTTTGGTTAATTTCTTATAAAAAAAATTATTATTCAACTATTTTTGTGTTGAAATTATAAACACATTACATATTAATGATCAAAATTTTAAAATTTAATTTGAATAAATCTGTTTTATGTATTTAGACAAAAATCATAGGTAAGAAATTTTTTTCTATGATTCTTGAATTTTATATTCACGTGTCACTGCCATAGAAATATTCATATAATGCGCGTTCTATCGTTAAGACTTTATTATTTAAAATGGATGATTATATTATCATATAACATAAAGTAAAAACAAAACTAACTAAGATGTTAAAAAAAAAAAAGAAAAAAAAAAGTGATGCTAATTATTTATTTATTTATTTAGTAGCTTCAAAATACGAAAGTTGTTGAAATTTATAGGTTATAGACACTAAACAAATTTAAAAAAATAAAAAGTGATCCTTGAATTTTGTTTGTAATTAATTAGCTTTGGAATACAAAAACTGTTAAAAATAGAGTTAAAATTTGTATAATAAGATAACATAAATGTTTATTTTTTAACCACACCAAATTTAAATTTTAAAAAATTATAGATGGCATTTAACTCTTATATAATTTTTAACTTACTACAGTTCTTATTTTTGAGTTCTTTTTTAACAAATTTTAAAAAATTTTAGGTGGCATTTTACTCTTATCTAATTTTTAAACTACTATTCTCTCCAATTCTTCTATTATTAGAGTTATATTAGATGTTTTTCTTATCAAGTTTATCTTATCTTATTTTTGAATTTTTAAATTTCAACTTTGTTTTGTTTTGTTTTTTTTTTTTAATCGTCATCTGATATTTACTAAATTTCTCTTTATTTCATTTTTGTAGGATTTATCTAAATTTCTCTTTCTATATTCTTATAATTTATCTTCACATTTACACTTTATTTTTTTTAAAAAAATCTTTATCTTATATTTACAGGATATACTCTTACTCTTGATTTTCAATTAAGTTTATTTTTTTTCTAGGATTTATCTGATTTTTACTTTCTATATTCTTATAGTTTATCTTCAAATTCAAACTTAATTTATTTTTATTTTTATCATATATTTATAGAATTTCACTCTGACCTTTCTTTTTTAGTTGAGATCAATCAAATCTATTATTTAAGTACCTATCTAAATTAATATAATAGAATTTTGTTATTAATTTTTAGGAGAAATTTACAATGTGCACTCTTTTAAATGGTGCACATTGTAAAAAGTTATGATTTTTTATGATGAATGTTATGATTGTTTGTGATGTGTTATAACATTTTGTAGTAAAATTATAAATAGTGAATTTATGATGCGCACCTTAGTTAATAATGATAATGTTATGACATTTTGTGATTTTTGTTATGACACTTTGAGATTTTGTTATGACATTTTTCAATGAAAAAAAGTTACTATTTTTATAGTGAAAAAGTTATGACATTTTGGATTTAAGTTATAAAATTTTGTGAAAAAGTTATGAAAGGCATACCACATGCACTTTTTTGAGGATGCACATTGTAACATCTCCCTAATTTTTAATATATTTAGTATTATTTATCACCTTTTGTTACTTGCCCATGCATAACATGGATTACCACTAGTGTTATATGAAGAGCAAGTGTTTTATAAGTTTAGGAAAAATGGTTTTCAGCCTCACATTATAATATTAGTTTACTAGTGGTAAACCTGTGCTATGCACGTGATTGATTTAATAATGTATAAATTTTTTAATAATGCATTAAGTTCTAATTTAAATCATAAAATTATAATCATAATGCATATAGATCATCTTTTCAAATTTCATAAAGATAATAATACTTCAAAACAAATATTCACAAAATATTATAATCACCCAACTGATATATTTTTCTTGAAATAATAAATTTGATTTCTAATTGATGAAATTAACAATAAATAAGATGTTTCTCAATGAACCTAATATTTAAAACATATATATTCTAAAAAAACTAATAATAAATTGAATGTCATAAATTAAATCTATCTATATTTGATAAATTAAAACTCAATAAATATTGCTCATCATGTCCAAATGCCCCAGAAAGTGTCTACAAAAAAAAAAAAAGAAGAAGAAAAAAAGTGCTATCATTTTTTTACATACAAATAAACTTTAAAAAAAAGAAGAAGAAGAAGATATATTACCTTATGAGGAGTGTTTATATAAATTTTTCAAAATTTGTTTCCTTTACTTTATTCTAGCTCAATGGTAATATTGTTTTCATCAAATTTTTTTCACTTATTTTTTTTTTCCTAATTTTTGCATTGCCCGACATATTTTGATTTTCTAATCATCAATATTTTCTATTGGTAAATCCTCTTTATGCGGTACAGTTTAAAATTCATTTATGGCATTTTACATGGTCAAACGATGGCTACGACGCAAATTTAGAGAAGGCCGCATATTTATTTGCATAATGAATTTAACACATTTGACATACAATTACATAAAGAATAAGATAAGCAAGCTCGATGGTACCTAGAATACAAAAGATAATGAGTAAAAAATCTCAATAAGTATCATTGTTTATTGTAGATATATAAAAAAATAAAATTAAAAATCTACTATACAACATCCATCTATTGAGGAGCTAATGTGATTTTTTGTAAAAAAATTATTACACAATGATTTTAAAATAAGAAAAAGATAACGTAATCAAATTATTGTTGTACATGGAAAAAAAAAAAAACACAAAGGAAAAAGAGGATTCTGTTTAGATTTATTTTAAGATTTTTTTTTTAAAATTACAAAATAAACACAAGGCAGTGCTTTTTGTGAATTTGTATTGGATTTTACGTGATAGATATCTGATTGAGTGAATTGTGGGTGATGGATATGTATGCGTAAATTGTATAAATAAGACTTGTGGATTTTTTTTTTTTTTTAATTTTTAAATAACATGATAGACATTAGATATTTATAATTTGTATATATGTTTTTAATTTATTCAAGTTATAGATATTCGAGAGTGCTTTTTTTTTTTTTTTAAATGATATGATAGACATTGGATATTTGTAATTTATATATAGATATATATTTTGTGGGTTTAGATTTTGTGATTTTTTTTTAAAAAAAAATAACGTGATAGACATTGGAAACATATTTGTAGGTTTATATATTTTTTATTAATTTATTTAATTGAGAGTGAGATTTATTTTAATTTATTTAAGTTATGTGACAGACATCTAATTTTCTTGAATTTTAGGTGAACTATTTTTGATATGTAAAAGAGAGGATTTATAAAAGTTGAAGAAAATATCAACACTGTTATATGAGAAGAAACAAATCAAATCTGATTAAATTGAAGAACAAATGCAAACCACAAATTAAAAAGCAAGTAAGCCCAAACTATGCAAAATGTAATAATGGAGAAGATGAAAAGATGTGTAGATGAACTAAAAAATATTGAGAAAAAAATATATACACAGAACAGTAATAAACATTGGAAAAATGTATATAAAGTAAGAAATAATATTAGGAGTATAAAAATGGAGAAGATGAAAAAATGTGTGGATAAACTGAAAAATATTAGGAAAAAGAAAACAAATGAAATATGATTAAGATGTGTAAATGAATTGAAAAATATTGCAAAAAAGAAATATGTACACACAAATAATAAACATTGAAAAAAATGCATATAAAATAAGAAATAATATTGAGAGCATAAAAATGAAGAAGATGAAAAGATGTGTAGACGAATTGAAAAATATTAGGAAAAAGAAATATATATACACAAATATATAAAGTACGAAATAATATTACACCGACCTTGTAATAATTTTTGCATATCATCAAACTTAGAAAATGTAATAATGGAGAAGATAATATGATTCTCGCAGATCATCAAACTTGCAAAATATAATAATGAAGAAGATGAGTTAGTCTGAGAAAAGAGAGGTAGATTGTAATGCTCCCAAAAATATATACAATAGATACAACCCAAAGACGGAGAGATAAAATGCTTCCATTCATCAGAGTTCGTATACAAAAGATAACACATACAATATACATTCACAAACTATTCATCATGAATCTACAGTATGTGTTATAATGATAAGAGAATTTGAAAATTTAACAAGTAATCCTGTCACGACCCAAACCCGCCTCTATAGGTTTAGCGTCGTAACCGACCAGTAATCCTTGGATTATCGAAAGCCTCTTAACAATTAGACTTGTAATTAGGGGCTGCGGAAGTAAATACACAAAAGAAATATGTACATAGTCCATCGAGCTGTATAGACATACATGAGACTGATAATCTTAACTTTTATAAACATACGAGTGACGTCATATGTACAATATTTACACGTCACCTTATGTACATATAAAAGGAAAACTTGTTCATAGAGCAAAAGGAACAGTCTTATGCATTCATATTAACACAGCCACAAGACATTACTTGATCTGGAACCTCCTCGTGAGGTGCAAAAGGTGGCTGACAAACACAACATGGAATGCTTCAGGCGTCATCTTAAGCCTGATCACGAGCCTGTTCACCTACATACATAATAAATAACTAGTGAGCGGAGGCCTAGTGAATAATAACAGAGTAAAGAGGTAAATGAATGATGTCCCATAACCTTGTCTAAATCCAAAGTTCACATTCGTATTCTCATTCTGAACATGTATACAAAAAAAACCAGAGTTCATGTTTAATCTTACATGGTGTGTCCATTAGCACTGATGGATCATATACAGAGTATCATAAATCATACTTGTCAATTCTATAGAAGAACCTCCGGCCGGGTAAGGATAACTTGTCAGTTCCATAAAGAAACCTCCGGACTGGGAACTTGTAAACTTGTCAGTTCCACTTAGGAACCTCCATGTGATTGGCCTTAATTAACCTACCATAAAATTGAACCTACCATAAAATTCACATGGCCTTAATTAACTATCAATGGCCCATGTGATTGGCCTTAATTAACTTGATGGGGCAAGTTTACAAGTTTACGGTAGGTTCAATTGAACTTTTATGGTAGGTTCAAATTAATTTGTTCAAGTTTACGGTAAGTTCCAATTAATCTACGGTAGGTTCATAAAATTGAAATTGACTTAATTCATGTTTTAATCTACCAATCACATGGCCTTAATTAACTATCAATGGCCCATCGAATTTCAATTGAACCTACCATAAAATTCTAAAAATTCCAATTAACACATGAATTAAGTCAATTACATGATTGGATGTCGATAAGGCCTTCAATTCGCAGACCAAAATAAAAGCATGAACAGATCTTTTTATGTTAAACAGATATAAACACAAAATAATGCAATGCACGTATAATTAACTCAGGATTTCTTCTTATTTACTTGTTAATCATAATTAAGCATGGATTAACGTTAATCATGGATTGGAGTTGTTACAAATCCTATGCTCTATAGGCTTACATCTTTCCAAGTCCTTGCTTGGTTATACAAAAGTGGACCTAGCCCATTACAATTTAAGCCCTCGGTTATAAAGGAATAAAACAAAATAAAGAAGCTCTTGCTCCCAAAAGTTCCTCCAAGCTATTGCCTTGGATGAGGCATGTCACCAACACCTGAAAATGTTTTTCCCAAATAGGATGAGTCACAGCTCAGTAGGAATCATCTAACACAATATATGAGGTTTAGCAAAGATATAAATATAATGTGTAGATACAATGCTTGTAATAAAACGTTCATATTTATATAATCATAACGTACTATGTTCACATTTTATTCCATTTTCCTTCAATTCATTTCAATTCATGGGCCTATTTCATTGTCACTCAACAACCCAACTGAGACTACAACTCAGTGGTTTTCCAATCACATAATTAACACACAAACACTTCAATCTGCCATTTTATGGATATTTCGTCCGCGGGATCAACACCCATGTATAATTTCTGGACTTTCACCCAGGACACTTCGGCTAACTTAATTTCAATAGAGTCCATTCCCTCTCCTCCCAAACAATGGAGTATATCTCCTTTCCCCTCCCAAACTATCATACATATACAATGTATTCATAGACATAATCATACATGGAGTACATCCCTTTTTTCTCTCAAACAATCATACATATACAATGTATTTAAAACATGATCATATTCAATGACAACCAACGATGGATTAGTTTTAATTCACCTAATCCTCATGCAATTTCTACAACAATCATAGCTATCCTCCACCGATAGCCCAATACAGTTATTTCTAAACAGATATTCAATCTCAAGATAGATACTTTATTCAAAAATTTCCAAAGGCTGTGAGATAATACATACCCAACTTCCACCATTCATTTCAATATTCGCCCAATTTCATATTATCAATGTCAATTTCAATTATTTATACAAAATAACAATTTGATCCAATTAGGGCAAAATTTTTCCCTTTTTCCAAATAATAACCCAAGTACCAAAATTAACAATTTTGACACAATATAATCTCATATTCAAACCCCATACCCATTTATTTCACATTCACTAAAAACCTCTCTTTTCATTTCACACCCAAACCCTAGGTTTGGTCAAACTACTCCCAAATCTCACCATTGTTACACAACGACAAATAACTAAGCTAAAAATCATATGAAAGTGTAGAAAATCCCTACCTCAAGAAGAGAAGACGAGCGAAGTAAAGGTGAAACTCCAAAGATGCTAAAACCTAACTTTGTTCCGATCAAAACGAAGATCTAGGGACGCTCTACCTTTTTTTTAAAGACACTAGGGTAGAAAACCCAAAGGACCTAAGTCAAAATGTAGAGAGAGAGAGAGAGAGAGAGAGAGAGTCAAGATTTAGATTTTTGGAAAGTTTTAGAGAGAGAAAAGAATGAAAAAGTGATATAAAATGTCATCTTCACAGACTGTTATACACGCAGTCCGCTCGAGCGTGGAAAGTGATGCTTGAGCGTCAGACACAAAGTTTCGCTCAAGCGTGGAAAGTTACGCTCAAGCGTAGAATACATACTTCCATAAGTTTTGTAGACGAAGGACATCACTCGAGCGCAAGACTGGACGCTCGAGCATAGGAAACGCCGCTTGAGCGTAGAATACACTCTTCCAGTATTTGCAGATCTGCAAAAATACTGAGAGTTGGCAAATCCCACTCGAACACAAGAATAGTCACTCGAGCAGAGGAGCAAAATTTGTGAAGCTCGCTCGAGCATAAGATTGCCCGCTCGAGCAGATGAGCCAAAATTTGGGCAATAAAAATTGAGAAAAACAAGCAACCAACTTGTTCCAAACACACAATTACAACCCGATAACCAAAATACAGGGGAGGACAAGGGAAACAAGATATGAATCACCATTCAAAACTGTACAAACCTGAGTTCGAAATACAACAAGTGACGGGTCAAAACCAGAATCGCTATATAGATAAAAGAAAATAAAAATTGGTAGATGAAAGAGAATGATTGAATTTGATTAAACTGAATACAGAAACGTGTGTGTAGGAGTTGTAGGAGGTATAAGTGATGTATATGGATGAATATAGATGTGGGAGTTGTGGGTGATGGATATAAGTAAATATGGATATAAATATGTATTTTATTATTTATTTTTATTTTATATTTTATTATAGGGAAAGGGAGTGAAAATGCTTGAATAATGGGAATATCATGGAGATCCCATGATCATCTCCAGCTGATGTATCGGTGTTGTTGTTAGTTACTGAAAGCAAGCAATCAAGTGACTCTAGAGAGTCTGTCGTTGAATCTCTGGCCTTTCCATCTTGTAACCCATTCGTCGAAATGCCAAAATCACCCATTAGAGTACCCAATGAGTTCATCATCATGTAAGGCCTGTTAATTGGAGGGGAAGAAGAAGAACAGAATTGTCCAATAGCTTCATGGCGCTGTGAAAAATTCGAACTTTTTATTTTGTTTTATTAAATCAAAACAAAGATTTGGATATATATATATATATTTTTTATTTTTTTATTTTATAGATATAGATTAATAAATCATATATATATATATATATCTAAATTTATTGTTTTAATTATGTAAATCAATTATTTAATCTTTATCTTTATTTGTAGACCATGAAATTATTTTTTTATAAATTTTTATATGTTTATCTATAGGGAGAAATTTTAAAATTCAAATATTTCTATGGGTGGATATGGATGAATATAGATGTGGCAGTTGTGGGTAATGGATATAGATGAATATAGATATAAATGAATATTTTATTATTTTATTTTTATTTTATATTTTATTATAGGGAGAGGAAGTGAAAAGGCCTGCATAGTAGGAAGAGAAGTGAAGGGAGGTGCCACGTATTTTTTTTATTTTTCCAAAATTATGAGAATTTAGAAATAGGGTTTTGGAGCCTTTTGAGAAAACACTACATTTGGCTATATATATATATATATATAGTATAGATATAGAAGTATAGATAGATAGATAGATAGATAGATGCTATAGTTAACACATTTCTAACCTTATGGCCTATACAAGATATTTATAAAAAAATAAAATAAAAAACTTTCCAAACATGAGAGCATTGATAGTTACGTTGGAGGAAATTGAAAATTATATGATTTGATTACAAGCATTGGATGAAGTGAAGCAACTCATTGGTAATGAAAATAATAAAGTTGGAACAACAATAACAACAGCAAAACAATAGTTGTGACGACAATGAAGTGGAGCAACAATGCAAAAATGAGAACAATTAAATCAACACTCCTCATAAGGTAAAATATCTTCTTTTTTTTTTCTTTTTTTTTAAAGTTTATTTGTATGTAAAAAACGATAACGCTTTTTTTTCTTCTTCTTCTTTTTTTAAACAGGTACTTTTTGGGGCATTTGGAGATGATAAGCGATATTTATAGAGTTTTAATTTATCAAATATAGATAGATTTGATTTATGACATTTAGTTTATTATTAGTTTTTTTAGAATATATAAGTTTTAAACATTAGATTCATTAAGAAACATCTTATTTATTGTTAATTTCATTAATTAGAAATCAAGTTTATTATTTCAAGAAAAATATATCAGTTTGATGATTATAACATTTTGTGAATATTTGTTTTGAAGTATTATTGTATTTACTTATGAAATTTAAGAAGATGATCTAAATGCATTATAATTATAATTTTATGATTTAAATTAGAACTTAATGCATTATTAAAAAATTTATACGTTACTAAATCAGTCCCGTGCATAGCACGGGTTTACCACTAGTACTATATATTATACCAAAGTGACTTTTCATCTTAGAGGCCCTAAGTGTTTTAAAACCTTAAATCTAATTTTTAAAATTTTTGATTTTTATAAAAAAAAATTAAAACATCTATTGGCTATTCGAAGGACATAAATATTAACCTTCAAATTATTTAATGCAAATATATTGCCGGTAAAAAGAAAGAAAGAAAGAAAAAAAAACACACAATTCTCAACCTTCTCTCATTCTCAAAATAAATCAAGCCTTTATTTAAAAAGAATATAAATCTCATACAATCTTTTCTCTCCTAAAATAAATCTAATGAAAAAAAAAACTCTCTCACCTCTCATAAAATATATACTTTTAATGTATTTCACAATTGGTCTGATCTATATAAACCTAAAATTAAGTCTAACATAAAATAAAAATTAAACCTTATATCTAGATTCTCTCTCTATTCCATAATTAAACACAATTTTATTCCCAAATAAATTTAAGCATATCTATACTATATATAATTTTTTTTTTTTAAATCTCATAATTTATTATTTTTATAATGATTCCATGATTTATAATTTAGAAAAGGAAAGATAAAAAAAATTATTTTTGTGCATTCTTTCTCTAACTAATTCTTTCTTCTATCCAAAAATCCTAGGCATCATACATTATACTTTTTCCAAGTCATTCATGTCTTAGTTGCCCTATAAATATTACATTTATGAAACGATGAAACTCATTGTTTTTTAACTTTCTTTTTATTAGACAATTTGGAGGTTAGTTTATGTTTAATTTATTGTATTTTTTAAACAGACTCTTTTATCCTTTAGGTATACTATTTTTTCTTCTTCTTTTTTATCTATGACTATTTTTTTTTTTTGTTTTTGTATTTCATATTTTGTATGTCATTTCTCCCTCTTCTCTACCAACTATTATTTGTTTTTTTGTTTATAACTATTTTTTGTTGGTTAATATTGTTTTACTAGAAATAAAAAATATCTCACTCATTATAAAATGATAGATTAAAATCCAAACAAAATTATTATTAATAAGTTTTTTGTATTGATTTTATGTTTGTATATCATTACTTTTTAAAAAAAATCATGATATGTGTTATTTGACAGTTGATGCAGAGCATTACTTCAAAGGCATATAATAGTTTTTCAAAGCTATAAAAAGAAAATATTAATTTTAATCAATTTTTTTCAAAACTATTAAAGGTATTAGTCAATTATTTAATTATTTATCTTTAATATATACAACTCTCTTCCTTTATGGTACTTCTTTCTCTACTACATTGTGAGTTCATATGTTTTTAGAAAAAGATCATATATAATTTAAAATTTTGAATCTTTTTATATAGGATGTTAAAAAATAAATTTGGGAATTTAAAATATAACTATACAAGACCATATCCTTTTAAATTTAGCTATATTTATAATTAATTTTAATATGTCTATTACCTATCCTTATTTATATTATTATATAAATAAAAATGTTTTACGATAATTGAAGTTCAAAGTCCAAATCTATTTTTTTTAAAAAAATTTAAACTTCTTAAAATGCATATGTTGCAATATCATTAATTTTTTCCTATTATAAATTTTATTTTAAATCTTATAAGATTTGTTCAATGACTAATATTCAATTTTTGTTAAAAAAACCCAATATATTCCTTCCAAAAGTTAATATAGCAAGTCTACAAAATCATATTTTAAAACTCAAAATTATTAATATTTTTATTTATTTATATTTTTGTTTTAAAATAAGCATGTTAAAGTATAAATAGATATCCGAATAAAATTATACTTATTAATAAATATGGCATTAGTTTTAATTGTAATCACATCTTTTTAAAGTCTTTATTCATTTTTTAACCTTTTTTTTGATATTTTAAATTACATATTACGATAATTTTTTCTTACTCATCAATTTTTTAAAATTTCTTTAATTATTTCCCTTTCAAACCAATATAACAATTTTTTAAAATTCATATATTTTTATTCTAAAATAGCGAAATATTATAACTATGTCATTTTTTTTAATAACAAAGTATAATTTTAATTGTTAATTGTCAGTACAATAATTTTAATCTATCTATACTATATATTATAGTAAAGGAATATTTGAAACAAAACTCTAAATTTATATATAAAATTTTATTTACGAGAAACAAAATACAATAAATTAAATATAATTATCATATTTTTAATAAATAATATATTATTTTATCTCTTGCATAGCACGAGTGACATGCTAGTATCTATACTATATATTAAGCAAAAGGGGGTTTTTAACCCCAAGCCTTGTGGAAGTTCCAATCTCCCAATCTAAATTTCTTGATTTTTTGATTTAAAAAAAAAAATCTTAATATTTATTAACTTCCCCAACTCCCAAGTCTTACTCTCATAATAATACTTTAATGCATTAAGAACAAGCATAAAAAAAATTCTTTGAAATCCAATACATATGAATTCTTTGAAAAGTCCCAACACATAATTATTATCCCTCACAATAACACTTTTATGCGTTAATAACAATCATAAAAAAAAATTCTTAAAAAGTCCAACAGATATGATTATTATCAAAATATTAAATTTTAATATAATATAATAAAAAAAGAGACATTTAATTCCTTGAAAAGTTTAACACATATGATTATTATCAAAATATTAAACTTTAATATAATATAAAAAAGGAAAAAAAAGACATTTAAAAAAAAAGAAGAAAACATTTAAAAATCACAATTTACATATATAGATAATTGTAAATATAATCCGTGCATAGCACGGGTGATATGCTAGTATTATATAAGCAAAAAGAAGTTTCTAACCCATAAAGCCTCTAAGAGTTCCAAGTTTCCAATCTAAATTTCATAATTTTTTGATTTTTAAAAATTACGAAAATCTTCTATTGGCTAGCTCTTATTCAAGCAAAAAATAAATAAATAAATAAATAAATAAATAAATATCCCTTAATTTATGACTTTTAAATAGAACGTATATCAAATCTAAAATAATAATAAAAATAAAAATTATACTAATCTATTTCAAAATTCAAATTTGAGGATCACTAAATATGGAAAGTAATCTATTAATTTAAATTTAAAATTTACACAATATAAATTTAAAATTATAATAATCTATCCAAAGATTTATAAGTTTTACGTACAATTTTAAAATTATCATAATTAGCTCATAATTTTTGTATTAAGGAGTAATGAGAGTGACGTTAAGCTTATTTATATATTTTACAAAAGAATACTTTTAAGAAAAGATATTATGAGAGTTTCAAAATTTCATACAAAATTTATATACTAATATAATTGTAAAACGTTATCATCTTATTAAAGCTGAAAGTCGCAATTTTTTTTTTATTTTTTATTTTTTTGATTTTGTTTGATTTTTGTTAATATTTATTACAATATGATTGGTCAATAAATTAATTTTACATTCTTAAAATAAAATTTTAAATTTAATTTTTTTTTAAAATTATGTTATTACAATTAGAATGAGATCAATATTCATATGTGTTATAATGATGTGTCATAATATTATTGGTCTAAACATAATATGTTATTAAATATACGTATTCAAATTAGGGAAATGTTTGGGACTCCCTTTCGGGATGACCCCCACACCCCAAAGTAATTCTAACCCTCTATGTATGTGTGGGGGTCACTCATGTATGTGTGGGATCCACATCATGAGTGGTCTAAATTTGTGGGGGTCTTATGGAGGTGTGGGTCTCAATCATTACTCATTTAAATTATTAATTACTATTAAAAAATTATATTTTTATTTTTTGTCATTTTCGGTTTTAAATTTTATAATTTTTTTTTTATATCCTTCTAAACTACAAGGACTTAAAGAATAAATTTTTTTAATATCAATATTTTTTTTAACAAAAGACAAAAACATTAAGAAATGAATGACTTTTTTAACAATTGCCAGACATAATGAATTCTATTGAGTTTTTTTTTAATCTCAATTGTCAATTAAATAAATTAAAATAAAAAAATAAATTTTTTTGGCTTAAATAGTTAAGAAGTGACTTTTGCTAAAATAAAATAGAAATAAACATCTTTCTTTTTATTATTATTAAAAGTGATAGTTGGTGAAATTTATTTATTTTTATATAATAAAAAAAGAAAATGGGAGTGACACGTGATAATTTATTATTTAAGTAATACTACAAACCCACACTTTCACCCACAATGACGTGGTAAGGGAGTTGGATCTCATGTCATTGAGTGTACAGCAAATCAAGAGTTGACACATATGATACCATATCATTGTGGGTCTTGAACATTTTTCTTATTGTTAATCTAGACTTTTTGTAGTACTTGTGAAACTAATTGTGATAGAGACCTCTACACATACATGACCCCCACTACTTCTACTCTCATCCGAACTACTCATAATGTGGGGCCCATATATACATGAGTGGACCCCACACACATATCAAGGGCCAAGATCAAATTGGGGGTCATGAAACCCGCAAAAAAGGGTCCCAAACATTTCTGCTTGTGAAACATGGTGATCCTGTTAAATTTTTTTTTTTTTAAATCTCAATTGTCAATTAAATAAACTAAAATAAAAAATAAAAAATTTATGGCTCAAAGTGCAAAAAAGTGACTTTTGCTAAAACAAATATAAGTAAATGTTATTTCTCTAATAAAAGTGATCGTTCATGAAATATCTTTTATTTATTTTTTTTTTTTAAAATGAGGGTTATAGGTGATAATTTATTGGGTCATCTTGAATTGTTTTAAGGTCAAATGAGAATACCATTATAAATTTTCTTATTACCTTCTTTCTTTTTTTTATTTTTTTCCTTCTTTTTTATTTTGTAAGAAATTTAATTTTATTATATTTAAATATTTTATTGTAATTTTTAAATTAAAAATTATTTTTGAAAAATGATATTTAATTTATTTTATGTCATTATAAAATACAATTTTTTTTAATATCAACTGATTCGATGATCCCTTTCTAAAAGGTATATTTGCTTTTGTTTATTAATATTTAATTTTTAATTAATCTTAATTGTAATTAAAAAAATAAATTAGCAAATAATTTTATATATTTATATATACAATTTTGTTTCGATCGCTCAGATTATTCGGTGTCTCTACCCACGTCCATTCAAATTTATTCAAATTTTTGAATTTTACATAGATTCTTACCGAATTAAAAATTATGTTACCTAATCTTTAAAAATTTACAGACTTAACTCAAGTTGATTGGGTTGAACTTGCCCAATTTTACAACTCTAGCGAGGGGGTTGAAAGTTACATGATTGAAATTGTGACAAATTAAAAATTAATACATAAATTATGATAAAATTGTAGAACTTAAATTATAAGTTTGAATATTTTTTTTATTTTCATAATTTACATACAAAAATTTAATTATTTATATTATTTTACATAAATATATTTTATTTATTTTTTAACATCCCGTGCATAGCATGGATTTTCACTAGGTCAATCTAATTGACGAAAGAGATGCTTGGTTTGTTTCAAATTTTGATTTCTTTCAATTTTTTCTTTAAAAAAGTAAAGCATTTGTATACAAAACAATCACATAACGGTGCAGATAAGACAAATACGGGATGGGGATGGGTCACATTCGTATGAATATTCTGTATTTTTTTTTTGTAATTAATTAATATATAGCTATATATAAATATAATTAATTATTATTGTTTGGTACACGATGTGTATATTATTATGTTCCAAAGTCGGCAAATAAAGAAAGAATACGAGTTAGAACGTGGTGGTGGCTTCTTCACCTTTCGTGCTAAATTCTCCGCGTTGAACTTTCGTTTCGTCCCTCCCAACACTGTTTGGAAACTTCTATGCGTGTTTAATTTTTTTTTTCTTTTCTATTTTTTATTTATTTTTAGTAATCTTTTTTTAAAAAATTAAATTAATCTTTTTTTAATCTTTTCAGTCCAATCTAGAAACTAAATTTATATTCAAAAATTTTAAAAAGTTAAAATAAGTATAAAAAAAAAAATCGATAAGCTTGTTTGGTTCTAGTTTTTAGAAAACAGTTTTCAAAAAATTCTACTTTTTTATTTTTCGTATTTTAATGTTTTCAATGAATTTTTTAATATGTTAAGCAAATTTTTTTTAATTTTTAGACACACCTAATAAAAACACACTTAAAAATTATAATATTTGTGAAAAAAATCTTTAAAAAATACACTAATACCAAAAAAATACTAAAATTTAGTACATTTTCATATTTTTGTGTATTTATTAATTTTTAAAAATATTTTTCACAAATATTTTACTATTTAGATACATTTAAGTAAAGTGCATCTAAAAAAGTAAATAAAACTATTTAAAATTTAAAAAATATTCACTAAAAACAAAAAAACACGAAAAACAAAAACTCAATTTTCAAAAAACTGAATTTAGAAAACTGAAACTAAACATTATTTTTTTCTTATTTTTATCTTTTCTGATTTTTTTTTAAATTTTAAATTATTATTTTTTAATTCGTCTAGTTGAGTGAAATCTAAAATTTTAATTTTTTTTTATAATTTTAAAAAAAGCTCACTAAAAATAAAAATGTGAATATAATTTTAGCAAACATAATTTTTATACATTTTTTTTTTTTTCTATCATAAGGTACTAGTATCATTTTTAAAATTTTTAAAATTGTAAGTTATAATTTTTTAGGGCTTTAAATGTAGGAAAAATTAGTGAATCATCCATCTCTAAGATTTTTTTTTATTAGTTAAGATCCCTCGATGAAATTTCTCTATGATTATACTAGATAAATTTTAAACTTTCTCTGTGACCATATCAGAGAAATTTTAAAATTTCTTTGTGAAATCAGATAAATTTCTCTGTGAAAATTGAAATTTCTTTATTTAGAGCCAAAAATCGGGCTGAAATTTCTCTAAGTCGAAATTTCTCTGTGAAAGTGTTGAGGGACCCCAAATACTATAAAAATATTGTATATTCTTTATCTTATAATATTTGAATATCATGAACCTTAAAATTTTTTTCCCTTAAATGTAATTGTGGGGATATATTTTTTGAGTACCAACACGTGGCAAGGTGACGCCGACGTGTCAGTCGAGGTGCCACGTGTCCCGTTCTTGACGTCGAGGTTATCTCGGCGAGGCCGAAGTTACCTCCGAAGATATCGGAATCCGAGATAAGCGGATAAGGGATAAGAGTCCTAAAATGAGGAAAGACTTCAAGACGGATAAGGTTAACGTTCTTAGGGAGTGTATCCTTATCTCTTGAGGAGTCCAAAGTAAGCATTGAATGGGAGTCCATAGAAGTCAGGCTTCTATCGGGACTAGGATTGAGTTAACTATAAAAGAGAGGCACCCCCGTGGGTCTAAGGTACGCAATTTATGCTTTGAGCAGTGAATTTAGCACTTGATTATCTTTGAGAGATATACTGACTTGATTGTCGGAGTGCCCCCGGGTGGACGAACCACCGCCGGAATCTTCTCTTTCTGTTGTAGGTTAGCCAGGTGTCATCTATTCTGCCAGTTCTCTCCAGCTGATCACTGAGTTGGCAGTGTGATCGGAAAATTACTCACACAATTTGGCGCCGTCTGTGGGAAAGAAAGAAGGATAGATGGCCAGTAATGGATAGCAAGAAAAGATTGGGGACGACACTCCTGCTGGGAATGGGAGACCTATTGATCTTGATATCGAAGGAGACGAATGCAACACAGAAACTCGTGACCAAAATCACGGAGAGAAAGACGTCGGCCAGACTGGCGACGTACCAAAGAAACCAGATCAAAGCGGATACTATAACGAAGATAACCTCCAGGTATGGAGGGACAGATGCCTACGAAGGGATGAAGAAGTAAAAGAGATGGCAAACAAGCTGGCGGACCTGCAATCGGTCGTCAACTTCATGATGCAAAACAATGTCATGCAGCCACCATTCCCACTGCAGGACACGCCGATTCCAGCGGCTAACACCCAGAAGGGAGGGCAGAAAACAATCCCTATAGCCCCTCAACACACTAGAAGCGAAAGACACTCTCACTGGCCTACCAGGGAGGTCGGGCGAGGGGAGTCAAGGAAGGAAGAGTCACGGAGGACGCATCGCACCAAGAAGGCCGACCCCAAAGAATATCGGCATATTCTGGGCCAGGTACTGTGCTTCAACACACCTAACGGAGAAGGGTCAAAAAGGGCTCGCAACGAAGCTGAGAACAGCGCTCCGAAGACACTGAAGTCAGGGGACAACCGAGCTCCTGGCCAGACTAAAGAAGACTTGAGGGATTACCTCAATAGAAGGCAGGATCACACCGAGGTAACATCCACTATTAAACCGAGAACACCATTCTCAGTAGAGTTGGATAGATTTGAGGCGCCGAAGAGATTCAGCATGCCGAGGTTCCAGATCTACGATGGGAAGTCGGACCCCAACTTTCACGTCGGATTGTACTTGAATTCAATGGTATTATATAGTGGGAACGAGCCGTTGCTCTACAAAGTGTTTCCTTCATCTTTTGGGGGGATTGCATCAGATTGGTTCCACAAACTGCCAAAGGGAAGTGTGAAGACCTGGGAGGGCCTGGCTGAGATGTTCGTAGCCAGGTTCGTGACAAACAAGCTTCAACCACTGAGGGTGGACGCTTTGATGGTGTAACGCCCTCAAAATAATAACATTAAACCCACAATATAGACATACATTGATATATAAAAGATCCACATTCTTCTATTCATCAGAGTTCCATTACAAAAAGTATTACATGTTAATAACAAAAGCAAATGCCTTAAGGGCTTACAGCTTTCCAAGTTAACACTTGGTTACAAAAAGGAGAGTGCTAACTCATTTACACATTAAGCCCTTGGCTTGAATTTACATGTAATACATCAGAAAGAAAGACAACAAAAAATCTGCCCGCCTCTAGCCTCCCAAGCTATGTCCTTGGAGGTGGCATGCTACTTGTACCTGAAAATGATATCCCCATATAGGGTGAGCCACAGCCCAGTAGAAACACACTAAACCAACTATGAACAATGACTAAAAGATTAGCAGTTGATAGATGGCCAACACTAATACATCCACATATATCATTCCGCAGTTTCGTGACTTACAAATCCATGTTATATTTCAATTTCCATTTCCTTTCAATTCTCAATACATAATCATGGCTCAGAACTTGGCCAAACAACTTATATGAGACAATAACTCATATTAAGCACTTTCCCATTTCGTAATAGATAAGCATACTAGCTATATTAACACATCAAATGATAAGTATAAGAACTGTATCACATTTTCAAAGATAAGCATATGAGCTCTATCTACACTTCTCTAGACAAGCATATAAGTTGTATCTACACTTCTCAAAGATAAGCATATGAGCTCTATCTCCACTTTTCTAGACAAGCATATGAGCTCTGTCTACGGAGTTCATCCCCCATCTCCTCTCAACACTATCCGGTTTAGAGGTATATCCCCCATCTTCCCCTAAACCGCGGAGTACATCCCCCATCTCCTCCTCTACACATAATGCATACAAACACATTGGTTCCATATACAATCAATCAATACATACAGTTAATGTATTCTACCAACCGTCAAATTCCATGACACATTCCGTTGATTAGTTTTCGTTTGCCTAATCATCATGCATTGTCTACAACAATCACGACTATCCTCCACCGATAGCCCAAAGCAGTTATTTCTAAACGGAAAATAAATGCACATATGGATATTGAATCAACATTTCAATTCGGTGAGTGATAAGTAATTCAACTACACCCTTTTTAATCCCATACACTCCCAATCTCAACAGTCCCTATTCAATTCCTCATTTCTCACAATTAATTATACTAATTAATTAATCAATGTAATTAGGGCGTCTTCCATAATTAACACTACAACCCTTATGGTTCCATTTTCATCAATGTATCAACATAAATTCCATTTCTCTATACCAAACATGCCTCTAGGTTCACCATAAATAAAACCCCAACTTTGTAAAATTACACAAAGGCCCAAAGTTTTCTCAAAAATACAAAGCAACTCCCAACATATCAAAATGCTAAAATCTAAAGACAAAATCCATAAAGAGGAGTAGGGTATCCCTACCTCAAAGTTTGAGCTCCAAAGGAGGTGAAGACCAAAACCAAAATGCTCCGAATTCCGAAATTTTCAGATTAAAATGTAGCCCTCGACGATCAACACAACTTTTGTAAAGGCCAAAAGTGAGCAAACAACCCCTACTAGATCAAATCTAAGAGAGAAGGGCCGGTTTTAGAGTGAGAAGCTCTGAAAATGGCTTTTTGGAAAAGTAAGAGAGAGAAAAGATCTTGAAAAAGTGATCAAAAACTGGGATTGCACTTTTAAATAAGAGTCGTCTCGCTCGAGCGTGGAAACCCCCGCTCGAGCGCCACTCACAGACTCCCGCTCGAACGGCCAAACTCCCGCTCGAGCAGCGGATGCACACTCCCAGAATCTCGACATACCAGGTCCCCGCTCGAGCGCCCAACTCCCCGCTCGAGCGTCACTCACAACCTCCCCCTCGAGCGGCCAATCCCCCGCTCGAACGTCCAACACTACACAGGAAAAACTGGATGGGTGTATTCCCCGCTCGAGCGCCAAAACCCCCGCTCGAGCGGACAAGCAACAACAAGGTCCCCGCTCGAGCGTCAAAATCTCCGCTCGAGCGGACCGGCCAAAATCTGGGCAACTAGTTTTGGTTCCTAAGTTCAACCAACCTGTAACAAACCTGCCCAACACATCCCACAACTCAAATCCAAAGTAGAAAAAGATATAAACCAGATAATGATCAACTACTAACACCCACGGCCACATGTCCGGATCACTGTATAACAAGGGGCAAACCCAGGATCGCTATAGATGGCCCTGAAAATCAGCAAAGATGAAGGTCTCAGGGCCTACGCAAAAAGATACTATGAGGTATTCAATCGAATACCCGAATGTAATCAAGAGGTGGCGGTCGTATCTTTCAAGAATGGCCTAAAAGACAACTGCCCGCTACGAAAGTCTTTGGCAAAAACACTGCCAAAAAGCATGGAAGAGCTCATGGCCAGAATCGAGAAGTACGCCAGAGCCGAGGAAGATATGTCGGGAAACAAGGAGACGAAACAAGAAAAAGCCAATGGCTCGCCGAAGCGAGGCCGAGGTAATAATGGATCGAACAAGCAAGAGGTAGAACTAAGGGCTGCACAGGCAGTGACAACTGTGTTCCGAATCCCAATTCACAAAGTCCTGGATAGAATTCGGAATTAACCCTATTTCAGAACACCGGAAAGGGCACCGGGAGAATTTTTGGGAAGAAACGTTGGCAGACGTTGTGCTTATCACAATGAAGATGGGCACATGACTCAGGGTTGTAGAGCCCTGAAAGCACACTTGGAAGACTTAGTGAGGCAAGGCCATCTAAGAGACCTTGTCGACGAGGCCAGAATGAGAGAAGAACAGGCAAGATTGCCCGAGGCACAAGCAGCTCCGCCTCCCTCAGCACAGCAGCCTCAAGTAGGAGGACCTCGGGTAAATAATGTAATTCACTAAAGGGTTAACGAGAACGAAGTCAGGGGGGAGACTCAGAAGGTAAAGCACCTACAACATGTCTACCAAGTCGGGGACAAGAGACATCGGACAGATGAGTGCTCGGGACCAGTAGTGTCTTTTTCCGAAACCGACCTCGAGATGGTCCAGCACCCACATAATGATGCTTTAGTAGTATCCCTCTAGGTTGGAGAGTGCCAAGTAAAACGCATCCTGATAAACCAAGGAAGCTCTTGTGACATCATATACGTCAGGTGTTACAAGGAGCTCGGCCTTCACACCAATGACATGAAGTAATCCAACGGCCAGATGGTCGGATTCAATGGAACACCGACATGGCCACTAGGAGCAGTAGACTTGGAGGTGCAGGCTGGCACCAGGAAGATCAAGACAGAGTTCACCGTTATCGACACACCATCCCCTTACAATGCTATATTGGGAAGGCCATGGTTGCATGCAATGAGGGTAGTTCCCTCAACATTGCACCAACTATTGCGGTTCCCAACAGAGCATGGGATAGAAGAGGTCCGAGGCGATCAGCTGCAGGCAAAAAATTGCTCCATGGCAGCAATGAAGTTCACCTGTAGCATACAAAGGGTAAAAATCGAAGACAAGGACATAGAGGTCCTAAGAATATCGGCTTGAAGATAATGGAGGCAAAGAATTGCCAAGGCCTTGGAACACTTGTAATTTGAAATTTTTCTATCATTAGATGTTCCTTGTTTTTTTCTGCCGACGTCATCAATAAAATCTTAGCAGAATTCTCCAACACTTTTGACTGATAAAGATGCATAATGTTGTTTCTAAATAACAAGAACCCAAGTGGAACTCAGGTTCACATTAGGGGGCAGAGAGAAGGCAAAAATGTTTAACACTTGTTGAAATTTGTAGCAATTTACAAGTTGAAGTTAAACCAAGATCATTGTTTAACACTTGTTGAAATTTGTAGCAATTTACAAGTTGAAGTTAAACCGAGATCAATGTTTAACACTTGTTGAAATTTGTAGCAATTTACAAGTTAAAGTCAAACCGAGATCATTGTTTAACACTTGTTGAAATTTGTAGCAATTTACAAGTTGAAGTTAAACCCAGATAAATGTTTAACACTTGTTGAAATTTGTAGTAATTTACAAGTTGAAGTTAAACCGAGATCAATGTTTAACACTTGTTGAAATTTGTAGCAATTTACAAGTTGAAGTCAAACTGAGATAATTGTTTAACACTTGTCGAAATTTGTAGCAATTTATAAGTTGAAGTTAAACCCAGATCAATGTTTAACACTTGTTGAAATTTGTAGCAATTTACAAGTTGAAGTTAAACCAAGATCAATGTTTAACACTTGTTGAAATTTGTAGCAATTTACAAGTTGAAGTTAAACCGAGATCGATGTTTAAACACTTGTTGAAACTTGAGAAAAGTTTACAAGTTGAAATTAAACAGTATATGTTTTACCCTTGTTGAAATTTATACAAGACAAGTACTTGCTGAGGTAAATCACCAGTTGGTATAACCAAGGTGTGTCACCCAGAGAAGGTTACACAATAAAGGAAGAGCATACTAAAGACTCGCAAAATATTCTAAGTATAGAATCGTACAAAAGAAGTCAAGAAAAGACAAAGGCAGAAGCATTCAAAAGAAGGAAAGTTGAATTAGACATTCAAGAACAAAGAGGTACATCGGCCATATGCAGAGCTTACATTGTCTGAAAAACCAAAAGTACAAGAATACAAAAGACAAGAGAAGAAAAACATCAAAACTAAGATTCCTCAGCATCAGCAACAGGATAAGTCTGGACCTCGGAAGGCTGTTGAGAAGCCACCTCGGCCGCCTTTTCCACAGCAAGCTCGGCATCGATTTGGGCAAGGGTTTCATTAATACTTTTGTCGGCTAGAGGAACGTCGGATGATACCTGCTCAAGGGTAGCTTCCTTGGGAACCTCCTCATCTTGAGTCAAGTCAAGGACTTGCTCATTTTGAGGAGGGGACTTGGCCCTAGCAGCCTCCTTGGATTTCCTCACCAAGGCCTCATCCTCATCTTCATTCTCAGATTCAGAATCATCATCAGGTTGAGCTGGAGGTGGCGGCGGAGGGAATGGAAGAGGAATGGCATCGGCACTCCGAAGAGGCGAGTCCTCGGGGACATTGAGCTTTTTCAGAAGGGACATCCAACCAAGGGAGAAACCCCTGTTGCATGCCTGCTTCACTTGTTGCTCATAGGCCTCCGTAACATTGGGCATGCCCTGAGCATATGCCTTCTCATCGGCATCTTTGATTTCGGCCTCTTTGGTGGCCAAAGCTTCTTGAAGCTCTTTTTGGGCCTGGGATGTTTTTTCCTTGGCCTCTCTTTTCTCGGCCTCAAGCACCTTCCGAAGGGCCTCAGTAGAGTCTGCCTTTTCTTCGGCATCATGCTGAGCTTTGAGAGCAGCCTCGGCCTGCTCCTCCAGAGTCTTCATCTTTGATTGCAAACTTTTGTTGGATTTTTTAAGACTGGAGACCTCTCTCCTCGCCTCGGTCAACTTCTCCCTGTTCTCAAAAGATTGTATAGAGAAGGAATGGGCATGCTGAACAGCCTGAAAGAACACAAGGCAAAAGTTATTGCAAAATTTTTTTAAATACAAGAAAGAAAGAAGAAATTATCAAGAAGAAGACACTTACTTGGACAGAGTGTTGGAGCATCAGGGCGTAGTTCTCATACTCGTTCATCTCGGCATTCTGTTCAAGATCGCCAGGCAGAAGTAGAGCAGTACTGAGGGCTACGCCGATGTTGATGTCATCAGCACTGTCGTTGCCCATGACTGGCTTATCTTCCAGAATAATTTTTGGAGCCCAGGGGGCATCATTCTTTTTAGACCTCGAGGTGGTCGCAGAGGATGACCTCGGCTTTTTTGATTTTGGGGATTCTGATGGTTGGGTTTTAAAGCGTCTCTTCCCAGCAGAGGGTTGAGATCTATCACTCTTAGACAACTTAGAGATAGGCAAAGTATCCTCAAACTCAACCTGAGTTACCTTCGCCTTTGGCTGAGCCTTTTTTACTCGTTTTGGCTTCGGTGGAAGCTGGGTTTGTGTTGGTTGAGCTTCAACATCAGAAGGAAGGCTGGCTAAGAGGTCTTTTGCAACGGGTTTTGGGCGACCCATTTCAGCAGTAAGGACAAGTCGTTGCCAACGTTTTCTCTGGGATATCGGAATCAGGTATTGGGCTGAGGTTGAGGGCTGATTAGCTGGATCAGATGTTGATCCTTGATCTGTCCGAGATGTGGACGCAGTTTGTAGAGTTGTGGCAGAGGATGGAGAAAGGCTTTTCTTCTTCCTCTTAGGGACGTCGGGCAGAGCTGACTTGTATGTTGGAATAAAATTGAGAAGCAGAGGCGCCTTCTGTTTGTGGATTGGCAAGTTCAAAAGTTTCTTCAAATTCTTGCTGGGAATGAAGGATTGACGAAAGTTTTTTGGTGGCTTAGGAACAGCTGCAAGACAAACAGACATTAAAAAACGGATAAAGTATAAAAGGCTTTGAAAACAAATAAGTATGAATGCAGGGATCTTACCATTACCCTCTACAAAGATTGATCGAGGGAGAGGGAAGAGATAGCGGTCTTCATCTGGGGCGAACTCCCAGTTCCCCGAAGTAATGAAATAATCGTCCCCAGCTCCCTTGTTGGAGTCTGGGAGGTCGGCAACTATTTTGTACTCAGTAGACCTCGGCTTGAGGTAGTACACGTAACCGGTGTCTTTTTTAAGGCCACACATGGTGTAGCAGTATTGGATGTCAGCTAATGTGATCCTAGCATTTTCTTGTTTTGCTAAGGCTATGATACCATTGATGGTTCGATAGGAGTTGATGGAGAGTTGCATCGGGTTCAACTTATAGTAATGAAGAATCTCACGGAAAAGGGTGTTGAGTGGAAGCCGAAGTCCACATTCAATAAAGGCAACTACAGGAAAGGGCATGGAGTCATCAGTAGGCATGATGGAGTCATTATCCCCAGCCAACCTCAGATGGACGTCGGCTGGGATTTCAAACTCCTGTCTAAAGTATTCTAGTTTGGATGGGGTGTTTACCCTATGTTTCCACATACCCATGATATCGGCTTAATCAAAGAGGTTGGGTTTCAGAAGATGTTTTGAAAGGGTTATTGGGACCTCGGCAAACGCTTAGGTAAGTACAGGTTTCAGTTTTTTCCTAAATTGTGGGTTCTACAGACAAATCCCAAACCTAAGTCTATGGAAACAAAGATTGAAAGCACAAATCTGGAAAAGACACAAAAAATAGAAAACAAGAACGAGTTTCAGAATCAAGAACAAAGGTGGGCTATCAAGAGCATAGAAAGTACAAGGGGTACAAGGTCAAGAACAGTGGAAAAAATGCAAGAAAGAGGTGAACAGTACACATTCAAAACATGGGCAAGAGCAAAGCCATTGAATAAATGCATTCAGATATATGATTCACAAAATCAAATGTTGAACAAAGCAGTAATGGCAACAAATAATGGAGAGCATCAAGGAAATTGAAAACAAGAGGAACACTGGCTTACCAGAAAAACGTGAAGCCGGTGAGAGGATCGCTGAAGTCAGGCGACGATTACAGAAGAAACAGAGCGGCGAGAGCTTCACTAGAATGAAGGGATGCAGGCAGTTGCAGAGCTCGAAGCTAGAACAATGGCGAATTCAGGAGGAAAGGCAGGAAAGAGAAAGAACTTGATAGTGCAAAGTGAAGAGACGAAAAAGAGGGAAAAGTTTTGATAAAACTTGAAACGGCGGCAAAAGAAATCATTAAATGAAACCTAGAAGAACGTATACGTCAGACGGCGCACACAGACGCAAGATGGCTTTTCAGGCGCGTCACAGGCACGATCTCGTAAGGATGGAACACGTGGATGAAACAGTTGAATAAGTGATGCGTGACAGCTCATATGTTAGAGAGAACTCTTGGAGTCCTTAGTCTTAATGGAGGCATGTCGGCCTGAAATAAATGATCTCGGCAGAAGAAATTTTAAGCTGACGTACTAGAAGGAGGTATCGATATAGGTTCCATCACCTCAGAATGCCGATGTAATAGAACCTAGGGGGCAGTTGTGGGGATATATTTTCTGAGTACCAACACGTGGCAAGGTGACGCCGACGTGTCAGCCGAGGTGCCACGTGTCCCGTTCTTGACGCCGAGGTTATCTCGGCGAGGCCGAGGTTACCTCCGAAGATATCGGAATCCGAGATAAGCGGATAAGGGACAAGAGTCCTAAAATGAGGAAAGACTTCAAGACGGATAAGGTTAACGTTCTTAGGGAGTGTATCCTTATCTCTTGAGGAGTCCAAAGTAAGCACTGAATGGGAGTCCATAGAAGTCAGGCTTCTATCGGGACTAGGATTGAGTTAACTATAAAAGAGAGGCACCCCCGTGGGTCTAAGATACGCAATTTATACTTTGAGCAGTGAATTTAGTACTTGATTATCTTTGAGAGATATACTGACTTGATCGTCGGAGTGCCCCCGGGTGGACGAACCACTGCCGGAATCTTCTCTTTCTGTTGCAGGTTAGCCAGGTGTCATCTATTCTGCCAGTTCTCTCCAGCTGATCACTGAGTTGGCAGTGTGATTGGAAAATTACTCACACAGTAATGTCATACAAAATAATAAAAAATTTAAACATTTTTCTTATTTATTGATGAAACACTTTATGCTGTGCTTGTATAATATGTTACACATAAATTATTTTACTATTATTGTATAAGTCATGCTATAAATTCAGAATTATATACTCGTAATTTATTCAGAATTTACAATATGCGATTAAAATTTTTATTATACATATGGACTTCACTATGCAGTCATTCAATCTCCATCGTTGATCTATTTTCTAGGTAATTCTAGATAGCTATTTTCTGGATTTATAGACTAATTCTTATTATGTTACACATAAATGTTCCACACCAAATTGTTGCTTCAATTCCACAGAACATTATTGTACTCTCCTTCTTGGGAAATTCTACATTACCTGGTCGTCCCATGGAATGTTACCAACAACATTATTCAGAGTTACCAACTAACACCTTTCAATATGTTTAGTTTTAATTTTTTGAATTTAATTTTTTTAAATTAAGTTTTTTATTATTTTTATTTTTAGTGAATATTTTTAAAATTTAAGTAATTTTTTTAATATTTTTTTAGATGCACACAAGAATACTAAATTTCATATATTTTTAATATTTATTGAAATTTCGAAAGAATTTTTTTCACAAATAGGATGTATTTGGTTTGTTTTTGAGAGATAAATTTTTAAAAAAATATTTGGGGAAAGAGTTTAGAATTTTTTTTGATTTGTTTGGTTAGAAATAGTTTTGGAGTATGGGAGTTTGAGATGATTTGGTATTTTGTTGTAGTTGAATAGATGTATGTGAGAGAAAAAGTGATTGAGAATGAGAGATGAGAGAGAAAAAGTGATTTTGAGAATTTTTCTTTTTTAAATCACTAAACCAAACAGAATTTGAGAAATTTTTCTCCAAAATTTGTTTATCAAAAATGAACTAAACAAGGCTATTTTTTAAGTATATTTATGTTAGATGTATTTAAAAATTAAAAAATTTACTTAAAATATTAAAAAAATTTAGTGAAAACAAAACAATATGAAAAATAAAAAATTTTAAAACTAGTGAAAATGGAATTGTATTTATGATCCCATTATATATATCAGTAATGATAGAGAGCGCTAATTAGGAAACTCTAATGATGTGGCAGCTAAAAAAACCAACACCAAGGATCCTCTAGAGTGTTTTTTTCTTAAAGTTTTCTAAAATGGTGTATTGTGTGGTTGAGATTTAATGCTGAAAAATTGATGTGACTTATCATTAAATCTCAATCACACAATGCACCACTCTAGGAAACTTTAAGAAAAAAAACTCTACAGGATCCTTGCTCAAAAACCAAAACAAAGATACACACATCACATCATAAATGAAACCACTTGTTTAAAGCTCCTTTAGAGCTCTAAAACATTTTTCTATATTCCATGCGTTATTTTGGAAAGATAGTTATAATCAATTTTTTGTGAGAGAGGGAAGTGAGTTATCATCTGAGAAGTAGATTATAACCCACTTCCCAAAAGACCCTTATTTATATATATATACTAGCCTATCACCCGTGCTATGTACGGGATAATTATAGATATTTATATTTATTTTAGATTTTTTTTAATATATAAATTTGTTTTTTAAGATTTTTTTCTTATCACTAACCATAGTGTATGGGGGAAGTTGAAAAGGGTACTGCAATAACTATACACGAATTATATCTATAATTATTTGTATAAGGGGATTTTAAATGCTGATCATGAGATTTTGACCAAATCAATAATTGCAGGCATGTGAAAAGATATGTGGATTGAAAAAAGTTAATAAATGCTAATCAGAGGATTTTGACCAAATCAATAAATGCTGAGTTTTTTTTTTTTTTAAATAAAAAATTTTAAAAATTCAGATTGGGATATTGAAGCTTCCATAGGCCTTGGGGTTAAAAACCCCATTTTGGTTAATATATAGTATAGATATAGATAGATAGATAGATATATCTTTTTATTTTTATTTTTATTTTTGTGTGGTTTCTATTCGGGTATTTTTTTTTCAATTTATTTAAGATGGAGTTATGGGTATCTTATTTTTTTTAAATTTAATTTATCTGTGGTTTCCATTTGTTTTTAATTATTATTATTATTTAGATAAGTTATGATGTGAGTTAGATATGTGATAGACATGTGAGTTTTATTGATTTAAAATTTATTTAGATAAACTTTAAAGATTTTTTTTTAGTTTTTTACTTTTTTTTGTTATGTTATAATATAATATATAAAATATAGGTCGATATTTACAACTTTAATAGAAAATATTATCTGATTTTTTGGGGAAGAGAAAATGAATGAAAATTTTAATATTTTTTTTTGAAAATTTGTGAGAGAGATTAGGAGGGAGAGATTATGAAATATTTTTGTTATTAAATAAATAAATCAGTTAATAGTTTTTTTTAATCTATTTTGCAAATTAAAAATCAATAATTTTGAAAAATTGATTAATTTGTCCCATTAAGTGATTTAAAATTTTGATAGATATACATAAAAAAAAAAATACATAATTATATTATTAAATCATAATTCAAATTTAGATGTTATATCTTTTTTAGATCTATAGCTAAATTCTTATCTTTTTTATTTTTTATTTTTGTGTGTAACCATAGTTTAAGGGAGAAATTGAAAAGGATATTACAATAATTATGGGAGAAGTCAAAAGGGATTGTGGGTTGGGAAAAGTCAATAAATGCTGAGGTTGGGTTGGGAGAAGTCAATAAATGCTGAGTTTTTTTTTTTTTTTAAATCAAAAAATTAGAAAATTATAATTAGGAGATTGGAGCTCCCACATGCCTTGGGGTTAAAAACCCCTTTTACTTAATATATAGTACTAGCCTATCACCCGTGCTGTGCACGAGATAATTATAGATATTTATATTTGTTTTAGATTTTTTTAATATATGAATTATATTTTTTAATATTTTTATAAAAATAATTTAACAATCTTATCACTAACCATAGTGTATGAGAGAAGTTAAAAAGGGTATTGCAGTAACTATACACAGATTGTATCTATAATTATTTGTATGAGGGGATTAAATGCTGATCAAATGATTTTGACCAAATCAATAAATGCAGGCATGTAGAAAGACATGTGGATTGAAAAAAAGTTAATAAATGCTGATCAGAGAATTTTGACCAAATTAATAAATACTGAATTTTTTTTTTAATAAAAAATTTAAAAAATTCAGATTGAGATATTGAAACTCCCACAGACCTTGAGATTAAAAATTCCATTTTATTTAACATATAGTATAGATATATATATATATATATATATCCATGCCATACGAATAATGTTTGAGGGCCCTAAAAACTGTGGCTCAAATGACTCAAATTTTTCAATTTTGATAACTTTGTTTTTTTTTTTTGTTTTTTTTTTTTACCTGATAAAAAAATTTGAGCCATTAAGAGCACCCAAATTCGGGCCCCCTAACAGTGCTGCATGCCATACTAATCTGGCAGAGAGAAAGGAAGGTAGTGCTTGGTCACTGAAAAATCTATGATCTGATTGATATCCATCGTATCTGCCTCTGCCTCTGCCAAACATGGTGGATTGCCACTAATGAAATCCAACGGTCGACTTTCCTCTGCCAAACATGGTGGATTGCCACTAATGAGATCCAACGGTCGAATTTCATGGGTGGACCCACACTGCAGGGTGACAACAACTTTTCCATTGGGATTTAAATAAATAAAAAAATAACAAAATAATAATAATATGCCGCGTTGTTGACGACACATTGGATTGAAGACACGTGGCCTTCAAAACGATGAATAAAAAAGACCAGCACAACCAGGCACTTGTGCTGATAGTTTCAAGTCAAGAATTTTAAAAGGTCGTAAAAGCCAAAAAAAAATATTGACTAATAAGTCGTTAGGTATTGATATTTTCAGCTAATTTTTTTGAGCTAAAATTTTTTTAATTTGAAATTAAAAAGTTACTTTGATTTGAATTTTTTAATTATTTTGACTTTTGTTAGAAAAAAAATAAATTAATTATAATTTAGATATAATATTTTATCTCATTAATTTATCTAACTTATTTTATTTTTATTTATTTATTTTTTTAACTTTTTTTAACTTAACTAAAATTAGTTAAACGAAGCCTAAACGACACGAACTCAAATCATATGATTAGTCCAACGCAGACGATGAAAATTCCACTACATCTGATCTACCAGAATACTGCTCAATTAAACTTTCTTTATTTCGACAAGCAAAATATTTTTTAATCAAATTCGGAGATAATTTCATGTGTTTTAGTGCCATCTTAAAATTAATGCGTGAGTTAGGGCTATTTTGGAAAGTGAATTTAAAGTCACTTCTTAACTTTTAGCCTACTTTTTTCTCTCATAAAAAAGTCAAAAAAATTTAAAAAATAACTTTTAATCATCATTTTAAAATTATTGTATTCAGGGACAGAAGTCTAGGGGCAAGTATTTAAAATTTGTTTTGAAAAACAAAAATATAGATTACAATATTAATTTATATTACATAAGAAATAAAAAAAATAACACCAATATATATGTGTGCTTTCGTATATAAATAATGTTATATGTATTAATTAGTCTACTAACTAATATATCAATTGATGATGTGGCATAATTTAATAAGTTTTTGGTATTTGTAATGTGATTAATGAGTGGGGTCAATAATAATATCACAATTAGTATTGGTATACTAATTAGTACACTAATTGATGCATGTAGTATTAACGTTCTTGTATTTATAATACATATTTTCTAATATTTACATTGAATTACAAATACATTTTTCTTATATTAATGGCATTCATGTGTAGTGGTTATTTTCTTACACAACATATTTTCTTGAAAAATACTGTTCAATGACCTTTGCATTTTATCTTTATCAATCAAGTTAAGATACAGCAAGACTATTTAAACTTCTAAAAATATATAGAGAAGGTGAGTCTATATAATTTAGAAATAATTAATAGTAAATACTAATACAGTTCCGATTCGTAGCTCGAAATTCGGAGGCTCGAATTTGGCTCGACACCAAAATGACGTCGTTTTGGTGTCTCTTTTTTTTTTTCCTTTTTTTTTTTTTTCTTCGTGTTTTCTTTGGTTCAGCTGATGTTCATCTTCTTCATTGATGTTCATCTGGTTCAAATAAATTCGGATTTATGATCTTTATTGATGTTTCAAAAATAAATTATTTCTAGATGTTCATCTTTTCATAACAACACAGATTTTCAATACAGATTCATCATCTTCACAGATCTTCAGGAACAGATTGATAATTTAGATCTTCATCATAATGAAGATTAAAAACACAGATCTGTGAAGATTTTAGATCTAATTTATCAACACAGATCTAAAAACACAGATTTTAGATCTAATTTATCAACACAGATTTTAGATCTTCACAGATCTAAAAACACAGATCTTGTGAATCTTTTAGATCTAATTTATCAACACAGATCTTCATCATAATGAACATCTTCATCATAATAAATTAAGAAGAAGAAGAAGGAAAGAAGAAAAAAAAATCAATCAAAAAAAAAAAAAAATATGGCTGCTGGGTTTTCCTTCTCCAACAAACGGAAAAATTTGGTTCTGCAGATCCCTTTCATCCTCACCGACCGCCATCATCCAGATCAAATTTTTTTTTGAACAGCTTCAGACTTTGAACATCTTCATCATCTTCATCAGCAAAATTTGGGGCGACCCTCTTCCTCCTTCCTTCTCTCTTTTCTTTTTCCTTCTCTCTTTCTCTTTCTTCGTCCCTCTCCCTCTCCCTCTCCCTCTGTCAGCTTCAGATAAAAAGAGAAAAAAAAATATAAAACGGCGTCGTTTTATAAATTCGAGCCAATCTCGAGCCAAAATTTTCGAGCTACCAGCCATTTTTCATACTAATATAATAAGAAGACTTTTTGACATCATAAGAGGGTCGACCGCCTTACTTACTACCCCCTAGGTTTATCCCCAATTGTATTAATGATGGTAGAGATGATTGGGTGGTGGTGATGGGTAGCATTGATAAGGTTTAATTTGAAAGATATGTTTTTGTTCCAATAAATATAAAAAAAAAAATATCGGGTATGTTTTTGTTCATTTTTATTTTTCATCGTACAAATTGTCAAAATAAAAAAATGTTTTTGCGGAAACATTAGAGAAAAACTTATTCATTACTGTTCCTCAAAAAACATTCACCTTACTTGTTTTTATTTTTCAAAAAATATTTTTCAGAAAATTTTACTTTATTATTTTCCGTGTTTTTTTTGTTTTTATTGAATTTTTTAATATTTTCAGTAATTTTTTTACTTTTTAGATACATCTAACATAAATACACCTAAAAAGTAAAAAAATTGTAAAAAAATATTTTAAAAATTCACTAAATACCAAAAATATAAAAAAATACAACAATTCAGTACATATTTTGTATTTTTATGTATTTATTAATTTTTTCAAATATTTTTTCACAATTTTTTTACTTTTTAGATACATCTAAGTAAGGTGCATCTAAAAAAATAAAAAAAAGTTTAAAATTTTAAAAATATTCATTAAAAACAAAAAAAAAACGAAAACCAAAAAACTCAATTTTTAAAAAATTTAATTCAGAAAACTCAAACTAAACACACTAATTACTGTTCCTTGTGTAGTTGACACATTAGCCCCCCCCAAAAAAATGCTAGATTTAATTTATTTTATGACATATTCACATTAATGTCACATCAAAATGTGAGTAATTTTTACAGTCAAAAATAGGTAAGGAATGTTTAATTATGGAAAATGTTTGGGATCCCATAAAGGAGGACCCTCATGACCCCCACTGATGTATTGACCATTGATGTATTTGAATTTTTTTTTTCTATCTCTAATAGTGACATGAATGGTCCAAATAATTTTAAGAGTTATGAAGATTGTGTTTTGTGAGGGTCTCTATTATTACTGTTTAATTATTTAACTAATTGGTTACCAAATTTGTTTAAAGTCCTTGCACGAACTTAGAATTCGACTCTCTCTCTCTCTCTTAAGTTTTTATTTATTTATTGTATTAAGTTTGTTGTATGATTTTAGTTTTGTGTTTTTAAACTTTATACATAATTAAATAGTTAATCTGATGTGTTTTTATGATATTTAGGGTCGGTTTATTTTGATGTAAAATATTTTATCCAATTTAAAAATAATATTTTCCAAATGACTTTAGTTTCCGAAATCCGTAAGTTAATTGTGGGTCACTCGGGTTGGAAAGTTCAAGAGTAGAGGGAGTCAAGTTGTGGGTCACTCGGGTTGGAAAGTTCAAGAGTAGAGGGAGTCAAGTTGTCTTGGCTAAAGACATTGAGATTTGATTTGAAAACATATTTTTTTTTGAATATTGACCAAACATCCAAAAATAAAATTAACAACCAACAAGGGTTGGTTTAGTTGGTAAGGATCGTCTCCTTCGCTCATTTGGCTTAGGTTCGAGTCCTGCTGCCGGCAGTTCTTTATTGATGGAGCGATATTGCGTAACGCTTTCCCTGGCCCTGGAATGGGGTAGCCTCCCCTCCTCTTAAACTTTTTTATGAATCAAAAAAAAAAAAAAAAAATTAACAACTATTTTTATTCATTAAATTCTTTTACACAAAAAATATTTTGGGAAGTGATTGAGACCCCCTCCAATCACTACCCCCACCACCCCCACACACATGTGGCGGGTGGTGATTGGAGGAGAAGGAAAAAAAGAATAAGAAAAAAGAAAAACTGGCCAATCATGGAGAAAGGGGGTCAAAGGGGGTGCCTCCTTGAGGGGGTCCAACTCATTTTCCAAATATTTTTTTTAAAAACATTGAAATAAACGGAACTTTAATGAAGCTATCAAAAAACAAATAAAAATGTATAACGTTATTAAGAGAAATGTTTTGCACCTTGAAAAACTTTCCCCCGAATCCCCCGAATCACTGAAACGACGTCGTTTCAGTGATTTTGAATTTTTTTTTTTCTTTTCTTTTTTTCCGCCATTGTTGACGCAGAGGGAGAGGGAGAAGAGGGAGAGGGAGAGAAAGAGAAGAGAGGGAAGAGGAAGAGGAGGTCGTCGCAGGTCGTCGCAGCTCGCCTCCGGCCGTCCGCCGGCCCGTCGCAGCTCTGCCCTGATCGTCGCAGCTCCGCCGTCCCCCTCCTCCTCCTCCTCCTCCCCTCTCCTCCCCTCCATTTCTTAGGCCCCCTCCAGTCCCCTACTCCCTCCTCCCCCCTCCTCCCTCCCCCTCCCCTCCCCTCCCCTCCCCTCCCCCTTCTTCGTCTTCTGCTTCTTCCGCTGTAAAAAAGAAAAAAAAAAAAAAGGGGATTCGGGGACCTCGGATTCGAGGTCCCAATCGCGATTGACGTTATTAATTAGTGCCCCATGATCACTTGCTATCATTCAAAAAATGATTAACAAAAATAATCAATTGGCACACTTAATCCGTCTGTGATTAAATTTATGAAAGGATTCATATGTACACCCAACATTTATAGGAAAACCAATTAACATCAATGTTAAATAGGGAAAGACACAATAGTATGTACCATAGGTTCCAATTGTTCATACGATATTTTTTTTAATTTAACTAAAAATTTGAGTAAAAGTTTGATTTGATACGATGCACTCTAACTCTTTCGTCAAATCTAGCCGGTCGACCAGCTAGAATAAATTTTCATCAAATTCATTCCAAAATCGGGACCAGTTAGAATAAATTTTCATCAAATTTATCGAAAAACCGATTGTTCAAGAGGACATCCCGGCAGATGTCCAACCCAACAGTCACCTACAAATTTGATGAAAGGATAAATGCTTTATTCATTTGATGAAAAAAGTACCACTTCCTTCATTTGATACCAAATTGATGAAACGGTTGGGGCACTGTTTTTATTAATTTTTCATCAAATATAAATTTGATGAAAGATTTGATGAAGGATTGGAGATGGTCTAACTAAAGAATAAAATGACATAATTTTATGCTTTTTGATTAAAAAAAAACTAAACGCTACATGAGGTATAAATATTTTATAAGTCATAACTAAAACAATATCAAAGCGAATTATACTAATGCTCCCTGTAGTTTGGGGCTTGTGTCACTTTACTCCTTGACTTTTCCATTGTAATATATTTGACTATAAATTTTAAATCTTGTTCCAAATAAAATTGAAGACACCGTTGCTCCATTTCAAGGACAAAGTTTTTAATTTGATAAAATATAAACTAATTTGACAAAAATAAATGTCAAAAAAATTATTTTTGAATTTAAAAAAATTATTTATACCCACCAAAGATAAAATTACATAAAAATGATAAATTTTTATATTTTTGTTTCTTTATCAAATTAATTTTGGTATGTGTTTGGATGATGATCATGTAATCAGTGGTTATTTTTGTTGATGGTAGATATTTTTGGACTTTTAATGTATAATCGATATGTTTATGAAATGTTTTTAGTTTTAGATTTTTTAATTTAATGGATTGGTTTAATAATAATATCAAATTTGTCGTCATATTTGACTTTTGAAAAAATAAAAACTAATTTAATGAAAATAAATATAAAAAAAAATTATTTATACTTTTTCAAAAAATAAAATTATATAAAAATGATGTATTTTTTATTTTTTCACCAATTTAATTTTTAATGTTTTAGAAAAATGAAAATAGATTATGAAAAGCAAACCAAATAGAATTTTAGAACCAATAAAGTTTCAGCATTATTTATTAAAAAAAAGTCATTACATTTCAAACAACATGTAAGTTAACCAACACAAAATAAGTTATATGACGACTTTGTTCTTGAAATAAATCTTTTGCAAAGAAACATTTTTTATTATCCTTATTTGAAATACGATTTAACATTTAGGATTAAAATTATTTTAGGATAAAAAAAGGAGAAGAAGATTAAATTTCAAAGCTTGTGCATGTCGACTAATTCATTTGGGAAACAACGTGCCAAGTCGCAGTGTTTCTTCCAAGTAAAACTAGATGCTCATTTTTCTTTCTATCATTTTTCCTTCCTCAGTAACAATTTGATGACGAAAATGTCTTCTTATGCTATGATAATCCTATTTTATTGACATATTGCTGTTAACTATATAATTTGTTATCACTATCCAAAATAATAATAATAATAAAAAAGATAATTTGGCAGTGGCACGTGTCATTATGTGTTATATGTGGTGTTTTATTAGTTGGCATTATCACGTGAATAATATCACATGGTATTCTAAAACTAGTTAATAATTATTTATTAAAAATAAACATGAATGGTAAGATCTATTAAATTAAGAGTCAGACTTTTCTTTAGGCTAAGATCGAATTGGAGCGTGCTGTTAGGCCCATGGAGGCCCATCAAGGATCGTGTTTCGATGATCCGAAACGTTTAATGTGTAGTACTTGTTGAGTACTTCATCCATACAAAAAATCACATTAATCAGATATTGACAACCACTTGATCAAAATATATTTATGTCAAATGTAGATATGATTTAAAAAAAAATTGTTGACAGAAATCTAATTCGATTAAATAGTTATTGATATCCGATCAATATCATTTTTTACAATAATGAAATAATTGACAAGTTCTATACATTAAATGGTTTGGATTATCCAAACAAGACCCGTGGTAGGCACCATGGGCCCAAATAGCACGGTCCATTTGAGAGAATATAATTCCTTAAATTAATGTAAATAATGACACATAACATGATATAACAAAATTTGTGTATTTGGAAAGATTAAATTTTGGCAAAAAAGATATTCACACACTTCAATTTCTCACTATTTTTTACCATTTTTTTTTTTTTTGGTAATAGTCATTTCCATACTTTTTAATTCTTTTTACTTCATATTTTAATTAAACAGTCACCGAAGAAGTCCCTTTTCAAACTAAAATTTAAATTTCTTTTATATTAAAAAAATAGTCCAACAACATTATTGTTGAATTTATTTGAAGATAAGCATCATTTAGTGTTGATATGTGGTGGAAGATGTCAAGTTGAGGGAAGGTTCCAAACCAACCACATTTAAGTGCCTTCGGCTCTAAACGAGCACCCTAAGTAAAGGGTTTTCTGACTTGTCAAATCCAAAAACCCAATTGACTCTGCCCCTTTTAAAACGCCATGGAAGTGTTGCTCTCGATGAGGTAGGTCATTTCCCACAATGGCCACACGGAGTCAAATAAAATCACTATTATTATGTTAAAAAATTTATTCAGTGTGTTTGGTTTAAATTTTTTGGATTAAATTTTTTAAAAATTAATTTTTTTGATTTTTGTATTTTTTTATTTTTAGTGAATATTTTTTAAATTTTAAATATTTTTTTTACGTTTTTAGATGCACCTTACTTAGATGTATCTAAAAAGTAAAAAACTTGTGAAAAAATATTTTAAAAAATTAATAAATACATAAAAATACAAAAATTGTACTGAATTTTTGTATTTTTTTTATATTTTTGGTATTTAGTGAATTTTTAAAAGATTTTTTTTTACAATTTTTTTACTTTTTAGGTGTATTTATGTTAGGTGTGTCTAAAAAGTAAAAAAATTGCTTAAAATATTAAAAAAATTCAGTAAAAACAAAAAAATACAGAAAATAAGAAAGTAAAATTTTCTAAAAAATATTTTTTGAAAAGTGGAAACAAGCAAGGTATTATTCTAAAACTTCTTGTTGGTGGACATTAGACACTAGTATATGCTAAAACTTTTTAAACATCATCATTACAACAAACTTGTTAAACTAAGTCCGATTGAATTTGGAACACATGTTTAGATTCAAACCACTTGAACCAAATAATCCTTTAAATCAAAATCATTAGTATTGAATAAGAAAAGATGCATCACTTAATTAGATTCATAAATATATATAATTGTACCTTGTAAATATACATGTCTGTGTGTATGTTGTAATGCCAAGTTCACAAAATCACGTTATTTTTTTTGTTATTTTCTTTTTAAGTACATCGAATGTCATGATTTGAAAAAGAAAGTTTTCAACACCAATTAAATTTGATCATTTTTACACTTTTTATGTAAATTACAAAATAAGCTCTACATATATACACTAATTTATATCGAAAATAATAATAATTGTCCCATTATTTTGTTGTGTATAGAAAATTTACTCAAAATGTTTGTTGTATAAGTCCATATGGCTTGTGAAAAAACCAATAAAATTCATACCTTTGGAAAATTTTATTATTCTTAGAAAAATGATTTGAACCCCACAGGAGAGACACTCCCACGACCCCCTTTAGTTGTGATTGGCCAGTTAGTTTTTTTTTTTTTTTCCTCCTCCAATCACTAGCCCCACGTGTGTGTGGGGTGGTGGGAGTGGTGATTGGAGGGGGTCTCAATCACTATTGTTATTCTTATCACAAATGACTTAAAGGTCAATTAGTGATTTTTATTGAATTTCAATCTTACGTATATGTATTATTTCAAACAATTTTATCTACTTCAACAATTAATAAAAACTTTACAATAGAATGAATGAAATAATAGTTAAAATTATTGGAAAATCAGATTTTAAATGTTGCCATATATTTAGAGTTTATAATGGAATTATTTGTTATAGTTTAAAGGAGTTAATTATAACATATTTTAATTTGAGAATGTGTGTCTGTTTGGTATAAATTTAGCTTATTACTTATTAGATATAAATAACTTAAATAAGTTGAAAAAAAATTTATTAGAAAGAAATAGTAAATTAAAAAAAAAACTTATTATTTAGAAGTTAAGAGAGCGATACTTTTAATTTTTACTTTTTAATTATCAATTTTTAATTTATAAAAAATTGCATAAAAAATACAAAATATAAATTTGTGTTGAGAAAACTACGTCCAAAATCTCCATTATTTTCTCTTGAATTTTAGTTGTCAATACTATAATGACCCGTTTGTCAAGAATAGTGACCCGTTTGTCAAGAAAGACCTCGTCCGAAAAAGGTTTTGCACACACTAATAGGCTTTAAATGTTAACCAAAAATGTTTGGAACCTCAAAATTAAGGATTCTTGTATCTCTTAAAATGATGTAGACCTAATTATGTGTTTTTATTTTTTATTTTTCTTTTCTTCCCGAACTAATCACAATGAATAGGATTGTGAAATTGTATTTTTTTGATAGTCTATAACATTATAAAAATGTTAACTTATAATCATCAATATTTATTTTATTTTTTGATAAGTCTAAGGTTAATTTATTTTCCATAACTAATTAGAGAGGACACCCTTTGCATTTATAAATCTCAATTTCTCAATCTTATGGTAGTTATATATGTCAGATACACACTTATGTTTTTCTTCTAAAGTTCATACAGAAATTATACTTATAGTATAGTTAGTTCCTATATATATATATACACATCCACATACACATAACTGCAGATTAACCTCTCTCCTCGCCTTTCATTTCGGAAACGTTTCACAGAAATATAGAGAGAGAAAATTATACTTTTTTTAGAGAGAGAAGCAAAAATCACCCGTACCCCTAACTCAGCCGCCGCTGCCAACAGACAAAGCAACGGTTTTGATGTCCACCGGTGTCGCCACCACCGCCAACGCCAGCGCCAGTCCCAGACTACACACCGCCGCGCATCGCCGCCGCGTCGGAGATTTCATGGATTGCGAGAAATCATCAGATTGTTATTTATTAAACGGAGTAGATTACGATTACGATTACGATTACGACCACAATGACCACCGGGTGATTCGGTACTTGTGGTTGCTGAGGAAGATGGAGGTGATGAGGGGGTTAACGATTGCGCAGTGTTTAGTTTCGGGGAGGAATGTGGGCCGGACGATCTTCGCGGCGTTGATGATGATGATGGTGGTTTCGGTGTTTGTGAAGGTCTCGTTCATTGTGGGTGGTGGGAATGTGGAGGAGGGGGTGAGTTGGAAGAGGAGAGAAAATAATGGGTTTTTGATTCGCCAGATGTTTAACGCTGATTCGTCGATGGCTCAGAGAGTTGTGTTTGGAGATATGGAGGAATCATCGTCATCGTCGTCGTCGTCTGGTTCTGTCATGTCTAAGCGGTTATTGGAGAAATACCCAGTAAGTGTTTTCTATTACTTTTAGTTCAATTTAGCAAATACTTAGTATGAGGCCTAATTTAATTGAAGATTTTTGATGACCCAGATATGAAAATTCAAATTACTGTTACATTGCTCTGTTTTCTCAGAAACCAAGCAGTAATTTAATCGAAAATTCAAATTGCTTTTACATTCCTCTGTTTTCTCAGTAACCAAACAGGGGATCAGGGATGTCTTGCATGCCTTCTAGTTCTTACAAATAAGAAGCAAATGAATTTTAATTGGAAAATTTTCATTTTTTTTTTTTTTGGTTTTAAAAAAAATATCTTTATAACAAAATAAATTTTTAATCTTATCAATTTAAATCTTAAAATTAAAAAAAAAAATACTTTAATTATTAAATTCAATGAAAAAGAATATTTTAAATATTTTATATACATTTATATCGAATTTAATGATTTAAATACAAATTTTTTGTCAACTTGACTGAAATAGAGTAATAATTTAAATTAAAAGTAAACTAAAATATTAAAATTTAAATTGATAAGATTAAAAATTTAAATTTATTTTATTACCGGAGTTAAATTCTGAATTTTTTTTAAAAAAATTCATATTTCATTAGTTACCGATTTTCGTTTAATTTTTTTTTTTTTAAATATTTTTCACAAAAACTTGACTTTGAAATGTGAACGATTCGTTTCGTTCTGTGTTCTATGTTTTTGAGCCAAAAAGTAGTAGTGGTGGGGCGGCCAAAACGTGTGCAATTTTTTTTTCGTCTTTTGCGAGTTTGGCGTTGACCATCATCAACATCATTGAGTGGTTGACTACACGTATTAATACCAGAAATTATGAGTCGGGAAATACTTATGTGGTAACACACATATTATTTTTAAATACAATTAATTTGACTTCCGTCTTTTATATGACGGTGTAAAAAAAAAAAAAAAATATATATATATATATTTTATTATTTTTTCAGTGTGTTCCTCTATTTTAGAGTCTACATCATGATATTATTTTATTTTTATCATGATATTATTGTATTTTTAAAATCTCAATATTACAGTACTACATTCATTTATACTGTGTTTGGTTGAGGGATTTGGAAAAGAAAATGGAAATGGTAGATGAAATGTGAAAAAAATATACATACATTTCACATAGTTTCACACACCTTTTCCTTTCCTTTTCTAAATTCCTCCCCAAATACTCCAACCAAACACAGCGTTAGAGTGGACTGTGACTTAAAAAATAGTAAGTTTGTATTGAACAATAGCTTACTTTTTCTCCAATTGAATCAAAATTTTAATATGTACTTAAGTGCATTTTGTTTGAAAAATTCAAATTTGATTATGGTGTCGAAAGAATAAGAAAAAATTAGGAAATAGTGAAGGTTTTTCTGTTTTGAACGTGTTCATCCATTTTTGAGTCCCATCTAAGATGAATGCAGTGTTTTCTCGGAAAATTTCTATATTCTAACATTTATGGTTAATAGTTACTTGTTTGGGTTATACAATATATTACTCATGGGCTGCTAATGATACCTGGGTCAAGATGGGTTACTTTTCCTCCTTTCATTGATAAAACTATGTTTTTTTTTTTTTTTTGTGTGTGTGTGTGTGGCTTTTTTTCCAGTTTCCAGTCAGCTTAGGAGTTCTATTTTGTATATTTGTTTTCAGACACCAGAAATTTGGATGAAACCAAACAGCGATAGCTATCAACAGTGCACCACTCGGCCCAGGAATCGAATAAGTATGGTCCACTTCTCCATTTCTCTGTTCTTCAAGCAATTTTTACTCAAATCATTCGTTTTCTAATATATGCATTAAATTGTTTTAGGGACGGGTTCTGCAACCAACGGTTATATTTTAGTTCATGCCAATGGTGGATTGAATCAAATGAGAACAGGGGTAAGCTTCCAATATTAGCTCATTTTACATATTTGATTATGTTCACCTACTATATTTTCTGAGTTTCGAGATTTTTAGTTTTGTCTTTAGCTGAAATTTGAAGTTGATTCATATGCAGATATGTGATATGGTTGCTGTTGCAAAGATTATGAATGCCACATTGGTTCTTCCTTCTCTTGATCATGACTCTTTCTGGACTGATCCAAGGTACTGTTTGTTTCCCTCTCCACGTGTTTTGCTGAGATTCACATATATATTTTTCAAAAATGCTTTAAACCACTAATTAGTGGTGGCTCTAACCCACTGCCACATCTGTTTTGTGCCTTGGTTTTTGTTTTTGTTTTTTTTTTTCAATTGCCACCTCACTAGTGGTGGAGTTAGTGATGATAAATTAGTGGTATGTAGCATTGCTCTATATTTTTTTGCATACATATGAGTCCGGAGAGGGGTCTTTGTGCCTAAGATGCAGCAGGGAGTATTGATAACCACACGATTGATCATATTTGTCTTTACAAAATGGATAGTTTATTCTTAAAATTACATTTTGGGTCTATTATGTAAGAAAAATGTGATCTGATCAGATGCTATCAATCAACTTAAGTTTTTACATGAATGATGATCTAGTGGGCTAGACTCAGTTAGCTGCTATTAGCTTTTTTACTCTTGATATGATGTTTCAATAATTTCCACTACTTTTGGTGCAGTGGTTTTAAAGATGTTTTTGATTGGAAGCGCTTCATTGAAGTATTGAAAGATGACATTGAGATAGTTGAATCTTTGCCACCAAGCCATGCATCAATCAAGCCCCTTCTTAAGGCTCCAATTTCCTGGTCCAAGGTCTGCAAATAATGTCTATACTCTCTTCAATTGTATCCATTTTGCTTTCTTTAAATGCGTCTCAATCTTAGATGCTTCACATACAGGCTAGTTACTACAGAAGAGAGATGGTTCAGTTGCTGAAACACTATAAGGTGATCAAGTTCACCCATACTGATTCTCGCCTTGCCAATAATGGTGTTGCAACCTCTATACAGAGGCTCAGGTGTCGCGCCAACTATGAGGCTCTCCGATACACATCAGAGATTGAGGAGCTTGGGCTCAAACTGGTTGATAGACTTAGGAATAATGGCCATCCCTATGTTGCCCTCCACTTAAGGTTATACACATATCTAACAGAAATGAATTAGTCACTTACTGGTAACTATGGACTAACTCAGTAGACTAAACTTATTTGCAGATATGAGAAAGATATGCTTGCATTCACCGGATGCAGCCACAATCTTACTGCAGTAGAGGCTGAGGAGCTTCGTGTCATGAGGTATGGTGTCCAGCATTGGAAGGAGAAAGAGATAAACAGCAAACGACGACGAGTCCAAGGGGGGTGTCCGATGTCCCCAAGGGAGGCAGCCCTATTCCTCAAGGCCATGGGGTACCCGCCCTCTACGAAAATATACATTGTTGCAGGGGAAATTTATGGCAATAACAGCATGGCAGCGTTTCGTTCAGAGTACCCAAACGTCTTCTCTCACTCCACTCTTGCAACCGAAGAAGAGCTGCAGCCTTTCAAGCAGTATCAGAATCGTCTTGCTGCCTTGGATTATATCATGGCACTAGAAAGTGATGTTTTTGTTTACACATATGATGGGAACATGGCAAAGGTGGTGCAAGGGCACAGACGGTTTGAAGGATTTCGAAAGACCATAAACCCCGACAGGTGCATTGTCTTAGGCTCTTTTCTATTGGTACTTCCACCATTAAATTGTAAGTTAGATTACTAATATTTGACATTTTTTCATTTTCAGAAAAATTTTTGTTAGATTGATTGATCATTTGGATGAGGGTGCAATGTCTTGGGAAGAGTTTTCTTCAGAGGTTAAGAGGTTGCACTCGGATAGACTTGGAGCACCATATCTTAGACTGCCGGGAGAATCACCAAGGCTAGAGGAGAATTTTTATGCAAATCCTTTTCCTGGTTGTGTCTGTAATAGTTCTCAGGAGCAACTTGATCATAGACCAAATCTATGGGCTGCTTCACAAAGATAGTGTTTTAGTTTTAGTTAGAAATACAAATTTGGCCTCTTCTGTTAAGTATACAAAACCCCATGCGTTGAAGGTGGCAAATATGGGTTTTCAAAAGAAACTGCATTTTTCAGAATTCAGGAGCGGTGATGGCCTCCAACAGGGCGGAGGAGAGTCTTGAGGTTAATTTGATTGTTCCAGAAGCAAGTTTCAGTTTTGATGTACAAAAGAACATACATGCGAAGAAGTAGAGAAGGTTATAGATCATTGATAATAATGCACACAGGTCAGTTACAAAGCATAGTGAAACTCTCCATGTGAATGTGGAGTACTTCCAAGTTCATAATCTATTCATTATTCTTTCTTCGATTGTCAAAATTCATTTGTTAAATAAGGCTTTCTCACAAAGTTGGATGTAATATTTGATTACATATCATAATAGAAAGTTCTTCCACATTTGTCAAAATTATTTTCTCTTGTCACGATTTATACGTTGCTCAAAATGTTGTTCAAAATGAGAGATGGTTTGTCTAGTAAGAAATTGTGATGGTGGCTTTGAATCTTCCTTTTCCTCTCTTACACTTTCTTTATGTGAAAATGCAGCATTTGGGGTGTTTATAGATCAGGTTTAGCGACCATGTTGAGAAACAAACATGTTTGGTGTCTCAATATCGACTTATCCAACATCTTAGTTTTAGGTTTTTATACCCCAAATTTACTCCACTTCTTCTTCTACTAGTATTTTGTGTGTGCATAACGTAGATCAGGTTTCTAAAATGGTGTGCATAATGCAGCTAGACAATAAGAGTTCCGCTTCATTACATCCACGAGACAAATTGTTAAAAGCGACAAAATAACGAGCCCTTGAAACATTCATTTCATCGAAACAAAGAGCCAAGATGTTCAACCTCATCCAACAACAAACTACTTTTTCTTGCACATAAGTAAACTAAATTATCATGCATCACTGTCAAGAACAAAACAAAAGCAAAATAGATGACAAAGTATGCAACTAAATTAGGAAATCACTCAATCACAAACCCCCAAAAAAACTAGAAAATCACTCAATGGGTAACAATACTTCATTAGTCCTAAAAGCAGGCAAAGTCCAAGGAGGGTTGTACCTAGCCACCAAGAACTCCCCAATCACCTTATACCCATCTCTCTCCAACCCTCTCCTCAGGTCCTCCACTTTCTTCACCACCACCTCCTCCGTCGCCACGCCACCAAACTTCACCACCCCATACTTCCTCTCCCCCTCCTCCCTAATCACCACCCTCTCGTCCACCGGCCTCGGCGCCTCCTCTGCCTTCCTATACTTCTCCGGCAATATAAACTGCATAGTCATCATCTTCTTCTCCTTATCCTCCACTTCCTTCGTCACCACCGGAGCTGTCATCGGAATCTTCTCCGGCGACGATTGGGTTATCACCGGAGCTGTCATTGCGATCTTCTCCGGCGTGGAATTCTGGGGATTTCCAACAGCGCCGATGTAATTGGCGAGGATCATAAAACCGCCGTCTTTGTCGCCTTTGAAGTGGGTTGGATCGTATGTGACCTCGGCGATCACTGAGGGAGAGTATTTGCGGATCTCGTAGTCGTCGGTGGATTTGATGAGTTCGAATTTGGGGGTTTCGACAGCGATTTTCCCGAAAACTAAGCCCATTTTTGAGGAATTTGGATGTTTTGAGAGATGGGTTTTGTGATTAAGGATTGGATTTTGGTGTGTGAGCTATGAATTGTGGTGGGTTTTATAGAGGAGAGTGGATGAGTTGCGTTTGGATTTGGGGTGAAACTTTTTTCGAATTGCAGAAGTGGAATTGAGAAAGAACACATACTTGGGCAAAGAGTTTCGATGAGCGGCGGGAAATAAGGGATCGATACGTGGACTTCATTTTCCCACGGTTCACTCATTAGCTCCTAGTTTAATTTGTGAAGGAAAAAAATAATATTTGTAACTATTTCCTAATATAACACTTGATTTGTTTGCGCCTAAAACATATGTTTTACGGATATTTTCTTTTAAAATAAATATTTTTATACGTTTGAGAGTGGTGGTTGTAACAGTGAAACGAAAGTGAAAGTAAAGATGGAGTGGCGGTAGTGAAACGAAAGTAAAGATGAAAGAGGTGGCATGGTGGTGGAGCGGTGGCGACGGTAATGGTAGCGATGGCTTTGATGATGGTGCGAGGTGATATTAACAAAATTTGATTCTAAAAAATATTTTTTATATTTTAAAAGTTGAAAATATTTTTTTACTCAAATAGATTTATTTTTCATTGATTATGTAAATATTTTTTTTATTAATTTATGTTTTTTATCGTATCAAATATCAAAAAAATAAATAAAATATCTTCCTCCTAAACAAATCAGGTATAAATTTTTATTTAAGTTTAAATTCAAATACAACTTGTTTTTTTGCAAGCACAAACGTGAAACATGAGTAGAATGGATGGCTATAATCCTTGCCCAAATTCAATGTACAATTTTTAATTATATAATATGATAATAAATATAGAAATATGAAAATCTCAAATTAAGATTATATGGTTTACCATTGAAAGTAAAAAAATTGTTGAAATGAAAAATGCCCGTATTCGCTTTTTCCAGTGACACTTTGGACTGTCACAAAACTAAAGTTTTTGTGATATAAATTCAATATTAATATGAATAACTCAAACACGATTTAATTATTTTAGAAGCAAAAGAATTGTTATGATTAGTTTTGATCTCATTATCCCTTTAAATTAGATTAGAGCATGGATGTTTAATATAATCATTCACATAAATAATGATTATTAATATTTGGGTTAATTACACTAATAGTCCCTATAGTTTGGGACTTGTGTCACTTTGGTCCCTGACTTTTCAATTGTGACACATTTGACCCTGAATTTTGAATCTTGTTCCAAATAAGGACAATTGAAAATATTATTAGATTTTTCAAGGGTAAAATCGTCAATTTGATAAAATATAAACTAATTTGACAAAAAGAAATGTCAAAAAAATATTTTTAATTTTTTTAAAATTATTTTTATCCACCAATGATAAAATTATGTAAAATTAATGAAAATTACATGATTAATTTTTTAAAATTAATTTTATATGATCATCATCCAAACACATAATAAAAAATAATTTGGTAAAAAAAAAAAAATAAATGTCTAAAAGATTTATCAATTTTACATAATTTTATTTTTAGTAGGTAGAAATAATTTTTAAAAATTCAAAAATATTTGTTTGAGATTTATTTTTGTCAAATTAGTTTATATTTTATCAAATTGACAATTTTACCCTTGAAAAATCTAATTATATATTCAATTGTCCTTATTTGGAACAAGATTCAAAATTCGGGGTCAAATTTGTCACAATTGAAAAGTCAGGGACCAAAGTGACACAAGCCCCAAACTATAGGGACTATTTGTGTAATTTGCCCTTAATATTTTTTAGAAAAGATAAGGGCGAATTACATTAGCAGTCCCTATAGTTTGAGATTCGTGTCAGTTTGGTCATTGACTTTTCAATTGTGACACATTTGACCATGAATTTTGAATCTTGTTCCAAATAAGGACAATTGAAGATACCATTGCTTAATTTTAAGGGCAAAATCGTCAATTTGATAAAATATAAACTAATTTGACAAAAATAAATGTCAAAAAAATATTTTTAAATTTTTAAAAATTATTTCTATCAATCAAAGATAAAATCATGTAAAATTGATAAATTTTTTACACATTTATTTTACAAAATTAATTTTTATTATGTGTTTGAATGATGACCATGTAATGGGTGGTTGTTAGGATTATAATGTGTAATCGATATATTTAATATGTGAAATGTTTTTAGTTTTGGATTTTTGATTTAATGGATTGGTTTAATAATGATATTAAAATTGTCACCATATTTGACTTTTGAAAAAATAGAAACTAATTTAATGAAAATAAAAATTACCCATTACATGATCATCGTCCAAACACATAGTAAAAATTAATTTGATATAAATAAATAAATAAATATATAAATTTCTAAAAGATTTATCAATTTTACCTAATTTTATTTTTAGTGGGTAAAAATAATTTTCAAATATTCAAAAATATTTTTTTGACATTTATTTTTACCAAGTATCACTTTCAAATCACTGACTTAGTCCTCATTAACTCATCTTTGCTCTTTGCCCCCTAATGTGAATGTAAATACAACTTAGGTTCACATTAGGAATACATCATATGAATCTTGTCTAAGTTTGACTTAGACATCCATGACCAGAGGCATCGTGTTTAGCTCGTCTAAACAGAACACTTAAGGCTTAACCTTAGTGCACCGACAGTACCACCTATCTCGGATTTTCGTACAAATTAGCCAGATCATGGTTAGTTTTGTCTTGTTTCTCATTGAAACATCACTTTAACTTAGTTTAGCTCTACTTTCCCTACAAGCCTAAGTTAAACGCAAAGTTCCTCGTTGGAACATCCCTTAGTTTCAACTTTACCTTTTTGGCAAGCCTAAGATAGCTCGGCTCAGGGGTCGTTCCTTTGATTTCATTTCAATGGTCATTCCCTTTGATTTATTCTTAACTTTGGCTGAGGTTATTGACATCATTAGAGCGAGCTCCAAATTTTGTCAAGCCACGTTCCAAGGCCTCGACAATATCTTATCGTCAAGATCTTCTAATCTCAGGTAAGCTTTGTTTTATCTCAACTCTGTTCGCCTCCGGTAAGTTCTGATTTTTCCAAAATTGTTCACCTAGAGCGAACTCCTTTCATATTGGATCTGCCAACCTAGGCTAAGGCCTTCTCCTCTTGAATCTGTACACTTAAGTTAAGCTCTTGTCTTCTTGAACCTACTTATCTAGGTCAAGATCTTATTTTTTGGGATTTAGGATCTGGGATCTGCTCCTTAGGCTGAGCTCTTGTCTTTTCGGACCTAGTCATCTAAGCCGAGATTTTGTCTTCTGAGATCTGGGATCTGTTCACTTAGGCTGAGCTCTTGTCTTCTCGGACCTAGTCATCTAGGCCAAGATCTTGTCTTTTAGGATCTGTGATCTGCTTCACCTAGGCCATGCTTTTACATTTAGGATCTGCTTCACCTTGGCCATGCTCTTTTATCCTGGATCTACTTCACGGCCATGCTCTTCCATCTTGGATCTACTTCACCTAGGCGATGTCTTTTCTTCTCTTTCTTATAAGTGTTGGATGTTTGCCTTTCATAATTGCTTTGTGTATGCTTTGTTATTTTCTTTGTCTTGTATGTTTCCGTACTTAGACTTCTTCTTATCCTTCAAAGTTTGACAACCTGGTTGCTTACCTCGGATCAAAATACCTCGGGTATAGCACTGGTAAATTATCTTGGATTGATCATCTTGGATTTAGCTTAGTGATCAACCATATCGGGTAATATATCTCGGATAGTATCTCTATCAATTATCTCGGATAACTTCAACTTATAAACTTTTTCTAAACTTTTTTTTCAAGTGTTATACTTATTCATGCTTCCTGCTCCCTAATGTAAACCTAAGTATCACTTATGCTCCCATTAAGGATGCATCGCCTGGTTCTTGCCTAAGTCTAACTTTGACGTCCATGATCGAGGTCATCGCGTTTGGCTTGCCCAAACTAAACACTTAAGGCTTGACCTCAGTGTACCGAGAGTACTTTTTATCTTGGTTTTTCACACAAACCGATCAAAACATGGCTAGTTTCGCTTTGTTTCACATTGAAACATCGCCTTGTACTTAATTGTACTTAGTTCAACTCTACCATCACAACAAGTCTAAGTTAATCGCCTTGTTCACTACGGGAACATCGCCTTAAGACTTTCTCAGTCTTGGCGTATTTTTTCCGCGCCATTAGTTATTCCATATTCTTTAGGAGAGTCTTTGCAAGTGATTGCCAGAGTGGGCAATTATCATCCAAGCCATTCTTAAAAGATACGACTGTGAGTTCCCGGTTACAAGCCGAAATCCAGTTGTAAACCTTATAGTACCTCTTGGCGTAGGCCCTAAGACCTTTGCCATCGTTGATCTTTAACGCCAATAGGGAGTCTACCCTCAGTGGTTGCAATCTGTTTGTAATAAACTTGGCTACAAACATCTCGGCTAGACCTTCCCAACTTTTTAACATCCTTTCGTAGTTTGTGGAACCAATCTGATGTTATTTCCCCATGATGATGGAACACCTTGCACAATAGTTGCTCATTCCCACTCCGCAAAGCCATTGAACTTAAGTATAATCTGACATGAAAGTTTGAGTCAGACTTACCATCATAGATTTGAAACCTTGGTATGCTAAACCTTCTCAGTGCTTCGAACGCATCCAACTCCACGAGAATGGCGTCTTTGGTTGGGTGTTGGATGTGATCTCGGTATTGTATCTCTTCCTTTGGAGGTAAGTTCTCAGGTCCTCCTTCGTTCGTCTGGGGCTTTTTCGGCGTGCTGCTTCCTATGTTAGGATGTGTTCTTTTTGACTTCTCCACGTCCTCTGCATTGTCAAAACAAAGGCCTTGCCCTTGGATCTGCCGAGATCCCCTGACATATGTTCCTTTGGTCTGTGGTGTCCTCTATGATTTCCCTTGCCATAACTCTGTTTGCTCGACATCCCATGATTGCCGATGTGAATTTCCCTGTCTCTTAACATGCTATGGAACAGTTGGTGCTACCTTTTGTCCTCCCTTTTAGACATCGGCTTTGGCTGCTGGTGCCGGTGTATCTTGCAAGGGAAACGCTGGTTGCATCATGTTGTTCTGCATCATGAAGTTGACCAATGTCTGTAAGTTTGTCAACTTGTTCGCCATGTCCTTCAGTTCCTCATCTCTTTTCAAGCACCTATCCTTTCATACCTGGAGATCGCCTTCGTGGTAGTACTCATCTCGACTACCCTTCTTGTTTCCATTTCAGCCCTTGGTGACATTATTTGCCTCGGGGTCAACCTTCTGTACTTCTTTGTTATTATTCCCTCCTCCAGTATTAGGACCCATGTGTTCCTCCTCCTCACTATAAATATCATCCCCAATTCTCATTTCCTGTCCGTTATTGGCCATCTATTCTATACTAAGTTTCCACAGACAGCACTAAATTGTGGGTGTTGATTTTTGACCTCACAACCAAGCAGGGAACTTAGCTAGAGAGCATGCGACAGAATAGATTAAGCCAGCACCTGCGCACAAGAAGACAAAAAATACCGTGGTAGCTCGTCCACCCTAGGGTACTTTGACGATCAAATCAATCAACTTATCTCTCAAAGATATCAAACAAGTATCACAAATCTCAATTAAAGCGTCACAAATAAAAGTATGTCATAGGGGTGCCTCACTTTTATAATGATCAGTGTCCAACTTCCCCTAAAAGTCTTACTTCATGGGACTCTATCCTTTACAAAGATAACATCTATCACAACTCACACTATTCAAATTAAGATGAACTTCCTTAGGAGTCCCACCTCTATCCAAACAGGTAGCTTAATGTCATCTAGGACTCTTGTCCTTTATCTGAATATCTCAAATTCTGGCATTACCGCATTGAATCTCGGCAACACCCTAATCACCTCAGGAAACATGACTCACCCACATAGCACATCGGCCGACATCTTGAAGGCACCTTGGCCATGTGGCATCATTCTTAAAATACTTCCCAACAATATGAATAACACAAATATGATTTAATTACTTTGGAAGCAAAAGAATTATTATGATTAGTTTTGATCTTATTATCCCTTTAAATTAGATTAGAGCACGGATGTTTAATATAATCATTCACATAAATAATGATTATTAATATTTTTTAGAAAAAAATAATGGAATTTTTATGAACTTGAATCAAATAAATTATCCTTTTAATTTTCAATGAATGGAAGTAAATAAACTAGAATACCACATAGTCAAGTCAAGTTACTATCGCTATTTGATAATGTTTAATGATTTGTTCATTATATTCATTTTCATTGAATCATGTAATTATTAAATTCAACATGAAATTTTCAAAAAAGATCACTAAATTTTCAAAAAACACGATAATTACTCATGCAATAACGGGCCTTAAGCCCTAACTATTTAGGCGGGCCTGATCACTAGGCCCAATGGATCTCTTCAACACACAATCCAACCCAAACATTTCCTATCAGAATCACAAAACTAGGGCTCCATAAATCGCGATCCCCTTCTCTTTTTATATCAGCCTTCACAGTTTTCTTCTCCATTATCTCTCTCAAACCACGCAGTCCCAATTCGAATCTACCTCTTCCGACAACAAAAGCTTCAGTGTTTCTACGAATTAACATTATTTGCTTCTTCATATCACTTGTATTGTGTAAAAAATTTCAATCTTTATCATATATACTATGATCTTATGTATTTTAACTGCTTATTTTATGCTTTATGTGTTTGTTACTTTGTTATTTGTTTTGCTTTGATTTCTGCTTCAGAAATCTATGGATATAGCTCTCTCTCTCTGTCTGGCTTGGCTGCTCTGTCAATTTTTTTTTAACTACTAAATTTTTTTGTTTTGCTCAATTGTGTTTTTTGGATAGGATCAATGATGATTTATAAAAACTGCATTATTTATTTGTAATTCCCTTTAAAGGGATTGAAGATATTCATATTCTTCTGAGATCCATTTACCACTTGTTTTTGGTTTATTAGTGTTTATGTGTTTTTTTATGGAAGCTATGGATTTATGTAAGCATCGGTGATGAGTAACCTTTTGTTATCCTTGCACTTTGATTGCTAGTGAAGAAAACTATGGGGACTGTTGACTCTGAGCTGCTTTTCATTTTATCATGTTCTGTTTTCTCCTATATTCTCTATAGGTTTTGTTTTCAACTTCATTATTATTCCACTTTTAAATGTAATAGGTTTTGTATGATGCTTTTCATTTGATGATATGAACCACTCCAATGGCCAATCTAACATTAAAGAATACATTTGAAAACCTTCAAATGTATATTTGTTTGAGTAAAACAATATACATTTGAATGGTTTCTGTAGTATTATTGTTTGGGTAAAACCTTCACCAAAAACAATATAGCTTTGCAAATTTTAAGTAAACATTTGAGCCCCTTGGTTTTATCAAAAATTTTAGGGTAGGATCAAGGTGTGGATGTGTTCTTTTTTAGATGGTAAGGTGTGAATGTGTTTGAGATGCTTTAGATTGTGTTTGATTCATGAATTTTAGGAGTAATTTGTAAAAAAGAAAGAAAGAAAAAGTAGATCCAATATAATTATATTTTATGTATATGTATAGGAGAGAAATATTCGCCCCACTCCGTACCTCCTTGCTTTATGCTCGCCGCACTCTGTTAGAACTTTGTCGTACTGTAAACAGAACAAAGGTGAGTTACCCCGATGTGTGGGGTTTGCTGGAAACCCCTCCGACGGTCAAGTTAGCTTTCTTGGAGAAGAGAGAAGGTAGAGCACTGTAGAGAGAGAGAGAGAGAGTTTTAGATTGCTTACCACCAACGTCTGCATGCTCCTCCTTTTCAAGGCTGGCTATGCAGCCTCAGAGATTGTGGGCGCACTACCTCTGCTGTCCTTCTCTGGATAGGCAGCTATGCACTCCTCTACATTTCTTACACATGTAGAGACCAAAACCTCCAAACAGTGTTTGTCGTACTGCCAAGGTATTGACGCATACCAAGAGTGGATTCCCCTATTCTCATCATTGGTCCACGTGGAATATTGAACCATGCTATTACTTGGTGAAACATAAACATTACGTTGGATAGCTACTACTGAGCAAAGCCAAACCGGTCTATCAGAATCGGTTGGATGCAGGGCACGCTGTTTGGTATCTCAGCCTTACACAATAATCTCATGGGCCATCTCAGTCCCCACATCTACAGTCTGAATCGTCCATAGCTCGGCCTAACGCATCTGTGCGAACCCAATCAAATACCCTGTTCCGCGTGATCCTAGCTTGGCTAAGCGCATGCGGGCCACCATATCCAGTGCGGACCTAACTCGGCCCTACTATGCGCCTAGGCTTAGCTTACACGGCCCAACACCAGAATCCGTGCTAGCGTAGTTCGGTCCATTGTTCGGCACAAATCTCCCTCTCAATTGCCCTTTAATCCCATCCGAACTGAGCATGATTAGGATTACCATTTCCAACCGAGCTATCCGTTTTGGTCGGTCATCGAGACTTGTGCCAATAGTCTTGTTGTCCATCAATCAGCCGCACTGACAACCATCATTCATACTAATCGTCCGTCACCTCTATGCCACGTGGCGTTCTTCCATTCGCTCTGTGTAGCCCCATAACTGTCATCCTTAAGCCAAAAATTCAAAAGGTTGCTACCCCTTTGTTTCCCCCCCATATATACGCGCCAGAAGACAAGGAACCTCCATCACTGTTCATCTTCTTTCTTGCCCAAACCCTAAACCCCTGAGCTTCTGCCATCACTGCCGTCATTGCTCTTGCTCTTGTTGACGTCGTTCCCAACGTTTTCCATCGTCTAGGTCGTTACAGCATAGGACGAGGCCGATTAACCTGATTTTGGCTCCTGAATCTGTGAGTTTTCTTGGTCTCTTTCCTCTTTACGTCATTGTTTTTTGTTTTCTTCATTTTCTCTTCATTTGGGACTGTTGGTACATTGCCAATGCTCCTCTCATGGGGTAAGATTGGTAGATATTCATAGAACCTAAGTAAAATCGGAACCAAAAACATATATGGGGCCCCGTCGTGCCCCTCATTCTCTTAATCTCAGTATATAGCCTTAAGTTTAGGATGAACTGATCGACTTCTGGGCCAAACCGAGCTAAATCCCAATTTTAGATCCACAAATAGGATTGAGCCGAGCTGAAAGTGGTTTGTGATCCTTCCAAGTGATAGCGACCACACTGGAAACTTGTAGGGATCATCTAGCTGAGAAAAGCGCAAAGTAATTAGGACCGAGCCTAAAACCGACCTAACATGTTAGGTTTCACAACCGATTTAAAACCCAAACCGAGTCAAGATTGAGAACGCATTAGAACTTTTGCCGAGCTAGGCGTATTTGAGAGCTGCGCAATTGTTGCTGTGCTAACACTTGTACTTATTTTTAATAATGTAGAACTAGGATTGACCAGCACATATCAACATCACATCAGTGAGGCTCAAAAACCGAGCAACAAAAACCTGAGCCGCTTAATTTTGACCGAGCTACTATCAAATTTAGTATACAAAATAAAACCGGGATAGATAGGAAGTACCGGTTTATGGTTAGCTTGCCTGGGGCAATGGTTGAGTTTTCGTAGGGAATACAACATCCCGGACGACGTCCACTTTGAGCTGACCAAGAAAGGAGACACTCCTTGGGGCAAATTGGATGCCTGTCCCTTCACGGTCGTATCCATTATGGAAGGGGCCTGCGCTTTTTGGTCCAACCCTTGGTCTGTGAATTTTGAGACAGACTAGGCTGTGTCCAACCCAAGTGTCCAATAACACATACAAGATAATAAATGGCGTGGCCGCGCTAAACCAGATCCTCGGTCTGAACCTTGGCCTTATCGAGATATTCTACCAATACGTACTTAGTAAAAATAAAGGCGGTTTCTACTATTACCTGAAAGTAAGAAAGGGTCGAGCAAAACTTGTAGAGGGCAACCTCGACAAGGAGTTGAATAATGATGAATTTCTATGGGTGTCTGGAAATTACAAAGACACCGAAGCGCCCATATTGGGTTGGTACATACGAAAGAATTTTGGGACCGCTGTTGAGCAAAATAGTGCGGTTGAATTTTTCATATTTGATTTGGTTTTGCCGATCTAACGCTTGTTTTCTTTTTATAGATTATAAGCTTTTGGCGGAGGATTATTCTCGGGCTAATCAAGAGGCTATCAGAGTTGCTCTGCGTTATCCGGCCGAGGAACGAGAACCCTAGAAACTGCTCGGATACGAACCGAGCTATTGGCATATTGCACCGCGCAAAAGTAGGGTCACCAATTTTCTTTGTGTCCTTTCTCCAGAGCAAGATCCAACACTTCCGCCAATCAAACTTGTCCTTTTAATCGCTAAACAAGAAATGGCGAAGATCTGATCCATCAAGTCCATGATCACAAGCGAGGCGAGCCGAGCGATTCACAGTCGACGGAGATGGCGGCAGGGCAGTTTGCCCAGCAGGCTGTTCAAGAATCTGGCCTCGTGTTGGCTTTGGCCAGCGAACAAGGCACTGTCCCATTGAAGAAAAGGCCGAGGAAGACCTTGACTGAGTAGAGGCTGACTGATGAGGACTCTACCAAGCTTCCTTCGGCCGACCAAGAGGAACAGACTGAACAAACCTTGACTGAGCAATCTAATCGGTCCACCGCCCCCCAGTTTGGTCGCCCGAGCTGAAAGATGAAGGCCGAGCAGTGACCACGACTGACTTGGTTTATGCTGACAAAGATTTCGTTCGGCTTCAACATGACCAAGGAATTACTCCTCCCAGTGGACATGAAGAGGCATGAGGAATTGTCCGCTTTGAAAGTCCTCTGCTCGGTAGTAAATTCAATTTTGCTGGTAAGTAAGCGAGCCCCTTTGTTGTCAACTTATTGCTCGGTATCGATGTGTTGACGTCTAGGAATGGCAACGAGCCGGGCCGGGACCGGGGCCGGGGATTACACTCCCCGTCCCCGATTCCTGAAGATAAAAAAATCCCCGTCCCCGTCCCCGTCCCCGTCCCCGTCCCCGATCCTCGGCGGGATGCCACCACCTCTTCCACACCCGCCCCCTAACGGGGATCGGGTTTCCCCGACCCCGGAAAAACCTAACTTTTTTTTTTTTTTTTTTTAAATTTTATTCAACACAAGAACAAAAAAAAAAAAAAAAAAAATCTATTTTCAGTATGTTTCAATTCATTATCAACAATCATCAACTTAAAAAAAAAAAAAAAAATCTGAGAAAGGAAAAAATCTTAAAAAATCATCAGCAACAATTATCAACACCAGATCTGAAAAAATATCAACAAATTTGAAAAAATCACAACAAACAACAGTCATGGATTCTCCTCTAAAACTCTATTTTGATTTGGATCTAGATGTCACAGTCGGCGACGGAGGAGGCCATGGAGAGGAGGATTGGCGATGGAGGAGACCATGACGGAGGAGGCCATAGAGGATCGGCGACGGAGGAGGCCATGGAGGATCGTGAGAGAGTTGAGAGAGAGTGAGACAGTGAGAGAGTTGAGAAGAGGTTGAGAGAGAGTTCAGTGAGAGAGTTGAGAGAGAGAGAGTGGAGAGTCAGAGAGTGAAAGAGAGAGTTCTAAGAATCTGATATAAAGCCTAGCCTAAAACATATATATATATTATATATATAATATAATAAAGCTTAACATATATATCTATATAAAGACTCTTCGGGGATGTTCGAGGCGGGGCAGGGCCGGGGCCGGGGCCCCGAAAATTATCGGGGATTTAATTTTTAATACCATCCTCGGCCCTATGGGGATAATTTTAAGGGAAACCTGTCTTAATCGGGGTTGGGGGATCGAGTCCCCGTCGGGCCGGTTTTTTAATTGCCATCTCTACTGACGTCTACTTTGTGTGCAGGCCGCACAGAAGAAACTGTTGGCCCATGAGCGCATGGTCTCTATGCGGCAAAGTCTGCGGGAGGCCATTGCTGATAATAAGACCAAGACGGCCGAGCTAGAAAGCTGAAGACCACGCACGAGGCGCTGACAGCCGAGCGAGATCAGATGGTCGAAAAAACTTGCAAAGGCCGAAGAGGATAAGCAGAGGGGTGTGCAGGCCAAGAAGGAAAGATATTTGGCCGAGCTGCGCAAACTCCGCGTTGCACATAAGGCCGAGTTAGAGAAGCAAGTCGATGACGCGGAAGATCATGGCCTGCTAAAGGAGAGAAGTTGTATGAACGGCAAGTGAAGGAACGAAAGATATCTTCTTTCAATGCGGCTGGAAAGCTGCCGCAGAGAAGCTTGTCCATGGCCCTGACTTTAACGTTTTCAAGAATCCTCCACTTGCCTTCATTCCTCCACACTTGCAGACCTACGTTGCAGCCATACAGTAGAAATTGATTAAGACAGCAAAGGTGGCTAGCGCGGCTAAGGCTGCACTCCCCTCACCGACCAATGGGAGTCGATAGTCGGTCAATGAAGAAAAAGACTCGTCGGGCAGCAACGGGCCAAGCTGGAATCTGATCTGAGCCCATTATTGAAGAGGAAATCGCGACGAACGTGACCAAGGAAGACTTGGTTGAGCAGGAAGAAACTGTGAACATAGATTAGGCGTGTTTGTATTTTTCTACTTTTTGTTTTTTTTTTTTTTTGTTTTTGATGTACCGGGCTACAAACCCCCTTTTGTAATCACATTTCAACATGAATGGAATGCAGTTTAAAGTTTTGCTCGCTACATGCATTTTTCTTTTTGCTTTCTTCAATTTGTTTTGCTTTGGCTTAATGATAGTAACTGTAGCTTTCATTATTGTTGAGATAAAACTGCTCGGTTTAGCGTTTTGGATGTGCGTGCATGTAAAAGTTTCTTTCAAAATTGGGGGACCATAATGTTCATCCTAGCAAAAGCAATCCATGAATTAGACAAAGCGCAGACTCATTTGCAGGTGAGCAAAATTAGCCGAGAGATGACGAATAAAGTCAGCTCGGTCTCAAATCAAAAGTTGTTCATAACACCAACTTTCTATTGAGGTGAGTAAAATCAACTATTTGAATGGATAAGCAAAGTCAGCTCAGAACAAGCAGCCACAGTTGGGGAGAACACTAACTGTTTGATCGGCTCGGCTCTCATGGAGAAATTGGGGATGTCACCAATTTTCGTCTCAGCGAGCAAAAATCAGCTCGGAAAGATGAACAAATTAGCTCGGCTATCATGGAGAAATTGGGAATGTCACCAATTTTCATCTTAACGAGCAAAAATCAGCTCGGCTTGAGTGGAGTTAAGCCAGATGCCTTATGCGTTTTGTAAGATAGCATTCTGCACGCTAGCCATTGAAACTGAAGATGAAACGCCCCTAGCATCTAGCAGCTTAAATACACACTTTTAATACATGGGAAAGATGACAAAGGTAGATCACAAGGCCCTTCCATTACACATCAAACATTACTTATAATGCCAAAAGGCCAAATTTGAATACAAACGGGAAAAGATTATATTTCAGAAGTAAAACAACTTGAGATTGGCAACATTCCATGGTCTTGGCTTTGCCTCCAAGTCCTCCAGATGGGTATGCCCCTTTGCCAGCCAGGCCTATTATCTTGTATGGCCCTTCCCAATTTGTGCCCAATTTGCCTTTCTCGGGATTAGTGTGTTGCCTATCACTTTTCTCTCAACCCAGTCCCCAACTTTGAACAGGCGTGGATGCATGGTCTTGTTGTATTTCTTAAGAGCTCTTGTTGGTAGGCGCAATGTGAATTAGCACCCTTTTCTTTTTTCTTCAGCTAGATCCAATTCTAGAACGATAACTTCACTGTTCAAGTTGGGCTCAAAGTTTTCAGATTGGATGGTTGGCATGCCGATTTCCAAGGGTATGATCGCCTCCATGCCATAAGCCAGGGCGAATGAAGTTTCCCCAGTTGAACATCTCGGGGTGGTTCGGTATGCCTAAAGTACGTTGGGGAGTTTTCTTGGCCCACCTCCCTTTGGCTTTCTCCAACCGCTTTTTCAGCCCGTCCAAGATAGTCTTGTTTGAAGCTTCAGCTTGACTGTTTGATTGAGGGTAGGCTGGTGTTGAATTGTAGAACTCAATCTTCAACTCTTCGCAAAATTCGCGGAAGAGTTTCCCTCAAATTGCGTACTGTTATTCGAGATGAGGGCCTTTGGATGCTAAACGAGTAATTACATTCTACCCAACGAACTTCTTTACATCCTTCTCCTTGATGGTGGCCAATGGCTTAGCCTCAACCTATTTAGTGAGTAGTCGGTAGCAGCAATGAAAAATTTATGATTGCCCGGTGTTGTTGGAAGCGATCCCACAATGTCCAGCCCCTATAGTGCGAATGGCCAAGGACTGGTTAAGGGAGCAACTCTCTGGACGGCTGGTGGATCTGGTGAGCAAATTTTTTGACACTTCTTGCATCTGCGGACATATTTCTGCGCGTTCGCCTACAATGCACGACCACCATTTGCCTTGGGAAATTGCTCAGTACGCCAATGATCTGCCTTTAATGTTGCTGCCCTACATGCCTTCATGAATTTCAAAAAGGAAGGCGTCAACCTTGCTAGGGTGGATGGCATTTTAGGTATGGCCCCTGAAGGATTTCTTGTACAAAACTGCCAGATAGAGAGAGCCAAAACTGCTCAGACTTGGCCTTATTTGGTTGGCTTCCTTCTTCTCAGTGGACAGGACTCGATCTTTTAGGAAGTGATTATTGGATCCATCCAAGATGGTCCCAAGTCGGTGCAGAGTACCTCGGGTGCCTCTGGTTCCTCGATGCTTGGTCGGGGCAATAATTCTATCATCAAAGGATTAGGAAAGGTGGTTTGGCATAGACGCCAAGCTGGCTAATTCGTCGACTTGACTATTTTCTTCGTGGTTGATTTGTTCCATTCTTATCGCGACAATTTTTTGACCTCAACGTGTACCAGTGCTTGATACTTGGCCATCTTTTCATCCTTGGCTTCATATTCCCCAAAGACCTGATTGACCACTAGTTTGGAGTCGTTGAATACAGAGCTCTGATGCCTTCATTCGTAGAGCGCTCTTTAGGCCGGCGAGGAGGGCTTCGTATTTTGTCTCATTGTTGGATGCTGGAATCCAAGCGTGATAGCTTGCTCAATGGTTAGTCCATCTGGCGAGGTCAACACGACCCCAGTCTGACGCCATATTTGTTGGAGGCTCCAACGACGAAGAGCTTTCCACATCTCACAATGAACAATTTTCAGCAATTGGAGGGGTTTTGAAATTTCTCAAATCCAAGACACTGGTCGACTCTGTGTGTAACTTTCCTACATGCGACCTTGTTTGGTCGGTTGGTAAGTCGGCCGACTCTTGTTCTGCCCGCTCAGAATTGTCCTGCTCGGCAATTGCTTGCCCTTCATCTCCTCTGCGACAGCGCCGACATTATAGGCCGTGCAAAATCCGCACTATCTTTTCCTTTTGCTTGGCGTCATGCGCCAAGTCTATTGGACAGACGGGTGGGTGCTTGGTGTAAATTTCGCGACAAAATCGCCAGGGCTTGTACTTTGATAGTTGTGCGTAGCTGGAACATGATGTTGTATTGCCCCAGCTCTACCGCCCACTTCAAAACTCTGCCTGTGAAATCTGCTTTCTCAAAGAGCACCGTGAGTGGAAATTTAGTCAGCGTCACGATTGTGTTGGCGTGGAAATAGTGTGCCAATTTTCTAAAGGCCATCATAAGAGATAGAGCCAATTTTTCTAGTGGTAGATACCTTGATTTGCTGGGAGCAGTGTCTTGCTAACATACAAGATGGGAGATGTTGAATTCCCTACAGCTCGGACAAGTACGCGCTTACTGCATGCTGAGAAACTGCCAAGTATAGATAGAGCTCTTTGCCGAGCTGTGGGGTGACTAGGATTGAAGCGGGAAGAGAGATAGGCTTTCAAGTCTATTAGAGCGCTTTCCNTCAAATTAGTTTATATTTTATCAAATTGACGATTTTGTTCTTGAAATTAAGTAATAGTATATTCAATTGTCCTTATTTGGAACAAGATTCAAAATTCTGAGTCAAATGTATCACAATTGAAAAGTCAGGAACCAAAGTGACACAAATCTCAAACTATTGGGACCGTTAGTATAATTTGCTAAAAAAAAAATAATGGAATTTTTATGAACTTGAATCAAATAAATATCTTTTAATTTTCAATGAATGAAGTAAATAAACTAGAATACACATGTAAGTCAAGTTACTATCGCTATTTGATAATGTTTTATGATTTGTTCATTATATTCATTTTCATTAATCATGTAATTATTAAATTCAACATGAAATTTTCAAAAAAAGCATCACTAAATTTTCAAAAAACACGATAATTACTCATGCAATAACGGGTCGGTTTGATTCATGAATTTTAGGAGTAATTTGTAAAAAAGAAAGAAAGAAAAAGTAGATCCAATATAATTATATTTTATGTATATGTATAGGAGAGAAATATTCGCCCCACTCCGTACCTCCTTGCTTTATGCTCGCCGCACTCTGTTAGAACTTTGTCGTACTGTAAACAGAACAAAGGTGAGTTACCCGATGTGTGGGTTTGCTGGAAAACCCCTCCGACGGTCAAGTTAGCTTTCTTGGAGAAGAGAGAAGGTAGAGCACTGTAGAGAGAGAGAGAGAGAGTTTTAGATTGCTTACCACCAACGTCTGCATGCTCCTCCTTTTCAAGGCTGGCTATGCAGCCTCAGAGATTGTGGGCGCACTACCTCTGCTGTCCTTCTCTGGATAGGCAGCTATGCACTCCTCTACATTTCTTACACATGTAGAGACCAAAACCTCCAAACAGTGTTTGTCGTACTGCCAAACGGTATTGACGCATACCAAGAGTGGATTCCCCTATTCTCATCATTGGTCCACGTGGAATATTGAACCATGCTATTACTTGGTGAAACATAAACATTACGTTGGATAGCTACTACTGAGCAAAGCCAAACCGGTCTATCAGAATCGGTTGGATGCAGGGCACGCTGTTTGGTATCTCAGCCTTACACAATAATCTCATGGGCCATCTCAGTCCCCACATCTACAGTCTGAATCGTCCATAGCTCGGCCTAACGCATCTGTGCGAACCCAATCAAATACCCTGTTCCGCGTGATCCTAGCTTGGCTAAGCGCATGCGGGCCACCATATCCAGTGCGGACCTAACTCGGCCCTACTATGCGCCTAGGCTTAGCTTACACGGCCCAACACCAGAATCCGTGCTAGCGTAGTTCGGTCCATTGTTCGGCACAAATCTCCCTCTCAATTGCCCTTTAATCCCATCCGAACTGAGCGTGATTAGGATTACCATTTCCAACCGAGCTATCCGTTTTGGTTGGTCATCGAGACTTGTGCCAATAGTCTTGTTGTCCATCAATCAGCCGCACTGACAACCCATCATTCATACTAATCGTCCGTCACCTCTATGCCACGTGGCGTTCTTCCATTCGCTCTGTGTAGCCCCATAACTGTCATCCTTAAGCCAAAAATTCAAAAGGTTGCTACCCCTTTGTTTCCCCCCCATATATACGCGCCAGAAGACAAGGAACCTCCATCACTGTTCATCTTCTTTCTTGCCCAAAACCCTAAACCCCTGAGCTTCTGCCATCACTGCCGTCATTGCTCTTGCTCTTGTTGACGTCGTTCCCAACGTTTTCCATCGTCTAGGTCGTTACAGCATAGGACGAGGCCGATTAAACCTTGATTTGGCTCCTGAATCTGTGAGTTTTCTTGGTCTCTTTCCTCTTTACGTCATTGTTTTTTGTTTTCTTCATTTTCTCTTCATTTGGGACTGTTGGTACATTGCCAATGCTCCTCTCATGGGGTAAGATTGGTAGATATTCATAGAACCTAAGTAAAATCGGAACCAAAAACATATATGGGGCCCTCGTGCCCCTCATTCTCTTAATCTCAGTATATAGCCTTAAGTTTAGGATGAACTGATCGACTTCTGGGCCAAACCGAGCTAAATCCCAATTTTAGATCCACAAATAGGATTGAGCCGAGCTGAAAGTGGTTTGTGATCCTTCCAAGTGATAGCGACCACACTGGAAACTTGTAGGGATCATCTAGCTGAGAAAAGCGCAAAGTAATTAGGACCGAGCCTAAAACCGACCTAACATGTTAGGTTTCACAACCGATTTAAAACCCAAACCGAGTCAAGATTGAGAACGCATTAGAACTTTTGCCGAGCTAGGCGTATTTGAGAGCTGCGCAATTGTTGCTGTGCTAACACTTGTACTTATTTTTAATAATGTAGAACTAGGATTGACCAAGCACATATCAACATCACATCAGTGAGGCTCAAAAACCGAGCAACAAAAACCTGAGCCGCTTAATTTTGACCGAGCTACTATCAAATTTAGTATACAAAATAAAACCGGGATAGATAGGAAGTACCGGTTTATGGTTAGCTTGCCTGGGGCAATGGTTGAGTTTCGTAGGGAATACAACATCCCGGACGACGTCCACTTTGAGCTGACCAAGAAAGGAGACACTCCTTGGGGCAAATTGGATGCCTGTCCCTTCACGGTCGTATCCATTATGGAAGGCGGCCTGCGCTTTTTGGTCCAACCCTTGGTCTGTGAATTTTTGAGACAGACTAGGCTGTGTCCAACCCAAGTGTCCAATAACACATACAAGATAATAAATGGCGTGGCCGCGCTAAACCAGATCCTCGGTCTGAACCTTGGCCTTATCGAGATATTCTACCAATACGTACTTAGTAAAAATAAAGGCGGTTTCTACTATTACCTGAAAGTAAGAAAGGGTCGAGCAAAACTTGTAGAGGGCAACCTCGACAAGGAGTTGAATAATGATGAATTTCTATGGGTGTCTGGAAATTACAAAGACACCGAAGCGCCCATATTGGGTTGGTACATACGAAAGAATTTTGGGACCGCTGTTGAGCAAAATAGTGCGGTTGAATTTTTCATATTTGATTTGGTTTTGCCGATCTAACGCTTGTTTTCTTTTTATAGATTATAAGCTTTTGGCGGAGGATTATTCTCGGGCTAATCAAGAGGCTATCAGAGTTGCTCTGCGTTATCCGGCCGAGGAACGAGAACCCTAGAAACTGCTCGGATACGAACCGAGCTATTGGCATATTGCACCGCGCAAAAGTAGGGTCACCAATTTTCTTTGTGTCCTTTCTCCAGAGCAAGATCCAACACTTCCGCCAATCAAACTTGTCCTTTTAATCGCTAAACAAGAAATGGCGAAGATCTGATCCATCAAGTCCATGATCACAAGCGAGGCGAGCCGAGCGATTCACAGTCGACGGAGATGGCGGCAGGGCAGTTTGCCCAGCAGGCTGTTCAAGAATCTGGCCTGGTGTTGGCTTTGGCCAGCGAACAAGGCACTGTCCGATCGAAGAAAAGGCCGAGGAAGACCTTGACCGAGTAGAGGCTGACTGATGAGGACTCTACCAAGCTTCCTTCGGCCGACCAAGGGGAACAGACTGAACAAACCTTGACTGAGCAATCTAATCGGTCCACCGCCCCCCCAGTTTGGTCGCCCGAGCTGAAATATGAAGGCCGAGCAGTGACCACGACTGACTTGGTTTATGCTGACAAAGATTATTCGTTCGGCTTCAACATGACCAAGGAATTACTCCTCCCAGTGGACATGAAGAGGCATGAGGAATTGTCCGCTTTGAAAGTCCTCTGCTCGGTAGTAAATTCAATTTTGCTGGTAAGTAAGCGAGCCCCTTTGTTGTCAACTTATTGCTCGGTATCGATGTGTTGACGTCTAGGAATGGCAACGGGCCGGGCCGGGACCGGGGCCGGGGATTACACTCCCCGTCCCCGATTCCTGAAGATAAAAAAATCCCCGTCCCCGTCCCCGTCCCCGTCCCCGTCCCCGATCCTCGGCGGGGATGCCACCACCTCTTCCACACCCGCCCCCTAACGGGGATCGGGTTTCCCCGACCCCGGAAAAACCCTAACTTTTTTTTTTTTTTTTTTTAAATTTTATTCAACACAAGAACAAAAAAAAAAAAAAAAAAAAATCTATTTTCAGTATGTTTCAATTCATCATCAACAATCATCAACTTAAAAAAAAAAAAATCTGAGAAAGGAAAAAAATCTTAAAAAATCATCAACAACAATTATCAACAACAGATCTGAAAAAATATCAACAAATTTGAAAAAATCATCAACAAACAACAGTCATGGATTCTCTCTCTAAAACTCTATTTTGATTTGGATCTAGATGTCACAGTCGGCGACGGAGGAGGCCATGGAGAGGAGGATTGGCGATGGAGGAGACCATGACGGAGGAGGCCATAGAGGATCGGCGACGGAGGAGGCCATGGAGGATCGTGAGAGAGTTGAGAGAGAGTGAGACAGTGAGAGAGTTGAGAAAGAGTTGAGTGAGAGAGTTGAGAGAGAGAGAGTGGAGAGTCAGAGAGTGAAAGAGAGAGTTATGAGAATCTGATATAAAGCCTAGCCTAAACATATATATATATATATATATATAATATAATAAAGCTTAACATATATATCTATATAAAGACTCTTCGGGGATGTTCGGGGCGGGGCAGGGCCGGGGCTGGGGCCCCGAAAATTATCGGGGATTTAATTTTTAATACCATCCTCGGCCCTATGGGGATAATTTTCGGGGAAAACCCATCTTAATCAGGGTTGGGGGATCGGTCCCCGTCGGGCCGGTTTTAAATTGCCATCTCTACTGACGTCTACTTTGTTGCAGGCCGCACAGAAGAACTGTTTGGCCCACGAGCGCATGGTCTCTGTGTAGCAAAGTCTGCGGGAGGCCATTGCTGATAATAAGACCAAGACGGCCGAGCTAGAAAAGCTGAAGACCACGCACGAGGCGCTGACAGCCGAGCGGGATCAGATGGCCGAAAAACTTGCAAAGGCCGAAGAGGATAAGCAGAGGGTGGTGCAGGCCAAGAAGGAAAGATATTTGGCCGAGCTGCGCAAACTCCGCGTTGCACATAAGGTCGAGTTAGAGAAGGAAGTTGATGACGCGGAAGATCATGGCTATGCTGAAGGAGAGAAGTTGTATGAACGGCAAGTGAAGGGAACGAAAGATATCTTCTTTCAATGCGGCTGGAAAGCTGCCGCAGAGAAGCTTGTCCATGGCCCTAACTTTAACGTTTTCAAGAATCCTCCACTTGCCTTCATTCCTCCACACTTGCAGACCTACGTTGCAGCCATACATAGAAATTGATTAAGGCAGCAAAGATGGCTAGCGCGGCTAAGGCTGCACTCCCCTCACCGACCAATGAGAGTCGATAGTCGGTCAATGAAGAAAAAGACTCGTCGGGCAGCGACGGGGCCAAGCTGGAATCTGATTTGAGCCCCATTATTGAAGAGGAAATCGCGACGAACGTGACCAAGGAAGACTTGGTTGAGCAGGAAGAAACTGTGAACATAGATTAGGCGTGTTTGTATTTTTCTACTTTTTTTTTTTTTTTTTTGTTTTTGATGTAACCGGGCTACAAACCCCACTTTTGTAATCACATTTCAACATGAATGGAATGCAGTTTAACGTTTTGCTCGCTACATACGTTTGTCTTTTTGCTTTCTTCAATTTGTTTGCTTTGGCTTAATGATAGTAACTGTAGCTTTCATTATTGTTAAGATAAAACTGCTCGGTTTAGCGTTTTGGATGTGCGTGCATGTAAAAGTTTCTTTTAAAATTGGGGGACCATAATGTTCATCCGAGCAAAAATCAATCCATGAATTGGACAAAGCGCAGACTCATTTGCAGGTGAGCAAAATCAGCCGAGAGATGACAAATAAAGTTAGCTCCCTCTCAAATCAAAAGTTGTTCATAACACTAACTTTCTATTGATGGTGAGTAAAATCAACTATTTGAATGGATAAGCAAAGTCAGCTCAGAACAAGCAGCCACAGTTGGGGAGAACACTAACTGTTTGATTGGCTCGGCTCTCATGGAGAAATTGGGGATGTCACCAATTTTCGTCTCAGCGAGCAAAAATCAGCTTGGAAAGATGAACAAAATTAGCTCGACTATCATGGAGAAATTAGGAATGTCACCAATTTTCGTCTCAGCGAGCAAAAATCAGCTCGGCTTGAGTGGAGTTAAGCTAGATGCCTTATGCGTTTTGTAAGACAGCATTCTGCACGGCTAGCCATTGAAACTGAAGATGAAACGCCCCTAGCATCCAGCAGCTTAAATACAACACTTTTAATACATGGGAAAAATGACAAAGGTAGATCACAAGGCCTTTTCCATTACACATCAAACATTACTTATAATGCCAAAAGGCCAAATTTGAATACAAACGGGAAAAGATTATATTTCAGAAGTAAAACAACTTGAGATTGGCAACATTCCATGGTCTCGGAATAGCTTTGCCATCCAAGTCCTCCAGGTGGTATGCCCCTTTGCCAGCCAGGCCTATTATCTTGTATGGCCCTTCCCAATTTGTGCCCAATTTGCCCTTCTCGGGATTAGTGTGTTGCCTATCACTTTTCTCAAGACCCAGTCCCCAACTTTGAACAGACGTGGATGCATGGTCTTGTTGTATTTCTTAGAGAGCTCTTGTTGGTAGGGCGCAATGTGAATTAGCACCCTTTTTCTTCTTTCTTCAGCTAGATCCAATACTAGAACGATAACTTCACTGTTCAAGTTGGGCTCAAAGTTTTTAGATTGGATGGCTGGCATGCCGATTTCCAAGGGTATGATCGCCTCCATGCCATAAGCCAGGGCGAATGAAGTTTCCCCAGTTGAACATCTCGGGGTGGTTCGGTATGCCTAAAGTACGTTGGGAGTTTCTCGGCCCACTTCCCTTTGGCTTTCTCCAACCACTTTTTTAGCCCATCCAAGATAGTCTTGTTTGAAGCTTCAGCTTGACTGTTTGATTGAGGGTAGGCTGGTGTTGAATTGTAGAACTCAATCTTCAACTCTTCACAAAATTCGGGGAAGAGTTTTCCATCAAATTGCGTACCGTTATCCGAGATGAGGGCCTTTGGGATGCTAAACCGAGTAATTACATTCTACCAAACGAACTTCTTTACATCCTTCTCCTTGATGGTGGCCAATGGCTTAGCCTCAACCCATTTAGTGAAGTAGTCGGTAGCAGCAATGAAAAATTTATGATTGCCCGGTGCTGTTGGAAGCGATCCCACAATGTCTAGCCCCCATAGTGCGAATGGAGTTCGGTATGCCAGGGCGAATGAAGTTTCCCCAGTTGAACATCTCGGGGTGGTTCGGTATGCCTAAAGTACGTTGGGAGTTTCTCGGCCCACCTCCCTTTGGCTTTCTCCAACCACTTTTTTAGCCCATCCAAGATAGTCTTGTTTGAAGCTTCAGCTTGACTGTTTGATTGAGGGTAGGCTGGTGTTGAATTGTAGAACTCAATCTTCAACTCTTCACAAAATTCGGGGAAGAGTTTTCCATCAAATTGCGTACCGTTATCCGAGATGAGGGCCTTTGGGATGCTAAACCGAGTATTACATTCTACCAACCAAACGAACTTCTTTACATCCTTCTCATTGATGGTGGCCAATGGCTTAGCCTCAACCCATTTAGTGAAGTAGTCGGTAGCAGCAATGAAAAATTTATGATTGCCCGGTGCTGTTGGAAGCGATCCCACAATGTCTAGCCCCCATAGTGCGAATGGCCAAGGACTGGTTAAGGGGAGCAACTCTCTGGACGACTGGTGGATCTGGTGAGCAAATTTTTGACACTTCTCGCATCTGCAGACATATTTCTGCGCGTTCGCCTACATGGACGACCACCATTTCCCTTGGGAAATTACTCGGTACGCCAATGATTTGCCTTTAATGTTGCTGCCACACATGCCTTCATGAATTTCAAAAAGGAAGGCGTCAACCTTGCTGGGGTGGATGCATTTTAGGTATGGCCCAGTGAAGGATTTCTTGTACAAGCTGCCAGATAGAAAGAGCCAAAACCGCTTAGACTTGGCCCTTATTTGGTTGGCTTCCTTCTTCTCAGTAGGCAGGACTCGATCTTTTAGGAAGGTGATGATTGGATCCATCCAAGATGGTCCCAAGTCGGCGCAGAGTACCTCGGGTGCCTCTGGTTCCTCGATGCTTGGTCAGGGCAAGAATTCTATCATCAAAAGATTGGGAAAGGTGGTTTGCATAGACGCTAAGCCGGCCAATTCGTCGACTTGACTATTTTCTTCGCGGTTAATTTGTTCCATTCTTATCGCGGCAAATTTTTTGACCTCAACGTGTACCAGCGCTTGATACTTGGCCATCCTTTCATCCTTGACTTCATATTCCCCAAAGACCTGATTGACCACTAGTTTGGAGTCGCTGAATAGCATGAGCTCTGATGCCTTCATTCGTAGATCGCTCTTTAGGCCAGCGAGGAGGGCTTCGTATTCTACCTCATTGTTGGATGCTGGGAATCCAAGCGTGATAGCTTACTCAACGGTCAGTCCATCTGGCGAGGTCAACACGACCCCCAGTCCGACGCCATATTTGTTGGAGGCTCCATCGACGAAGAGCTTCCACATCTCACCAATGAACAATTTTCAGCAATTGGAGGGGTTTTGAAAGTTTCTCAAATCCAAGACATTGGTCGACTCTGTGCGTAACTTTCCTACATGCGACCTCGTTTGGTCGGTTGGTAAGTCGGCCGACTCTTGTTCTGCCCGCTCAGAATTGTCTTGCTCGGCAATTGCTTGCCCTTCATCTCCCTGCGGCAGCGCCGACATTATAGGCCGTGCAAAATCCGCACTATCTTTTTCCTTTTGCTCGGCGTCATACGCCAAGTCTATTGGTCAGACGGGATGGGTGCTTGGTGTAAATTTCGCGACAAAATCGGCCAGGGCTTGTACTTTGATAGTTGTGCGTGGTTGGAACATGATGTCGTATTGCCCCAGCTCTACCGCCCACTTCAAAACTCTGCCTGTGAAATCTGCTTTCTCAAAGAGCACCTTGAGTAGAAATTCAATCAACGCCACGATTGTGTTGGCGTGGAAATAGTGTGCCAATTTTCTAAAGGCCATCATAAGAGATAGAGCCAATTTTTCTAGCGGTAGACACCTTGATTTGGCTGGGAGCAGTGTCTTGCTAACATACAAGATGGGGAGATGTTGAATTCCCCAGCTCGGACAAGCACCGCGCTTACTGCATGCTGAGAAACTGCCAAGTATAGATAGAGCTCTTTGCCGGGCTGTGGGGTGACTAGGATTGGAGTGGAAGAGAGATAGGCTTTCAAGTCTATTAGAGCGCTTTCGCATTCTTCATCCTAGAAAAACTTGGCCTTCAAACTTTTGAAGAAGGGCCTGTGGCGATCTGATGACTGGCTGATAAATCTGTTCAGCGCTGTAGACACCCCATTTTTGACCGTCCTCAAGACTTGGACGTCACCGTCGGAACGCTCGGTGATCATCCATGTTTGTGTTCGTTTGGAGTTCCCGGAGTTCTCGACTCGCGCGCCGTGCCTCAGGACCTCCGGACTCGACCGTTTGTGTTTGGTTTCGCACCAAACACTTGTGTTTTGCCTTGGAAGGGCAGGGAATGCTTTATGAGGCATCCCTACACACCACCGGCTGGGGCTAGAGGCCACCGGCTGGCTAGAGTTGCCATCGGCACTATATTGTGCCGGTCGGCATTATTCTGTGCCGGTCGGCACTAAATTTTGTCAAAATGACATTTTTTGCCGGCCGGACACTGTGCACTTGCTTTCTGAGATATTTTCAGACAGCTGTGTGCAATTTGCTTCCCCTCCATACACGTGTATGGAGGGATGAGCCCTTAGTTGCTTAGCTTGTAAGTCTTACAAGTTCTATAAGAGGAAGCCTCTTCTCTTGGCTCAAGGGTTGGGATTTCTTGAGAGGTTTCAGCCATTTTAGAGAGAGAGTAAGCTCTGGTTTTAGGTTAGATCATATATCTATCTTATCTCTCTCATTTCTTGCTTATTTAGTATACTAGGTGCTTTAGTTCACACTATTGCACACAAGCACCTAGTGTCTCACCTTCTCCTTGCAACTGAGGTTCTAAGGGCTGTTTTTTAGTGTTCTTGACTGGTTTGGAGCTCAAGGGACCAACTACTCCAACCTTTGTGAAGAAAAGCTTCAAGGGTAAGAAACTTACTTTATTTACCCCATTTTTGCACTCCATTTTTGCCTAGTTTAAAACAGTCTTTGTGCTTGGTCTATAACACAAAAAAGTTCTATTTTTTAAGCCTCTTCATTGTATATTAAGGGTGTTTTGTGGTTTGGGGAAGTTTGACCCCCTTTAGGCCTTGAAAAGGGCTCATCTTTGTGCTATTTTGGAGAGATCCGGGACTTGTGTGCTTGGACCTCTCCACTACTGAAATCTTGAGGGATTTCAATGGTGGAGATGGTGCCTTAAAGTCCTAGAAAGGGGAGGGCCACCCCCTCTCCTTGATGTCCTTGGAAAGGGCAAGTTTTGGCTTCCAAAGAAGCACCATGCTTGAGTGTGTGTTGAGCATGTTTGACTTATTTTCCATGCTTATATTGCCATGCCATAACATGATTTCAAGTTGGTTTTGGTCTCCTATGCATGCTTAGTATAGTTGCCTTGTAATGCCTCTTTATGCCTTAATATGCCTAGGTTGTGTGCCTTCATTTCTAGCATGTTTTAGGCCTAGATCCATGAAGCTTGTATGCTCATTTTGCCATGATCTAGCTCTGTCCATAGCCATTTGGGTCGATCTCATCATGCATTACATAGCTCTCTTTGCATTTGGCTTGTTGGCCTTGAGAGCATGTGAGTGTAGCATGACTTGCTTGCTTCATTTTCAATGATTTGAAACCATCTAACATGCCATTTTAGACCTTATGATGTGCTTGTTTGATTGCCTTGCATGCCTCTTCAATGCTTTAAAAGCTTGTGTTAAATGCTCCATGTTTTGGTCATGTTGCATGCCTTTGATTTCAAGCTTCTTAAATGCCATCTAAGTGGTCATTTGGGCCTAATTTGACATGCCAAAAATCTGTTTTGGGTTGATTAATGCATGCCATGTGTGTTTGTGCTAGGTGTGGTTTAATGTCCCATTGACTTACCTTAAGCCTAGGCCATTTACATGCTTTGTTTGGCACACTTTATTGCATGATTTGGCATCATGTTTAACATGAATTTCAGAGCTTTAAGTGCATGTTAGTTGTCCATGATCGGTTTCTTTCAAGTATGCTCGAATGTCGTCTTGTTTATGCCTAAGTATTGGTGCCTTGATTTGTGCATGTATGCATGTTTGTTTGGGCCCCCATAACTTGGCATTTTGGCTATTGATTTTAGGCCTTTTTGAGTTGCCTAATTCATGTCTAAGTCCATCATTCCATTGGTTTGCATGCTCACCTTGCATGCTTGTTTGAACCTTTTACATAAGTGTGTTGCATAGTCCACGTTGCATGCTTAGTTGACATGCTTAGGTTTGCATTTCCATTGTGCATGTTTGGCCTCTTGAAGTGAAGTATGATGGAGGTTGAACACCCTTGTTTGCTTGTTTGATTTGCACACATTTGAGATCAAAGTTGCATCCTTGGCTCTTAGGGCCATCACGCATGGAAATGCGCGATTGGTGGTCCAAGGACCGAGGCACATCCCCCTTTGAGTCCAAAATATGATAAGGATTGTGTTTGGTGCATACATGCTTTGAATCACATTGCCATGCATTTTGTTGCCCTCTGCTGCTGTGAGTTGCAGGTTTTGCAGGCATTTTGTGCCGACCGGCACTTTTTAGTGCCGACCGGCCGTGAATTGGCAGCCGATGGCTTCACTCAGTGCCGGTGGCCACATCCTTCAGCCGGTGGTGTTGTACCCCAGCCGGTGGTACTCCCCAGTGCCCTGAGAGGCACTCCTGGGACTTTGGCAATTTTCAGAGGAGGATAGCAGGGAAAACAGAGGCACACTTGCATGACAGTGCGATTCCGAGCCAATTCCGAGCGCGCGCTGCATTTGGGCCCTCCTCCCGAGGCATTTACTGTTTTAATTAGATTAATTATTTGTTTAATTAATTTAGTGAATTTGTAATAATTAATTAATTAGCTTGCGTAGTTAATTATTTGTATTATTATTTTGGTCCCTCCGAGTGAGGGCAAAAATGTAATAAGTGTGCGTGAGTGGGTGCATGTCTTCCAACCCCCACTTCTTTCTCTCTCCCTTTTACTTACCTGCTTTTGATGGTTAGTATTAGGGCATACTTATTTTAGCATACCTTATGCAATGCATGCGTGCATTCATGCATTTGTTTACATGCATCGGGCTCGGCACATCATGCAAACTGCATTGTATTTCAATTCCAAAATTGAATACGTGATAGTTGTTGCATTTCATGTGCCATGCTTAGGATAGCCGAGCCTGTCTAGATTACATCCCTGTATGCGATGCATTAGCCACTTAACATGAACCAGATCATGCATGTTTGCTAACTAGTTTCTTGTTTTGGCACGGAGTACGATGTAAGTATTTATGCTTTAGCATATCGCATGCGTGTGAATGTTTGCCATGACAATAGGATTGCCATGCGGCTAAATGCTTATGTGTGATAAACTGCTTGAATGCCTGTGGGTGGAGGTTAGATTGCCTGAGTTGGAACAACTCGTTGAGATCCGAATTTTAGCCTACTTGCGAGTAGCATAAAAAGCAACACGTTTTTCGAGACAAAACGGATATGCAATGATTATTTCCGAATTAGGCAATCTAGTCTATACTTTTGTGCTGTGTGCATCACATAGTAAAATTCTAGGTTGATAATCGGTACAAGAACACGTAATGTTTTCAAAATTGGATATCACGGTTAGTAGAGGCCGGTCTTCGGACCGGGCGAAAGGGGGTGCTCATAGCTGACCTTCCCCGATCGTACCCAAGCTCCCGAGCCAAGTCACTTTGGTGATGACGGACATGTGGCCTTCGGCACCGAGTCAGGGTTTCCTAAATTTCCCATTTTAAAATATTTAGGTGGTGACTCTGTAATCTGGCAAAGCAGTCCATGTTTGGCACTACTTTTTCAAAAATCTGTTTTTCTTCAAAACGATTTGCCAGAGTTGGACTCTTTGGTTCAGATTGAGAACCGCAACACAAAGTCGAGAGTCCGAACTGTAGCGAGGTCTCCCCCGCGGACGTGTTACAAGCGCGGCTGCCATTCCGGCGAGATACTGTACGTCTTTTGTGGAATTTGGTCGCTCCAACTCTTGGATTGCCTTGATTTGTGAAGGGTTAGCTTGTATACCCCGGTTTGTGATTAAAAAGCCCCAAAACTTTCCTGTACCCACACCAAAAGCGCACTTAGAAGCGTTCAAGCATAATTTATGGTGCTTGAGGATTACAAACATTTCCACTAAGTCAGAGAGGTGTTGGGACTCATCTTTGCTCTTCACCACCATGTCGTCAATATAGGCTTCCATAGTGTGGCTGAGAAGAGAAGCAAACATTTTGGTCACTATCCTTTGGAAAGCCGCCCTAGCGTTGTTAAGACCAAATGGCATAACCTTGTAACAATACAAGCCTCTCGGCGTGGTGAAGGATCTGATCTCTCTATCCGGCTCATAAATGACGATTTGGTGGTAGCCGTGGTATGCATCAAGGAAGCTAAATCTCTAGTGACCGGCTGTAAGATCCTCCAGCTGGTCAATCCTTGGGAGCAGAAAGCTGTCCTTCGGGTAGGCACGGTTGACCGTCTTGTAATCGACGCATACCCGCCATTTCTCATTTTTTTTCGGCATTACCATCGTATTAAATACCTGTAGACACCCCATTTTTGACCGACCTTAAGACTCAGACGTCATCGATTAAGCGCTCGGTGATTGCGCATGTTGTGCTCGTTTCGAGGTTTCGGAGTTCTTGGCTGAGAGCCTCACCTCCAGACCTCGGGACTCTTTGTACTTTGACTCGGTCTGCGGACTAAGTCTTGTTTTCTCTTCTCGGAGGGAGGGAGAGGTCTTTTAGACCATCTCTCAGTGGTCGTAGACTACTTTTTGTGGTCGTAGGCCACTGTTCTCGTTTGGAGACTAGTTTCTGGTTTTCGGAGCAGTCGGCCGTGTGCCTCGGTTCCGGACCGCTTAACATTCTCCGTTTGGCACGTTTTTTGGAACACACCTTGTTTCCTCTGTCTAGAGGGACATTGTGGTCCGGGAGACCACTTTTGTGGTCATAGCCACTTTTTGTGCTCAATAGCCAGTTTTCGAGGCCCCCAGCCGCACGTCTTGCCTCCCGAACTCTCGTTTTGCATCCGTGTTGGTTCGTTCTTGGCACGAACCTTGTTTTCCTTGTTTGGAAGGTGGTACAAGGGTGGGAGACCAGCTTTCTCCATGGAAACCACTTTTCTCCCCGCCAGCCGGTTTTCTGGTCGGGAAACTGGTTTTCTTGGTCTTTGGGCCACATTTTCTGGTTTCCCACCCCACCATTGGCTTGCTTTTAGTGTGGAGACCACCAATTACCCTGGCCGACCACTCTTTTTTTGGGAAACCAGAAAAAGTGGTCGGCCGACCACTAAAAGTAGCAGGCTGACCAGCTTTTCTAGTCGGCAGCTTTTCTTCTATTTTGGCAGACTGTGTGGATGCCAGCTGTGCCAGCTGGAGGGCACAGACTGTATCCTCCATACACGTGTATGGAGGGATTGCATCCATGTTTAGCTTCTTCAAGAAGCTTGAACCCTTGTTTTTTCTATAAGAGAGGGGTTCCCTCTCCGTTCCAGAGGTTCTGAAAATTTCCTAAGGTTCAAGTATATACTTCCCTCTATATCTCTATATTTTGGACCAAAAAAGTGAGTTGTTCATTACTTTAGCACCTCAACTCTTAACCATACATCCTTACCATTGAACTGAGGTTCCTAGAGGATATTTCTGGGGGTTAAAAGGCTGGTTTTTGGCTGAGAAAGAAGCTGTTGTTGCAGTGCTTCAAGGGTAATCTCTTTTCTCCCTTTTAGGCTTTGTTTTGGTTGCTCTCTTGGTCCCATTTGCATGCTTATTTGAGCGTTGTTGTCAACTAAAAAAAGCTCCATATTTAAGTGTTTTTCATGTTTGTTTAAGGCCCTTTTGGTGCTGAGGGTCATCTTCCCTCTTGCATGCCCTATTTGGTCTTGTTTTGTGCCATGCTTTAGGGCCTTTGAGCTAATCCTTGCTTGGCCTTTTAGTCACTGAAATCCAGGAGATTTTCAGTGGTTGGCATGTGGTTTTGAGGCCCTAAATCAGAGAGGGGTGACCCTCTCTCTTTTGGTCTTGTTTGCTTGCATTTTTGGCCTATCAAAGGAGCATATGTTTTCATACTTTCAAGGCTCAGTTCAGGAACTTTTTGGTGACTTTTAGGGCCTTCCTAGACTCTGTCTATGGCTGGTTTGGTCACCTTGGGTTTGCCTCTTGCATGTGTAGAGTAATCCCTTTTGTGGCTTATCAAAGTAGCATGTCATTCTTGCATGTATTGGTCATATTTCAGTGGGTTTTTGGTCATGATTTGGCATGCCGTGACTCTATTTTTGGCTGGTTTGGTAGCCTCTCACATGCTTCATATGCTTGTAGTGTAAATCATGTTTACTAGCTTAGAATGCATGGTGTTTTGGCCCTCTATTCTAGCATATTTTGGCCATGCTCTAACCTGGTTTTGTTCATATTTTGGGCTGCCTTAGCTCTGTTTTGAGGCCTCTTGGTCGAAAGATGCTTGCCATGCATGCTTGTAGTGTAATAGCCTTGACTAGCTTCGAGTTTTGAAGTCCTTTGCATGCTTAACTTGAGATATTTTCATGTTTTGGCATGATTGAGCATGATATTTCAGAGCATATAGGGCTGTCATACTTCCATGTTTTCCACTTTTTAACTGCCCTTGAGAGTTGTGCTTTTATACCCTATTTTGTGAGCCATTGCATGAGCTTCATTTTTGTGCCTTTTAAGCCATCATCCCAACTCATTTTGCTACTGTTTTTGGGCCTGCATAGGGTCTATTTGGAGTTGGTTTGACCATTTGAGCATTGCCTCGCATGCCTATAGTGTAATACGCTTCACTACTTTCGATGCTTGAGCCATTCAACATGCATTACATGAGTTGTTTGCATAATTCAAAGTCATTTTGTATGCCATTTCAGAGCTGAAACATGTGTCATTGCACTCCATATTTCATCCTTTCAATGCGTTTGGAAAGTTGTGTTTTGTGCCTTAGACTTGGGGCCGTTGCATTGTGCATGATCGTATGTGTTTTGATGCCTTATTTCCATCATCTAATGGCCACTGATTTGGGTGTGGCTGAGGCCCATCCATTTTGGTTTAAGTTCATTTTTGCATCGAGTATGTCATTGTAGTTCATAGCATTGAGTATGCCATGTTATCGCATGATTGATCATTGCATTGTGCATGCCTTGTTCATCTCATTGTGTATGTTAGTTTCTACGTACATTGTGTATGCTAAGTGTCATGTGCATTGAGTATGCCATTGTTAGTTCATAGTATTGTGTATGCTAGTCGCATGTTTGCATGTTATCCCTTGCATGTTTGCATGACTTAGTTGCATTGCATTGAGATTGCATGCTAAAGTTGCATTGGTGCATGCCTTGTTTGTTGCATCGTGTTTGGAATAGGGGTTAGTCCAAACATGGGGAACGAGGGACGTTTCATGCTTGAAATGATGAAACGTGCCTTGATTCCCGGTCACCGACACTCTTGACTACTCATGACGGAGTTGTTGTCTTTAGGTGCTTGTATGTGCATTCATTTCACATTGAGTCGTGCAATTCGACTCCTCGGCCATCATGCATCGAGATACGTGATTGGTGGCCCAAGGGTCAAGGACTACACTCCCTTGAGCTTATGTAATGATGGGGAGAGTGGTCATGTACACATGTGTTGCGAATACCTTGCCATCTCTCTCTCTTGCCTTCTGTTGCAGAAAACCAGAAACCAGGGGCAGAAACTGGTCGGCCGACCAGATTTAGTGGCTGGCCGACCACTTTTTCTGGTTTTTCACCACAAAAGTGGTCGGCAGGTGGTCTCCAAGGCCAATAGCTGGTCGGCAGCCTTCCCACAGATTCCTAGGGTGGAGTTTCAGCTTTCTGGAGCTTTGTGCAGTGTTCTGAGGTCAATTGCAAACAGAGGCAAGTCGGGGTGTCGCGAGGGATTTCTGAACAAGACAATTCAAGCATGCATATATCCTTTGTCATTCAAAGCAGAGCTGGGGCTGCCCACATTCATTTAATTTGCATGCTCATTTAAATTGCTTACTTAGTTATTTTGTTGATTAATTAGAATTGTGTAATAATTAGCTATAGTTTGTTATTTATTTCGTTGTGTAATAACTAGTTTAATTAGATTAGCTTAGATTAGCTAGTTGGTTCTGTATTATTCATTCGGACCCTCCGTCGAGAGGGCACAACTGTTGTAAATAAGTGTGCGTGTGTGTGATGCATGTCTTCCAATCCCCATTTCTTTCTCCCTTTTATTTACTAGCTTACGATGGTTAGTTTTAGGGCATGTTTCAATTAGCATCCTTATGCTCGCATGTTTGCATCCATTCATCTGTCTTGCATGCACCGGGCTCGGCGCATCATGCTAACTGCATTGTATTTCAATTCCTGTTTGAATACATGTATCAAATTGCATTTCACATGACATTTTAGAATAGCCGAGCCTATCTTAGTTGCATTTTGTATGTGTTGCATTAGGCATTCTTGACATAGCTAGGATCATGCATTGATTTCTAACATAGCTTTTGTTTTGGCTCGGAGTACTCGGTGACTGTTTATGCTTTAGCATCCTTACATGTGTGTGAGTGACTGCCATGATAGCATGCTTGCCATGAGGCTATTTGCTTATGTGATATAACTGCCTGAATGCTTGTGGGTGAAGGTTGGGTTACTTGAATTGGGACAATTCATTGATTACGAGTTTTAAGCCCACCTGAGAGTGGCAAATTACCATGTTTTCCAAGCCCACTTGAGGGTGGCAAAATCCGTATTTTAGCCTACTTGCAAGTAGCAAACCATTTTCAAAACGAATATGCAATGCTTTGTTCCAACTTAGGTAATCCAGTCTATACTTGTATGCTGTGCGCATCACATAGTAATTCTAGGCTAATAAACCGGAATAAGAGCACATGTGTTTTCAAAAACAAGATATCATGCTTAGTAGTGGCCGATCTTTGATCGGGCGAGCGGGGGTGCTCATGAAATGACCTTCCCCAATCGTACCCAAGTTCCCGAACCGAGGCAACTTTGGTGATGACGGACACGTGGCCTTAGGCATGAGTCAGGGTTTCCTAAATTCCCCCAAAATAAAATATTTAGGTGGCGACTCTGTATCTGGCAAAGCAGTCCATGTTTGGCACTTCTTTCTAAAAATCAGTTTTTCAAAACGATTTGCCAGATTTGGACTCTTTGGTGATTTATCGATCTTGCATTGCACTTTGTGAGATTAGATTCAGAACTGTGACATTGAGTCCGAACTGTAGTGAGCCTAATGAATAAAACGGGATTTTCCTGGGACGTTTGGGCGCGTCCACAATACCCATTTGGGGTATTGCACTTTTTCAATTGCCCCCAGCCTCCAGCAAGTTTTTGACCTCTTTCGCTACTACCTCGGCATGGTGCAAGGCCGAGCGCCATGTTCTCTGTATAACTGGCTGGGCATTGGGAAAGACATTCAACTGATGACAAATGAAGCTTGGGTTGAGGCCAGACATATCGTAAGCCGTCCACGTAAAGACCTCAATATTGGAGACCAAAAAGTTAACGTAGTCTAACCGTTCGGTGCTGAACAATGATGAGCCCAAGAGAAAGAATTTGTTCGGGTCACTCTCGTCAATCCGAACCTCCACCAAGTCTTCAACTGACTTTTCTTCTGCTTTTCTTCCCACATCTTCCAGGACGTCCTTGCCTTCTGGTCCTTTTATCATCTGTACGAAACTTTTTGCGGCTTGGCTGCCATTGACTGCGACGAAGCATTGTTTCGAATGACTTGGTCTCCCTAGATTTCTTCTATTTGCCCTGTTGGGCCAGGGAAACGCATGACCTGGTGATAAGTCAACGCTACTGCTTGCATTGCATGCAACCAACCCCTCTTCAAGATCAGATTGTATGTCGATGAGACCTTAGCACCCAGAACTCTACCTACTTGGTGACCGAACCTGCTTTGACCGGTAATATGATCTTTCCAATTGGCCATTCGGGTTTGGAGTTAAAGCTGACCAAAGGAGATGTTGCTGGGGCCAAGTCCTTATCCTCCAATTTCATCTGCATGAATGCATCATAGTACATGATCTCGACCGAACGTCCCTGGTCGATCAAAATTCTCCTGATATTGAAATCCTTAACGCGAAGCATTACCACCAATGCATCATTGTGAGGGGTTTGAATCCTCTCCAAGTCTCTGCTTGAAAAGGTCATGATGTCCTGCATCTCGGTCTTCTTCTCTTTACGGCAAGCTAAACAGAGATCACTTCCCTCATATGCTCAGCCTTCTTAATAATTCCTTTGAGCTCGTATACCCGCGTCGGCTCAATGATTCCACGAATGACGTTGATAACTCCTGAAGGAGCTGCATCCAGGATGGCTAGCCCATTCAGCTCGGCTTGCCCCTGTGGAGCAGCCTTTATACCTCCATTTATGTACTGATCTAAATGCCCTGCTACGACCAATTCTTCCAAGTGCTGCTTTAATGGCACGTAATCCTCCATTCGGTGCCCTTTTTTTCATGGAAAATGCAATAGTATCTTGAGTTGAAGCCCCTCTGCGTGTCCCTCAATTTTGCTGGCCATTAGACATATGGCTCGTACTAATCTCACTAAGGATGCAATAAATTGGGATTTTGAAGGCCATTGTGATACCAGTTCGCGCTTTCAATTTTCGCTTGGCATCTTCCTCCTTGTTGCGTGGAGCATTAGCTCGGTCATTCTCGTGGCCTTTTTTTTTGTCATTGTGGCCAGTTCCGCGGTGTTGCTTTCTTGCTCGGTTATTAGGGTGGTTATCCTCCTGCTCTATCGAGTGAACCTTCCAACCACACATTTGTCCGTCGCAACCGGATTTACCCTCTCGGTTGCGGTGGCAGTGACGGCATCATCCTCAACTCGGATGTGCTCATTGATTCGTTGCATTAATGATTCCATGGTTTTGAGCTGATGCATCGTGAATGAGTCTCACAGTCTATGTCCGACTGGTAGCCCTCGCTTGTATTAGGTGATCGCCAAATTGGTGGGGGCAATCGAGGATCTCATTGTAGGTCTCCCAATACTTGGCATTATATGCCTTCAAAGAACCTCTTGACTTCATCTTGATACCCAGGAGGTGATCGACCTCTTTGGGCATTCGAGTGTTGGTCTTGAATCTGGTGACGAAGGCGTCCGCTAGCTATTGCCACCCCTCGATACTCTCCTCCGAGAGCCTTTCGACCCAATTAGCTCCAGTTTTCCCATACTCGCCGAGAATATTAGATATATCAAGGCGTCATTGCGACGATGGCCTGCCATTACTTGTCGGTAATGACTAACATGCATGTACGGATCTATCTTCCTATCATACAATGTGAACTTTGGTTGATGGAATCTGACGGGGAAGGGTGTGCTCTCTATCTCCGGAGACAGTGGGGTGGTGGTGAGTCGTGCCAAATCTCTGTCCATCGGTGCTGGAACCACCACTCTAGGTGGTGGCATGGCCACCTCCTCACTGCAACGGATTTGGGGACTTAGCCTTTGCAACGTCGGCACTCTCTGGGCCTTTCTGCTGCGTGCTCGCTCCTCCAGTACGTCTCTTAGGTCCTTTGAACGAGCGGAGTAAGAGTATCTTGACGTCGTCGATGGACGCGAGGGATGGTAGCTGCTGTCGTGCATGTAGGACCTATCTACCGGTGGGTCAGAATCGCCAACTCCGTAGCTTCTGGTGATGGAGAGCGAGGGTGTCCCCGTTGGCGATGATTGTTAGAGTGACGGGGTCGGGTGCACTCACTGTGGTCGCCCACTCCAGCAATACCCTTTCCTGTAATTTGTTGTTTCAACGTCTCCATCTCAGCCGCCATCTTTTGAATGAGGGCGTCCTGGTTTCTGAGTTTGTGCTCTAGGCGCTGAGCATGCGATTCTCCTCGCCGGCGGCGGCCCTCTGGACTCTGCGAATGATCAATGCTCCTCACGCCTTTGTCTCGCGCATCTCTGGGGAGCCCTCTAGAGGAAGTCTCCAGGCTCGCCATGGTCGAAACGGTAGGAGGGCCATCTCTTCTTTGGACTGATTCTGGAGTGATGCCATCGACCACGGACAACGATGTTTCATCAACGTACGCCATGAAAAACAATCGAAAAAGCTTGTAGATCAAGGTTTGTTTGTCAAAGAAATTCCCACAGACGACGCCAATTATATGGGAGAGAAATATTCGTCCCGATTGCTTACCACCAACGTCTGCATACTCCTCATTTTCAAGGCTAGCCATGCAGCCTCAGAGATTATAGGTGCACTAGCTCTGCTGTCCTTCTCTGGACTGGCAGTTGTGCTCTCCTATACATTTCTTACACGTGTAGAGACTAAAACCTCCAAACAGTGTTTGTCGCACCGCCAAACAGTATTGACGCATACCAGGATTGGATTCCCCTCTTCTCATCATTAGTCCATGTGGAATATTGAACCGAGTTATTACTTGGTGAAACATAAACATTACGTTGGATAGCTACTGCCGAGCAAAACCAAACCAGTCCATCAGAACCGACTGGATGCGGGGCACACTGTCTGGCATCTCGGCCTTGCATAGCGATCTCATGGGCCATCTCAGTCCCCACATCTGCAGTCTGAACAATCCATAGCTCGGCCTAATGCATCCCTGCGGACCCAATCAAATACCCTGCTTCGCGTGATCCTAGCTCGGCTAAGCGTATGCAGGCCACCATATCCAGTGCGAACCTAACTCGGCCCCACTATAAGCCTAGGCTCAACTTACATAACCCAACACCAGAATCCGTGCTAGCGTAGTTCGGCCCCCTGTTCGGCACAAACTCCCTCTCAATATGTATATTTTAAATTTTCTTTTCAAATCTGTCTTAAATCTATAAATCAAACAAGAGGTTTAAACTTTAATGGTTCAAGACTAGTTACTACAGTCTACAGTCTACAGGCTGTGATTTGATTATGATTTGGATAGTAATTTAAAAAATAAAGAAAAATATGAATGAAATATAAATCTAACTTCTTATTTTTTAAAATTTTAATTTAAATTTATGACTCTGAAACACAATCTTAATGGAGTAATTTTTTTTTTTTAGACGAGAATCTTAATTAGGGATGTAAGAAAAATCTATCAAACCGATTGAATCGGACCAAATTAGTGATATTTGATTTGTTTTTTTAACAAAAATTGTGCATTTTTAAATTTGATTTTTTCTATTCTTGGTTCGGTATTGGTTCAAGCATTTTGTATACCGAACTAGATCAATTTATCGATCACTTTAACATATATTGTATTAATAATATATATATATATATATATAATCTAATAATATAATGATATTGATAAGTGTAATAAATTATTAATCTTAATGAATTAATTTTATCATCTTTATAACATACATTTGTAAATTCTTAGTATATATAATCTTAATTCTAACTCATTATTCTTGAAATTTTAGTATTTTTAAACTTTTTTTTTGTTTCTATTTTTGTTAATCTAGGAATTGAAAAATATTTATTAAATGAATGGATTGGATATGTTTGAAATGGTAGACAAATAACTAATTTAATATTTTTATATAGATTAGTGATTATATTTAAAAGTGGTGGCTCAAGTCTGGTAAAGAGTTCTGTTCACCTTTGATATAGTCAATATCAAAGTCAAATGCTAATAATGTACTCTGCCAATTTGCAAATATCTGTTTATGAGCAAGATTAAGAACATCTTTTTTAAATATCTGTTTGGTTGCTGAACAATCAACATGAATTAAAAATTGTTGATTTAATAAATCATCCTGAAATTTTAAAACACATTTAACAATTACTAAACATTCTTGTTTAATCGTTGAATAATTTAAAGCAGCTTTATTCCAATTTTCTGATGTAAATCTTAATAATTCTTCTTTTTGACTGGTAGGGTTAAACTGTTTTAAAATACCTCCATAACCATTGTTTGAGGCGTCAGTCTCCACAATTTTTTTCCATTCTGGATTTGGCAGAGCAAGACAGGGGAGTTGTTTCACTTTACTTTTAATTTTCTGTACTGTAGCAGTGTGTGCATCTGTCCAAGGAGAAGGATTTTTCTTTAATCTAGTGTAAATGATAGCAGCATCTTGAGATAACTGATGATAATAGTCTCTAATATAAATTAGACTACCGAGAAATCTCTGTAATTGAGTTTTATTTTTTATTTAATCTGGAAATTTAGAGGCAAACTCTATGCTTCTGTCAATGGGTATAATAGTTCCATGATGACTATTATGATCAGGAAAACGTACAGTTGTTTGGAAAAGTTTCATTTTTGCTGCAGATATGACTAAACCATTTCTGATAATAATATGCTTAAAAATATTAAGAAGTTTAAAATGCTGGTCTATTGATGAGGAGAAAATAAGAACATCATCAATATAACAGATAGAAAATTCTGTATAAGGAGTAAATATATCATTCATAATATGCTGGAATTCTGATGGTGCATTTTTAAAACCAAATGACATAACATTCCATTCATAATGCCCAAAAGGTACAGTAAAAGCAATTTTATACCTATCCTGTTCTACAATTTGTACTTGCTAATATCTTGATTTTAAGTCAAATTTAGAAAATATGATTGCATCCTGTAGTCTATCAAGAAGATCTTTTTTATTTGGTATGGGATATTTGATCCATTTTAAGGGATCATTAAGAGGTTTATAATTAATAACTAATCTTGGCACACCTCTTTCAATTTCTGCATTTTTATGAACATAAAATGTTGTACAACTCCAAGGAGAATGGCTTGTCTTGATCAACTTCTTTTGAAGAAGATTTTGAATTTTTTTTTTGCACATTTCTAAATATTCTTTTTTCATTTGACTAGGGCGAGCTCTGGTTGGGATGAATCGTTCATCAAAGTCTGGTTCGCACAGAAGAGAAACTATACGTTTTTTCCTTTCCCAAAAGCATTGGGAACATCACTACAAATTTCTGTTTGGAATATTTTTTCAATTAATTTAATTTTATTCTGTAAAGATGACTGTTGTAATCTTTGCTCAATAGTGAGGAAATTAATTTCTGTTTGAAAAAAATTAATTTGTTTTTCTTTGAAATTAACTTGATCTTTGATTTGATCCAATTATTTGGTATAAGGTTTTGTTATGAATTCAAAGATAATAGATTGATTACTGATGGTTGTGTGAATGCCTATGAAATCTATCTTGGTGATAGGCATCAGTAAACACAGAAATGGAGTCCCTAAGATAATGCTTTGAGACATGTTTCTAATAAGAACAAAAGCAGTGAGAAGACATATACCTTGATTACAGATGAAATCTTATGGTTCTTTGAATTTAATTTTCATAGAATTACCACTTGCATTGGTTAATGATTGAGTGGTTTTCTGGAAATAGTTAGTAGGAATTAACCCTTCTTGAATACAGTTCATGTCAGCACCACTATCAATAAGGGCGATGGCATCTTTAATAATAAAATCAAGTTTTATTATAAAATTGATTCTAATATGCCATTTCTGGAAAGTAATTTGATTCATGAGCATTAAATACTGATTCTTTGGTTTATTGTGACTTTCTTTTTGTTCTGAAGTTTGTCCTTTATCTTTAAGTTGGTTGTTAATCTTTTTAATATCATTAAGAATAGATTGGTTGGCTGTTTGAAGGTGTTTTACTTTTGTTTTTAATACATTAATTTCTATTTTTAAATCTTGGATAGTTACTGGTTTTTCAATTGATTGAGAAACTTGCATGCGGTTAAAAACTTCTTTCATGCTGTAATGTTCAATTGGAATTATTTCTTTTGTTTTTTGATTTTGATAACATATTTCTAAGAATTTTAATTTCATTTTTGGATCCTTAATCTTGTCTGCTAAATCTAGCATATATTTTTGGTCATCAGTTAAGACGTTGAGGCTAGGCTCCTAAGTCTAAACCATTCATTTCAACTATTGCTTTCCAATAATTTGCGTCAGTTAGAGCATCTAGAGCATTTACATTACTGGTCCTATGAGAACATTGTTCTAAATTATCTGAGTCAGATGTAGACTCAGATGGGGAATAAATTCCTGCTAAACCATCAAATGAGTTAGATGTACTAGCTTTGCTAGAAAGAGTTTGCAAAATCTGTTGTTGAAGATGCTTATCCAAGGACATCTCATTAAGTTTTTGTTTTAATTTAGATCTACATTTATTCGCATAATGTCCTATTGCTCCACACTTATAACAAGTGATTTGTGATTTATCTTTCTTTGGATAAGATTTCTGTTTACCTTTAATTCATTTTCTAGGCTTTTGATAAGACTGTTGGGGATTATATTTATTCTTTTTGGAGTATGATTTCCTAAAAGATTTTCTATATGGTTTATGTTGTTTCTGCTTCTTAGATTTAAAAGGATACTGAATTTTGGTTTCGTAGGCAAATTGATCACAAAATTCACCTAATTCTTTTCTACCTGTTAAATGTTGCTTCTTCATAAGATACGGGAGTTTAAGGTCATTACAAAGGGAAAGACCTTCGTCAACTATGATTCCTATGAGTTGACCATAAGTGTTTTGGTTGTAAGGGATAGACATTCTATTATGGCAATCCCTTAGTTTCTTATAGATTTTTTCTGCAAAAAGGTTAGGAAGACCATCAATGAATTTGGCTTTCCAGTGTTCATTGTTAGCATCCTGGTGTTGCACTACCTTTAACATAAACACATCTTTATACCATCGAAAATGGGTTAGAGATGGACAGCGAAGGTTCTGTAGGAGTTCTCTACTCCTATCACTGTTAGCTACATCTGGTACAAAATGGTAGAGGATGGTTTGGGTAAGGGTGTAAACTGCATCTTCTCTATTTCTGATGGTTCCTATTATGGGATTGGTATCTATCTTAAAGGAATTAAGAATTTTATTTTGTTGTGTGACCGTAAGAATATTATCCCACCATCCTTTAAGGATACCGGTAAAACCATTGACAATAAAGCGGGCGATTTGGCTGTTAGAATTGTCATTTTGTTTACAAATAGTTGCATACATCGTAATCTGGTGGATGGTTTCATATATCTGGTATTCAATATATCCATCAATATTCCATTCATAAATAATCTTACCATGGTAAGCTTTCTGGGAATGAAGAAAATCTTCCTCATATAAAATATCCTGGGGTGTAGATCGAGAGTGATAATACCTACTAGGTCTGGTTAAAGCCATGCGGGATGTTTGTTTAGGGAAATAGGTTTTGTTTACCTGTTGGATGCCCTGAAAATTATTATGAATCTCAAAAATATAAGAGGGTGACAATTCATCATCCTTATCCTCATCTAGAGATTGTTGGTAATTCTGACTATTTAGCATATTAATTTGAGAACTGGATAGCCCTAGTTTCATGTCTTTGATTTTATTCACCAGAACATCCAAAAATTCATTATCCTGTTTGACTGACCTAAGCTTAAAATTATTTCTAAAGGTGGTTTGATATTAACAGGATGTATAGGTTCAGGTTCAGGTTTCTTTTGATCAATTTTTTGAGCCTAACGTAATTCTATTATAGACGTTTCACTTCGGTTTAATTGATTGCCGACAGTTTGAAAATGAAGATTTGTATAATTATTCTATTTCATTATTGGAGCAAGATCTTTAACCCAAACAATATCTCGTTTTTTAGTTCCATCTGGTGGTTTTACAAAAGCAGTAATGTGTAAAGATTGACTAGATAATTTACCCTTGGTGCTAATTCTACAGATAAAGGAGGAGGATATACAGATTTAATGGTTTGACCATCTGCAGTAGTCCAAGATTTCTGTAAGACATCTAAAACATTTAATTCTGATGATGAAAGGTACTCCATTACAGTTGCATATTCATAATACCATTCAACAAAAGCTTTCATTATCTGATTTAACAGTTGGGATAGTTCATTTATCTAGGGCTTCCTTAACATCCTGGTATGCTACAAGTTCTGCTGCTTTTGATGTAGTAGCTACTGTATTAGCTACTGTTGTTATATCTGAAGGTTCGATGGAAGACATAGTGGATGTAGTAGGGGTGAGTAGCAGATATACCGATCCGCCAAAACTGACCGAACCGATCTGATCCGCTGCATTTTGGACGGATGCGTGATGACGAGCGGACAGTTACGGATTGATTTTCTCCAATCCGCAATCTGGCGGACGGATGGCGGATTTGAGATTCCTTTGGCCGCAACCGAACCGCCAAACCGCGAACATTCCTAGTAAATTTATAAGACTTTGTGTTTTCAGTTTGTTTAAATATTCTGTTTGTGTTTTCAATTAAAAAAGAGTTTAAATATTCTGTTGAAAAAAAGTTTTCAACTTGAATATCTTTTTTGAATAGAAAAAAATAAACGTATTATTTATCTATATTTTTTTATTTTTAAATCTATGTCTAAAAATAATAAATAGAAAATATGATATATGCATGTTGGTTTTTATTTTCAAAAACAAATATAGATATAACAATACAGAGACATACAATCTCTACTACTGCTTTGTTCATAGTTTTGGTAGTTTGAATTATTTTTATATTTTAAGAACCACAGATTGTAATACTTTATGTGGATGAGGCATGTTGTGATTGTAGTATGTGGATGCAACATGCAGTGATTGTGATATTCTAAAATTTTAAACTTTCTTACTTTAGATGAGGCATGCAGTGATGGTAATATTTTTTTAAGTCATTGACTATAATACTTTCTTCTTTTTTTTTTTTTTGAGGAAGTACACAAGTTGAATTATGTTGAAAATTTATAAAATTTTAAACCGCCAAACCGATTCGCATTCATCCGCCAAATCGCCAATCCGCTCAATCCACATCCGCCGGATTGGCGGACGGATGCGGATTGATTTTCTCCAATCCGCCAATCTGGCGGACGGACGGCGAATTGGAGGTTCCGTGGCCGCAACCGATCCGCGCCCACCCTAGGATGTAGTGTGACCATATATATGGTTTATGTATGATTTCCTAATGGAGTAGTATTTTTATTTGGATAGTAATTTAAAAAATAAAGAAAAATATGAATGAAATATAAATCTAACTTTTCATTTTTTAAAATTTTAATTTAAATTAATGACTGTCAAGCACAATCTTAATGGAGTATTTTTTTTTTAGACGAGAATCTTAATTAGGGATGTAAGAAAAATCAATCAAACTGATTGAATCGAACCAAATTAGTTATATTTGATTTGTTTTTTAACAAAAATTATGCTTTTTTAAATTTGATTTTTTCTGTTCTTGGTTCAGTATTGGTTCAAGCATTTTGTATACCGAACTAGATCAATTTATCGATCACTTTAACATATATTGTATTTATAATATATATATATAATCTAATAATATAATGATATTAATAAGTGTAATAAATTATTAATCTTAATTAATTAATTTTATCATCTTTATAACATACATTTGTAAATTCTTATTATATAATCTTAATTCTAACTCATTATTCTTGAAATTTTAGTATTTTTAAACTTTTTTTTTTGTTTTTATTTTTGTTAATCTAGGAATTGAAAAGTATTTATTAAATAGATAGATTGGATATGTTTGAAATGGTAAACAAATAACTAATTTAATATTTTTATATAGATTAGTGATTATATTTAAAAGTGGTGGCTCAAATTTAAAAGATCCTAAATCGATTAAACTGCATCAAATCGAACTGTTTCAATCAGTTCGATGCGATTTGATGAGAGAAACAATCTGTATCGGTGTTCAAAATAATAAAATCGATATTATTGATTAAGTATAATTTTTTATCTAAATACTGATCATACTGAACCGATTACATCATCAATCTTAATGACGTATCGAGTTGGCTTTGTAAATATAAATCAATTAAGTACATTGTATCAATATGACATCACTAATGATGTCACTCTACTAAGAGAATGCAATGAAAATGTAATTAATTACTCTCATCAAAGTCTAAAAAACATTGGTGATATTGGGCATTGCCTATCTTTGGAATCACAGCAAAACTTTGAATTTGATGCGTGAGTGTTGTTGTGCAGTGCCACCACTATCATGATTTTGATGTGTTGGTAGTGGAATCTGAAATCCACTATCCTAGCCTACCCCAGCCCAGTGCTCTCTACTCTGTTCTGTGCAAAGTTGGTTTATTTTAATTGGTCTTGCTCTCTCACTCCAGGACCAGCTCCTTTTAAACTTCAAAATTCAACCACAGAAAGTTACAGAATATACACGCGTATAAACAGATAGTGGTATCACACATTTTGAGTATTTCATGTTATAATTTATTCGGACTCAGTTTAGAATTTAAAATTTAGAGTCGTGCTTCAATTAATTAAAATTATTACAAACTTTGTTAAAATTCATGCAAATTTCATTTACAAACTTATCTGCATTGGATACATCATTTTGAAAACATGAAATCTAATAACATTTCACTTATTTGGAATATATTTTTATTTGTATAATAACATTTCTCATACTATTACTCCAAACACTACCTGTAATATTCACTCAATAGGTAACATGACCTCATTAGTCCTAAAAACAGGCAAAGTCCAAGGTGGATTATACCCTGCCTATAAGAACTCCCCAACCACCCTATATCCATCTCTCTCCAACCCTTTCCTCAGCTCCTCCACCTTCCTCACCACCATCTCCTTCGTCGCCGCCCCCAAACTTCACCACCCCATACTTCCTTTCCCCCTCCTCCCTAATCACCACCCTCTCATCTGTAACACCCGCATCCTTTAATTCATTGGAGAGTGTATTTAATTCCCTTATTTTCATTTTTGGAAGTCTTTGGAGTTGTTGAATGTTGGTTTTGGATGAGTATAATCCGATTTAAACTCGTTGAGTTTGTTTGTTTGCGTTTGTTCTTGTCAAAAAGTTTATTGGGAACTTAGAAATTCTATTCTAGGGTCGACACTAGCCTTCCTAAGGATCGATCCTTACCTGTTGGTGAAGTTTTTGGAAGTGTTGCTGGAATTTAGGGTCGACACCAGTCTTGGTGGTGTTGACACCTACCTCTTGTTGTTGTCCACAAGGGTCGACACAAGTCTGGAAGGGTCGACTCTTCTATGTTGCTGAATCTGGAAGTTGCTTGCTGAAATTTAGTGTCGACCCTTCCTGTCTAAGGGTCGACACCTTGCCTATTGCACAGATTGCTTTTCTTCTTGAAGGGTCGACATCTCTGCCTGAAGGGTCGACACATGCGTGTCATTTTCAGTTTTTTGGGCTGGTTTGGGCCCTACTTTTGGGGGATTTTTGACTTGTTCTTTTCATTTGACTTTGGAGCTATTATTTTATTATTACCTTGCTACTATAAATAGGCTCCAAATATATTTTTATTTCACTTTTTCTCCTTTTCTCTCTCTCTCAAACCATGAGTTCTTTTCTCTCTCTCTAAAACTCAAACTTTTTCACTTAGATCTTTAGATCTACTCACCTAGAATGATCTTTTCATCTTGGTCCTTTGAGAAAGATTGTTGATCTCGTCAAGGGCTTCCTTTTGGTCCAATTAGTTCGTGGTTTCGTTGCCAATGATTTTTGGGTTGTCATCTCTTGACTTCAAAAGGTAGGGGTTTCTAGTTCTCTTTTAATACCTTCATTTATAGATAGATTTGTAGTATTTTCTTTATATAAATACAAAAGTTTATATTTTTATGCATATTGGGATGAATCATGAGATTGGGGGTTAGGGTTTGAAGAGAGTTGGGTTTACTTGTTGGGTTATAATCTTGGGTCATGAGTTTAGGTGTAAAAGTAATAGAAGGGTTGGAATAAAATGTGTTTTTGTGAAAAGCTTTAATTTCTCTTAAAAACTCTAGTTTGGCTTATAAAGATAGATGATGGTTTTGCTTAAATTGATAATAGAATCATGAAATTGAGGTGTTAAATTACACATGTACAAGTTTAATTGAAATTTTAAAGAGTTTGAAAATTTATGTAAAAGTTGCGATTGAGCCGTCAATGTGATATTTTAAATTATATTATAATATGAAACCAAACTTGGGGAAAAAGAAATTACTAATGGTAAGGATGATGTGAGAATTGTGATAAAATGATGAAGCGAATATTTAAGAATATTATTGTGTTATGTTGAATTACATTGAGTTATGTTAACTTGTGTTAAGTCAAGGTTGGGTTAAGATGAGTGTGAGTAATAATAAATGGGAGATTGTGAAATATGACGGTGTTACGTGAATGAGTAGTATCAAAGAAATTAATGTTAGAGATTTAATTTATAGCCTCACATAGTAATTGATAATCAATGTGTTGTGAAAATTGAATTTGAAGACTTGATAATAATATGGAAGAGTAAGGAAATAGTTTGAACTCAAGAATTGTGAACACTTTAAAGATGAATCTTTATGCCTTTATGGAAGTGTTTTGAATGAATATGTTACGGGATTAATGGATAATGTGTTGGCTTTGCCCACTAATCACAATGACGAATGACTCGAGAAAATTCATGGAATGTAATGTCGTTTGGGGTCCGTTTCCCGCCGTATTTTGAGCTGGCAAAGCGTGGCGCTAAATATAGGTTCTGCCTTCCTTTTGGAGTAGCACCCAGTAAAATGTGTGGTATGTTGGGATATGTATAGGTTCCGCGTTCCTTCCGGCTCGTGACCGGCAAAGCGTGAGGTTCTGCTTTCCTTCCGACTTGTGACCAGTAAAGTGTGAGGTTTCGCATTCCTTTCGGCTTGTGATCAGTAAAGCGTGTGACTCATGGAGATAATATGACATTATTTGAAAGAATGGAAAATGAAATGGCAATTGGATTAGAGGTTGGTGATGATGGACTCACTGGATTGCTTGTGACTATAAGGGAAAATTATGAGTTTTGTTTTGTAAATAATTGAGACATTGTGTTAAAAGGGTTTGTTATTCTTATGTTATGTTTGAACTCTAATTGATAATGAAAATGTGGATGTGATGTAGTTGTGATATGTTGAATTATAATTGATAATGCAAATGTAGATGTGATGTAACTGTTATTGAATATAAAGGAGATTTAGATTTCTATATTAAGGAGTTATGGCAAATATGAGTAGACTGGTGGGAATGGAGTGTGTGAGGGCTGTTTTGAGTATTAAGGGAACTTAAACTTGAGGTTATGGTGTTATAATTAATGTAATTAGTAAAAAGGGAAAATGGAAATAAAAAGGAGGAATGTTAAGATGGAAATTAAATGAAGAATATTTTGGAATTGATTAATAAATTTAAAATGATGTTGTTCCTTAAACATGTTTGTTTTCAAGAAGGATTTATGGCCTTATGATATTAAGGGATAATTTTTATGGCTGAAGGTTTTCCTTAAATGTTCAAATAACTTTTGAGAAAAAGGTACTCTACGTATGATATTTTGAAATTACAAAACATCACCTTTGAAAAATCTAGAAACCCTAGATGTTGATTTGTGATTATGTACCAATTTTAAGCAAAATATAACAATCCCAATCAAACAATCAGAGAAAGAGACACAAAGATTTTACGTGGAAAAACCACAATTGGATACCTTCCAATTGTGATCAAAAAAACCACGGGCAACTGCCACAAGACAATCCACTAAGAAGATTTAAAGGAATTACACAGGTATCACTCTCAATATTAGCGAATCCACAACGCCTAATTGAACCAACCTCTATGTGCCTCTTCCAACCCCATCTTCACCACGGAATTGTCTTTCTGATGAAACCCTAGATGTTGTTGTGATTATGTACCAATTTTAAGCAAAATATAACAATCCCAATCAAACAATCAAGAGAAAGAGACACAAAGATTTTACGTGGAAAACCACAATTGGACACCTTTCAATTGTGATCAAAAAAACCACGGGCAATGCCACAAGACAATCACTAAGAAGATTTAAAGGAATTACACAAGTATCACTCTCAATTATCTAGCGAATCCACAACGCCTAATTGAACCAACCTCTATGTGCCTCTTCAACCCCATCTTCACCACGGAATGTCTTCTGATGAGCCACTCCGGATTCCACCAAAGCTTCAGGCTCGAATTCTTCAGAATCCACAACTGAAGAACAACTCTCTCTTTGTGTATAACAAACAAACCTTGATGTACTTCTTTAAACCATGAGTTGAATACTCAAAAAAACATCAAAGAAAACTTAAAAAAATATCTCCAGATATAACCCTTAAGAACCAAAAAGAAGATCTAGAGAGATTCAATGAATGAATCAATGAATAGCCTAGATTGGGAGAAAACCCAACTATTTATAGAAAACCAAAGCAATCCTGTTGGGAAAGAAAACCAACTTCTTGTAGAAAACCAACTTCTTGCAGAACTCCAAAGTAATCCTGTTTTTAAGGAAACCAACTTCTTAAAGAACTCTTGTTACAACCTTGGTTGATCCATGGAATTTGACAACAAAAGTCTAACAATCTCCCCCTTTGTCAAATCCTGGATAAAACATCTAAAACAAATTCCTAACAAAATTCTCAAGCAGCACCACCAAACTATGAACCAACACTCAAATCCATGCTCTTGAACAATATCCTGAAATAAAATAACACACACAAGCCAACCAAATATGTGGAACTGGATTAAATAAACAAAATATAAATCAATCCATAAACAAAATACTAACAATCTAACTGTACCAAAGAAGGATATAAGCAAAAGTAAAAACACTGTACCATCAATATACATCAAACACTGGTAATGATGAACCAAACTCCCCCTCATTAAAAAACAACCACAAACACTGAAAACAGTGAACAAGAAGAAAAACGACAAAAAATAATATGGTGGAGCAAGCAAGGAATTTCTGATTTGTACCTTGAAACACACAAGATTATCCAAGAAGCACTTATTACAAGAAAACACAATGTGCACAGCCTCTAGAAGATTCCTCATAAAAGAAAGTGATGCATTATGTGAAAAGCATAGATCCCATGATAAAAAGTGTGTGTGTGACTCTTGGAGTTCGACAAACACTAGATTCAATCTAGTAGTGATATGAAAGCAGGACCTCTGACAAGAGAATCTAAGCACAACAAGGAAAGTCAAAACTAGGAATCAAGGGGTATTTGGTGAGTAAAGCGGAGGCTCCCCCTCAATCAATGAATCCTTTATTTTTCCTTTTTTTTTTCACATCTTTTTTTTTTTTCCTTTGCACATTTTTTTTTTCTTTCTTTCTTTTGCACATTTTTTTCTCTTTCTTTCTTTTGCACATTCATTGGCGGCTGACACGCTCAAGAGTATGGAAACCGAACCAGAGAAGCATGGAGATAATAAGGATGGCCTGGTTGGTGACTCTGAGGTAGCCTTTTCCTCATGCTCGGACTACAAAGAATAGAGGGGAAAGCCGTGGAGATGCAAAAAGATGGAAGGTGGTTAAGAGACTCAGCATCACCCAAGATATGCTAGTATAGGTCAATTCCTCAAGAAAAGCAAAAGATACAATGCCAGAAGTCCATAGAGAAAAATAATCACTAAGGCGGAAGACTCCAAAATTTGCTAATCCAAGAGTGTGTACAGAATGAGACATACTAATCAAAGAACACACACTCCAAAATGAGTAATGACCACAGAAAGCACACACATATTAACATGTAATGGTTATTCTAATCAATTCCAATATGCACCAAGAACTGCTCAAAAATTTCAAGCTTGCAAAACCATACTAAGAAAATCTTTTTTCTTTTTTTTAAAATTTTTTCTTAACCAAAGCAAGACAAAAAAGACGAACATGCACAAATTTTTTTTTTTTTAAAAACAAAAACACACAGAGACCCAAAAAAAAAACATAGTAAACACATTAACACAAGTCAAGTTTTCTCACCCAAATCTTTTTGGTCTTAACAAAATCAGGTCTAGTGGACTTGGTAAGAGTCGTGGTGTTGTGAACACCCTTATGAATCTTGGTATTCTGCCTAGACATGTAAGGTTGTCTCCTAACCCAAAAAGTATTCGAATTTCTACCATTTTGAGACACTCTCCCATGCAACTTATAACAAAAAGGGCGAATATGGCCATGCATACCACAATGATGACAAATAAAAACAGGGTGTACAGAGTGTACCTTCTCTTCTTTTACCTTACCAACTCTAGGAAGTTTGAGAAGTATTTCATCTTGTTGAATCTTTTGTCCTTTCTTTCCTTGAGTTCTTGTATCATGAGATGTGGAAGCACTCTGTTTTTGCTTTCTTATCTCCAAAGCCAATGCCACTCTTGTCTGAACAGATTTGAGACCCAATGATATCCTCCAAAGTCTTTGATCCTTTGTTCCAAAGACCAATGGTAACCATGGCACACTTGAGCTCTTCCTCTTTCTTGATCATTAGTTCTTCAAGCAACTTGTGACATCTCGAGAGATTCAATCTTTTCTTCAAACATGGCATGGGTTTCCTGTAGCTCATTCATCTCTGTCTCACAAGTCAACAGCTTTGCACAAAGAACTTGTTGATCATCAGCTATCTTGATGGCATTGATCCTAGCCTCGGAAATCTCCTCTTTAAATTTGACATTCTCACTTTCACATGCTTTGAGTTTCTTTGTGAGTTTGTCATTCAATTTGAATAAATTAAGAGACTCCTTATACAGCTTTTCATAGGCTTGCTCAAGTTCTTCATGATCACTCTCCGAGGATTCATCATCAGTAGTATTCTCAACTGACCTTTTCGGAGACTCTGTTTGTCCTTCAGTTTCGGAAGCCACCATGAAAGCAAGGAATTGCTTATGTCCCTCTTCACCTTGATCTTTATCGTCACTTTCGTCTTCATTAGATTCTGATTCATCATCCCAAGTGATGGCGAGGGCTTTCTTCTTCTTCAAACGAGTGGGGCATTCTGAAGCAAAGTGGCCAAATCCTTGGCATTCATAGCATTGGACGCTTTCAGAGTTCCTTGTATCTTTCCTTTCTCCTTCTTGGCTATAGAATTAATTTTGACTTTATCTTTGCCTTTGGATTTATGAGAATGAATAGATTCCAAAAGATTAAGATTTTTATTCAAAAAAGATTTTTTAAATTGTTTAACAAAAGCAGCCATAATCTTGGAATCTATCTCACAATCCTCATCAGAATCCTCTACCATTTTATGAGCACTACTAAAAGCAAAATCTTTTTGTTTCTTTTTGAAATTTCTGTGTGCCTCATAAGTTTGGAGATTTCCAACCAACTGATCCAGCTTGAGGTTGTCAACATCTTGAGCCTCCTCAATAGCCGTAACTTTTGGTTGGAACCGATCGGGCAAAGATCTCAAAATTTTCCCACAACTTTGGATTCTGGTATTTTTTCACCTAAATTGAAGCTGGAATTTACAATATCACTCAATTTGGCATAAAATTCATCAAAGGTCTCACTATCTTTCATTGAAAGGTTTTCGAAACTAGACGTGAGCCTTTGAAGTTTTGAGCGTTTCACAGAAGGAGTGCCCTCATGAATAGTTTGTAAGATATCCCAAGCCTCTTTTGCGACTTCACAATTACAAATACGGCTAAACTCTTCAGGTGTGACAGCGCAAAAGAGAGAATTGATAGCTTTACTATTCCAGCTACTATTTTGGTAATCAGTTGTGTCCCACTTATCAATTGGTTTGGGGAAAGTTACTCCATCAACAGTAATTGTTGGTTCAGTCCACCCATTCATGACAGATTGCCAAACTTTTCATCAATAGATTTTAAAAAAGATCTCATTCGAGCTTTCCAAAAAGAATAATTGGATCCGTCAAGTAGGGGTGGTTGAACCATAGAATTTCCGTCACGAATTGTATCCATTATCACAAATCAAACAAGATCTCGTTCTAAAAGAATTTTTTTTTTAAAAAAAAAAAAATAGAGCGTTCTAAAAGAATTTTTTTATAAAAAAAATAGAACGACCCGCTCTGATACCAATTGAAAAATCTAGAAACCCTAGATGTTGATTTGTGATTATGTACCAATTTAAGCAAAATATAACAATCCCAATCAAACAATCAAGAGAAAGAGACACAAAGATTTTACGTGAAAAACCACAATTGGACACCTTCCAATTGTGATCAAAAAAACCACGGGCAACTGCCACAAGACAATCCACTAAGAAGATTTAAAGGAATTAAACAGGTATCACTCTCAATTATCTAGCGAATCCACAACGCCTAATTGAACCAACCTCTATGTGCTCTTCCAACCCCATCTTCACCACGGAATTGTCTTTCTGATGAGCCACTCCGGATTCCACCAAAGCTTGGCTCGAATTCTTCAGAATCCACAACTGAAGAACAACTCCTCTTTGTGTATAACAAACAAACCTTTGATGTACTCTCTTTAAACCATGAGTTGAATACTCAATAAAACATCAAAGAAAACTTAAAAAAATATCTCCAGATATAACCTTAAGAACCAAAAAGAAGATCTGAGAGATTCAATGAATGAATCAATGAATAGCCTAGATTTGGGAGAAACCCAACTATTTATAGAAAACCAAAGCAATCCTAGTTGGGAAAGAAAAACAACTTCTTGTAGAAAACCAACTTCTTGCAGAACTCCAAAGTAATCCTGTTTTTGAAGGAAACCAACTTCTTAAAGAACTCTTGTTACAACCTTGGTTTGATCCATGGAATTTGACAACAAAAAGCCTAACAACCTTACTATGTGGTATCACGTTGCATGCATGATCATTTCTATCTATGCTGGTTATTGTTTTAGAGCTATAAAATCCTTACTGGGCAATTGTGCTCACCCTTTGTTGTTTCATTTTCTTACAGGAAGAGAATTCGAATTGATTGATTGGAGGGTTAAGAAGTTCATGTATCTCTTATGTGTAATCTTATTGTACATTAATGTTTGTATTTATTTGTAACTCTGTAGCGAAAGCTTGGCATGTACTATTATTATTGTTGTATTCATTATGAGAGAGAACAAGTGTTATTATGTTTCTATTACTCAAGAGTAATAGATATTTGTTTTTTTTTTATATAAAAAAAATGGACCTAAATTACAGGCTTTTGGAAATGTTTCTGAGTAATTAAAAAAATTGGGACGTGACATCATCCACCGGCTTCGGCACCTCCTCTGCCTTCTTGTATTTCAATGGCAATATAAATTACATAGTCACCGACTTCCTCTCTTCCTCTCCTCCACCACCGTTCATCACCATCGGAGCAGCCATCGTAATCTTCTTCAGCATTAACGTTTGGGTTATCACCAGTGCTGTCATTGCAATTTCTCCGGCTTGGAGTTCTGGGGATTCCCCAGAGCTCCAATGTAGTTGGCAAGTATCATGAAACCGATGTCTTTCTTGCCTTTGAATTGGGTTGGATTGTATGTGACCTTGGCTATGACTGAGGGAGAGTATTTGCGGATTTCGTACTCGTCTGTGGATCGAATGAGTTCGAATTTTGGGGTTTCTACATCTATCTTTCCCAAAACAGAGCACATTTTTGAGGAATTTTGGTGGGTTTATTGGAAGAGTGATTTGATGATGTATATGGATGTTTTGAGAAATGGGCTTTTGTGGTATGTGAAGTGTGTTGTGGTGGTGGGTTTTATAGAGATGGAAAGATGAAAACGAGATGGGTTTTGGATTAGAAGCGAATCTTCTTTGAAGAATAATACTAGGGATTATAAAAAAATTTCATGAAATATTTCATGAAGATTTTTCATTCTTTGATTGGTGTGTGGTGTTTTATTATATGTTTAATCTAACGATGGAGAATCTTTCATGATTATATTCATGTTATTTTCTTCATGATCCCTAACATTACTCTTCTTTGAATTGCATGTGACAAAATTGACTTGTGAGGAAGGGGTTTGAGTGACGTTGCCTATTTTGGTAATTGGGTTAAAAGTTTTTTTTTTGATTTTTTTGAGTTACATAGTTTCTTTATTTATTTTTACATGATTTTAAAGAAAAGTCAAAAAATTGATTTTTAATCACCTACTTCCCAAAATAGGCCACATGTGAATTGGTAAAACGCTGTCTTCCAGTCTAAGGAGATTCTTGTTCATTACATGTCTTGTTTTAATAATTTAAACAGTTTATTTTGTAAAACTATTCGTCTATATGGTTAACTGAAGAAATCAAGTCGACTTGATAATCATAAACAATTCAATTTATTACATTTGTTTCTAAAAAATATACTGCAAATGTGTTTTTGAAAATAAATAATTTATTTTCTTAACGATAAATGCGATAAATTGAACATATTACGATTATTAAATTAACTTAATTTTAAATAATTTGAATTATCAAAACAAGCCTTATAGTGGGCGGCATGAGTTCGAACATTACCTTCCAGTCCAAGATTGTAATGTTGTGCATATATCTTTATATATATTTTCATTTTAAATAATAATAACAATAATAATTTTAAATTTAAAAAATATCACGATCATATTAATTTTAATGAATGAATTGTTTCATATGAAAGAGTGGAGGGTTAAATAATTCTAATTCCAAAAAAATATTCAGATTTTACTTGGAAAAAACAGAGTAGAGTGCGATTCAAAATATAAACGTTGAATTATATACTATTTAAAAAAAAAAAAATTCTAAAGATATTATTTTCTCTGAATATTTAGAATTTGTGGTTATGGGTTACATAGATAAATTGGGAAGGCGGTAGGGAAGACTAGACAAACAGGTGATTTGAAAGGAAAGACTCTTTATTATTATTATTATTAGGATAAATTATAAATATTTTTCTTTAGATTTGATTAAAATGCGAATTATTTTTTGTGATTCTAAAAATTACATTTTGGTTCTTTAAATTTCTAATAGCATAATAAATAATTAATTTTCTAACACATCATTTAAGTTAATTAATAATTTTTAATAATATAAAAAATATATTTCAATGATCACTTCTTGATGGTTTAGAAAAAATTATTATTATTATTTATTATTAATACTAGTAATTTTCTCTATATCATCAAATCCAAACCAGAAGTGGTCCGAACTGGAAGTTGAAAAGGCCTAATGCTGATGGGCTAGGCCCAGTTGAGTTCTTGAAAGTACGACCCAACCCAAATGAAAGGAAACATCAAACTACGGCTCCGTAAGTTTATAGTTTGGCGTTTCCTTTCAACTTGGGTTAGGTAACATGTTAACTTCACCCAAAATTTAATACTATTATTTGTTTATATATATTACATAGATTTTTATAAATTTCCGATGAAAGTAAGTGTAATTTGTCCAAAGGGATTTAAGGTTTTAAATTACCCTTAAACCATCATTGCAGGACATAATCCGAAAACTAGTATTAATCCAACTTTTATTTTGGGATTATGATTATCATAGCAGGGTAAAACTATAAATTTTGTCTAGGTAATCTACAAATTTTGTCTAGGTGGGCCAGGTTATATGAATGAAAAAAAAGAGTTAGTTTTTGGTATATTAAAAAAGAGTTACTGATTAAAAATAATTATTTTAAGCATTGAATATGAAGTATTTCTTGAAGAGAAAAATAAATAATTTTAACAGGTTTATTATTATTATTTTTTTAAGTTTTGAACTATTAATTAAATCTCAATATATAATTGATTAGAGTATTATTTTAAGCTATTTTATTGGTTGATAGTAAATAAAAAAAGTGAAAAATACTTAAGATCACTAAATTTACCTCCAATAATGTGGATTGATACAAGTCAGTCGTTGATTTGTTTAGAAATCAATCAATTAAAACTCATTCTTGCCATCTTATTTTAAGTAAATTTAACAATGATATTTTAAAGATCTCTAACATTGCTCATAAAAAATATACATATCATTTTATTTTGTAAAATTAAAACAAGAAAAGAATTGTACCTCTTATGTTAATAATAAAATAGACTCGATAAAACTGATGCTATTAAGTAGCATGTTGAATAATTGGAGATCATTACATTATACATTGTAAAATATTAATGTAATAGAGAGTTGGTAAATGATTTTTTATAAAATTAAGGGACATCTTATTATACATTTTAATAATACTCATAAAATATAAAAGCAATAATTTATGTAGCAACTCCAACACGCACTCTTTATTTTTCACTAATTAAATTATAAAAAAAGAATACATTTTATTTTACCTAATTACTTTTTCATTTATGTGTTCCAAAGTTACTATTTATTTTATCTATTTATCCACACAAACTGTTTAAAGAGTCTGGCCCTTCAAATGTTAGCTTGGAAAAAATTTAGTAGAATAACTAGTGTAATAGCTAGTCCATTGAAGAAAGTTATAATAGTCAACAAGTCTCTTTTAAAAAGTATATTGGAGATTCTCTTACAAATCTATTACATGTTTATATTGAAATCTTTATTACATATCTAATGATTATAAAATTAAAATTTAAAATTTTAATTAAAAAAATTATTAAACTTACCGTTAAATAATATAATAAAATCTTTCCATAATAAACATGTAAAGGATCACAATCCCCCTTTATCATTAAAATAAAATTATTTCTCAAGTCAATTATCATTAAAATGGAATTTTTTCTCTACTGTTGTATTGAAAACAATTCTCCCAAAAATTATTAAGTACTTAAGGCAGCATGTGTCCGAGAGCTTCTGTTTACACAACACCATTTCTCTCATCCCACACCATTTTTCATTTTTTTTAAAATTCTCATTTTGTCTTTATAAAAAAATACCAAAGAGGACAAGTACACCACAAACCCTAATCAGTGTTCTTTGCAAATCCTAATCTGTGCCAGCGCCAGCGCCATCTACCCATCTTGAGTGTGAGAGAGAGAGAGAGAGCACAATCTCATTCCGCTAAACATTGCCGCCGCCACCACCACCACCCTCTTCCCCGTAAGACCTCTCGCTTTTGCTACACCATTGCAGCCTGACGAAGAGAGTAGATCGTGATCACGATTGAGAGAGAGAGAGAGAGAGAGAGAGAGAGAGAGAACAGGTGGGTAATGGAGAGGGGTGAGGGTGAGGGTGAGGGCGATGGCGACAAGGTAATGGTGATGAGAATGATGACGGCAGTAGTGGCAGTAAGTGATAGGAAAGGGAAGGGAAGAGAGATATGAAGGCTGTGGTGGTAGGGTGGCGGCTAAGGGAGGAGCTGCTTTGGCTCTGACGTCGGCGGTGGAAGTGGTTAGGGTTAGTGAAAAAATACGAAGATGATGGTATTTAAGGAATTTTATGGTGTGAATTGAGAAAAAGATAAAAAAATAAAAATAAAAATTGTGGGAGGTGTGAATAAAGAAATGGTGTGAGATGAGCAAATTGGTGGTGGGTAAATAAAAACTCTCCATGTGTCCTTGTCAACTTTTTTTTTTTTTTAACGGGAGTAAAATCCATTAAGGATAAATTAAACGACACTTACAATGGACTTCATGCCTACACAAATAGAACTTACTCTAAACAAAGAAAAAATGAGCAAAGAGACATACAAGCAAAGCCAAAATAGTATCAAAGACATGATCATGCAGAAGCAATTATAAGAGACCAACACTAGGGCTAGTCAGAGATACCACAAAAACTTCCACCCTAGAGAGGGTAAGCTACCAAAACACAAATATAGAAAATAAGCAGAAAAAAAAAAAAAACTCAAAATACAAACCAAAACATAGATCTGGGGGAGGAAGAAATCAGATCTGGTGGAAGATTGGCCATGACGTGGTTATGGTGGTGTCGGTAGTGAGAAGCGGTGATGGGCGGCAGATCCGATTGTGGTGTGGCGGCTGTAGACACCCCATTTTTGACCGTCCTCAAGACTTGGTTGTGCTTGTAGGTACACCCAACAACTAGTTCGATTGCTCGCTGAGTGCTCGACTGTCGCGGTGGAACGTCACCAGTTCGAGCTTCCCGGACCTTGTATCCTTTCTGCCCCATTTTTGGACCTTGGCTAGGTCCTTTCTTAGTAGACCTCTTGGTGCACTGCCGGCCATGACATGGCATTGCCGGCCATGTCTTTGTGCCTGCTGGCCTTTGGTGATGCCCTGCCGGCCAGTGGTGAGCCACTGCCGGCCATTGACGATGGCCGGCACCTCCCCTATCTCAGCTGGTTTTCCTCCAGATCTTTTGAGCAAACTGGTTTTTTGTTTGCTCCCCTCCATACACGTGTATGGAAGGATGGAACCCTTGTAAAGCTTCTTGAAAAAGCTTTAGCTTTGCATTCCTCTATATAAGGAGAGTGCCTCTCTCCTTAGGAGAGGTTCAACTATTTTTTAAGAAAAAAGCTCTCTTTATCTCCATATTGCTTGTATTTTGTGCTTAGAGGTTGGATTTCCTTGCACTTTTGCACTACAACACATAGAGCTATACCACCACCATTGGACCAAGCTTCTTGGGAGGTCTTCTTGAGGTCTGAAAACTGGTTTCCACCCCCTGAAATTGCTGGTTTCGAAGAGGGTCTTCAAGGGTGAGTATTTTCCCCATTTTAGCACTTTCTTGTGCCTTGTTTTAGCCCCTCTTGCATATTGATTTGGGCTTTGCTTATAACTGAAAAAAGTCTTGTATTTAAGTGCTTTTGAAGTTTGTTTAAGGCCTTTTTGCTGTTAGGGGTGTGTAACCCCCTTGCATACTTTGTTTGGTTTTGTTTCAAGCCATTCCTTGAGGCCTCTGAGCTAGCCTTGGTTTGGCCTCCTTACCACTAAAATCCAGTGGATTTTCAGTGGTAAAGGTGTGGTTTTGAGGTCCTCAATCAGAGGGGGTGGCCCCCTCTCTTTTAATTCCTCTTTGCTTGAATTTTTGGCCTTCCAAAGGACCATCCCTCTATGCATTTTTGAGGCTTGGTTCAGGCCTATTTTTGTGACTTTTAGGACCTTCTTTGGCCCTGTCCATGGCTGGTTTGGTCATATTTTGCATGCATCTAGTATGTGTAGTGTAACTCCATTCATAGCTCATCAAAGTAGCATGTGTGCTTAGCTTGTGTTGAGTCCATTTCAGTGGGTTTTTGGTGGTGTTTTACCATTCCATGAATCTGTTTTGGGTTGGTTTTGTCACTCCATGCTTGCATGATACACTTGTAGTGCAAATCCCCTAAACTAGCTTCATATGCTCCATGCTTTGCCATGTCATGCTAGCTTGTTTGGTTTACATTTCAGCATGTATTTGGTCATCATTTGGCATGTTATGACCTTATCCATAGTTGGTTTGATCACCCTTTGCATGCTCCATATAGGTGTAGAACAAATCTTGTTTACTAGCCATTTTGTGCATGATGTTTTGACCAATCATACTAGCATATTTTGGCTTCGCTCTAACATGATTTTAAGCTTATTTTGGGCTGTCCTTGAACTGTTTTGGGCTGCCATGGCCATATCACTCGTGCTTTGTATAACTATAGTGAAAAGGCTTAGGCTAGTCTCGGGTTTTGAGGCCCCTACCATGCCATACATGTGATGTTTGCATGCTTTGCCCTCATTCCATATGCTATTTCAGTCCATGAAATGTTGTCATACACTTGCATTTGGCATGCCTTGAATGCTTCATAGAGCTTGTGCTTTATGCCTCAAGAATTGACTTTTGTGCATGCCATTAAGCCTAAGCCTTTGGCTCATCATTTCAGTGCATTTTGGGTCTTATTATACCATGATGCAACTCTGTTTTATGTTGTCCAAGTCATGCCATGATTGGTTTCAATAGGTGTAGTGCATTGCCCCTTTTAAAGCCTTGCATGCTCCATGTTTTTTGGCTTTGTGTTCTAGCCTATGTTGGCTAGCTTTGAGCTTAGTTTTGGACTTGTTTGGACCTACCCTAGGACTGTTTTAGGTCCCTTCGGCCCCTTGGGGTTTGCCTTGTATGGCCATGGCTTAAGTCCCTTTGCTCACTTTGAGCTTTAAGCATCATAATATGCTATACTTGCATTGTTAATTTGATTTGGCATCACTTTACATGAGATTTCAGAGTTTACCTCATTGTCATACATTCGTGTTTGTTGCTCTTTAAGTGTGCTTAAGAGTTGTCCACTTTGTGTCTTAATACTTGAGCCACTTGGCATACATGTTTGCCTTGCCATTTCATGCTTTTCTTGCCATCAACTCATCACTTATGGCCACTGATTTGGGCTTAGTTGAGAGCTGCCCACATTAGTTTAAGTCCACCCCTTTGCATGTTGTTGCATGCCTGTCTTGCATATTGTTGTATGCTTGCTCGATCCTTGCATGTTGTCGCATGCTAGCCTTGCATGTTTGCATGTTCATACTGCATTTTGTCATGTTGTCCAAGGTTGTTGCCTCATATCATGCTTGTATGCTTGTTGCATGCTTGAACTAGTTACATGTTCGCACACTTAAGTCGTATTGCATGTTTGCCATGCTTATGTGTTGCATTGTTTGGATTAAGTGTTAATCCGAGCACAAGGAATGAGGGGCGTTTCATACTCCGAGTGATGGAACGTGTCTCAATTCTCAGTCGCCGAAGCTCTTGATGATTCATGATAGAGTTCTAGGCTTTACTTGCTTTATGTGTGCATTCATTTTCATATCGATTTGCACAAGTTGGATCCTTGGCCATCATGCATCGGGATGCATGATTGATGGTCGTGGATCCGACTAGGCCTCTCCCTTGATGTTTTGAGGTGATTTGGGGTGGTATGGTGCATACATGCCCTTGGGAGACCCTCCATTTTCTCTATTTTGTGCTTTGTTGCAGCTTGGTGTCACAGCACACCAGTGGCCGGCAGTGCACCACTGATGGCCGGTAGCTTCTCATCATTGGCCGGCAGTGCTCTGTTGTTGGCCGACAGTACTCCTCTCATGGCCGGCAGGCCACTGGTGAATCCCCCAGCAGTGTTTTGGTAAGTTCCAGCAACAAGCACTGGAAGACACCCTGCAAACAGAGCCTCTAAAGAGCAACCGAAAGGCGTTTCGAGGCGAGGAACCGAAGCGAGCATGCATACCCTCCTCTTTTTCAAACAGAGCTGGAATAGCATTCATTTACTGCTTACTTGTTAGTTAGTAGTTGTGTAATAATTAGTTGTAGCTAGTTATTAATTTGGTTTTGTAATAATTAATTAGCTCGTGAGTTAGTTAATTAGGCGGCCTGTATTATTTATTCGGACCCTCCGAGCGAGGGCACAATTGTAATAAGTGTGCGTGTGTGTGATGTATGTCTTCCAACCCCACGTCTTTCTCCCTTTTATTTACCAGTTTATGATGGTTAGATTAGGGCATGTTTCAATTAGCATACTTATGCTTGCATGTTTGCATTCATTCATCTGTCTTGCATGCACCGAGCTCGGCGCATCATACCAACTGCATTGTACTTCAATTCCGAGTTGAATACATGTTAGATGTATCATCATCATATGTCATCTTAGAATAGTCGAGCCTATCTGTAGTTGCATTCCTGCATGTGTTGCATTAGGCATTTTTGTATAGTTAGGATCATGCATGGATTTCTAACATAGCTTCTATTTTGGCTTGGAGTACTCGGTAAGTATTTATGCTTTAGCATCCTTGCATGTGTGTGAGTGACTGTCATGATATCATGCTTACCATGAGGCTACCTGCTTATGTGATATACCTGCCTGAATGCCTGTGGGTGAAGGTTGGATTATCTGAATTGGAACAATTTATTGATTGCAAGTTTTAAGCCCACTAGATAGTGGCAAACCATCTTTTCTAAGCCCACCTGAGGGTGGCAAATCCACATTTTAGCCTACTTGCGAGTAGCAAACTGTTTTCAAAACAAACATGAAATGTTTTATTCCAACTCAGACGATCCAGTCTATACTTGTATGCTGCGCGCATCACGTAGTAAATCTAGGCTAATAACCGGAATAAGAACGCATAATGTTTTCAAAACTTGATATCATGGTTAGTAGAGGCCGATCTTTGATCGGGCGAGCGGGGGTGCTCACGAAGTGACATTCCCCAATCATACCCAAGTTCCCGAGCCGAGGCAACTTTGGTGATGACAGACACGTGGCCTTAGGCAACGAGTCAGGGTTTCCTAAATTTCCCCCAAAAAAAAATATTTAGGTGGCAACTCTGTATCTGGCAAAGCAGTCCATGTTTGGCACTTCTTTCAAAAAATCTGTTTTTCAAAACGATTTGCCGGATTTGGACTCTTTGATGATTCATCGGTCTTGCATTGCACTCCGCGAGATTAGATACAGGACCGTGACATTGAGTCCTGAACTGTAGTGAGCCCAATGAACAAAACGGGGATTTCCCTCCCGGGACGTTCGGGGACATCTACAGCGCGGCGGCGAGAAACGGTGAGATGCGACAGAGAGACGGAAGATCTAGCTTGGCTGGGAGGCAAAGGAGAAGAAAACTCAAAAACTTCCACCCTAGGGGGAGAAACACCTCACAAGGAGGGAGAGAGTGGGAAGAATAATCTTCCAAGATTTATTTTGTAGAAAGTAGAAGAAAAAAGAAGGGGAAAGAGATGAGAGAGGTGGCTGAAGAGAGGCCGGAGCCCTTCTCTCCCTCCCAAGCGGCAGTCTCACAAAGTAACCCTAGGAGAGAAAACTTAGAGAGAGAATAGCTCTATATCTCTAAACGGAATACTTATTTTCAAAATTAATGTCATTGTCCCTAATTAATCACTAATTATCATATCGTTTATTATTTTTCTGTGTCCAATACAAAATCGTGAATTCTATCCTCCACTAACCAAAATCGCCTAATTGATCACAAACTCATGACACCCCGTGACCCTGCCATGCCAAATACTACTGAATAAGCCACATTGATTATTTCAAATTTTCTATTATGATTATTTTATGAAAATTGATATATAAATTTATTTTGTAAACTAACTTTTTAGACCTAATAATGTGTAAATGAAATGATTGGGGAATGATTAAAGAAAATATAAGAAGAAGATTTGTTTTAGATATTTTAATGTATTGTCCTATCATTAGATTTGAAAGTTGAATAGGAGTATTATTTTTGACTTGAATAACACTACTCTTATTTTATTACAGGGTAAATTACAAATACACTTTTGAGATTTGATTAAAATATGAATTGTACTCTATAATTCTGGAAATTATGTTCCACCCGTGAGGTTTTTAATTTCATAACAAATCACCTATTTTATTAATAAATCATTAAGTCAATTGACAGTTTTTAATGATGTTATAAATATATTTCAATTAATAATTTAAGTAATTTTATTATTGTATAGAAGAGTAATTATGAATTTTATTTTTTAAGTTAATTTTGTTAAATAAAAAATTCTAACAAAGAGATTTTTGTAATTTTTCAAACTATAGGCCAAAGTTAATAAGGTCTTGGGGTTAGGTAATATGTTAACTTCAGCCAAAGTTGAATATAATTAGATAGCCGACAATTTTGTTTATATAGTTTGGGGCTTGGGTTTTTTTTTTTATTTTTTTTACAAAAAGACAAACTTTTTGCAAAACCAAAAAAACACATCCAAACAAAAAACACATCTAACCCCATAATTATTTCACTTTTTCTCTCACAAACATCACATCCAACCACAAAAAAACCTAACTATCTTCCAAACACAAAATTTTTTTCTCCAATAATATCCTACAACTAAAAAAACTTACATAAAAACCCACTTCCCAAACACACACATAATATAGATTTTTATAATTTTTTAGAGAGAAATTTGTATGCCATGAAAGCCTAAAGAAATCTGTAATCTATTAGCACAAGCATAATTTAATTGTTATCAGGAAGATAGAGAGGCAAAGGTAGAGACAGAGAAAGAAAGAGAGGGATGGAGCTTGAGCACTTTAGCCATGACCATCCACTAATCCTTTATACACAGCACGTGGATGATGATGATGATGATGATGGATGATGGTGATGGTGGCGTGAAAATTTCTTGCTACGCGTGTGAGCAACTAATAATCTCAGGTCAATCCTACTACGGTTGCTATCGGTGTTGGTTTTTTCCTGCACAAATCATGTGTAGAACTACCCGTGCAAATTACACATCCTTCTCATCTTCAACGCCCCCTTACTCTCATTTCAATCCCACCTTCTAATTACCGCCGTTGCTATTGTGATGTTTGCTTAGAAACTTGTAACAGATTCATTTACCATTGTCCCCCATGCAAATTCGATGTTGACTTGAAGTGTGCTTCGGTGGCGTATAGTATTCAACAGAGGATTGAGCACAAAAGTCATACACAACACCAGTCGATCTCTCTTCAAAAGCCAACTATGTTCTTATGTGATGCTTGCGGTACAAAACATGAAGGCACCTCCTACCTTTGTACCACCTGTAGATTCTGGGTCAACCAAATTGTGCTGATTCAATACCTAAGACCATTAAACTCACTAATCCCCATCATCCTCACCCTCTCACCCTCATCTATTCTATTCCATTTGAATATGTTAGACCTCGGCCGACTTGCACAATCTGTAACGAGCGAGTGCACAGAGGAAATTGGGTTTATTATTGTTTCGACTCTGAAAGCAAATATTTTGTCCATGTTGTTAGGTTTTTATTCTTGGCAATCCCGTTTGACAAAACTCCTTTCAGTTGTATTTGTTTTCGCACTTTTACTTCAGTAAGGCTATGAGTTTATTAGATGCGAATCCAACCCGAATTGAGCCTTGCAGAGAAGTTTGTAATGTTAATGCTTTCAAGATTGCCACTTCGCTGATTATGACGGGGGTCGAGCTGCCCGGTCAGCTCGCGCCCAAAGCAAAATGCAAAATTGCATTCAAAGTTGGCTGTCCGCCCTTGCTCGCTCGAGCGAAGAAGTCCTCGCTCGAGCGAAGGATTGTGTCTATACAAAAACCTGAAAGAGCTCATTGTTCGCTCGAGCGAAGGGTTCGTGGCTCGAGTGGAGGCACTAGTGGAAATCACGCGAGTTAAGGTTCTCGCTCGAGTGAAAGAAGCTTCGCTCGAGCGAGCTTCAAAATCCGGATTTCTATAAGGAATTGGTTTTCTTCCAAAACTAGGATTACTTTGGATTTCTATAAATACGGGTTTCTGTCAGATTTTAGGAGGATTTTTCTCCAGATCTTCTTCTTGGGTTCTAGGATTTATATCTGGGGATAATTTGCTAGTTTTCTTTGATGTTTTGATTGAGTATTCAACTCATGGTTTAAAGAGTATACATCAAAGGATTGTTTTTTTGTTCTACACAAAAGAGAGAGTCGTTCTTTAGTGGATGCTGAAGAATTCGAGCCTGAAGCTTTGGTGGATTCTGGAGTGGCTCATTGTCAAGACAATTCCGAGGTGAAGACGGGGTTGAAAGAGACACATAGAGGTTGGTTCAATTCGAGTGTGAATTCGCTAGGTAATTTAGAGTGTACCTGTGTAATTCTTTTATATCTTCTTAGTGGATTGTTTTGTGGCTGTTGCCCGTGGTTTTTTTATCACAATTGGAGGTGTCCAATTGTGGTTTTTCCACGTAAAATCGTTGTGTCGATTTGTCTTGATTGTTTGATTGGGATTGTTATATACTGCTTAAAATTGATACATAATCACAAATCAACATCTAGGAGATTTCTAGATTTTTCAATTGGTATCAGAGCGGGTCGCTCTATTTTTTTTGTTTTACAAATCTATTAGAGCGAGATCTTGTTTGATTTGTGATAATGGATACAATTTGTGAGGGAAATTCTATGGTTCGACCACCCCGACTTGATGGATCCAATTATTCTTTTTGGAAAGCTCGGATGAGATCGTTTTTAAAATCTATTGATGAAAAAAGTTTGGCAATCTGTCATGTATGGGTGGACTGAACCAACGATTATCGTTGATGGAGTAACTTTCCCCAAACCAATTGATAAGTGGGACACAATTGATTACAAAAATAGTAGCTGGAATAGTAAAGCTATCAATTCTCTCTTTTGCGCTGTCACACCTGAAGAGTTTAGTTGTATTTGTAATTGTGAAGCCGCAAAAGAGGCTTGGGATATCTTACAAACTATTCATGAGGGCACTCCTTCTGTGAAACGCTCAAAACTTCAAAGGCTCACATCTAGTTTCGAAAACCTTTCAATGAAAGATAGTGAGACCTTTGATGAATTTTATGCGAAGTTGAGTGACATTGTAAATTTCAGCTTCAATTTAGGTGAAAAAATACCAGAATCCAAAGTTGTGGGAAAAATTTTGAGATCCTTGCCCGATCGGTTCCAACCAAAAGTTACGGCTATTGAGGAGGCTCAAGATGTTGACAACCTCAAACTAGATCACTTGGTTGGAAATCTCCAAACTTATGAGGCACATAGGAATTTCAAAAAAAAACAAAAAGATATTGCTTTTAGTAGTGCTTATAGAGTTGGAGAGGATTCTGATGAGGATTGTGAGATAGATTCCAAGATTACGGCTGTTTTTGTTTAAACAACTTAAAAATCTTTTTGAAAAAGAATCCTAATCTTTTGGAATCTACTCATACCTATAAATCTAAAGGCAAAGATAAACTCAAAATTAATTCTATAGCCAAGAAGGAGAAAGGAAAAATACAAGGGAACTCTGAAAGAGTCCAATGCTATGAATGCCAAGGATTTGGCCACTTTGCTTTAGAATACCCCACTCGTTTGAAGAAGAAAAAAGCCCTCGCCATCACTTGGGATGATGAATCAGAATCTGATAAAGATGAAAGTGACAACGAAGATCAAGGCGAAGAGGGACATAAACAATTCTTTGCTTTCATGGCGGCTTCCGAAACTGAAAGGACGAACAGAGTATCCGAAGAGCCTGGTTGAGAATGCCACTGATGATGAATCCTCGGGAAGTGATGATGAAGAGCTTGAGCAAGCTTATGAAAAGTTGTATAAGGAATCTCTTAAGTTATCCAAATTGAATGACAAACTCACTATGAAACTCACAGCATGTGAAAGTGAGAATGTCAAACTAAAGGAGGAGATTTCCGAGGCTAGGATTGATGCCATCAAGATAGCTAATGATCGACAAGCTCTTTGTGCAAAAATTTTGACTTGTGAGACAGAGAGGAACGAGCTACAACAAATCTATGCAACATATGAAGAAAAAATTGAAACTCTCGAGATGTTTCAAGTTGCTTTGGAAGAACTAATGATCAAGAAAGAGGAAGAACTCAAGTGTGCTATGGCTACCATTGGTCTTTGGAACAGAGGATCAAAGACTTTGGACAATATCATTGGGTCTCAACAAATTTGTTCTGACAAGAGTGGCATTGGTTTTGGTGGTAAGAAAGAGCAAAACCAGAGTGCATCTACATCTCAGGATACAAGAACTCAAGGAAAGGGAGAACAAAAAATTCAACATAAGGATGGACTTCTCAAACTTCCTAGAGGTGGTAAGGTAAAAGAAAAGAAGGTACACCCTGTACATCCTGTTTTTATTTGTCATCATTGTGGTATGCATGGTCATATTCGCCCTTATTGTTATAAGTTGCATGGGAGAGTGTATTTGTCTAGAGCTAAAAATAAGAAGTTGGAAACCAAGTCGAGATGGGTTCCCATTGCAGGGGAAATGAACCACAACGTCAAGACACCACCCAAGAACCGCAATTCTCACAACTTTGTTCATACTAAAGCGGTTTGGGTGAGAAAACTTGACTTGTGTTAATTTGTTTATTAGTTTTAGTTTTGGGGTTTCTGTATGTTTTTTTTTTTGAGTCATTTAGTGTGTGCATGTTCGTTTTATGTCTTGCTCTGTTTAGAAAATGAAAAAAAAAAAACCAAAAAGATTTTCTTAGTATGGTTTTGCAAGCTTGAAATTTTTGAGATGACCTTGGTGCATACTGGAATTGATGAGAATATCCATTACTTGTTAATATGTGTGTGCTTTCTGTGGTCATTACTCATTTTGGAGTGTGTGTTTTTTTTTATTAGTATGTCTCATTCTGTACAAGCTCTTGGATTAGCAAATTTTAGAGTCTTCCGCCATAGTGATCATTTTTCTCTATGGACTTCTGGCATTGTATCTTTTGCTTTTCTAGAGGAATTGACCTATATTAACATATCATGGGTGATGTTGAGTCTTTTAACCACCTTCCATCTTTTTCATCTCCACGGCTTTCCCTTCTGTTCTTGTAGTCTAGGCATGAGGAAAAAACTACCTCAGAGTCACCAACCAGGCCATCCTTATTATATCCATGTTTCTCTGGTTCGGTTCCATCTCTTGAGCGTGTCAGCTGCCAAGGAGTGTGCAAAAGAAAGAAAAAATGTGCAAAAAAAAAAAAAAAAAAAAAAAGATGTGCAAAAGAAAGAAAAGAAAAAGATGTGAAAAAGAAAGGAAAAAATAAAGGATTCATTGATTGAGGGGAGCCTCCGCCTTTACTCACCAAATACCTCTTGATTCCTAGTGGTTTGACTTTCCTTAGTTGTGCTTAGATTCTCTTGTCAGAGGTCCAGCTTTCATATCACTGCTAAGATTTGAATCTAGTGTTTGTCGAACTCCAAGAGTCACACACACACTTTTATCATGGAAACTATTCTTTTCACATAATGCATTACTTTCTTTTGTGAGGAATCTTCTAGAGGCTGTGCACATTGTGTTTTCAAGTAATTGTGTTTCTTGGATAATCTTGTGTGATTTAAGGTACAAATCTGAAATTCCTTGCTTGTTCCACCATATTATATTTTGTTTTTCTTGTTTAGTGTTTTCAGTGTTTGTGGCTGTTTTTAGTGAGGGGGAGTTTGGTTTATCATTACAAGAGTTTGTTAGCATGATCACTTTGATTTGTTTGGTAAGGAAGATTGGTTTTAGTTGTTTTGCATGTTACTATGTACTGTTTGCTTATTTTTCCTTCTTGCATGCTCCTGATATTTACATCATATATCATTGCTTGTGTGGTTTTTGATCTTGCTTTAGTTGATTGAGCTTCCTTTGTCAATTCATGACAAAAGGGGGAGATTGTTAAAATTGTTGTTCATGTTTTCATACACATGTGTCGTAATTGATTTCATCCATTCATGTGTCGGGTGCATGTGTCTTAGTTTTCATGTTTCATGCTACATGTTCTTAAAATCTCCAATTCCATCTATTCATTTTTTATCTCATGCGTCAAGATAATCGAGTCTATGTTTATTTTTTTTTTTTACTCTTGTGGGACTAATAGTTGTTTTGGAGATTGTGGCATTAATAGTTGTTTTGCAGATCTTGACCGTTGTGGCATTAATAGTTGATTTGCAGATCTTGACCGTCAGAAAGAAGTTTGTTTTTGTTGGCTGTAATGGGTTAGGGTGTTTAGGATTTTACTTCTTAGGTGTGTTTTGTCATGGCATTGCCAAAGGGGGAGATTGTTAGGTTTTTATTCTTGGCAATCCCGTTTGACAAAACTCCTTTCAGTTGTATTTGTTTTCGCACTTTTATTTCAGTAAGGTTATGAGTTTATTAGATGCGAATCTAACCCGAATTGAGCATTGCAGAGAAGTTTGTAATGTTAATGCTTTCAAGATTGCCACTTCGCTGATTATGACGGGAGTTGAGCTACCCGGTCAGCTCACGCCCGAAGCAAAATGCAAAATTGCATTCAAAGTTGGCTGTCCGCCCTTGTTCGCTCGAGCGAAGAAGTCCTCGATCGAGCGAAGGATTGCGTCTATACAAAAACCTGAAAGAGCTCATTGTTCGCTTGAGCGAAGGGTTCGTGGCTCGAGCGAAGGCACTAGTGGAAATCACGCGAGTTAAGGTTCTCGCTCGAGCGAGATAAGCTTCGCTCAAGCGAGATAAGCTTCGCTCAAGCAAGAGAAGCTTCGCTCGAGCAAGCTTCAAAATTCGGATTTCTATAAGGAATTGGTTTTTTTCCAAAACTAGGATTACTTTGGATTTCTATAAATACGGGTTTCTGTCAGATTTTAGGAGGATTTTTCTCCAAATCTTCTTCTTGGGTTCTAGGGTTTATATCTGGGGATAATTTGCTAGTTTTCTTTGATGTTTTGATTGAGTATTCAACTCATGGTTTAAAGAGTATACATCAAAGGATTGTTTTTTTGTTCTACACAAAAGAGGAGTTGTTCTTTGGTGGATGCTGAAGAATTCGAGCCTGAAGCTTTGGTGGATTTTGGAGTGGCTCATCGTCAAGACAATTCCGAGGTGAAGACGGGGTTGGAAGAGACACATAGAGGTTGGTTCAATTCGGGCGTGGATTCGCTAGGTAATTTAGAGTATACTTGTGTAATTCTTTTATATCTTCTTAGTGGATTGTTTTGTGGCTGTTGCCCGTGATTTTTTTATCACAATTGGAGGTGTCCAATTGTGGTTTTTCCACATAAAATCGTTATGTCGATTTGTCTTGATTGTTTGATTGAGATTGTTATATACTGCTTAAAATTGATACATAATCACAAATCAACATCTAAGAGATTTCTAGATTTTTCACATGTAAATTGTGCAACATCGGAGACTGAACATTACATGTTGACCTTTTTTCTTTGCAACTCATTTTCTTTCACAATCCTCTTAAATGGTTTACTTTAATTTAATTTTATTTTTAATTATGTTTCATCCTTGATTATGTGGTTTCAGAGATTGCAAATTAGAGCTTAACCTTGTTGATTCGGGGATAACAACATCAAATACCAAACTATCCAGGTTGACCTTCTTTTTCCCTTGGAACTCTTCTTTTTATTGTCTCATCAGTTCTTTCCTCGTTATTTGATTACATTCTATTATTCTTCATTTTGTCTTTTCAGGGATTGCAAAGCAGATACTAAAGCTGAAGTCCTCGTCCCTAATTTGATCACTTTGCCAGTGCCCAATGAATCTATTGACCTGATGACCCAATTTATCAAGGGCATGAGATTACAAGGAAAGTTTAAGGGAGTGACAGAGATCCAACATGTTAGTCATAACCACCCATTAATATTTTTCGACAAGCAAATTGACAGTGAGTCGTGCTCAACTGAGAGCAGATTGCCCCTCTTGAATGAGGTGATAAAGAAGGATGAAAAATGCAATGGATGTGCACAAACCACTTCTGCTCCATTTTTTTGTTGTGTTGAATGTAACTTCTTTCTCTACGAGTGGTGTGCAGAGTTGCCCATTGAACTGCGACACTTCTGTCACCCAGAGCATCCACTTCTCTTGACCCCAAATTTCCATCTAGATCAATGTCAATGTTGCAGATTAGATTGCAATACGTTTACTTTTGGCTGTTCTGTCTGCAAATTCTTCCTCGATTGTAAGTGTACATCCCTACCGCGCATTATTAGACACGAAGCTCACAAGCACACCCTTGGTCTAAGGCGGATATGGCGTGGTAGTTGCAGTGCATGTAATGATGTTGATCTTGCTTTTCGATTTGCATTTGAATGTGACCCTTGCAATCTGAATATTTGTGTTGGGTGTGCTCTTTTGCAGGGTATGGTTAGTCACAGATATGATGAACACCCATTCATCCTTACCTATTCCCCTCCTCTCAAAGACCAAGTCATGGATGAAGAGTACATTTGTGAGATTTGTGAGGAAGAAATAGATCCAAAATTATGGTTCTATAATTGTGACATTTGTGATCAATCTTTTCATACACGGTGCATCCGTCCTATTGATCGAAATTCAAATCTCAAGTATGGGGTGACCCTTAAATTCGATGACCTTCACCCACACCCTGTCACATGTGCCGAAATCTCCAAAAAGAGAAGTGCTATTAGATCACCATGCAGCAAATGTGGCAAATGTTTCCAAAACGATTCACATATGTATTATGAGTGTACACTTTGTGATGTTTTCATATACCGTTGTTACGTTTGAAATAAATTGTAGAAACTGAAATTTTATAATGAAAATCCATTTGGACATTTTCAATATGAATTGTGATAGTCTAAGAAGTGTGGATACGGACACACAACATGTGTGGATACGGACACACAACATGATACAGATACAATACGGACACGTCGACATGTTAATTTTAAAAAAATGTAGGACATGACACGTGGGAGACATACATGAAATATATTATTTTATATGTTTATTATATATTATATATGAATATATCATTCAAAGATAATAAAAAATACAATATGACACTAATTCCTATAAATTGATATGTTTTTTGTTTTATTATTGTATTTCAAGCTATTTTGTTCAAATTTATAATTAGTTTCGTTTGTGTCTAATCGATAGACACATGTATTTAAGAGATACACACGTGTGTTTCCAAGTGTCCAAAGAGTGTCTGGATTTTTAAAAAATATTACAAAATATGACACATTTTGAAGAGTGTCGGATACATGTCAAGGAAGTGTCCAAAGAGTGTCGATATCCGACACAGACATGACACGGATACATCACTTTCTTAGAAGTATCCGTGCTTCTTAGGTGATAGTTTTGCGGTTCATTGATTGAGCTATTTCTTTTTTCTGCAGATGATCCAATTATCAACAGAAGAATGAAATAATGTTTGTATGGTTACAAAGGGAGCCACTATTCCCATCCCATTTTACTCCAAATACACTATTTTCTTTATTTTTATTATGCATAATTATATTAATACCTTTTTTACTTTTACACATATACCTCAATAAATTTTGTATTAAAAGATATTAATGTAACTATGCATAATAAAGACAAAGAAAAGAGTGTAATTGGAACATGAAGTGGGAATAGTAACTCTCATTACAAATTAAAGTGAATTTAGTTCAAATTCAATAATATAATTTGTAGAGTTAATAGAAATTGCAAAAACATATACTCATGTTAGATTATAATAATGCAATTTTTTTTGAAAGTCATGCCGTAAGATCCTGGTTTCAGAGTTAATTTTTTTTTCCTAACATTTTTTTTTCTTTTTAATAGTTTTTTGATTTTAGATTTTGTTTAGAATAACTGTTTGATTTAAATTTTTTTTTTTGTTGTTGAAAAAGTAGAAACTAATTTGATGAAAATAAAAACTTGTAAGATATTTTAGCCTAAAAAATAGAAAATCACGTGAAATGATAAATGTTTTTTATTTATTATTTTGTTACAGGTTTTTTTTTTTTAGTTTTTAAATTTTTTTCCATAGAAAATAAATTTTGATCACTTTGCCAGTGCCCAACGATTCTGTTGATCCGATGACACAATTTATCACGAGCATGAGACTGCAAGGGAAGTATAAGTGAGTAGATTCAATATGTTAGTCATGGACACCCATTAATTCTTTTCGACAAGCAAATTGGCAGTGAGTTGTGCTCTTGATAAAAGTTAGAAGTCTATAATTATACAGTGTCTTTTTTTTATGTTTGGTCAATTTTTTTTTTCTTTCTATTTTGACTCTTAAATTTTTTTCCTTCTCATTTTGACTTTTTATGTTTAATTTTTTTTTTTAATTTCTTCCAAAACTAACTTATATGCATGCTAGCTTGTAGAGGATCTGAGTCTAATTTGTAGAGAATCTATGGTGGCATTGCTAATCAATGGTTCTAGTACTGTTGGATGTTGATCCCATCTAATTTAATTCGTTCAAACAAAAATAGCGTTACTTTCTTAATGAGTTAATGCTTATTTTTTTTCAAAAATATATTGGTCTCGTTTGGTATAGTTGTTAAAACAGATTATAGATTATAACTTAACAGATTGTAAATTATGACTTTAATTAGAAGCTGTTAATCTGTTTGGTGTAGCTGTTGAATTATTGATTTAAGTTGCTGAGTAGTGTTTGTTAAATAAGCTGTGAAGTGATTTTTTCAATTAACTTTTATTTTTTGTTATTCACTACTTGTCTACATTTCTCATAAATAATAATAATAATAATCTATAGTCCATTTGGGTCTTTTTCTATTTTTAAAAAAATAAAAAATAAAAAAAATCTAAGAACATAACCGTAAATTAACATGTTCACAGTAGAATGATAATCAGAAGTAATGGGTGAGAATCAATTTTTTTGAATTAAAATAAGTTGTTAGAATCAGAAGCTGTTTGAAATAAGTTTAACCAAATAGTCCAAAATAACTTTTCGAAAGTTAGAAGCTATAAATTATCTCAAAAAAGCTCAAACAAACACCCCATTAGTTTTTAATTAATCTTCTTTTTTGTAGAACAATTATTAACTTAATAGATGATGATGTACAGTCTTATAAAACATTTGCAGTGGAGTGACTAAAGTTGTGTTAAAGTGTACTATAATATATGATAAAAAAATGAATAAAATAAAATTGGATAAATTATACTTACCTCCCCTGAGATTCTTGACAAATACAGAAACCTCTCCTGTAGTTTCAATAATTATAAGAACTTTTCTTACTTTAACTAACAATATTAAGATTCTCCTATTTTTTAACGGCTGTTCACACTACTAACAAAAATTGTAGATGTCATAAAAAAGAAATAGTAAAATACCCATAATACCCTCGAGTGTCTTGAAACACTCCATGAGCTGGGTTACATGAGATTGAATCTACCCTTTTTTTTTCTTTTTTTTTTCTTTTCTATTCCTTTTATGTGTCACGACCCAAACCCGCCCCTATGGGTTTAGCATCATAACCGGCCAGTAATCCGTGATTACCAAAGGCCTGCTTAATAGTAAAGACAGTAATACAGAGTAAAGGGGCTGGCGGAAACCAAAACAGTAAATAAAAGATGTCTAATGAGCTGTGACAATTTGAATGCAAAAAGACTTTTCTGAACATATTCACATTGAAAACCAAAACAGTATATACATACATCATATACAAACACTCAGGTTAGGGACCAACTCCCTACCATAACAGTACAGTGCAAATCTTAACATTTAGTACAGAATAGAGGCAAAAGGGGGAATCTAAAACACCCCAAAACAGCCTTGGCTTGACGCACTCGGAACCTCGAGGTGATACACAGTGGTTGGCTTGACAAAACAAGAGCTAACCCGACGCTCCTAGCTTTGGTTCGGTGCCTGGACACCTATATATATATATATATATATAAACAGTGAGCTAAAGCCCAGTGAATAACAGCTGTGTAAAGAGGTTAAGAATGAATGTCCTTTCAGTCAGTAAATAAACAGTCATAACAGTCACTTAGAAACCATAGAAGTCATATGTGGTGCATCCCATAGCAAAACAGTACAGTAGGTCTTAACAGACCGAACAGTCAGTTGATGGCCATCATAACAGTAAAAGTAGTGGTTCCAAACATGGGAACCGACAGAGATCTCTGTGACAGAGTAGCAGTAACAGTACAGTAACAGTAAATTGCTATGGATGCCACGAATACAGTTTACAAATAGGACAAACATTCATTCATTAAACAATAACGTTTCAGTAAACAGAACAGTTGATCATTCAGAGAATATTCATAATTGAACATATCTTTATAACATTATTGCTCACATAGCACTGAGCTATAAGCAGCTAATGAGCGTCTTCGGATGCCAACCCTACATAGTTTCAGAACGAACACACATTAAGTTACACACTTGGGAATCAACAGCTTAGTCCCTATCTTGACCCGGTGTGGTTCTACATCAATATCCTCATTAAGATGCCTTAAGCATGGCCTAGGAATGCCTAGGATGGAAAGAGGATGCAAAGATGCACTTTAAAACACTTTTCAAAATTTTCAAAAAATAGGGGTCTCGCTCGAGCGTGGCTTTCTACGCTCGAGCGGACATGCAGACAAAGGATCTCCGCTCGAGCGTGACTTCCTTCGCTCGAGCGGATTGCAAACTTCATGAAAAGTACTGGATGCATGCAATTCACGCTCGACGGACGCTCGACCTCCGCGCTCGAGCGTGAGACTCAGGTCCTCGCTCGAGCAGACTGTAAAACACATGAACTTCTGGGCATATGCATTTCACGCTCGAGCGCGACTGTCCCGCTCGAGTGGAAGTGCACGACTCAGAGGGTACGCTCGAGCGTGAAGTCCTACGCTCGAGCGTGGGTCCAAATCTGGAATTTCCAGATTCATCCCCAAGCACAAAAACTCAAGCATTTAAGCCTCAAACTCAATCTTTGGGCTAATTTTCTGGAAAACACTTAAAAACCCATAATACAACATATTTCAAAGATCAATTTTGTAAAATCAAGCCCAAAGGTAAACCAATTGAACACCATTTTCAAATAAACTTCAAGAACAAGATGTACATTTAACATGCATGTGTTCAATTGAATTCAAAGCTACAAACACATGATCAAATGAATCAATCTTTCCAAAAACATGATGAATTCATGTACCACAACTAGAATATGGACATGCATGTAAAGAATTCATACAAAACAACTTCAATTTCCAAGAACATGTACATGCATGCATGAATTCACTCTCAAATTCAACTCTTTAAACCAATTCTTGACTTTAAACTCTAAATTACCATGAACCATGCAAGATACAACTCAAATTCACAAATGAGAGGATGAAATCTCTACCTTAGGTCTTGAATTCAAGGTATGATAGCTCAAATGTGCAATTATCTTCCAAATCTTCTAAGTTTCAAACCAATCTAGGTGAACTCAACTTTTCTTCCAACTCTCTAGCTCTCTCTCATGTTTTTGGTCTAGGAAGTGGCTGAAGTAAAGATGCATCAATTGGTATGAGTTACACTCCTACAATGCTTCTAAAGTGGTCCACTAAGTGGCAAAAATGCAATTAATTGGAGTTGATGTATTTTAACTTTATTTAATCTAATTTAATCATACCAAATCATTTTTCAATTAAACCTACCATAAAATCACATAAATTCTAATTAATACATAACACTAATCAATTTCTGATTCGGCCGCCGATAAGGCCTTTAATTCGCAATTCGAAATTAAAAACACGAACAGATCAATCTACGACAAACAGATAGAATGCAATTAAGATAATACACTTATGCAATAAATTCCGAATTTCAGTCTGATCAATTACTTATCATGCTCAGTCACAGTTTAGCAGTAATCAGAGGTGAGGGTTGTCACATTATGCTTCCTTCCTGTTTACTTTTAACCAACACAACACAATCATGCTTCCTTCCTTTTTACGTTTGACCAACAGAGCACAATCACTGACCAACTCTCTTCTTCATCTCTTCCTATCCTTCTCTCAAAGGTAACCAAACCAAAAGCTACAATAGTCCATTTGGCTTCATAAGCAATTAGATTAAACACACAAATAATGTTAGAATGTTAATTACAGAAACACAATATTCAGATAAAATTATTTCATCTGGGTTTTTATTTGATTTGAGATTTATTTCTTTGCTCTGGATTTGAGCTTTAATGAACTTTTTTGTATTGAATCTTTGTTTGAGGTTTCAGTCAAGTCTTTGGAAGATTTGGATAGTGATATAGATTTGTGATTATTTTTTAATTGGAATTTGGGTTTATTTTTTTGGTGTGATTTGGGTTTAAATTAGAAAGGAGGAGAGTAGGCAGCAGATGAGAGAAGGAAAAACTAAATCAAGGAGAGCAGATGAGTTTTGGTTGGAGAGCATCAAAGAGAGAGGAAAAGAAATGGTCATCCAAGGGGAAAGAGAGGAAATAGAAGAAAGAGTAAGATGGTAAGAGAACAAGGTGAATTGTTTTTTTTCCTTTTTGTTTCCATCTTCATCTTCTGGCTCAACTTCTACCGCTCACTGCCCCAATGTCTCACTCTTCCTTTCAAGTTCCATCTCTTTTTTTGCCCTTAAACCCTCCATCTTCCCCTCTGTCCACAAACATTTTGTTCCAACCTCCATCTCCACTTTCTCTGTTCTTAACCTCTAACAAGCAACATCGAAATCAAGACCAACATCACTATATCCACAGCCATAGTGATCAAGAACTCTATGGACTCCATGGACGCCTGTGTTACTTCCCCTCAAAGCCTAATCACCATGAACTTCTACAACGACGAACATTAAGACGATGAGATCTGGTGGTTTACGATGATCGGCAAGACCAGCAAGATCGAGATCGGCACTTCTGAGAATCTGCCTTTGGCATCTCTTTCTCTGTCTCTCTTTGGCATTGTTGTCTCGCTCTATTCTCCTCATGGGTTTGGTGTCTCGATTTTGTACATGTTGAGATATAGTAGTGTATATGGTTGGGGCAATGGAGATTTGTGGTGGTTGGGGGTTGTGAAGTTGGAGGTTGGTGGCAATGGAGAGTCGAAGGAAGTAGAGGGAGAAGGTAGAAATTGGGTGTAGTGGAGGGGAAATGCAGAGGTAAAGGAGATGAAGATGGACAATTATCAAATAGAATGAGGTGCATGATAAGGTTGTATGAGGAAGTGAACAATGGGTCCTTTCGTCTTTTTGCGCTCAAATGAAGGGGTAATACAGTTATTTTGTATAAGCAAGTAACGTTGTTTGTGCAAAATTGATGGAATGGGAGAATCTTGATATTGTCAGTTAAAGTAATGGAAGTTTTTGTAATTATTGAAACCATAGGAGAAGTCTCTGTATTTATCAGAAATCTCATGGGAGGTAAGTGTAATTTATCCAATAAAATTTAATTTTATGTCTCAAATGTTTATTAATTTGGCCAAGTTTGGCATCTCCCCAAAAAGCCAAAAGCCAAAAAATTACTCAAAAAGTTAAAAAGTTATCATTATTCATCAAAAAAATATTAAAAAAATAATTTTCCACACATCTATACAACTCACCAATCATGTATCTCATGCGCTGTGCAGCGTTTGTTGAATACTATTGCACAGTTTGGGTGTGAGTTGTTCGGCCTGTGGGGGCCATCATGGGTCCCTTTTTGATAATCTGAATCGTCAATGTGTAGAACTCATTGAGTACTATATGTTTGTAAAAAATTACATTAATTGGATATCGATAACTACATGATCAAATCAGTTTTGTATAAAAAAATGAATGGTGTTATAATTAACGATTGAAAAAAAACAAATCTGATCAGATAGCTATCGATATCCGATCAACGTGATTTTTTATAAGTATATAGTACTCGACGAGTTCTATACATTGAACGGTTCAGATTATCAAAATGGGACCTGTGATGACCTCCACGGGCCGAACAAAATCGTCCAGTGCAATGCCCGAAAAATAGCTAATAATTGCTTACCATCATTTCGACTCTGCAGATTGTACGACTGTGGCCCACACATCTCTAATCTTCTCCTACACACTTCTTTATACAATTTTTTAATTCACATTTTTTCATAAAAAGTCAAAAAGTTAATCCAAACATCCATATTTTTTTTTTCTCAACTTTTTAATTCAAAAAGATAAAAAATGCACTTATTGAGAGGAGTGAGTGTTAAAATAGAATGTTAAAAGTGTGTTCAGAATTTAAAAATTAAAAATTAAAAAATTAAAAATAAGCCTTCCCTTTAAAATTACAAAAGTCTCCCTCTTAAGGCAGTCCTTGAAATAGGTTCAATTTGTCAACTGTGTGACTTTCCCTAATAAATGACAACACAATCCATGTGCAACTTTGAATTTTGATTATGTCAACTCCTTGAAAATCTAAATTTATTAAATTTGACAATTATATATTTACAAATTCAACAACCAACATAAATAGTTCAATTTATCAATCACATAATAAGGAAGAAATGAAGGGTATCAAACCCGTAACCACATACCATGAAGCAATGTTAATATATTATTTCAACTTGTTCTTCTAAAACTATATTTAATATATAATATAGCATAGAACATAGAAACGTTAAAACTATTAGCTGTTGTGCTCAATTCTTAATTCAATGCATGTGGACAAAATTAGAGAAGTATGAACACACCTAGTCTGAAAACGAAAAAAATAAACATTTGTAGGCTATAATATATAGCAATCGCTGATTATGGTTCGCAGTAAAATATTATTTTGACAATATTGTCTAAGAAAAAAAAATATATATATATTTTACTTTATCCTTACTCAATTATGTATTTTTTTTTAGAGGGTTTATGAAGCAAAATATGGTTCACAGTAATATATTATTTTGACAATATTGTCTAAGAAAAAAAAATATATATTTATAGGCTATAATATATTGCTATAATATGGTTTGTAGCCTACAAATGTTTATTTTTGTATGAGCATGCCTAGTTTGAACATTGAAGGCCATGGAAGTCCAAAGGAATCTGTAAATCTATGAACACAACCATAAATCAATTGTTGTCAGGAAGATAGAGAGGCAGAGGCAGAGAGAGGGATGAAGCTTGAACACTTCAGCCATGACCATCCACTAATCCTCAAAACAGAGCACATGTATGATGATGATGGTGTTGTGATAATTTCTTGCTACGCGTGTGAGCAACTAATAATCTCCGGTCAATCCTACTACGGTTGCAATCGTTGTTGGTATTTCCTGCACAAATCATGTGCAGAACTACCCGAGAAAATGACACATCCTTCTCATCTTGAACACCCGCTTACTCTCTTTTCAAACCCAACATTTGATAGCGGTTGTGATGTCTGTAGAGAAACCTGCAGCAGATTCATTTACCATTGTTCCCCATGCGAATTCCATGTTGACTTGAAGTGTGCTTCGGTGGCGTATAGTATTCAACAGAGGATTGAGCACAAAAGTCATACACAACACCAGTTGATCTCTCTTCAAAAGCCAGCCATGTTCTTATGTGATGCTTGTGGTACAAAACATGAAGGCACGTCCTATCTTTGTACCACCTGTGGGTTCTGGGTTAACCAGAATTGTGCTGATTCATTGCCTAGCGCCATTACACTCACTAATCACCCTCACCCTCTCACCCTCATATATTCTATTCCATTTAAATATTACACACTTCAGGTGATCTGCGCAATCTGTGACGAGGAAGTGTACAGAAGAAATTGGGTTTATTATTGTTCCGATTCTGAATGCATATATTTTGTCCATGTAAATTGTGCAACATCAGAGACTGAACGGTACATGTTGACCATTTTTCCTTGCAACTCATTTTCTTTCATAATACTCTTAAATGGTATACTTTTTTTTTTTTTAATTATGTTTCATCCTTGATTATGTGGTTTCAGAGAATGCAAATCAGAGCTTAATCTCGTCAATTCGGGGATAACAACATCAAATACCAAACTATCCAGGTTGACCTTCTTTTTTCCCTTGGAACTCCTCTTTCTATTGTCTCATCAGTTCTTTCCTTATTATTTGATTACATTCTATTTTTATTTTGGGTAAATTACACTTGCCCCTAAGGTTTTTGATAATTATAGTGATTTCTCCTATAGTTTCAATAATTACAGAAATCACCCTTACTTTTGAAATTATTATTAAGACTCCCCATCGTTAATCTTTTGTTAATTTATTTAACCGAATATGCTGACGTCATGCTGACGTCATGTACTATGACTATAAAATTTCAAGATTATTATAATAATGTTATTTTACAAAAAATGAAGATCCATATATTATTTTAATAATGTTAAACAAAATTATTAAATTCTAATTTTTTTTTAAATTGTTAAGAAAAAAAGAAAAAAGAAAAGAAAAGAGGTAATAAATTAATCACCATTAGACCTTATACTAGATTAAATACAATCATTTATTTGAAAATTACGAAACGGAGTATAAAAGATGTTTTATTTTTTAAAAAGACCACTTATTTTATAAATAATTATTTTGAGAAAATAGAGTTTGAATAAAAATTTAAAAATACATATTAGTATTTGATTTATTTATTTTTTCATATGAAAAATACATATTTGAAGAAATTATCCCTCTCTTTCCATTTTCTTTATTTTTGACACAGCAGAATATATGAGAACTAGATATCGTTCTAGTAGACGAAAGGGGCTCTCGAATCCACGAGAAAAAATAGAATCTTGAATCCACAAGGAAGAGAAAATATCTTAATATTATTAATTGAATGAATAAAAATTGTCTTTGCTATGAGGCGTACATAACTATTTATAATAAACTAAACCTAATGCTTGTAGGAAAAGTAATTCTAAAATAAACTAGGAAACTTAAATCAACACAAATTAGGAAACCTAAGAGAATAGAAAACTAAAATTCTAAACTATTTAAAATCCCAATCAAAATCTAATTCCAAAATAATAAAATTAAGAAACCTAATAATTCTAAAATATTTATACTAAATTACAAGAAGCCTAATAAAATAATGTATCAAAAATATTAAAACTAAAACTATAAAAATTCTTAAAATCTTGTCCTACATCAATTTTATTTCTTTCATTCTTCTTTCTATTTATTTTCTCATTCATTTTTTCATAGTGGCACTGATGCAAATAGCAACACCATATAATTTATTATTATTATTATTATTATTATTTGTTCTCTTCTCTATGTTTTTTTCATCATTTTTTTTCTTTCATCAATGTTAGCTAGCATCACCCAATACCATAGCAACTTACGAAACGTGAATTTTTTTTTTTTTTGTTTTGTAAACATATTTGTATATTAATTTTTTTAGAAAAATAAACATAATAACATTTTATATTTATAATTAAAACAAATTGACCTTAAAAATTACCAAATGTTACCTCATAAATATATATAAAAAAATTATCATTTTATCTTTTCACAATCCTATATTATTCTCAAATTTTAATTAGCATTAAAAAAATAAGTCAATATTTATCACCTTAATAATAAAATTTTTAAAAATAAATATAAAAGTGAAAAAATATCTAATCACGTTACAATATATTAAAATTAGATGATAGGGAATGAAAGATAAAGAAATTATTTCAGAATAATAAACTATTTAAATTTGTCATTTCTTACATCTAATTAAAATAGAATTTTACTTGAAGAAATAAATTATTTGAAAATAACAAAATATTCAAATAATTTGTTATTTATTACATCTAAAATCTATATCTCCATCTTTGCTTCTTTCATTTAAATTATTTTTATTAAATTAAATCTCAAAATTAATTCAAATAAAAAACATGTATATTCTTTCTTAATTTCATTAATGGTTGAATTTTTATTTTTTTTTAAACTTATAAAAGTTCAAAACGTATAGTGGGAAAAAAAAAATACAAAGTTAAGGAAATAAAAAAAATAAAAATAAAAATAAAAAATTGTGAGAAATAAGATAATAATTTAATATATATGTAAATTACAATTAAAGGATATTAAGTGTAAAGGGTATTATGGTCATTTGCACAACCAAGTTAACACCGTTTGGCTTAAATTAACGGGAGGAAGGAATCTTGACAATGTCAAAATAAGTAAGAGAGATTTCTGTAATTATTAAAACTACAGGAGAGATTTCTATAATTGTCAGAAACCTCAAGGGAAGTGAGTGTAATTTACCCTATTATTTTTCATTTTGTGGTTTCAGGGAGTGCAAAGCAGAAACTAAAGCTGAAATCTTTGACCCTAATTTGATCAATTTGCCAGTGCCCAATGAATTTGTTGATTTGGTGACCCAATTTATCAAGGGCATTAGACTACTAGGGAAGTATGAAGGGGCGACAAAGATCCAACATGTTAGTCATGGCCACCCTTTAATTTTTTTCGACAAACAACATGACATTGAGTCGTGCTCTACTGGGAGCAAATTGCCCCTCTTGAATGAGGTGATGAAGAATGATGAAAAATGCAATGGGTGTGCACGAACCATTTCTGCTCCATTTTTTTATTGTGCTGAATGTAACTTCTTTCTCCATAAGTGGTGTGCAGAGTTACCCATTGAACTGCGACACCCATGTCAACCAGAGCATCCACTTCTCTTGACCCCAAATTTCTATCTAGATGAATGTAATGCTACAGATCAGATAGCAAAACGTTTATTTTCGGCTGTAATAAAAATTGTTCCTTCTCGAAATAATAAAAATTGTAGAAACTGAAATTTTATGAAAATCTATTTGGAGATTTTCAAATCCGAATTGTGATAATTTTGTGTTTCATTGACTGGGTTATTTTTTTAATTTTAATTTTAATTTTTGGTTGTTGATGATCCAATTATCAACAGAGGAATGAAATAATGTTCGGTTACAAAATGAAGTGAATTTAGTTCAAATTCAATAATGTAATTTGTGGAGTTGATTGAGATTGCAAAATCATACACTCAAGTCATCACAAAAAGGATAAATTTAGTCTTAGTAAACTGTTAAAAGTTAATCACTAAAAATAAATTTTTTTGTGACTGTTTTTTACGTATATCGTTAAAAATTAATAATTAGTGATATTTTTTGTCACGATTTTTATAAATTGTCACTAAAATTTACAATAAATTTACAATTATTAACATTTTTGTAACGAATTTTTCAAACTGTCGTTGAAATTTGAAAATTAGTGAAATTTTTTGTGACGATTTTTTTAAATTGTCATTTGGGTCTAATAGTATGAGTTTGAAGATGGAAAAATTATGACAAATTGTAAATTAGTGGGACAATATAAAAAAAATACTATAAATCGTTGTTTTAATTTATTTTTATGTAACATAGACATATAGAAAACACTTGCACGAATGATATGAAAACAAAAATATCATTTATGAAAAAAAAAAATATCATTATAACAGTGATACTAAGTTATCTTGCATATGTGGTATTATTAACCAAAAATATGTTATCACTATCTATTCACCATGTATAGATTTCAACCCGCTATAATGACATGAAATTTACATAGAAGTTACAATAATGACATGAATGAGTGATTACAATTAATCGGCGGGGTTCACTTAATCATGTGTTATAATTTGTTAGTAATACCACGCGTGCATGATGATATGTTACATTCAAATTTTAAATTTTCTATTATGATTATTTTATAATGATGGGCCAGAGTTGATAGGGTCTTGGTTAGGTAATATGGTAACTTCGCCCAAAGTTTAATATAATTAGATAGCAGACAATTTTGTTTATATAATATAGATTTTTATAATTTTGCGAGAGAGAAATTTGTATGCCATTAAAGTCTAAAGAAATCTGTAATTTATCAACATAACCATAATTTAATCGTAATCACGAAGATAGAGAGGCAGAGGCAGAGACAGGAAAAAAAAAAAAAAAAGGTGAAAGAAAGAGAGCGATGGAGCTTGAGCACTTCAGCCATGACCATCCACTAATCCTCTACGCAGAGCACATGGGTGATGATGATGGTGGTGTGAAGATTTCTTGCTACGCGTGTGAGCAACTAATAATCTCAGGTCAATCCTACTACGGTTGCAATTGGTGGTGGTTTTCCCTGCACAAATCATGTGCAGAACTACCCAAGGAAATTACACACCCTTCTCATCTTGAACACCCCCTTACTCTCCTTTCAAACCCACCACCTAATTACATGGAATGCATTTGTGATGTCTGTAGAGAAATCTGCAACAGATTCGTTTATCATTGTTCCCCATGCAAATTCGATGTTGACCTCAAGTGTTCTTTGATAGTGCATAGTATTTAACAAAGGATTGAGCACAAAAGTCATACACAACACCGGTTGATCTCTCTTCAAAAGCCAGCTATGTTCTTTTGTGATGCTTGTGGTACAAAACATGAAGGCACCTCCTATCTTTGTACCACCTGTGGGTTCTGGGTCAACCAGAATTGTGCTAATTCATTACCTAACACCATTAAACTCACTAATAATCACCCTCATCCTCACCCTCTCACCCTCGTCTATTCTATTCCATTTGAATCTTACCGATCTTCACCTATCTGTGCAATCTGTGACGAGCGACAGAAGAAATTAGGTTTATTATTATTCTAACTCTGAATGCATATATTTTGTCCATGTAAATGTTGGAAAAATATGTTTTTATAAGTTTATTTTGGGCCAACTTTGAGCCCAAATTTGAGTGGGCCCACACGTCTTTCGGGATGGGTCCAAAAAGGTGACGTGTTTCTTACCGCATGGCAAGTCACACGGTAAAGATGGTTCGTCAATACCACTTATGAGTGAATGGAAAGTTAACGTCATTTTTGAGTTCATGGAATGAACAATTAAAGAGTAAAATGTGAGTTTCCTTGTAATGGATGTCCCACATTGAAAATTTAAGAGAACTTATGTGTGTATATAAGTTCTAGGTGGCAACACTTGGGTTGAACCCCAAGGGGTATCCTAAGTTTGTAGAAGGGAGAAGTTATGGACAAAGTAATCTTGGCTCAAACTACCACGTCGCTGACCGGCCGGGGTTGGGTTGGGTGTTAGGTCGGTTCTAACATTAATTTTTTGAACAAAATTTATTTGAATTTTTCCAAAAATTCTTGCATTTATTTTTTCTGAACAAAATTAATTCAAATTTTGTAACAAATTTGAATTCAAAATTTGTACCAAATTTGAATTCAAAATTTTTCTGTCCATACAGTGCCTTTTTAGTCCAATTCTAGCAAATTCAAAACTGGTTTTTAACAGTTTTAAAACTGCCAGTAGTTGTTTCTGCACCTGTTCATTTCAAACTGCATCTGTTCAGTTTGAAATTCAAACTTGTTCGGCCCTATATATACCAGGCCATTTCCAACAGTTTTAAAATCCCGAAAATCCTTTTCTTGCTTTCCTTTGTGCTCTCTTGCATTGTTGTTCTTCATACTAGTTTTCTAGGAAAAAAATTATGAGCGTATAGAACACAGGTTTGGTTCGCCGTACAGATTGTTTGGAGTGCTACTACAATCTGTGTAGATCATTGTATCCTGGGAGATAGACGCCTTTTATCCGTAAGTACCGAAGCAGGGCGAATTTGTCTTGAGGACAGAGTGTCACACGCTTGACTTGATCGTTTTTATTATTTTTCATTTCGGTAAATAAATTCTGTAAGTAATTTATTTTATTTCTTTGATTTAGTTTCAAATTAATTATTTTACACAGAAGATTGTTCCAATAGTAAATTGTGCAACATCAAAGACTGAACATTACATGTTGACCCTTTTTTCCTTGCAACTCATTTTCTTCTTAAATGGTTTACTTTGTTATTGATTTTTTCAATTATGTTTCATCCTTGATCATGTGGTTTCAGAGATTGCAAATCAGAGGCTGAACTTAAAGATCTTGATCTCAATCTAAACGACCTTAATCTTGTTGATTTGGGGATAACAACATCAAATACCAAACCATACAGGTTGACCTTTTTTCCTTGGAACTCTTCTTTTTGTTGTCTCATCAGTTCTTTCTTTGTTATTTGATTACATTCTATTATTTTGTGGTTTCAGAGATTGCAAAGCAGCTACTAAAGCTGGAGTCCTCGTCCCTAATTTTATCACTTTGCCAGCCCCCAATGAATCTATTGATCTGATGGCCCAATTTATCAAGGGCATGACATTACAAGGAAAGTATAAGGGAGTGACAGAAATCCAACATGTTAGCCATGGCCACCCATTATTTTTTTTTGACAATCAAATTGACAGTGAGTTGTGCTCTGGGAGCAAATTGCCCCTCTTGAATGAGGTGATGAGGAATGATGAAAAGTGCAATGGGTATGCACAAACCATTTCTGCTCCATTTTTTTATTGTGCTGAATGTCACTTTTTTCTCCTTGAGTGGTGTGCAGAGTTACCCATTGAACTGCGACACTCGTGTCACCAGAGCATCCACTTCTCTTGATCCCAAATATTCGTCTATTTAGATGTAGATGTTGCAAATTGGATAGCAGTACGTTTATTTTCCGCTGTTTTGCCTGCGGATTCTTCCTCAATTGTAACTGTGCATCCATACGACGCATTATCAGACATGAAGCTCATAAGCATAACCTCGCTCTAAGGCGAAGATGGTCTGGTAGTTGCGGTGCATGTAATTACATTGATGATGGTTTTCGATTTGCATTTGTATGTGTGTTAGGTGTGCTCTTTTGCCGGGTATCGTTAGTCACAGATATGATGAACACCCATTCACCTTAACACTCCTCTCAAAGACCAAGTCATGGATGAAGAGTACATTTGTGAGATTTGTGAGGAAGAAATAAATCCAAAATTATGGTTCTATCATTGTGACATTTGTGATCAATCTCTTCATACACTATGCATCCGTCCTATTGATTGGAATTCAAAATTGAAGTATGGGGTGACCATTAAATTAGTTGACTATCACCCACACCTTCTTACGTCTGTCCAAAGACCCAAGGAGGTTAGTGTTACTGAATCACCATGCGGCCGATGTGGCCAATGTTTACTAAGCAATCCGTTTGTATACTACAATGAATGTGCACCTTGCAATTTTTAGACGCACTTCTACTGTGTAGGAAGAATTGTAGGAATTGAAACTTGATGAAGATGTACTTGGATCTTTTCAATCCAAATTGTGATAGTTTTGCGGTTCATTGATTGGTTTTTTGTTTTGTTTTGTTTTGTTTTTGTTTTTGTTTTTGTTTTTTTTAAGAAGTCCTATTTTTGGTCAAAAATTGGCTTAATTTTGGCTCAAAATAAGGCCTCAAATTTTGAAAATCCTTTATACCATAAAGTTTTAAAAAATGTTCACTTATTGTTAGAGACCCTCCAAAACAAAAAGGCCCACTAAAAAAATGCCTAAACGCAAACATGTTATAGGCCAACATTAGAAACAAATAAAAAAAGTTAGCCAAATTGAAAAAAAATAAATAAATAAAAAAAAAAAATAATTTTCAAATCAAGTAGGTCATCTGCAGCCTACTTCACTTTTTTCTTTCTTATTATAATATTTTTGTACCACTCTTAGTATCTGTTCTCTATTATATATATAGATCAAGCTCTTTCTTCACTTAAGAGTAGGTTTGAACAATTTCAAATATATGAGGAAATTTTTGAATTTTTGTTTGATTTGAAGAAGTTAAGTTCTATTGATGATGAATGTTTGAACACTTATTGTGCTAATCTTGAAGATTTTTTGAAACATGGCGAGTTTTTGGATGTTGATGGGAGAAATCTATTTTCAAGGTTGAAAGTCTTGAAAAAAATTTTACCAGAAGAAACCAAAAGGTTAATTGAAACGGTAAATTATTTGAAAGTAATGAATGGCTGTTTCCCAAATGCATGGATTGCTTATAGAATTTTGTTAACCATACTAGTTACTATTGCCTCGGGAGAAAGAAGCTTTTCGAAATTGAAATTAATTAAATCTTACCTTCAGTCAACCATGTCTCAAGAAAGATTGAATGAATTAGCTCTGTTATCCATTGAAAATGATATAGTGGATAAATTAGATTATACAAGCTTAATTAGTAATTTTGCAGCTAAAAATGCAAGAAGAGTAATGTTTAAGTGATACTTTATCGTAATTGATTCAATTTTTATTTGATGTTGTAGCTTTACATTTTTTTCCTTGTTGTAAACTGGATTTTGCCATTTTGAATTCTTGTAATAATTTCTTCCTATCTTAATCCATATAAGTAAATTTTTGTATTGATACTCACAAATAATAACTTGTGCATTTTTGCTATTTATTATGTTACTCAAAATTTTTGTTCGATAAATATGTATAAGGGCCCCTCTTAAACCTCCACCTAAGGCCCTATAGAATTCAGGGCCGACCATGAGCCTGTTGCTCCCAGGACCGGGCCTGGAATTCATGCGAATGCTCTAGATAGATTTAGAGTTTAGACATTCCAAATAAAATATTTTTGATCTGCAAAAGAAAAATTATATTGATGAGAAAGAAACTGAATACACGATTATAAAAAAAAAAAAAAAATGGCCGTGGGTATTTTGAGGGTCCTATTTTTGGTCAAAAATTGGGGGTCCTAGGCAGCACTGCATCTCTCTCTTGCTCCCATGGCCAGGCCTAGAATTTATGTGAATGCTCTCGTAAATTTATACCCAATCCTTTTCTTTTCTAGAAGAAAGCACTAGGGTTTAGTCAAAAAGTTCAACAACTATGGTTTGATTAGTTTGGTTTGATTTTCTTAATTCTAGTTTTTTTAATATAATAAAAGTTAAATCGTGAGTTTAAGCGAGTCTAGATCTGCTATCAAAAAAGATTTTTTAAGGCAACTTATTCTTCAACGAACTGTATTTTGGATAGTTCAAGTCACTTAAATTGATTAATTCTATAATCATTTTTTTTATTATGGCAGACATTGTTGATAACAGTCCTGCCTTTGGGCTCCATTTCACTGCCCCCTTCTTTTATATGTAGATGGGAAATTGTTATTCTATGTTGTTTTAGGTCATATTTGTTTTTGCTTACAAGACTTTGGTATTAAATTGATAATTTGAAAAAAAAATCATAATTCAATATTGTTAATCATATTATTTAATTTTGATGATGTCTAAAATATTATTTAATATACATAGTATTTGACACAAAATATTATCTTTTTAAATATATATATTTCTTAAATATTATTTAAATAAAAATATTTTTGAAAACTTTACTATTCACTTTGTGAAAAATAGTGTTAATTACTATTCATCTTTTGACAAATCGATTAGTTGTATTATTTTGACAAATGTGATATTGATAATTTGTTTTCTTTTGATAAGATCACATAGGATGGATGGTATATAGCAAAATTATTTGATTTATATTTTGCATGCGAAGTGAAACTTACTTCAAGTGTGTTTGAAAACAAATCATACCCTTATATATATATATTACATATATTATATTGTAAAAAAAAAAAGACGAGCAATCTTTTGACGGTGGGTTTTGCATCATTGATATATATATATATATATATTACTATGATAAATAAGAAAAGGTAAGTGTAAAAGTTTGACAAAATTATTGCATCTATATATGCATATATATACATGATATTATATTCAAAAGTGTTGATTAGATTATATATTCAAACCTTGGTGATTTGTCTGTAAAGTTTGAAAAAGTGAACAAAGAAAATTATACAAAAGAAAAGGTGCCCATGATTACAAGAGAAGACTTATGTAATTGTAAATCAATCTTTGAAGATGTTTTGCCTACAGAATTAAAAAGAAAAGTTGCAAAATGCTTTGAATTTGCTTGCATAAGAAAATAGACACAAAATCATGTAGTTCTTGACTTCAAGGAGTCCATAATGATGGAGCAAAATCAATTCCCTATTTGAATTCAAAGATGTGATTCAAATTGTCTACAAATCAGTGGCTCATATTTGAATTTTGTATCATGTCACACATGTATATACACACACACACACACATATATATATACTAATGAAACAAGAAGAAAAAGTTGAAGCAAATTATTTGCTTGGTTGAAAGTGTGTTTTTATCAAAATTTTCTAAAACGGTGGCTGCATTTTTGACTAAACAAAAAGGGAAAAGAAAAAGTTACTCTTACTAATTATTTTCATCTTTTTCTTTATTAACATGTGCTGAATATTTAAAATTAAGGAGCGTGCTTATGTAAGCCATGACGTCAGCAAGGAGCGTCCAACGGGTATATTTTTGTGTATAAATAGAAGTGTTGGTGTGGAGAAAAAATCAAGAACTTGAAGAGAAAATTTTCTGTGAGCTCCAAAATTCTGAGTATGTTCTGCTCTTTCACTTTCAGATCTAAGTCTAGCCTTTGTTCTTACACTTTCATATCTACTCTTTGTGAGAGAATTATTGTAAAAGGGGTTTAATTACCCTTATTCTTATTCCTTATTTTTTGAGAGATTTTGTAAGGGTAAGGCTTTTATTGTTGAGTGAGGCTCAATAGATAAGAGTAACTGTGCCAAATCCACAAGCTTGGTGGTGTATTTATTCAATTGATAGTAAAGAAATTCTCAAGGAGGTTCCTTGGGGAGTGGACGTAGGCCGGCGTGCCGAACCACTATAAATCGCAGTGTTTGATTTTCTCTCCCTATCTCTCTTACTTTATATTGATAATTATTATTCTGTTTTTTTATTTATTAAAATTCTGAATATTGTGTTAATTTTAATACTGTGAAATTTTTAATAACCCAATTCACCCCCCTCTTGGGTTGCCTATCTGGGATAACAATTGGTATCAGAGCCTAGACTCTAGTTTCTGTGACTTAACCGTCTTAGAGTAGATCATGGCAACCCCTAGTTATTCTTACCCGAGGGACAAGCATCTAATAGGCCACCTCTATTTAGCGGCACAAATTTTAGCTATTGGAAAACTAGGATGACCATACATATTCAATCTAATGATTATGAATGTTGGAAAATTATTTGCAATGGTCCAAAAATTCCTACCAAAACTGTAGATGGACTTAGGGTACCAAAACCTGAAGATGAGTGGGATGAATCAGATACTAGAATGACCCAAATTAATGTCAAAGCTACAAACATGTTGTACTGCGCCTTAGATGCCAACGAGTTCAACAGAATCTCCACATGTAAAACCGCAAAAGAAATTTGGGATAAGCTTATAGTGACTCATGAGGGAACCGAACAAGTTAAAGAATCTAGAGTCAGTTTGCTAGTCCATAATTATGAACTCTTTAAAATGAAGCCTGATGAAACTATTCCTCAAATGTTTACTCGCTTTACTGATATTATTAATGGTTTAACTTCTCTTGGCAAAATATATACTAATGCTGAAATTGTAAGAAAAGTGCTTAGGTCATTGCCAAAAAGTTGGGAGACAAAAGTCATTGCCATTACCGAAGCCAAGGATTTATCAAAGCTAAGTCTAGATGAGTTAATGGGATCTCTCTTAACTCATGAGCTCATAATGCAAGAAGGAAAGGAAGAGGAGGACAACAACAAGAAGAAAGGAATAGCCTTCAAATCCACCTCGAAACATCAAGAGGATAAGGAAGATGATTCAGATGAGGATGAGGAAATGGCATTCATCACTAGAAAGTTCCAAAGGTTTGTGAGAAAGAAACAAGGCGTACGAAATTTTTTCAGAAAAGACTTCAACAACAGGGATTTTCAAAGAGGAGAAAATCACAAAAAATCTGAAGTAACCTGCTACGAATGCAACAAACCTGGACACTACAAATCAGAATGTCCAGAACTTAAGAAAAAATTCAAGAAGGACAAGAAGAAAGCTATGATTGCAGCATGGGGAGAAGATAGTGATGAAAGCGACACAGAAACCGAAGTTTGCAAAAATGAGGTTGCTAACCTATGCTTAATGGCACTTGGAAATGAAAATGAGGTAAATGACGAATCCTTTACATTTGATGAATTACAATTAGCTTTTGATGAATTACATGCTGAATTTAAGAAACTTAGTTTGAAAAATAATTGTCAAAAGAAAGTAATTTCAAGTTTATCAAAAGAAAATGAATCATTGACTTCCAAGATAAATGTTTTAGAAAATGAAGCCATGAAAATGAAAAAGGAAAATGAGATTTTAACTCAAAAAGAGTCTTCAATTTCTGAAAAACATTTAGTTGTATTGCAAAAAGAAAACGAGTCTTTAAAAAATGAGCAAATTATTTTGAAAGAAAATATTGAAGACTTGAAAACTACTCTTTCAAATTCACTCAAGGTAGAGAGACTTTAGATAAAATTCTTAAAAATCAAAACCGTACTTTTGGTAGAGCCGGAATTGGATATAAACCTTTTTCAAAAGTAAAAACTGTCAAAAATGGCTTTGTGTATGCATCTTCTAATCACTCTCATCTCACATGTCATTTTTGTGGAACAAAAGGTCATATTTCACCTTCATGTCCTATTAAAAGAAATCCTTTTGCTAAAATAAAAAAGATGTGGGTCCCTAAGGATATTCAAGAGTGTCAAATTCTTACTTTTATGGACCCAAAAAAATATGGGTACCAATAGAAAACTCAAATTTTTGCAAGTATGTTTCAAGACAAAATCCAGTAATGATAAATGGTATCTCGACAGTACATGTTCGAGGCACATGACCAGAAATAAAACTATGTTCACCACATTCCAACCAAAGGATGGCGGATATGTGACTTTTGGCAACAATAGTAAGGGTAAAATCATTGGTATAGGAAGTATTGGTAAAAATCCTTCTCCTATTATTGAAAATGTTTTACTTGTTGAAGGTTTAAAACATAACTTGCTTAGCATTAGTCAATTATGTGATAAAGGTTATAGAGTTATTTTTGAGAAAACTCATTGCACTATTGAGAACACCCTAGAAAACAAAACTTTATTTATAGGTTATAGACATGAGAATGTATATGTGTTTGATTTGCATGATTTGTCTTCTCATTTTAATATTAAATGTTTATCTGCTATAAATGATAATGGTTGGCTTTGGCATAGAAGATTAGGACATGCTCATTTTGATTTAATTTCCAAACTTTCAAAAAATGAGTTAGTCATAGGTTTACCAAAAATTTTTTTGAAAAAGATAAACTTTGTGATGCATGTCAATTTGGAAAACAAACTAGAATTTCTTTTAAATCCAAAAATATCGTTTCAACTACTAGACCGCTTCAACTCTTGCATATTGATCTATTCGGACCATCTAGAACATTAAGTTTAGGAGGAAAATCTTATGCCCTTGTTTGTGTTGATGATTATACTAGATATACATGGGTATTATTTTTAGCACACAAAAATGAAGCTTTTTATAATTTCTCAAAACTTTGTAAAAGAATTCAAAATGAGAAAAATCTTAATATTTGTAGTATTAGAAGTGACCATGGTAGAGAATTTGAAAATGATGATTTTATTATGTTTTGTGATGACTTAGGAATAGATCATAATTTCTCAGCCCCTAGGACTCCTCAACAAAACGGTGTGGTTGAAAGAAAAAATAGAACTCTTGAAGAAATGGCTCGTACTATGCTTTGTGAAAATAATTTTCCTAAATATTTTTGGGCGGAAGCTGTTAACACTGCATGCTATGTTATAAACCGTGCCATGATTAGACCTATTCTTAAGAAAACCCCTTATGAACTTTGGAAAGGTAGAAAACCTAATATTAGTCACTTACGTGCTTTTGGTTGTAAATGCTTTGTATTGAATAACAATAAAGATAACTTAGGAAAATTTGATGCTAAATCAGATGAAGTTATATTTCTTGGTTATTCTATGTCTAGTAAAGCTTATAGAGTATTCAATAAAAGAACTCTACTTGTTGAAAAATTTGTGCATGTTGTTTTTGATGAATCTAACAACATTATTTCCAAGAATCTTGTAAGTAATGATATTGTAGAAAATCAACCAAGCATGGAGAGCATTTACAAAAAGGAAAATGAAGAAAATCCATTACGAGAACATGAAGAAGAAATGACAATGGAGAAACTTCAAGAAATATATGCTCTTCCAGAAAGTGACTCAAATCTACCAAAAGAATGGAAGTATGCTCATGGCCACCCCAAAGACCTCATCATAGGTGATGCGGCGGAAGGTATAAAAACTCGTTCCTCTATTAGAAATATTTGTGGTAACTTAGCGTTTGTTTCACAAATTGAACCAAAATCATTTTTAGAAGCTGAAAATGATGAAAAAATTTTAGCAATGCAAGAAGAATTAAATCAATTTGAAAGAAATGAAGTTTGGTTTTTGACCCCTCGACCTAAGGATCATCCCGTTATTGGTACAAAATGGGTTTTTCGAAATAAAATGGACGAATCTGGAGTTGTTACTAGAAATAAAGCTAGATTAGTAGCTCAAGGCTATAATCAAGAAGAGGGAATTGATTTTGATGAAACTTTTGCACCAGTTGCTAGACTTGAAGCTATTAGAATGTTACTTGCTTTTGCGTGTTTTAAAGATTTTAAATTATATCAAATGGATGTTAAAAGTTTTTTAAATGGGTATATTTCGGAGGAAGTCTATGTTGAACAACCTCCCGGTTTTGAAAATCATAAATACCCGGATCATGTTTTCAAACTTTCAAAAGCTTTATATGGCTTGAAACAAGCTCCTAGAGCATGGTATGAAAGATTGAGTAATTTTCTACTTGACAAAGGTTTTTGTAGAGGAAAAATTGATACAACACTTTTTATAAAAATCAAAAAAGAAGATATGCTAATTGTTCAAATTTATGTTGATGATATCATTTTTGGTGCTACTAATGAAAATTTGTGCAAAGAGTTTGCTAAAGACATGCAGGGTGAGTTTGAAATGAGTATGATGGGGGAATTAAATTACTTCCTTGGTCTACAAATTAAACAAACTAATGATGGAATCCATTTAAATCAAACGAAATATATCAAAGATCTACTCAAAAGGTTTGAAATGGAATCATCAAAGCCTGCAGCAACTCCAATGAGCACATCGATAAAAATCGACAAAGATGAGCAAGGTAAACCTGTAGATGAAAAGAAATATCGAGGTATGATTGGTTCTTTACTCTATCTTACTGCAAGTAGGCCCGACATAATGTTTAGTGTTTGTATGTGTGCACGTTTTCAATCCGCACCGAAAGAGTCACACATCACCGCAGTCAAACGCATTTTCAGATATCTTGTGGCACTCAAATTTGGGATTATGGTATCCTAAGGGAACCACCTTTGAACTTTTTGGTTACTCAGATGCCGACTTTGCGGGATGTAGACTTGACCGAAAAAGCACTAGTGGCACTTGTCATTTTCTTGGACACTCACTCACTTCTTGGTTTTGCAAAAAACAAAACTCAGTGGCTCTGTCAACTGCTGAAGCAGAATACATTGCCGCCGCTGGGTGTTGTGCACAATTGCTTTGGATGAAACAACAACTTCAAGATTTTGGACTTCACTATGATATTCCTATAAAATGTGACAACACAAGTGCCATTAACCTTTCAAAAAATCCTATTCAGCACTCACGCACTAAACACATTGAAATAAGGCATCATTTTCTAAGAGATCATGTACTCAAAGGTGACATTGAACTCGAATTTGTGCCTACAAATGTCAATTAGCTGACATATTTACCAAGCCTCTAAATGAAGAACAATTTTGTTATATTAGAACAGAACTTGGTATGATGAATACTCCAATATAATGTATATTAAAAATAATTTTTTTAAAAAAATAAATAATAATAATAATATTTTAATATAATATAAATAATAATAATATAATATATTATATATATATATTTTCTCTTCTCTCCCGTTCCGTCTCTATCTCTCACCCACTCTCTTTACTCTCTCTTTTTCTCTTTCTCTTGCTCTCGCTCTCCCTTCTTCTCATCCTCAGCCGACTCCATCTCCATCACCATCCTACAACCACTCCACCATCCATCCAAAATCATCCATCACTTTCATCACTATCATCATCCACCCAAATCCCTCACCAATCCACCGAACTCCATCACTTCTCACCCGAAATCTGCATCACCATTTACCGATTCATCAAGTTCCATCACCGATCCATCAAGATCCGTGACTGATCCATCAAGATCCATTGCCGATCTACACAAATTCACCGATCTACCCAATCTTCTCCATTTCTTCCGATCATCAAGGTCATCACCGATCAACATGTTAAAATTCTTGTTGCACTGTGTATATTTTTTACTTGTTATATGTGCTCCAAATTCTCTTGGATTTAATAATGGTTGCTTCTACCTTGTTGAAGAAATTGTTTTTATTTTTATTTTCTCCTTTTATGCTAGTGCACTTGGTGTAGTTGTTTATGGCCAGATCTTAAGGGCCCTTGGTATTATAGATTGGTAATTTGTTTCTTCAAATTTATGTAATTTTTAGTGCATTAATTCAGGGGGAGACTCATATATTTTGAGACAATCATTATAAAAAATAAAAAAAAAAAGGAGGGCATGTGTATTCTGTGCATAATTTTAGGGGGAGTATATATACATATTTTTTTACTCCTTATCTCATACTTCTTATCTGCACCAACAAACAAATTTTTTTTGTGCAAAGACAGAATTAAAAAATAATAATAATAATAATAAAAATAAAATAAAAAAATAAATAAATAAAGGAAGAAATGCTCGAACTTTTATTTCAGAAAAAGAAAATATTACTCGATTACATGTAAATTTTCAGAAGGCTTCACAGATTTTTTCTTTTTCACTTCTCTCAACAATTTTTCATGAGCCTCTTTTACATGCTTCTCTCTATTTTCGATTTCTGTGAGTCTTGGCATTATCACCGTTGCATAATAATGCACTGCATTCTCCAACTGTGCATTTTTCCTTTTTAGCTCTTTCTTCTCCTTACACATATTAACTATTTGTTGTTTTAACAAGCACACCTCATCTCTCCATTGCTGATTTTCTTGTACTCTTGCTTGTAATCGTCGCGCCATATTGGAAACTGCAGTCATGGCCTGTGTACTAAGAGCCATAGTGTTATTAATAGCATCGAAATCATTTCGATTACCAATAACACTAGAACCCTCATTTACAGGCATAGCATGTGCCTGCATCACTGGTACTCTCTCATTTGCCTGCATAACAGGCACCTCATGCAGATCCGACTCATTGATAGATAAGGTAAGGAATGACATGATTACACAAGAAGCTAAAACAAATTTTTCTCTCCAACACTTGATGATTTCGTATCTTTGCCTATGATCTGTGTCCCTTTTTATACACTCCATCGATCCACTACTCGATGCATATCTGCTCAAATCTTTTGTTTGTCAATATTTTCTGCGCTCAAGATGCTCCAAAATCCCCACAATGATTCCGACAAGACAGAAGGCCTGTTATTTTATTTTTGGCCGCTCAGCTTATTTCATCAAATATGTTTGTTTCATCTCTTCATCTTTTATTTTGATGATGTCAAAGGGGGAGAAAAAATATGATTTTGATTTTGCTTTTGAAAATTATATGCTTTTGAATATGTTGCAAGGTTATCAAATATTTTGTTAATTTTATTTTGTGTCAAATCCATACAAATATTGCCATCATCAAAAAGGGGAGATTGTTAATCATATTATTTAATTTTGATGATGTCTAAAATATTATTTAATATACATATTATTTGACACAAAATATTATCTTTTTAAAATATATATATTTGTTAAATATTATTTAAATAAAAATATTTTTGAAAACTTTACTATTCACTTTTTGAAAAATAGTGTTAATTACTATTCATCTTTTGACAAATCGATTAGTTGTATTATTTTGACAAATGTGATATTGATATTTTGTTTTCTTTTGATAAGATCACATAGGATGAATGGTATAGCAAAATTATTTGATTTATATTTTACATGCAAAGTGAAACTTACTTAAGTGATTTGAAAACAAATCATACCTTTATATATATATATATATATTATATTGTAAAAAGAAAAGATGAGCAAATCTTTGACGGTGGTTTTGCATCATTGATATATATATATATATATATATTACTATAATAAATAAAAAGGTAAGTGTAAAAGTTTGACAAAATTATTGCATCTTATATATATGCATATATATACATGATATTATATTCAAAAGTGTTGATTAGATTATATATTCAAACCTTGGTGATTTGTCTGTAAAGTTGAAAAAGTGAACAAAGAAATTTATACAAAAGAAAAGGTACCCAGATTACAAGAGAAGACTTATGTAATTGTAAATCAATCTTCGAAGATGTTTTGCCTACAGAATTAAAAAGAAAAGTTGCAAAATGCTTTGAATTTGCTTGCATAAGAAAATAGACACAAAATCATGTAGTTCTTGACTTCAAGGAGTAATGATGGAGCAAAATCAATTCCTATTTAATTCAAAGATGTGATTCAAATTGTCTACAAATCGGTGGCTCATATTTGAATTTTGTATCATGTCACACATATACATACACACACACACACATATATATATACTAATGAAACAAGAAGAAAAAGTTGAAGCAAATTATTTGCTTGGTCGAAAGTAGTGTTTTATATCAAAATTTTCTAAAACGGTGGCTGCATTTTTGACTAAACAAAAAGGGAAAAGAAAAAGTTACTCTTACTAATTATTTTCATCTTTTTCTTTATTAACATGTGCTGAATATTTAAAATTAAGGAGCGTGCTTATGTAAGCCATGACGTCAGCAAGGAGCGTCCAACGGGTATATTTTTGTGTATAAATAGAAGTGTTGTGTGTGGAGAAAAAATCAAGAACTTGAAGAGAAAATTTTCTTAAGCTCCAAAATTCTGAGTACATTGTATTCTGCTCTTTCACTTTCAAATCTAAGTCTAGTCTTTATTCTTACACTTTCATATCTACTCTTTGTGAGAGAATTATTGTAAAAGTGGGTTCAAGTACCACTTATTCTTATTTCTTATTTTTGTGAGAGATTTTGTAAGGGCAAGACATTTATTGTTGAGTGAGACTCAATAGATAAGAGTAAGTCCTGTGCCAAATCCACAAACGTGGTGGTGTATTTCTTCAATTGATAGTAAAGAAATTCTCAAGGAGGTTCCTTGGGAGTGGACGTAGTCCTGGCGTGCCGAACCACTATAAATCGCAGTGTTTTATTTTCTCTCCCTATCTCTCCTACTTTATATTGATAATTATTATTCTGTTTTTTTTTATTATTAAATTCTGAATATTGTGTTATTTTTAATATTGTGAAATTTTTAATAACCCAATTCACCTCCCCTCTTGGGTTGCCTATCTAGGGTAACAAAATTGTCTACAAATCGGTGGCTCATATTTGAATTTTGTATCATGTCATACATATACATACACACACACACACACACACACACACACACACATATATATATATATATATATACTAATGAATCAAGAAGAAAAAGTTGAAGCAAATTATTTGCTTGGTTGAAAGTAGTGTTTTATATCAAAATTTTCTAAAACGGTGGCTGCATTTTTGACTAAACATAAAGGGAAAAGAAAAAGTTACTCTTACTAATTATTTTCATCTTTCTTAAGCTCCAAAATTCTGAGTACATTGTATTCTGCTCTTTTACTTTCAGATCTAAGTCTAGCCTTTGTTTTTACACTTTCATATCTACTCTCTGTGAGAGAATTATTGTAAAAGTGGGTTCAAGTACCACTTATTCTTATTCCTTATTTTTGTGAGATTTTTAAGGGTATGTCATTTATTGTTGAGTGAGACTCAATAGATAAGAGTAAATCCTGTGCCAAATCCACAAGCTGGTGGTGTATTTATTCAATTGATAGTAAAGAAATTCTCAAGGAGGTTCCTTGGGAGTGGACGTAGGCCTGGCGTGCCGAACCACTATAAATCGCAGTGTTTGATTTTCTCTCCTTATCTCTCCTACTTTTATATTGATAATTATTATTCTGTTTTTTTTATTTATTAAAATTCTGAATATTGTGTTAATTTTAATATTGTGAAATTTTTAATAACCCAATTCACCCCCCCTCTTGGGTTGCCTATCTGGGATAACAAAATTGTCTATAAATCGGTGGCTCATATTTGAATTTTGTATCATGTCATACATATCATATACATACACACACACACACACATATATATATATACTAATGAATCAAGAAGAAAAATTGAAGCAATTATTTGCTTGGTTGAAAGTTGTGTTTATATTAAAATTTTCTAAAACGGTGGCTGCATTTTTGACTAAATAAAAAAGAAAAGAAAAAATGTTACTCTTACTAATTATTTTCATCTTTTTCTTTATTAACATGTGCTGAATATTTAAAATTAAGGAGCGTGCTTATGTAAGCCATGACGTCAACAAGGAGCGTCCAACGGTATTTTTTGTGTATAAATAGAATTGTTGTGTGTGGAGAAAAAATCAAAAACTTGAAGAGAAAATTTTCTTAAGCTCCAAATTCTGAGTACATTGTATTCTGCTCTTTCACTTTCAGATCTAAGTCTAGCCTTTGTTCTTACACTTTATATCTACTCTTTGTGAGAAATTATTGTAAAAGTGGTTCAAGTACCACTTATTCTTATTTTCTTATTTTGTGAGAGATTTGTAAGGGTAAGGCATTTATTGTTGAGTGAGGCTCAAGTAGATAAGAGTAAGTCCGTGCCAAATCCACAAGCTTGGTGGTGTATTTATTCATGATAGTAAGGAAATTCTCAAGGAGGTTCCTTGGGAGTGGACGTAGGCCTGGCGTGCCGAACCACTATAAATCGCAGTGTTTGATTTTCTCTCCCTATCTCTCCTACTTTTATATTGATAATTATTATTTTATTTTTTTTATTTATTAAAATTCTGAATATTGTATTAATTTTAATATTGTGAAATTTTTAATAACTCAATTCACCCCCCCTCTTGGGTTGCCTATCTAGGATAACAAATATTAGACTAAGAAAATTAGGGTTTAGAATAATAGTTTATCACGACATTATGTGAGTGTTTGTTTGTTTTTTTAAGTTTTTTTTTTTTTTTTGTTGGCATACCACATTATGTGAGTGACAATTTTAGCCCAAGAAGAGGACGGCAAACCTAGCCTAAGGGGGCAGGCCGAGCCAGGCTAGATTATCAAACTCGGCGACAATATTAATTGACACGTCACAATCGTCATACGATTTTTTTTATTTTTTATTTTTTTTAACGCAACCATACGATTTTCCAAACAAATAAAAACCTCAAAAATTTATTCCGATGTACCGCAAAAAAAAAAAACCCTCAAAAACGACAAAATAAGGCTTGGGAAATTGGTAGTAGACTTTTTTATTTTTTGACTATTTGAGAAGATAGGTTGAATTTTTTGTAATTGAATGTGATGTTTATGAAAAAAACCAAAGATGAAATGATTATGAATTTAATGTGATATTTTATTTTATTAATTATTTTAATCTATTTTATCTTTTTATGATTTTTATGACTTTCAGCCAAAACAATCCCCCAAACCCAACTTGCCAAACACCGCCTAAATGATACAACCATGATGAGTATTTTGCTTTGAAAAAAAAATTCAAATTCAAAAAAATTATTCTAAGAACTATTTGAAAAATTAAAATTATAGAATTTTAATACATAAAATTTATACTGAATGATACATCCATGATGAGCATTTTGGTTTTCATCAAAGAAGGGTCCAATGGAAGGGTTTTAGCTAAATTTCCCCAATATACTCAAATACACACACAAAAAAAAAAAAAAAAAGTCTCAAATACAAAAAACAAAAATTATTCTAAGAACTCTTTGAAAGATTAAAATAATAAAGAAAATAATTTACAAACAGAATTTTAATACATAAAATTTATACTGAATGATACAATACAACCATGATGAGTATTTTTCTTTGAAATAAAAGAGTCATGCAAGACCACATTATTTTGTATAATTTTTTTTTTTTTTTGATATGAAAATTATGTTTACACAGCATTAGTCAAAACCATAGTTGTCTGAACATTGTAGGCCATGAAAGTCCAAAGAAATCTATGAAAGTCCAAAAAAATCTGTAAATCTATGAACACAACCATAAATCAATTGTTGTCAGGAAGATAGAGAGGCAAGAGGCAGAGAGAGGATGGAGCTTGAACACTTCAGCCATGACCATCCGCTAATCCTCAAAACAGAGCACATGTATGATGATGATGGTGTTGTGAAAATTTCTTGCTACGCGTGTGAGCAACTAATAATCTCCGGTCAATCCTACTACGGTTGCAATCGTTGTTGGTTTTTCCTGCACAAATCATGTACAGAACTACCCAAGAAAATTACACATCCTTCTCATCTTGAACACCCCTTACTCTCTTTTTAAACCCAGCTTATAATTACTCAAGAAGCATTTGTGATGTCTGTAGAGTTACCTGCAACAGATTCATTTACCGTTGTTCCCCATGCGACTTCGATGTTGACTTGAAGTGTGCTTCCGTGGTGTATAGTATTCAACAGAGGATTGAGCACAAAAGTCATACACAACACCAGTTGATCTCTCTTCAAAAGCCAGCCATGTTCTTTTGTGATGCTTGCGGTACAAAACATGAAGGCACCTCCTATCTTTGCACCACCTGTGGGTTCTGGGTCAACCAGAATTGTGCTGATTCATTGTCTAGCACCATTAAACACAATAATAACCCTCACCCTCACCCTCTCACCCTCATCTATTCTATTCCATTTGAATATTACAAAACTTGGCCGATTTGCGCAATCTGTAACAAGCGAGTGTACAGAAGAAATTGGGTTTATTATTGTTCTGACTCTGAATGTTCCGACTCTGAATCCAAATATTTTGTCCATGTAAATTGTGCAACATCAGAGACTGAACGTTACATGTTGACCCTTTTTCCTTGCAACTCATTTTCTTTCATAATCCTCTTAAATGGTTCTTCTTCTTTTTTATTTTATTTTTTATAATTATGTTTCATCCTTGATTATGTGGTTTCAGAGAATGCAAATCAGAGTTTAATCTTGTTGATTCGAGGATAACAGCATCAAATACCAAACTATCCAGGTTGACCTTCTTTTTCCCTTGGAACTTTTCTTTTTATTGTCTCATCAGTTCTTTCCTTATTATTTGATTACATTCAATTATTTTGGGTAAATTACACTCACCTCCCATGAGGTTTCTGACAATTACAGGAACCTCTCCTATAGTTTCAATAATTACATAAACCATCCTTATTTTTGAAACTATTATTAAGATTCCTCCACCGTTAATCTTCTGTTAATTTATTTAACAGAATATGATAACGTCATGCTGATGTCATTTACTATGAGTAAAACATTTCAAGATTGCCCTTATATATATTCAAATAGTACATTTCACTCACCTCCTTTGAGGTTTTACAAAAACTTAATAAAGACTCATACATTATTTTAATAATATTAAACAAAATTATTAAATTATGTACAATATTTTAAAAAATTCTAAATTGTCAAGACAAGCATATATATAGTAGAATAACCAAATATTACCTTTTAAAAAAAATAAAAAATAAAAGAGCTAATAAATTGATCACCATTAAACCTTATATTAGATTAAATACAATCATTTATTTGAAAATTATGAAGCAAAGTATAAAAGATGTTTTATTTTTTAAAAAGACCACCAATTTTATAATAATTATTTTGAGAAATTAGAGTTTGAATAAAAAATTTAATATATATATATAGGTATTTGATTTTTTTTTTTCGTATGAAAAATATATATTTGGAGAAATTATCCCTCTCTTTCCATTTTCTTTATTTTATTTTTTTCATTTTTCTTTCGATTTATTTTCTCATTCATTTTTTCATAGTATCAGTGCAGCAAATAGCAACACCATATTATTATTATTATTATTATTTGTTCTCTTCTCTATGTTTTTTTCTTAATTTTTTTCATTATTTTTTTTTCTCTTTCATCAATGTTAGCTAGTAGCACCTAATACCATAGCAGCTTACGAAATATAATTTTTTCTTTTGTTTTGTAAACATATTTGTGTATTAATTTTTTTAAAGAAAAATAAACATAATAACATTTCATATTTATAATAAAAAAAATTGATTTATAAAAATTACCAAATGTTGCCTCATAAAAATATATATAAAAAAATTATCATTTTATCTTTTCACAATCCTATATTATTATGAAATTTTAATTATCATTAAAAAAAAAGTAACTACTTCTCACCTTAATAATAAAATTTTTAAAAATAAATATAAAAGTGAAACAATATCTAATCACGTTACAATAAATTAAAATTAGATGATAGGGATTGAAAGATAAATAAATTATTTGAGAATAATAAACTACTTAAATTTGTCATTTCTTACATCTAATTAAAATAGAATTTTACTTGAAGAAATAAATTATTTGAAAATAATAAAATTCTCAAATAATTCGTTATTTATTACATCTAAAATCTATATCTCCATCTTTGGTTCTTTCATTTAAATTATTTTTAATAAATTAAATCTCAAAATTAATTCAAATAAGAAACATGGATATTCTTTCTTAATTTCATTAATGGTTGATTTTTATTTTTTAAGTAATAAAAATTCAAAACTGTTATTTTTAAAGTTATAAAAAAAAATACAAAGTTAAGGAAATACAACCAAAAAAAAAAATTTGTGAGAAATAAAATGATAATTTAATCAATCATGATTTAGAGCTCTAATGGTGGAGCTCTAATCAGAGCTCCACTGACGTGGCAGGAAGCAAAAACAAAAAAAGATACATGCATCACATCATCAGTGGGTGAGCCCCACTACCATCTCATTAGAGCTGTGATTAGAGCTCTAGAACATTTTCCTAATTTAATATAGGGACATTTACACATAAGTCTTAATTTATGAACTTATACTCCATGAAGTCTTAACTAAGATTTTTTGAACCAAGTCCCATTAAAATTTTAGTAGTTGGAATTGCCCTTCAAACAATGATTATTCATCATTTATGATTATCTATAGAGGAACATGATGATTTGACATTTATTTTAATTTTCAAAATTTTAAAATATCAACTTTTAAATTAAAAAAATTTAAAAAGAAATTATGTGCAAAAAGAAATTATGGTTTTTTTTGAAAAAATTGAATTATTTTTTTGTGCAAAACTGAAAATTTTGTCTATAAAGGAGCATGATGATAGAATATTGATGTGCAAAACTCAAAAAAAAAAAAAAATTAAAAAAAAAATGATAATGTTCTCAGTTTTAAAACTGGAAAAAAATTGTAATATTTTTGATTTATTGGATAGCTGAATCAAGCCAATAAGTAGAAGGGAAAAAACGTTTAATCTCTTGCTCTCTCTTTTTTTCATCAGTTAGTGAAAAAATTATCTATACAAAATTGATAATGTTCTTTAGTTTTAAATTTTTTTTAAAAAAAAAAAAAACAGTTTTACTAAATAGGACTTACTTGGTTCAAAAAATTTTAAATAAGACCGGAACTACCATAACATTTGTAAATATGACTTTTAGGTAATTAACTATTTAATATATATGTAAATTACAATTAAACGGTATTAAGTGTAAAGGGTATTATTATGGTCATTTGCACAACCAAGTTAACACCGTTTGGCTTAAATTAACAGGAGGGAAGAATTTTGATAATGTCAAAAAAAGTAAGAGAAATTTCTGTAATTATTGAAATTACAAGGGAGGCCTCTGTAATTGTCAGAAACCTCTAGGGAGGTGAGTGTAATTTACCCTATTATTTTTCATTTTGTGGTTTCAGGGAGTGCAAAGCAGATACTAAAGCTGAAATCTTTGACCCTAATTTGATCAATTTGCCAGTGCCCAATGAATTTGTTGATCTGATGACCCAATTTATCAAGGGCATTAGACTACAAGGGAAGTATGAAGGGGCGACAAAGATCCAACATGTTAGTCATGGCCACCCTTTAATTTTTTTCGACAAACAACTTGACAGTGAGTCGTGCTCTACTGGGAGGAAATTGTCCCTCTTGAATGAGGTGATGAAGAATGATGAAAAATGCAATGGGTGTGCACAAACCATTTCTGCTCCATTTTTTTATTGTGCTGAATGTAACTTCTTTCTCCATGAGTGGTGTGCAGAGTTACCCATTGAACTGCGACACCCATGTCACCCAGAGCATCCACTTCTCTTGACCCCAAATTTCTATCTAGATGAATGTACATGCTGCAGATCAGATAGCAAAACGTTTATTTTCGGCTGTACTACCTGCGACTTCTTCATCGATTGTAAGTGTGCATCCCTACCACGCATTATCAGACACAAAGCTCACAAGCACACCCCTATAAGGCGAACATGGTCTGCTAGATGCGGTGCCTGCAATGATGTTTATCATCGATTTGCATTTGTATGTGACCCTTGCAATCTGAATATTTGTGTTGGGTGTGCTCTTTTGCCGGGTACGGTTAGTCACAGATACGATAAACACCCATTCACCCTAACCTATTCCCCTCCTCTCAAAGACCCGAACGTGGATGAGGAGTACTATTGTGAGATTTGTGAGGGGGAAATAAATCCAAAATTATGGTTCTATCATTGTGTCATTTGTGATCAATCTCTTCATACACTCTGCAGCCGTCCTATTGATTGGAATCCAAATGTCAAGTATGGGGTGACCATTAAATTCCATCACCATCATCACCCACACCTTCTCAGATGTGCCGAAATCCCCGAGAAGAATAGTGCTATCCAATCACCATGCCGCCAATGTGGCAAATGTTTCCGAAACGATTCGCACATGTACTATGAATGTCCACTTTGTTCTTTTTTCCTCTACCGTTGTTCCTTCTCGAAAAAATAAAATTTGTAGAAACTGAAATTTGATGAAAATCTATTTGGAGATTTTCAAATCCGAATTGTGATAGTTTTGTGGTTGACTGGGTTATTTTCTTAATTTTAATTTTAATTTTTGGTTGTTGATGATCCAATTATCAACAGAGGAATGAAATAATGTCTGGTTACAAAATGAAGTGAATTTAGTTCAAATTCAATAATGTAATTTGTAGAGTTGATTGAGATTGCAAAATCACACACTCAAGTCATCATAGTAAGGATAAATTTAGTCTTAGTAAACTATTAAAAGTTAATCACTAAAAATAATTTTTTTGTGACTGTTTTTTACATATGTCGTTAAAAATTAACAATTAGTGACTTTTTTGTCACGATGTTTATAAATTGTCACTAAAATTTAAAATTACTAACATTTTTTGTAACAAATTTTCAAACTATCGTTGAAATTTGAAAATTAGTGACATTTTTTGTGACGATTTTTTTGAATTGTCACTAAAACTTGTATATAAGGTAGGTTTTTGTGACAAATCTCTTAAACTATCGTTGAAAATTAATAATTATTGACATTTTTAATAATGATTAATGAAAAATATCGTTAATAATTATAGAACCAATTAGACAATAAGTAACAAAGGAGAACCACCATGGAAGACATTCAATTGACTGATGAAACATTGGTCACTTCAATGAAACGACTATTGACATCAATACTAGGACAATTGTCATTTGAATCGCCGTACTTTGTGATCCATCAATGTATCAAATTCAAAACCCAGACTTCTAATTCTGTTCTCACTCAGTAACCCAAATGAACCCTATTCCGCTGTACCAAAAAAATAACCCAAATGAACCACCGTCGAACACATTATGCAACTGGAACCATAATGAAAGCTAAACCATCCCCACTCTCCGGAGACATCGAAATCCTTAAACAAGTCCCAAAAGACACCTTTTTTCTGGGATTTCCTTCGACTAGCTTAATGACTCGCCCGGAGCTTAAACTCAAAAATTCAGTTAATTTGTTCGGACGAGTTGGCATCGTCGCAGAGAGCGAGTGTAGACTCAAAGTTCGAGTCTTTATCGAAGTTTTAAGCGAAGTTTGAATTTGGGTCCGACGGTATGAGTTTGAAGATGGAAAAATTATGACAAATTGTAAATTAGTGGGACAGTATAAAAAAAATACTATAAATCGTTGTTTTAATTTATTTTTATGTAACATAGACATATAGGAAACACTTGCACCAATGACATGAAAACAAAAATATCATTTATGAAAAAAAAAAAAATCATTATAACAGTGATACCAAGTTATCATAAGTTATCATACATACGTGGCATTACTAATCAATAATATGTTATCACTATCTATTCATTATGTATAGATTTCAACCCGCTATAATGACATAAAAATTATATAGAAAGTACAATAATGACATGGATGAGTGATTACAATTATTCGGCGAAGTTCACTTAATCATGCGTTATAATTGGTTAGTAATACCACGCGTGCATGATGATATGTTACATTCAAATTTTAAATTTTCTATTATGATTATTTTATAATGATGGGCCAGAGTTGATATGGTCTTGGTTAGGTAACATGGTAACTTCGCCCAAAGTTTAATACAATTAGATAGCTGACAATTTTGTTTATATAATATAGATTTTTATAATTTTTTGAGAGATAAATTTGTATGCCATTATAGTCTAAAGAAATCTGTAATTTATCAACATAGCCATAATTTAATTGTAGGAAAATATTCGGGACCCTCTTTGGGGATGACTCCCACACTCTTAAAGTGATCCTGACTCTCCATGTATGTGCGAGACCCACTCATATATGTGTGGGGTTTACATCTTGAGCGGTCCAAATTTGTGGGGTCTTGTGAGAGGGTGGGGTCTCAATCATTGCTTTTAAGTCATGTTTGTTTGGCTCCATAGGTGGGGGGATTGGACTATCAATCCTGTGGGTCTTACATAGCCCATGTTTGGTTGACAAAAATAGAAGGGGACTAATAGTCCCATGGGACTATGAATACCCTCACATGGGGGATTAGCTTGGTTGGATTTTGGATGGTATTAAAAAAATAGTGAGAGGATTGAGTCTATTTTATATTAAAAAAAAAATTAATTAATTTTTTTTAATACCAAATGCACCTGTTTGTTTAAATATTTGTTCTAATTTTTTTAATATAGAAATAAATTATTTATTTATTTTATATAAAATAATTTAACAATCTCATCACTAATCATCTCTTATACTATCATCAAAACAAACATATTTTTACTTAAAAATAATTTAACAATCTCTTCATTAACAATTCTTTCACTAACAATCTCATCTAATCTAATCTGCCAAACAAATGTGGCTTAATTGTAATCACAAAGATAGAGAGGCAGAGACAGACAGCAGAAAAAAAAAAAAAAGATGGAGCTTGAGCACTTCAGCCATGGCCATCCACTAATCCTCTATACAGAGTACATGGGTGATGATGATGATGATGGTGGTGTGAAGATTTCTTGCTACGCGTGTGAGCAACTAATAATCTCAGGTCAATCCTACTACGGTTGCAATTGGTATTGGTTTTTCCTGCACATATCATGTGCAGAACTACCCAAGGAAATTACACATCCTTCTCATCTTGAACACCCCCTTGCTCTCCTTTCAAACCCACCACCTAATTACATAGAATTCATTTGTGATGTCTGTAGAGAATTCTGCAACAGATTCGTTTATCATTGTTCCATATGCAAATTCGATGTTGACCTCAAGTGTTCTTTGATAGTGCATAGTATTCAACAGAGGATTGAGCACAAAGTTCATACACAACACCAGTTGATCTCTCTTGAAAAGCCAACCATGTTCTTTTGTGATGCTTGTGGTACAAAACATGATGGCACCTCTTATCTTTGTACCACCTGTGGATTCTGGGTCAACCAGAATTGTGCTAATTCATTACCTAACACCATTAAACTCCCTAATCACCCTCATCCTCATCCTCACCTCTCACCCTCATCTATTTTGTTCTATGTGAATCTTACCGATCTTCGCCCATCTGCGCAATCTGTGATGAGCGAGTGTACAGAAGAAATTGGGTTTATTATTGTTCTAACTCTGAATGCATATATTTTGTCCATGTAAATTGTGCAACATCAGAGACTGAACATTACATGTTGACCCATTTTTCCTTGCAATTCATTTTCTTCTTAAATGGTTTACTTTGTTTTTGATTTTTTCAATCATGTTTCATCCTTGATCATGTGGTTTCAGAGATTGCAAATCAGAGGCTGAACTTAAAGATCTTGATCTTGATCTTAATCTAAACGACATTAATCTTGTTGACCTTCTTTTTCCCTTGGAGCTCTTCTTTTTGTTGTCTCATCAGTTCTTTCTTTGTTATTTGATTACATTCTATTATTTAATGGTTTCAGAGATTGCAAAGAAGATACTAAAGCTGGAGTCCTCGTCCCTAATTCTATCACTTTGCCAGTGCCCAATGAATCTGTTGATCTGATGGCCCAATTTATCAAGGGCATAACATTACAAGGAAAGTATAAGGGAGTGACAGAGATCCAACATGTTAGCCATGGCCACCCATTATTTTTTTTTGACAAGCAAATTGATGGTGAGTTGTGCTCTGGGAGCAAATTGCCCCTCTTGAATGAGGTGATGAGGAATGATGAAAAGTGCAATGGGTATGCACAAACCATTTATGCTCCATTTTTTTATTGTGCTGAATGTCCATGAGTGGTGTGTAGAGTTACCCATTGAACTGCGACACTCGTGTCACCCAGAGCATCCACTTCTCTTGATCCCAAATATTTATCTATTTAGATGTAGATGCTGCAAATTGGATAGCAGTACGTTTGTTTTCTGCTGTTTTGCCTGCAGATTCTTCCTCAATTGTAAGTGTGCATCCATACCATGCATTATCAGACATGAAGCTCATAAGCACACCCTAGCTCTAAGGCGAAGATGGTCTGGTAGTTGCGGTGCATGTAATTACGTTGATGATGGTTTTTGATTTGCATTTGTATGTGACCCTTGGGAAAGTCTATAGTACATTTTGTTAAAAAATATATGGTACATAGAAAATCAATGGTTAAGATTGAGTCACATCATTAAAAGTGACCTGCTGCTAAACAGGTCACTTTTTATAGTTATGAGCCAAAATCATATTTTTTCATAACTATAATCAAATTGATCATAACTTAGTCATATTCATAACGATAATCAAATTGATCATAACTTAGTCATAACCACATCTCATAACCAACACTATTTTGTTCATAACTAATATCACATATTTCATAACTACATCTCATAACAAACACCATTTTGTTCATAACTAATATATCACATATTTCATAACCAAATCACATATCTCATAATTACATCTCATAACCAACATCACATATCTCATAACCACTAGTCACATATCTCATAACTAATACTTTTTTTTTTCATAACCAATATTACATATCTCATAACCACTAGTCACATATCTCATAACTAACATCATTTTGCTTATAACCACACCACTTTGATCATAACCAATATCACATATTTCATAATTATTGATCACATATCTCATAACTATTACTCACATGAATTATAACCACATCTCATAACCAACCCCTTTGAGTCATAACCAACATCACATATCTCATAACCACTAGTCACATATCTCATAACTAATAACGCTTTTGCTCATAACCACACCACTTTGATCATAACCAACATTACATATCTCATAACCACTAATCACATATCTTATAACCAAACACCCTTTGACTTATAACTACACCACTCTGCTCATAACCAAAATCACATATCTAATAATCACTAAACATATATCTCATAATCTTTACCCACTTATGTCATAACCACATCTCATAACCAACACCATTTGCCTCATAACTAACATCACATATATCATAATCACTAATCACATATCTCATAACCACTACCCACATATAGGGGTGTCAATTTGGCCCACGAGCTCGTGGCACACCCCAAGTCCAGTCGCGCCCTGGGTGGGCCCAACCAGACCTGAGCCTAAGCCAACCTAAGACCCTAGGCTATGTGTTCTAGAGCCTGACCCGACTCTAGTGTTATGGAGTGTGACCCATCTCGTGAGCTTGACCCAATTTTTTTTCCCCATCTGGCCGGACCCAACCCTAATGGCTCCCTGCTCCCCTACTAATGCAACGGTCAAAATTTTTTAAAAAAAATTTGAAACAGTCATATAACCGTTAATTCCACCAACAGCCAATTTTATTATTTTTTTTATTTTTATATATATATAAATTAACCCCTCCATCCCATGTCCTATAAATACCATATCTCTCTCATTTTATTTCTCACAAACAAATCTGTCTCTCAAACTCTCATTATCTCTGAACTCTCAACTCTCTCAATTAATTTTGAAGTGTCATCCCTAAGTGACAATTGCAATTGATCACCTATCTCTCTTTTAGATTTATTTTTAGTCATAGTATCTTCATTAAATATAATAGAAATAGTAATATACAAAAGATATTCTTTTAAAAATATCTATATACACTTATAGACATATATATATATATATATATATATTTAACTAAATTTTAATAAAAAAATATGTTGAAAAAAATTATCTATGACATGATTTTATTTTGTTATACTAAATAAATTTTCTCCAAAATTTTTTTCCCCAACTTTTCTTCGTTTTTTTTCTCTACTCTATTTTCTTTCCCTTGATTTGTCCTAGTTGTGCCTGAGCACCCTTTATTTCTTACTCAGACTTCTTTATTTCGCTCAAATTATCGAACGACCATTGTTGATAGTCCTTCCTCACTAGATTGTTCCTCTCTCTACTCCTGTGTCTCTGCAATAGATTTTTGAACTCGTCACTACTCTCTTTGTCTATTTCAACATTATTCATTCTGGTGATATTTCTCTATCTAGTAAATGCATCTATCTTGAAACTCTAGCTCTTTCACGTTAATATGTCATACATACATATACCTTTGGCCGTAGTTATGATTTGAAAGGTTTTGTTATCATCAATTTATACATGTGTTGTAGAACTGTTGAAAAATGAATATTACGTATTTTGTTGTATTGTTCTACTATCTCAGTCCTCTTCATCCCTCAAGCATCTCTCTTATTCTTTACTGTCATTGTAGATATCTCCGATGTTCCTTATCGGAAACGACAACACCTTTGACGTCATTTTCACAGGTAATAAGTCCGTTCAGTCTCTCTTTCTCATATTCCCTTTCCTCTCGCTCTACTAGCTAATCTTCTCTAACTCTCATTTTCTATTCCATGGTTTCTGTAACGCCCTCAAAAATAAACCCATAATACATAATATTAACATGCGGAATTATAAGGAAATAAAGTATCTTATTCCATTCATCAGAGTACCATGAAATAAAAACATCGTAATAAATGCCCTATGGGCTTACATCTTGCCAAGCCAATACTTGGACACAAATCCATGAGTTCTAACTCAAAACAAATAAAGCCTAGGCTTGAAGTTTACAAGTTATTCAAATAAAACAACTAAAACAAATAAAGCAAGTCTTCGAGTCCAAATCCTCACAAGCTAAGTCCTTGGAGGTAGTGAACCACCTGAACCTGAAAATGAAGTTCCCATATAGGGTGAGCCACAGCCCAGTAGAAAAATACTAAACCAAGCATAAGAATTAACTAAAGCATTAGCATTCGATACATGGTTAACACAAGATAATCAATTTCCAATTTCATGACACGAATGTCTACATTGTCTATGACATATTGTCTATGACACTTTTCACTTTCCAATATCTATTCAACTTTCCAATTATATCATTATGGCTCAGAACCTGGCCAACTATAATAGTGATCCAGATGTCACAAAATAAATGAGACTAAAGCTCAAACCACAACACTTCCATACTCCCAACTGATACACATTATAACGATGTATCATATCACAACAAATAGCAATATTGCTATTATCAATAAGCACACATATGAATGATGCTACTGGAGTCCATCCCCTATCTCCTCCCAACAAATCCGGTTTAGAGGTCCATCCCCTATCTTCCCCTAAACCGTGGAGTTCATCCCCTATCTCCTCAAAACAAATGCATATGCAATGAAACATAATTGCCATATACAACACATAATCAATACAAGTAATGTTCTGTATTAAATCAACAGTCAACCATTGACTCAATTTCAGTTATACCTATGCCGCATGCAAGGTCTACAACAATCAATGGCTATTCTCCACCGATAGCCCAAAACAGTTATTTCTAAACAAGAAATAAATACAACAATGAATGTAAATTCAACATTTCATAGGTAAGTATTTAAACTACCAATATATCATCAATTCACTAAATTTCCCCAATTCCATGAATTAAACTAAATTCCACAATCTTCCTTTAATTAATTACATAAATTAATCTATGACAAAACCCTAAGGTTTCTCCCAAAATTACCAAACTACCCCCACATACAAAATACCAACACCTAGGATTAAAACGTATAAATGGAGTAGGAAATCCTACCTCGAAGCAAGAACCCAAAAAGAAGAGTCGGAGATGATAGCCCAAACTCCAAAGTGCTCCAAATCAATAACCGTTCAGATTAAATGAAAGCCCTCACTCTCCTCTATCTATTTGTAAAGCATAGGGTAAAAATACACCCTAACTAGATCAAACCTAGGAGAAAGGTGAGTTGAGAGAGAGAAAACTCGTAATTAGGGTTTCTGATCAAAGGTTGTAAAAAAAGTGATTTAAAACTGTTTCTGCGTATTTAAACTGGACAGGCTCGCTCGAGCGAAGACATGGTCGCTCGAGCGACCAGACACAAAAATCCACGCTCGAGCGAAGAAAGCTCGCTCGAGCCAAAAACTCGATGCTTCAGGTCTGCAACCCAGAAGCTCGCTCGAGCGACGAATGCTCGCTCGAGCGAAGAACTCGAAACTACAACTCGCTCGCTCGAGCGAAGAAAATACTCGCTCGAGCCAAGAACACATCTCTCAGGTCTATGTACTGGACGCAAAGCTCGCTCGAGCCAAGGAAGCTCGCTCGAGCGAAGAACCAAAAACGAAGACCTCGCTCGAGCGAAGAGAAGCTCGCTCGAGCGACCAAGTCAAAAACTGAACATGCAGACTTGGTTTCTAAACCCAACCAATCTGCAACCAACCTGCTAAACACATCCATAACCCAAGAATAAGAATTAAAGGACAACAACAATAATATAACAGCGGAATCCACGGAACGTAAGTCCGGATACAATAATCAAATGGGAAAAAGACCGGGGTCGCTATAGCTTCAAGTCGTTGATTAATTATTAATGATTGTCATCACATTTTGTTTTCTCTGTATTATGAGAGATTTCGATTGGTAATTCTAAGATTTTTAGTGATTTGTTTAGTCATTTTATGATAATTGTTTTGAAACTTTGTTGTTTGATTACAATATTTGTGGTTTATAAAAAATTTGAATAATTTTTCTACATCAATTAGTTGTGTTGTTACGCATTTTGTAATTGATATTATGAAATTTTTTGGGTTGGTTATGGCATTTGTGATTTGTAAAAATTTTGATTATTTTTATTATGACAATTAGTGGTGCAGTTACGCCTTTTATAGTTGATTTTATTAAATTTTGTGAGTTGGTTATGACATTTGTGGTCTTTAAAATTTTTAGATGTTTTTGTTACACCAATTAATGGATAGTTACATAATCTTTGGTTAATGTTACGAAATTTTGGGAATTAGTTACGACATTTGTGATTTTCTATAATTTTAAACAATTTTGTTACGCCAATTAGTGATGGCGTTATGTATTTTGTGTTTTATATTCCAAAACTTTGTGACTTGATTATGATATTTGTGGTTTCTAAAATTTTAAATATTTTTATTACGCCAATTAATGGTGTGATTATACATTTTGTAGTTGATGAGTAAAATAGTCATTTTTTTTTATAATTTTACTTAATAAAAATAGATGAAGGATTTATATTAAAAATAAATAAAAAAAATTTAGTATAAATTGACAAAATTATAAATTAATAATTTATTTCATTATAAGACTATTCATAAATGTTTTAGTTTTTTTTTTTTTATAATGATTATTATATAATTTCGGCCCCATTTTCTCCAAAAATTTGGAACTAACATCCAAATTTTGTCAAAATCAAAATTCCCTTATTAATTGTTTTTGACAAATCCCTAGACTCTTTCTTTAGCCCAAATGTGAGAGAGAGAGAGAGAGAGAGAGAGAGAGAGAGAGAGAGAGAGAGAGAGAGAGTAATTTCTGGACTTGGGGTGTGCCGCGAGCTCGTGGGCCAAATTTACACCCCTATATGTGAGTAATGGTTATGAGATATGTGATTAGTGGTTATGATATATGTGATGTTGGTTATGAGGCAAATAATGTTGGTTATGAGATGTGGTTATGACATAAGTGGGTAAAGGTTATGAGATATATGATTAGTGATTATTAGATATGTGATTTTGGTTATGAGTAGAGTGATATAGTTATAAGTCAAAGGGTGTTTGGTTATGAGATATGTGATTAGTGGTTATGAGATATGTAATATTGGTTAGGAGCAAAGTGGTGTGGTTATGAGATGTGTGATTAGTAGTTATGATATATGTGATGTTGGTTATGAGATATGTGGGTAATGGTTATGAGATATTTGATTAGTGATTATAAGATATGTGATTTTGGTTATAAGCAAGTGGTGTCAAGGGGTGTTTGGTTGTGTTAGTAGTTATGAGATATGAGATATTGGTTATGGTCAAAGTGGTGTAGTTATGAGCAAAAGGGTTGTTAATTATGAGATATATAACTAGTGGTTATGAGATATGTGATGTTGGTTATGACTCAAAAAGGTTGGCTATAAGATGTGGTTATGATTCATGTGGGTAATAATTATGAGATATGTGATCAATGGTTATGAGATATGTGATATTGGTTATGAGCAAAATGGTGTAAATTATGAGATATGTGATTGGTGGTTGTAAGATATGTGATGTTGGTTTTGAAAAAAAAGGTGTTGGTTATGAGATATGTGACTAGTAATTATGAGATATATGATGTTGGTTATGAGATATGTGACTAGTGGTTATGAGATATGTCATGTTGGGACCCCTGGACTCGTCTGATTTCCTTTGCCCTCTTTTTGGTAACTGGTTACACCGGTTGCTAATTCAAAATTACATTATTAAAATAATTTAGTTATGTGGTAGAGTTAATGTGATAATGGTTATGATCTATATGATATTAGTTATAATATAAAATCACATATCATCATAACTGATGTATGGTACATCCAAATGTACCATAGCATCACCCGTCATGGATGAAGAGTACATTTTTGAGATTTGTGAGGAAGAAATAAATCCAAAATAATGGGTCTATCATTGTGACATTTGTGATCAATCTCTTCATACACCATGCATCCGTCCTATTGATTAGAATTCAAAAATGACGTATGGGGTGACCATTAAATTAGTTGACTATCACCCACACCTTCTTACGTCTTTCTAAAGACCCAAGGAGTTTAGTGTTACTGAATCACCATGCGGCCGATGTGGCCAATGTTTACTGAGCAATCCGTTTGTATACTACTATGAATGTGCACCTTGCAATTTTTGGACGCACTTTTACTGTGTAGGAAGAATTGTAGGAATTGAAACTTGATGAAGATGTACTTGGATCTTTTCAATCCAAATTGTGATAGTTTTGCGGTTCATTGATTGGTTTTTTTTGTTTTTGTTTTTGTTTTTTTTAGAAGTCCTATTTTTGGTCAAAAATTGGCGGACCACAACAGAGCTTTCTATATGGCTTTGCCCAGGGCCGGCCCTGAGTTAAGGCCAATGAGGCCTGCACCTAGGGTCTCCAAATTTTGGTTCAAAATAAGGTCTCAAATTTTAAAAATCCTTTATACCATAAAATTTTAAAAAAGGTCCACTTATTGTTAGAAACCCTCCAAAACAAAAAAGGCCCACTAAAAAATGGTCTAAACACAAACATGTTATAGGCCAACATTAAAAACAAATAAAAAAAGTTAGCCAAATTGAAAAAAATAAATAAATAAATAATTTTCAAATCAAGTAGGTCATCTGCAGCCTACTTCACTTTTTTCTTTCTTATTATAATATTTTTGTACCACTCTCAGTATCTGTTCTCTATTTTATATACATCAATACTCTTTCTCACTTAAGAGTAGGTTTGAACAATTTCAAATATGAGGAAATTTTGAATTTTTGTCGATTTGAAGAAGTTAAGTTCTACCGATGATGAATGTTTGAACACTTATTGTGCTAATCTTGAAGATTTTTTGAAACATGGCGAGTTTTTGGATGTTGATGGGAGAAATCTATTTTCAAGGTTTAAAGTCTTGAAAGAAATTTTACCAGAAGAAACCAAAAGGCCAATTGAAGTGGTAAATTATTTGAAGGTAATGAATGGTTGTTTCCCAAATGCATGGATTGCTTATAAAATTTTGTTGAGCATACTAGTTACTGTTGCCTCGGGAGAAAGAAGCTTTTCGAAGTTGAAATTAATTAAATATTACCTTCAGTCAACCATGTCTCAAGAAAGATTGAATGGATTAGCTCTATTATCCATTGAAAATGATATAGTGGATAAATTAGATTATACAAGCTTAATTAGTAATTTTGCAGCTAAAAATGCAAGAAGAGTAATGTTTAAGTGATACTTTATTGTAGTTGGTTCAATTTTTATTTGGTATTGTAGCTTTACATTTTTTTTCCTTATTGTAAACTGGATTTTACCATTTTGAATTCTTGTAATTATTTCTTCCTATCTTAATCGATATAAGTAATTTTTGTATTGATACTTGCAAATAATAACTTGTGCATTTTTGCTATTTATTATATTACTCAAAATTTTTGTTTGATAAATATGTATAAGGGCCCCTCTTAAACCTCCGCCTAGGGCCCTATAGAATTCAGGGCCGACGATGAGCCTGTTGCTCCTAGGACCGGGCCTGGAATTCATGTGAATGCTCTAGATAGATTTAGAGTTTAGACACGCCAAATAAAATATTTTTGATCTGCAAAATAAAATTATATTGATGAGAAAGAAAGTGAATACACGATTATTAAAAAAAAACGGCCGCGGGTATTTTGAGGTCCCTATTTTTGGTCCAAAATTGGGGGTCCTAGGCAGCACTGCATCTTTCTCTTGCTCCCATGGCCAGCCCTAGAATTTATGTGAATGCTCTAGTAAATTTATACCCAATCCTTTTCTTTTCTAGAAGAAAGCACTAGGGTTTAGTCAAAAAGTTCAACAACTATGGTTTGATTAGTTTTCTTTGATTTTCTTAATTCTAATTTTTTAATATAATAAAAGTTAAATCTTGAGTTTAAGCGAGTCTAGATCTGCTCTCAAAAAAGGTTTTTTAAGACAACTTATTCTTCAACAAACTGTATTTTGGATAGTTCAAGTCAATTAAATTGATTATTTCTATAATCATTTTTTTATTATGGCAGACATTGTTGATAACAGTCCTGCCTTTAGGCTCCATTTCACTGCCCCCTTATTTTATATAATAAGTTTGTAGATGGGAAATTGTTATTCTATGTTGTTTTAGGTCATATTTGTTTTAGCTTACAAGACTTTGGTATTAAATTGATAATTTGAAAAAAAAAATCATAATTCAATGTTAGACTAAGAAAATTAGGGTTTAGAATAATAGTTTATCACGACATTATGTGAGTGTTTGTTTGTTTTTTCAAGTTTTTTTTGTTGGCACATTTTCATTTTTAGTGAACTTTTTTTTTTTTTTAAAAAATTAAGAAACTTTAGACTTTTGAACTCTATTTGATGAGATAAATTGAAAAATTAAACTTCTAAATTTTTTTTTTAAAAAAAAGTCTAGAAAAGACAAAAATAAGCCAAGCTAGTAGACTTTTTTTGGGCTTATTTTGGATTTTTCAAATTTTTTTTTTTAGAATTTTTTTACTTTTTAAATTTTGGAAAAGTTAAATTTTTTTGACATAATCTGGAAAAAAAAAAAAGTCACGAAAAATAAAAAAATTCGAAAAAGGAAGTGACTTATTTGGGAGTTCCTAATAGGGTTGGACTTCTTTCATGTTGAGATCTCAACATAAGAGAATTTGAGAGGCCCATAGGGCTTACTACGTGTTTTGTTTTGATGATCTGAACCGTTCATTTTGTAAAATTCTTAATGTATATCATCTATGACAAGATTATCTTATGTTCACATCTCAACATGAGAGAACTTGAGGGACTTGTAGAGCCCACCACATGTTTTGTTTCGATGATCCAAATTGTTCATATTTTAGGACTAGTTGAGTAGAATATTCATACAAAAAATAAGATGATCGAATATCACTAACTATATATTTGAATCAAATTAGTATCACAAAAAATGAATGATTATTCTTGAATTATATTTGTTCATTTTTTTTAAAAAACAAATATGATTAAAACATACAACTATCGATGTCCAATCATCTTGAATTTTTGCATAAATGTTCTACCCAATGAATCCAAAAAAGGGAATAGTTTGGATCACCGGAATTGGTTCCAAATTGAACCTATCAAGCCCAAAAGCTCTCTGAAGTTGAAAGAAAATTAGAACAGAACTGTGCATAGCCACCTGGATTTGTTGTTTCAAATTTTCTATTATGATTATTTTATTTTGATGGACCAGATTTGATAAGGTTTTGGTTAGGTAATATGTTAACCTATTAATACAACCATAATTCAATAGAAATCAAGAAGATAGAGAGGTAGAAACAATGAGAAAGAGAGAGAGAGAGAGTGAGAGAGAGAGAGAGAGATGGAGCTTGAACACTTCAGCCATATAATCCTCAATACAAAGCACAAGTATGATGATGGTGTGAGAGTTTCTTGCTATAGGTGTGAGCAACCGATAATCTCAGATCAATCCTTGTTGAGAATTTTGTCATCTTTTTAACAAGTCTTTGTTTGTTATAGTTTAGGAGTCAGTTGTGGTGTTTTACCTATTCAACAGGAGTATCCCAGTTATGTAGGAGTCATAGTAGTGGCTGTTAGTCATGAATAATCTGTTCCATTTTATTCTGATGAGTTTGTTACCATTTGTTCTATTTAAGCTGTAACTAGTCAAGTTGAATAAGATAGCTTCAGTTCAGAATATTTTCTTATCTCTATTGCTTTCAGTTAACGTAGTTTTTAACATTTGCTATCAGAGCCCCCACTGGGCCTACTCAGAAACAAAAAAAAAATTATTGTAGCAACAAGGTTCCATGGCTTCCGGGAACATCAATTACGTGCAACATGCCATTTCCCACTTTGATGGTCATTATGACCATTGGAGCATGCTGATGGAGAACTTTCTGAGATCCAAGGAATACTAGAGTCTTGTAGAACCTGGCTTTGTCGAACCAGCAAATGGAGTTGTCTTGACAAAAGCACGGAGAAAGACTCTAGAAACCAAAGAATAAAGGACCTCAAGACAAAGAATTATTTGTTCCAAGCGATTGATTGGGCCATTTTGGAAACCATTCTCCAAAAGGACACCTCTAAACAAATTTAGGATTCCTTGAAGAAAAAATTTCAAGGTACAGCAAGGGTGAAACGTGCACAGCTTCAAGCTCTTCGCAAAGAGTTTGAGACTCTTCATATGAAAGTGGGAGAGTCAGTTAATGATTATTTTGCACGCACACTAACAGTAGCCAACAAGATGCGTATTCATGGTGAAATAATGGATGATGTTACAATCATTAAGAAAATCCTTCGATCAATGACCCCAAAATTCGATTATGTTGTCTGCTCCATTGAGGAATCGAAAGACATTGATAGTCTTTCAATTGATAAGATGCAAAGTTCATTGTTGGTACATGAACAGAGAATGACCAACCACATTCCAGAGGAACGTGCTTTTCAGGTTACGGCCTATGGTGAATCATCTACATGGCGGAGATCATGAAGAAGTTGAGGTTAGGGTCAAGAAAGAGGCAGAGCACATGGCCATGATAATCAATTTTCATCCAATCAAGGGTCACAGTTTGACAAGTCCAATGTTGAATGCTACCGTTGTCACAAGCTTGGCCATTATCAATATGAATGCACTGAAAATGAGGAGAAGACAAACTTTGCTGAGACAGAAGAAGAAATGCTCTTGATGGCATATATTGACAAGAAGGGGTCTCAATCAAATACGCGGTATCTGGACCCAGGCTGCAGTAATCACATGTGTGGTAATAAGTCTCTATTCTCAGATTTGGATGAAACTTTCGAAGAAACTGTGAAACTTGGAAACAATTCTAACATCTCTATCATGGGGAAAGGGACTATCAAAATTCAAATAGGAAATAACACTATACAGACAATTTCTAGTATTTTTTATATTCCAGACTTAAAGAGTGACCTCATTAGCTTGGGCTAGTTACAAGAGAAGGGATTTACAATAATCATTCAAGGTGGACGCTACCAAATTCAACATCCAAAGAAGGGCCTAATCGCACAAGTTCACATGACAACAAATCGGATGTTTCCATTACACACTTAGAACAAGGTTCAGACCTACCTCTCTATAAAAATGTATTATTCAACATGGTTGTGGCATTTCGGCTATGGACACCTAAATTTCAATGGCTTGAAGACTCTACAGCAGAAAAATATGGTGACAGGCCTTCCTCAAATTCAATATCCTTCGTCAGTTTGTGAAGAATGTGTTATAAGAAAACACCATCATGATTCATTTCCAAAAATGAATTCTTGAAGAGCAATTAAGGCATTGGAACTAGTTCATTCCGATCTTTGTGGTCCCATAAATCCGACATCTAATGGAGGTAAACGATACTTCATTACGTTCATTGATGATTATAGTCGGAAAATCTGGGTTTATTTGTTACAGGAGAAATCTGAAGCTTTCACGACATTTAAAAATTATAAAGTGATTGTTGAGAAAGAAGTTGGCAGCCTGATAAAAGTTCTTCGCATTGATCGTGGCGGAGAATATAACTCACAAGACTTTGTATATTTTTGTGAGATGCATGGCATTAAAAGACAACTCACAATAGCCTACACACCTCAGCAAAACGGTGTGTGCGAGAGGAAAAATCGTACAATTTTAAATATGGTGCGTAGCCTTTTGTAGAGGAGTGGAGTTTCAAAAAATTTATGGCCCGAAGCGTTGAATTGGAGCATTCACATATTGAACAGAAGTCCTACACTTGCTGTTCAAAATATGACACCTGAAGAAGCATGGAATGGACGAAGACTAGAGATGGAAATTTGAACCCGGCCCGATGGGGACCCGATCCCCCGACCCCGATTTGAGCGGTTTTTCCCTGAAAAATATCCCCGACTGGATGAGGATGGTATTCAAAAATCAATCCCAATCAGTTTCGGGCTGGGGACAAGGATGAGTGTCCAAGCGCCGTCCCCGGCCCCGCCCTGATTTGTCCCCGAATTAAAATTACCATTTTACCCCTCTCTCTCTATATATATATATATAAAAACCAAACCCTAAACATTACACATTACACCGCCTCTCCATGTTGTCTCTCGATTTCTCTCTCTCTCTCTCTCTAAAACCCTCCCATACTACTCTCTGCAAATCCAACAACTCCAATTCAGAGGACTCCCCTTGTAGACACCCCATTTTTGACCTACCTTAAGACTCAGACGTCATCGTTTGTGCACTCAGTGATTGCGCATGTTTGTGCTCGTTATGAGTTTTCGGAGCTCTCGCTTGAACGCCTTGTCTCGGGGCCTCTTAACTCTCTTCTTCTTGGTTTGTTTTTGGACCATGCCTTGGTGCCTTTGCCTGGAGGGAGAGAGAGGCCTGTGGGCCACTTTTTGTAGCTGTAGGCTACTTTTCCCTCTTGTAGGCCACTTGCGGTGGCTGGTAGGCTAGCTTCGGGAACTTTGGGTTGAGTGCCTTGTCTTGGGGCCTCTTAGCTCTCTTCTTTTTGGTTTGTTTTTGGGCCATACCTTGTTACCTGTTGCCTGGAGGGAGGGGAGGACCTGTCGGCTACTTTTGGCTGCTATAGGCCACTTTTCCCTCTTGTAGGCCACTTGAAGTGGCCTGTAGGCTAGTTGAAGTGGCCTACGGCCATTTTTCTATTTTTGTAGATATTTTTGGTGCCAGTTGTGCTAGCTGTGGGGCATTGGAGCCATCCTCCATGCACGTGTATGGAGGGATTGCAACAAGCTTTAAGCTTGTCAAGCAAGCTTTTGCTTGCATTGCTTATATAAGGGGAGGTCCCTCCCCTTTGCTGAGGGTTCAGATTTTGAAGAAACAAAAAATTTGACTCTCCCTCTAGAACTCTCTCTCTCTCTCTATATATATATATATTGCTTGAAAGTGACTGTTCTTCACATATTTTGCTTACAACCCCTTAGCCAATCATCTTAAACTTGGAGCTGAGATTCCATAAGGCTTGTTTGGACATCCTAAAGTTGGTTTTGGCTCAGAAAAGCTGCTGGTTTTTGCTGTTCGTCAAGGGTGAGCATATTCCCTTTTAAAGCTTATTTTTGTATACCATCTTAGCCACCTTTGCATGCTGTTTTAGGCTTGGTTGTCAACTACAAAAACCTTTTTTTTTAAGTGTTAAAAATGGTTGTTTAAGGTCTTGTTGGAGTTAGAGGTGTTCCTCTCCCTTTTGTGGCTTATTTGCTAAGCTTTGTGCTATCTTTTAAGGCCTTTAAAACAATCTCTTTTTGGCCTTTTAACCACTGAATTCCAAAGGAATTTCAGTGGTGGAAACTTGTTTTGAGGTCCCAAATAGGAGGGGGTAGTCCCCCCTCCTCTTGCCTTGTTAGCATGTGTTGTTGGCCTATCAAATGAACATGCTTTTCTACCCTTTTGGGGCTCCATCTTAACATGTTTTTGGTCTTATTTTAGTATGTTATAACTCTGTTTATGGCTGGTTTGGTCACCTCTTGTATGCTTTATACACTTGTAGTGTAATCCTACTTGCTAGCCTAACATGCTTCATGTCTTAATCTATAATTCTAGCATGTAGTGGCTCCATTCCAGCATGTTTTTGGCCTCCATTTAACATGCTCTAACTCTAATTTTGGTTGGTGGGGTCACCTCTTGCTTGGTTTTTGCACTTGTAGTGCAATCATGCTCTTTAGTCTAGTGTACTTGGTGATTTGGCTTACCATTCTAGCTTGTTTTGGCTACACTCCAACATGTTTTTGGCTTTGTTTTAGCATTCTTTAGGACTGTTTTGAGTGGTCTTGGCCTCTTGGGGCTTGCTTTGTATAGCTATGACATAGTTGGCTTTGCTAGTCTTGTGTTTTGAGACCCCTAGCATGCCTTATTTGTGATGTTTGTGTGATATGGCATCATTTGATATGTAATTTCAAAGCTTATGTCTTTGCCATGCTTCCACTTAAATCACTCTTTCAATGCTTTTGAGAAGTTGATCATTATGCCTTGTTTGTGAGCCAATACTTGAGCACATTTTTCTTGCCATCTATGGTGTGAGTCTAGCATGTTTTGGCTACTATTTCGACCTGCCTTAGGTCTGTTTTGAGTGGTGAAGGTCATTTGAGCATTGCTTAGTATGGTTGTAGTGTAAAGTGCCTTGACTAGCTTTGAGTTTTGGGGCCTTTAACATGTTGTATATGTGATGTTTGCATGGTATGGCACCATTTGGCATGTAATTTCAGTGTATATAGTGTAGTCACACTCTCATACACTTCACTTCTTCATAGCTTTTGAGGGTTGTGTATCATGCCTTGCTCATAGGCCAACATGTGTGCATGTTCTCCTAGCATTTTGAGCTCTCGTTTCAGCATGATTAGGCCTCTATTTTGGCATGTTTAACCTCTGTCCGGGGTTGGTTTGGTCATTTGTGCTATGTATTACGTGCCTCTTATGTTATACTCTTTGCTAGCTTCAATGCTTTCGACTCCGAACATGTCTTGCATGCATCATTTTCATGCTTTGATGTCATTTAGCATCCTATTTCAGTGCTGAAATATGTGCCATTGCATTCCATCTTTCATTTGTTGTATCACTTTGAAAGAGGTCTTAAGCCCTTTGTTGGTTTGAGCACGAAATTGAGGCGTTAATGCCTAATGGTTTTAGCCTTCTCTTGAGGGTTTCTACTAATCAATGGCATGATGCTTCTTTCATGCTCAAGAAGCTTATGGCTTGGTCCGTCTTTCCAATTAGAGGGCTTCTCACTTTTGGACTTAACCGGTTAAAGGATTAATCGGTCATCTAAAACGAGTAAACAAAATGAATCAAAGTAAAAACATGCCAAGATAACATGTTTGAGTTGCATTGCATGTGTTTGGATCAAACGTTAATCCAAACACGAGAAACGAGGGGCGTTTCATACTCAAAGTGATGAAACGTGCCTCATTTCTTAGTCGCCGTCCCCCTTGATTGTGCATGATAGGGTGGAGGCCTCTTGAGTCTTGTGTGTTATTTGTGCATTCATTGACTTGTACAAACTTGGCTTCTCGGCCATCGTGTATTGTCATGCTCGGTTGGTGGCCCGAGAATCGAGTATCACACTCCTTTGAGCTTGAGAAATGATAAGAAGGGTGGTTGTACACACATACCCTGCAAATACCTTGCTTTGCCCCTTTTGTGCTCTGTTTGCAGCAAAATTGGAGTGTGCAGAAGCAAGTGGCCTGCAGTTCTCAGGCTCAGAGGTGGTCCAAAGTTATTCTGGTTCTGGAGCAGAAACAACCTGGAGATTGGTTCGGTATTCAGGAATCAAGGCGAATGGAAACAGAGGCAACCGGTGGCATGACGACAGATTTTCGGAAGGAAGCCGATCAAGCATGCATGCATTCCTCGCCCCGAGGCCCTTTTAGCTGTTTTGCTTAGCTAGTTCATTCATTGGTTTTGTATGTATTTAATTGGTTAATGTGTTTAATTAGTTAATCTGTTTTGTATTGATTAGTTAACTAGAATAGTTAGTTAATTAGTTGGTTTGTAATAACTTAGTGTAGCTTAGCTTATTATTCGGACCCTCCGTCGAGAGGGCAAATGTTGTAATAAGTATGTGTGCGTGTGTGAATGTCTTCCAACCCCACGTCTTTCTCCCTTTTACTTATCAGCTTTCAATGGTTAGTTTTAGAACATGTTTCAATTAGCATCCTTATGCTTGTATGTTTGCACCATTCATTTGTCTTGCATGCACCGGGCTCGGCGCATCATTCAAACTGCATTGTATTTCAATATACATATTTGAATACGTGTTTCAAAGCATGTTATCAAATTGTTGCATTTCATATGCCATATTAGATAGCCGAGCCTATTTTAGTTGCATTATTGCATGTGTTGCATTAGGCATCTTGAGCATAGTTAGGATCATGCATATTTCTAACTAGTTCCCTATTTTGGCTCGGAGTACACTATAAGTGTTTACGCTCTAGCATCTTGCATGAGTGTGAGTGTTGTCATGATAGCATGCTTGCCATGAGGCTATTTGCGTAAGTGATTAACTGCATGAATGCCTGTGGATGAAGGCTTCATTACTTGAATTGGAACAATTCATCAAAATGTGAGTTTTAAGCCCATTTGAAGTGGCAAATCATCATGTTTTAAACCCACTTGAGAATGGCAAATCTGCGCTTTAGCCTACTTGCGAGTAGCAACTTCAAACCATTTTAAAAAAAGAAACATGAGATGTTTTGTTCCAAATTGAGTGATCCAGTCTATACTTGTATGCTGTGCGCATCACATAGTAGGTTAGCTAATAAACCAGATTAAGAACGCATGTGTCTATAGAACAACATATCATGATAGTAGAGGCCGATCCTTTGATCGGGCGAGCGGGGGTGCACATTTCAGGACCTTCCCCTTTCGTACCCAAGTTCCCTAGCCGAGGCAACTTTGGTGATGACGGACACGTGACCTTTGGCACGAGTCAGGGTTTCCTAAATTTCCCAAACAAAACATTTAGGTGGCGACTCTGTAATCTGGCAAAACAGTCCATGTTTGGCACGTCTTGATTAAAATCGATTTTCCAAAACGATTTGCCGGATTTGGACTCTTTGGTGATTTATCAGTCTTATATTGCACTTTGTGAGATTAGATTCAGAACCGTGATAGGAGTCTGAACTGTAGTAGCTATGAACCCAAACCCACGCCCTCTCCGAAAAGGGGGGCGCGCGGAGTGAGTTCTGGCGACAAGAGTCCGAACTGTAGTAGCTATGAACCCAAACCCGCGCCCTCTCCGAAAGGGGGGCGCGTGGAGGAAGTTTAGGCGGTCTACAGTTTTGGCGACTCTGCTGGGGATTTAGAGAACTTGACTCAAACTCATGATATGTTGTTTTATTTACACTTATGTGTTTCTTTGCATTGCATTTGCATTAGTGCGCCTAAGTCACAGTGTTTCCCGTCTGCTATTCCTGAACAGTTTGCCAGAGGCTTGCTTGGAAAAGCGTGCCATAAGGCTGACCGGTTACGGGCTCTGCCACGATGGGAACACAAACCTTGGATCTGGACTACCGCTGTACCATCCTCCTCTCACTTTTTGGTGTTGGGAGCGAGAGGTATATTATGTGGTGTTGCTGAGGCACCCTTTTTTGACCAATTGACCTAATTACATATCGGAAGTCATAGAGACCATTCCAAACTAGGACAGGTTGCTCACCCGAATGTAGGTTGTTTGAAACCGCATGCGTGCGTAGTGAATCCCTAGCTCCTGACGAAATTAGGACAGGGAAACCCTACCCCATCATAGGGGTGTTTTGGCTCTCACTTGCTTGATATGTGCTGTTAGGGTGTGTCTCTACAGGAATGTATGTATCAGTTATAAATTTGGATATCAGTCTGAGGACATCAGTGTTTGAGGGTATCAGTATTGCGGCAGAAAATTTTGGGGCAGAATTCAGTAGAGAGCACAGTCATTCAGCTATGCTCATATCTGTTCTGGTGAAATCAGGCTGAGGCGCTATCTGTTTTCTTTTTTGCTAAGGTATTCTTGGAACCATAGCTTCAGAAGGCTCCAATATCCCCCGGGTACATTGAACTTGTGTTGATAGACTTTATCAGGTCAGAGATTCAGTTCAAAGGGAATTAGTGTTTCCTTCGCCGAGGCAAGGCAAAAAGGTCAATCAGGCACAGATCACTAGTTCAACAGTTTCCAGTTCAACGGTCATTATCTACCTCACCTGTGCCCAGTTGGGCTTAGATTCCCGCTTCCATCTCAGAAAGAGAGAATATACCGGAACCAATAGATCAACACTCCTCAGTCAGTATGAGTATGGAAGACATGATGCGTCAGCTCCAACAGACTATGGAGGCCATGCAGCAGGATGCTGCCCGTCAAATGGAGGTTACTGCTCACCAGACTGAAGTTGTGGCCCAGTAGGCTGAACTCATTGCCAAGCTTCAACAGCAACAGTAATAACCGTAGCAAGCGACAGCTTCTGCATCCCACCCACCTCTAGTAGAAATTCCTGGACCCAGGGCTCTTGCCCCTGCAGCTAATGTCCAGGAGAATACGGACATTCCGGTGGATCCAATTCCACCTCAGACATCCAAAGCACAAGCCTACCCAATTGAGGCCCCTCTCGAGTTCGAAGTCGACCCGACTGCATTAAAAGTAAGCAAGCTTGAAAAGCTGTTCAAGACGGCTCAAGGCGTTAACTCCATTCTAGACATAGAGGATGGTTACACGGATTCAACAGTGACATTGCCGAACCGGTTCAAGATGCCACATATAGACCGTTTTGATGGTTTTGGAGATCCTATGGTACATCTGCGGTTGTTCTCGGATATCCTACGGCCAATGGGCCTCTCCAGATTGCCAAAAATTTCTCTCTTTGGTCAGGCCCTGTCGGGTGTTGCGGCCATCTGGTATGCTAAATTGGAGAACTCTGTGAAACAGAACTGGGAAGAGATGACTGAGGCCTTTATTGCTCAATACTCCTACAATACATAGATCAAGGTCACAACTCCTGATCTCGAAGTCACCCGCCAAGAGCCAAAGGAGAGTTTCTTAGAGTTTGTGACAAGATGGAGAGCAAAAGCCTCGATGGTAACTACAAGGCCTTCCAACAAAGATCTGATCAGGATGATTGTTCGGAATTTGCATGGCCAGTTGTTGCAAAAGATGATCGTTCTACCTCTGTTTACCTTTTCAGAGCTTTATGAAATGGGGGTTCAAATCGAGGATGCCCTCAGACAAGCGATCTTTGTCGAAGATAATGAGCCTTTGAAGAAGAATGTCACTTGCAGTTGCAATGCTACTACTAATGGTAGCACAGCTGCGAAATGCTCAGAAGTAGACACTATCACCACTTCCCTCAATGGCCAAAAACCAGCCACTTCAAATCGGCCCCAAGCCTGAAAGTTCAATCCTCTTTACATGAGTCTTTCTCAAGCTTTGAAAATGCTGCGAGAAGAAGGGTACCTAGAGTTCCTAGAACCTCAACCCCTTCCAAATCCTCTTCCACCAAGATATGACCCAGCTAAATACTGTGCCTATCATCAACAACACGGTCATGATACAAACCGTTGCATCCGCCTCCGTCATAAGATTCAGGATCTTATTGACGAGGAGACCACAGCTCCACCAAAAAGACCTCGGGCCACCACTGACCCGTCACCTCTACATCTCAATCTAATCCATATACTGCCGTTCACCTATGACCCCAGTATATACATCACCCCAGCCCATTTACCCAAGCCTGAGGTGTTCATTCCAGAAAGCATGGACTTATGCATGACGGATGCACTCGAACCCCAATCATCTCAAACCCATGAACCCACTACTTCTGAGCTGATGAGAATGATTGAAGATCTTCAGAGAACAGTGGCAGATTTAGCCTTTAGGATATTGGCTCCGTTATCGACCACATCACATACCAAGGATTTCATGTCAAAAGGCTCCCCAACCTTGGGACGGGCTGCATTAGAAGAAGGCCAATCTCTTAGCAAAGTGGAGGCAAGTGGTAAGGACAAAGTAGGGGCAGGCATTGGTCCCTTTGAACATTTTCAGTGGGCTGTTGAGGCTTTGAAAGCCAAAAGGCTGAACAAACAGCAAATGCTCGCAGTGGTTGCAAAGACTATGGATGACACTTTTGCAACTCAAGTTCGAGGCATTTCGAAGCAAGGGGAAAGTCGGGAAAAGGGTTGGTGTACCAGAAACACCCCCTTTAGCTCTGATCCTACACTTGGAAGAGATTATCAAACCCAGTCAGCACCTGCCAATCCCTTTGTTGGCACATTTGGAACTACCCCGCAACCTGCAAAGTACCCACCCCGAGGCCAGAGGGTCTTCAATCCCCTCCACATGACTTTGTCCAAAGCTCTCAAAATCCTTATAGAAAAGGGGCATCTAAAACCCCTGGAGTCGCGGCCATTACCAAATAACCTTCCTTCCTCCCATAACCCAGCTGACTACTGTGCCTTCCATCAACAAGCTGGCCATGACACTAACATGTGTTTTCGTTTTTGCCATGAAATACAAGATCTGATTGACAATGAGGTCATTGTCGCACCAGGTCCTGCAAAGTCTATCGGCACTGGATCAATGAACTTGGGGGATAATGTGATTATGTGATCGGGGGATGAACCACTTGCGGATGGCGCTCAGTTTACTCCAGCTATGGGGATGACACGCACTGTTTTGAGCAATGTGCAAATGTTGTTTATTGTACTTTCTGACTTGGGTATTGAGTCAGTTTTGTTATGTTATTTTGAGTCTGTCTCGTTGTATCGAGTCAGTCCTGTTGTGTTGGAGTCAGGTGATTTCAGGGGTGTTACCTCAAACATCATCATCTTGTTTTGTGTTTGTCTTTTACACTCTTTCTTTTGAGTCTGTTTCTGCCATTGAGCCAGTTACGCCAGAAGATCTGAATGAAACAACAGTGATTTTCACGCTTTTGTGTTTGTTTTTGCCTTGAGCCAGTTGTGCCAGAAGATTTAAATGAAACGACAGTGCTTTTCACCTACTTTTCTGTGCCTTGAAATCATTGCATTGACTCAAGTCTTTCAAAAACAATTTTTAATACTGTGATGAAAACAAAGAGGGATGAATTCCTCGGGATTTGCAAAATTTGATCAATTAAGAGAAAGAGAGGCATGCTAAGCCCTTAATGAATGAGATCATGTTTGTTAATGTGAGTACTGAGAAGGATCCTGGCTTGATCTAGATTGGTTCTACATTGTCTTCAGCGCGAGCGATTAGTCGCTTTCTTAAAAGATTTCAAAAAATGTTTTGCGTGGTCCTGCGAAGACATACGTGGAATTGATTTTGAGATTGTGCAACATAGGATCGCTCTTAGCCTCAAGACACAACCCCTTTTGCTTTCAAACCTTAAACTTGGGCTCAGAATGTTCAACGGTCCACCACAATGTGAGGCTTGTATGGCCAGATTTGAAGTAGCCCATGAACTAGGGGCAATAAGGTCGTATGAGATCAAAGGAGGCTCGCCAGACCAGATTTGAAGAAACCCTTGAACTAGGGGCAAGAAAGTCAGATCAAGAAGGGCAGATGTCATCAAAGGAATCAGAAGTAGTCCTTGAACTAGGGGCAAAAATGTTAGATGTGCTCGAAGAGCCAAAGATGGGTCATTCCGCAAACCATTGAAGACTGGCAAGAAAGCCAAATTCCAGCAGCTGGAAGAAGAAAATTTTTGCTGAAGGACAATTAAGTTCCTATTCGCAACACTAGGGGCAAATTCAGATCCTATTGGATGGACTCCTACATCATCAGCAAACAACAGACATTCTCCTGGATTCAGATGACTTAGAGATCCTATGGCCAATCAACATGGACAAAGTTAAACTCTTTTTTTATCCTGGAGAGGCTCGTTGGGCCGAAAACCCAGAAAGGCGACCCAGGCAAAAATTAGAGCAAGAAAAAGAAAAAGAAAAGAAAAATAACAAAAGTGAAGAAAATGAAAAAATGAAAAAAAAGAAGAAAAAGAAAAGAAAAAAAAACAGAGCTCGCAAGGTTGAAAACCCAGAAAGGCGACCTTGGCAAAAGTTAGAGCGCAAAAGGAAAGCGTCAACACCCGAGTGAACCTCACCCGAACTACGTAAGGCTTGATTCCCATATTTGGGATACGTAGGCAACTTCATTTTGAAGTCCAGCCATAGACACTTCCAAATCGACTGTGTCTATGTAATGGCTTTGATCATCTTTGTCTTATCTGTATTCGAGAGTTCGGTTGTGATCGTCACTTTGAGGACTGATTACAGTGCGCTGTGGTGCCATTCAGACAAGGGGCAACTTTCCATTGCCATGTAATGCCGTTCAAACAAGGGTCAATTTTCCATTGTTTTGGATTTGAGGTTGTGCATCTCAAGAGTAAATTCTATGTTGGTCGAGCAGTGGCCATTTGCAAAAACAGTTTTGAGAATTTTTAATGAGATTGACTAATTATCTCGAAAATTATTCCATTTTTCCAAAATTGGACCATTTCTTGGACAAAAAAAAAAGGAAAATTTTCAGTGCTCATAGCCTGACTTGCATGATTTCAAATCAGAAAATCGAACAAGCGTGTTAATCAAACTCTTATTTTGGTCAAACTTGTTTTAACAGAAAGCCAAAAACAAAAAATGGTCAAAACGATGAACTAGGGGCACGGTTGAGTCAGGTTTTCTGTCTTTTCCCCATTGTCAACATACTTGCCAGAAAGGGCATCGCATTCGCCAGAAAGGGCACAACTGAAGCTGACAGCAGAAGGCCAAAAGCTTGCACATCCTCCAAGCAGCGAGGTATCCAGCTAAGTGCGAAGCATGAACTAGAAATGGAGCGGGATATTCGGTTCCCTCATCTAGACAATCACATCCAAACTGGTTGAGCGCATCGTTAACCGATGTCAAGAAAGAGAATCTAGTAGAATACTAGAGAAATGAGCCCGCAACTTCCTGTTTATCCATCAACCACCCAGGGGAGGGATAAAAAAGAAGAGAGATTGAAGAATAGAGACATGTGCGTTGAGAGAAAAAATAAGAAAAGGGCTTTTTCAAAGAAAAAGAGATTGAGTGCCAGAGTGATGTGAGAATCACAAATAAGAAAGGGTGGGAAACAATACCTGAAGAAACAAGCTTCTCGTGAACTGAGAGGTCTCCCACTGGTAGTACATATCTGAGCGTTGTGTGTGTGTTTTTGTTTGTCTCGATTCTTGATTAGAGTCGTTTTGAGTGTCAATAGATGTGTTTAGGTTGTTTTACCTTTGTTTTCCTTTGTTGAGTCGTGGTGTGCTGTGTTCAGTCGTAGGCTCAATACCTGGTTAAGAACTCATTTCTTAATTTCAAAATGAATCGTTTTCTGCTCAGAGTGCTGTGCCATTCTCCACATATGTGCAAAACAGGATTTGTTCTTTCATAAAACTGCAGGTATAGACACCCCATTTTTGACCGCCCTTAAGACTTGGGCGCCGTTGATTGCTTACTTAGTGATGCAGGCTATGCTATGCAAAGGTTCGATTTCTTTGGCAAGGAGAACTCCAAATCCAAACCTCATATCCCATTGTTGGACCAAAAAGATTTTAGATCTTAAAACCCTCTCTTTCAAAATATTTTGAAAAAGGTTTCTGCGATGCTCCGAGGCTTACATTTCGTTAAATGTCACGTTTTTCGGTAAACCGAGCAAGGACAAAGTGGAAATGAATAAAAGAGAGGTGAACTCTTTGAAAAATCTTTAAAACATCTTGTTTAGGGGTTTGGAGTTAAAGAAAAGAAGAGGAGAGGGAAGAAACCAAGTTGGGGGAAAAGATGTGCATGAATCGTTGAGAGAGAGTCAAGCAGCCCTCGCTAAATCGGGCCTATCCATCTATACACTTGGATTTAAGCTATGAGGCCACCACCGTTGGAAATAAGACTTCCGGGGCTTCATTTTTCACTCAAGAATCTCCTAAAGTCGTGTCCGGATGAGGGAGATATAGTTATTGGAAGTTGGGCATCAATCCGTTATGATCAAAACTGAGCAGTCTTCACTAAAAGAGGCATAACTTTTTTCACAGTTGGAATTTTGACGTGAGGTTTCCACCATTGGAAATTTTACTTCTGGGGCTTCAATTTGGATACAAGAATGACCTGAAAAGGAGTCCAGGTGAAGGAGATATGCCCATTTAAAGTTGGACCTGCAGAGCAGAATTTGCAGTCGGCCACAGAAGTGGCCGGTCGGCCATCATTAGTAGCAGGTCGGCCAAAAAGATGCCGGTCGGCCAAAAATGTCCAGAAAACTCAGAATTTGAAGATCTTTTCCCTCTAGCTGTTCCACACAACCTCCAGCTGTCCTATATTCAGATATTTTCAACCTGAAGATTTCCTTTTGCTATATATGGATGCCATATCTATTGTTTTGGAGGGGGAGAACATTTTGAAGGCTTAGAGAAAATTTAAGAGCTTCTCACTCTAGAATCCTCTCTCTCTAGGAGCTTTGTGAGCAAATTCTCCCCTCATTCTAGAATTCTCCCTCTCTCCTCATGTTTTAGGCTTGAAAGTGAGAATTCCTTACATATTTGCATACACTTCCTTCATCAAAGTTGCATGTCATTGGGCTGAGGTCCCTTGGAACTTATTTTTGGGCTATTGAAGGGTCATTTGACCCAAGAAAGTGGCTGTTTTGCTGCTGTGCATCAAGAGGTATATCTCTCTCCCTTTATGCTTGTTTTGCACACTTGCTTCACCATCCTTTTTCCATTGTTTTGGACTATTTTTGGGGTGGTATTGAACTACAAAAACCCTTGTTTTTCCTCTGTTTTTCAGTCCTAAAATGGTAGTTTGAGCCATGTTTGGTTAAGGGGTGTTTCCCCCCCTCACTCCTTTGCTCTTTGGCTTGTAAAGCCTTTTGAGCCATCTTTTATCACCTTTCAAACCAACTCTTTTGGCCCTTTAACCACTGAATTCTAGCGGAATTTCAGTGGTAGAAAACTTGTTTTGAGGTCCCAAATAGGAGGGGCTGGCCTTCCATCCTTGTCTCTCCATGCTATGCCTAGTTTGCCTTGCAAAGTGGCATGTTTTTGTGACTTGTCTTAGCTTAGTTCAAGTATGTTTTTGGTATTATTTTGGCATGCTTTAACTCTGATTTTGGTTGGTTGGGTCACCTCTTGCTTGATTTTGGTACTTGTAATGCAACCATGCTTACTAGTCTAACATGCTTGATGTTTTGGCCAATCATGCTAGCTTATTTTAGCTTAAATCCAGCTTGTTTTAGCTATTATTTTAGCATGCTTTAGCGCTAGTTTGAGCCTGTTTGATCGCTCGAGCTTTGCTTTGTACGCTTGTAGTGCAATTGTGCTAAATTGTCTAACATGTGCTATTGTGTTAGCCTTTCATTCTAGCTATTCTTGACTTGTTTCAAGAATGTTTTAGAACTCCATTTGGGCTGTTTTAGGACTATTTTGAGCCTTCTTGGTCATATGAGCTTCGTTTTGTATAGGTATAGTGTAAATGGCTTCACTAGTCTTGAGTTTTGAGACCACTAGCATTCTATATTTGTGATGTGTGCATGATATCGCATCACTTGGCATGTAATTTCAGAGCATATGTCATTGCCACACTCTCACATTTTCCACTCCTTCAATATGTTTGAGAGTTGTGTCTTCATGCCTTGTTTGTGAGCCATCAAATGTGCATATTTTCCTTGTGTTACGTGCCTTGATCTTAGTATATTTCAGCCACTATTTTGGCATATTTAACCTCTGTCTGGGGTTAGTTTGGTCATTTAGGCTTAGTATTGTATGTCTATAGTGCTATGCTCTTTGCTAGTTTCAATGCTTTTGACTCCAAGTATGCCTTGCATGCATCATTTTTGTGTTTTGATGTCATTTAGCATACTATTTCAGTGCTGGAACATATGTCATTGTATCCCATTCTTCATTTGTTATATCACTTAGAAAGAGGTTTTAAGCCTTTTGTTGGTTTGAGCACGAAATCGAGACGTTCATGCCTAATGGTTTTAGCCTTCTCCTGAGGGTTTCTACTAACCAACGGCATGATGCTTCTTTCATGCTCAAGATGCTTGTGGCTTAGTCCGTCTTTCCATTTAGAGGACTTCTTACTTTTGGACTTAACCAGTTAAAGGATTAATTGGTAATCTAAAATGAGTAAACAAATTGAATTGAAGTAAAACATGCCAAGATAACATGTTTGTGTTGCATTGCATGTGTTTGTATCGGACGTTAATCCAAACACGAGAAATGAGGGACGTTTCATACTCAAAGTGATGAAACGTGCCTCATTTCTTAGTCCTAGACACCCTTGATCGTGCATGATAGGGTGGAGGCTCATTAAGTCTATTTTTGCATTCATTGATTTGTACAAACTTGGCTTCTCGGCCATCATGCATTGCTATGCTCGCTTGGTAGCCCGAGAGTCGAGTACCACACTCATTTGAGCTTGAGGCATGATAAGGAGTGTGGTGGTACACACATTCCCTTGCAAATACACTGTCATGCCTCTGTTTGTGCTCTGTTGTAGCAAAAGGAGGAAATTTAGGGAAGCAGTGGCCGACCGGCCACATCTCCCAGCCGATCAGCCACCAAATCCAGCCGACCGACCATCATTATTGCCGATGGCCACCATCTCTGGCCGATGAGCTCTTAGAGTGTTCTTGAGATCAGATAAAAGCATTTGGAAGTTGGCATAATGTTCAGAAGTCCAAAAGAGTGCAAACAGAGGCATTTAGAGGCAAGGTAGTGGATTTCTGGGAGGACGCGACCGAGCATGCATATCTCCCTCTCCCGCGAGGCCATTTATCGCTTTGTTAGCTAGATGTAGTTAATTACCTGTGTTGTAATTAATTAGTTTAAAATGTTGTAATATTCTAAATTAGCTTAGCATAGCTAGTTTTCAATTCGGTTTGTAATTAATTAGCTAGAATAGTTAAGTAGTTGGTTTGTAATAAGTAGCTTAGCTTAGCTTAGCCTATTTATTCGGACTCTCTGTCAAGAGGGCAAATGTTGTAATAAGGGTGCGTGCGTGGGTGCATGTCTTCCAAACCCACGTCTTTCTTTCTTTTATTTACCAGCTTTGGATGGTTAGTTTTAGGGCATGTTTCGATTAGCATACTTATGCTTTGCATGTGTGCATTCATTCATTTGTCTTGCATGCACCGGGCTTGGCGCATCATTCAAACTGCATTGTATTTCAATACCTATTTGAATACATGTTATCAAGTGTTGCATTCATATGCCATCTTAGATAGCCGAGCCCATTTAGCCGCATTTTTGCATGTGTTGCATTAGGCATCTTAACATAGCTAGGATCATGCATAATTACTAACTAGCTTTTGTTTTGGCTCGGAGTACACTGTAAGTGTTTACGCTTTAGCATCTCGTATGAGTGTGAATGCTGCCATATATAGCATGCTTGCCATGAGGCTATTTGCTTAATTGCTGTAACTGCATGAATGCCTGTGGATGAAGGCTTCATTGCTTGAATTGGAACAATTCATCAAAATGTGCGTTTTAAGCCCATTTGAAGTGGCAAATCATCATGTTTTAAGCCCACTTAAGGGTGGCAAATTAGCGTTTTAGCCTACTTGAGGGTAGCAACTTCAAACCATTTTTGAAAAACAAACATGAGATGTTTTGTTCCAAAATCAAGTGATTTAGTCTATACTTGTGTGTTGTGCGCATCACATAGTAAGTTAGCTAATAATCAGAATAAGAACACATGTGTTTTCAAAATAACAAATCATGTTAGTAGAGGCCGATCTTTGATTGGGTGAGCGGGGGTGCTCATTTTAGGACCTTCCCCTCTCGTACCCAAGTTCCCGAGCCGAGGCAACTTTGGTGATGACGGACACGTGGCCTTAGGCACGAGTCAGGGTTTCCTAAATTTCCCAAAATAAAATATCTAGGTGGCGACTCTGAAATCTGGCAAAGCAGTCCGTGTTTCGCGCTTTTTGATTAAAATCGATTTTCCAAAACGATTTGCCGAATTTGGACTCTTTGGTGATTTATCAGTCTTACATTGCACTTTGTGAGATTAGATTCAGAACCGTGACAGGAGTCCGAATTGTAGTAGCTAGAACCCAAGTCGCGCCTTATCCGAAAAGGGGGCGCGCGGAGCGAGTTTCGGGCGGTCTACAATTTCTGGCGACTCTGCTGGGGATTTAGAGAACTTAACTCGAACCTTATGATATGTTGTTTTGTTTACACTTATGTATTTCTTTGCATTGCATTTGCATTGGTGTGCCTAAGTCACAGTGTTTGCCATCTGCTATTTCTGAACGGTTTGCGAGAGGCTTGCTTTGAGAAGCGTGCCATAAGGCTGACCAGTTACGAGCTCTGCCATGATGGGAACACAAACCTCGGTTGTTACTGAGGCACCCTTTTCGACCATTCGACCTAGTGCATATCGGAAGCCATAGTGACCATTCCAAACTAGGACAAGTTGCTTACCCGAATGTAGGTTGTTTGAAACCGCTGTGTGCGTAGTGAAACCCTAGCTCCTGACAAAATAGGACAGGGAAACCCAACCCCACCATAAGGGTGTTTTGGCTCTTACTTGCTTGGTATGTGCTGTCAGAGTACGTCTCTACAGGTTGTATGTATCACTTGCAAGTCTGAGTATCGGCCTGAGAGTATCAATTTACAGGCAGAATTTTGGGCAGAATTCTGTAGGGGGCACAGTCATTTAGCTTTGCTCATATTGGTTCTGGTGAAATCAGGCTGAGGTGCTGTCTGTTTTCTCTTTTGCTAGGTAGTCCTGGAACCATAGCTTCGGAAGGCTCCGATATCCCCCAGGTACATTGGACTTGTGTTGATAGACTTTGTCAGGTCAGAGATTCAGTTCAAGGGCAATCAGTGTTCCTTTGCTAGAGGCAGGGTAAAAAGGCCAGTCAATCACAGATAACCAGTTCAACAGTCTCCAGATCAGCGGTCATTATCCACCTCACCTGTGCGCAGTTAGGCTGAGATATCTGCTTCCACCTCAGAGAGGGAATACACACTTGTTTAGTCAAATCCATAGTTTTCAGTTAATATGGAGGACATGATACGTCAGCTCCAAGAAACCATGCAGGCTATACAGTGGGATGCTGCCCGCCAGGCAGAGGTTACTGCACGTCAGGCAGAAGTCGTAGCTCAACAGGAAGAGTTGATTGCTAGGCTTCAACAGCAGCATCCACCACAACAAGCCAAAGTATCTGCTTCGCGTCCGCCCCCACCCCACCTAGGGTTTTGACACCCGAGGAGACTGCAAGCGTCCATGAAAATACGGACGTCCCAACGGGGCCAGTTCCACCCCCAATTCTACCCCAACTGTCCAAAGCACTGGCTAATCTATTGGACACACCGTTTGAATTTGAGGTGGATCGAACAGCGCTAAAAGTGAGCAAGCTAGAAAAGCTGTTCAAAAGAGCTCAAGGCGTTAATTCCATTCCGGACATAGAAGATGGATACACCGACTCAGCGGTGACATTGCTGGACCGGTTCAAGATGCCGTATATAGACCGTTTTGACGGTTCTGGAGATCCTATGGTATATCTGCGGTTGTTCTCGGATATCCTACGGCCAATGGGCCTCTCCAGATTGTAAAAGTTTTCCCTCTTCGGCCGGACCTTATCGAGTGTTGCGGCTATCTGGTATGCGAAGTTGGAAGATTCTATTAAGAGGAGTTGGGAGGAGATGGCTGAGGCCTCCGTTGCCCAGTATTCATACAACACATAAATCGAGGTCACAGCTCGTGATCTCGAGACAACCAAGCAAGAGCCGAAAGAGGGCTTCTCTGACTTTGTAACTCGTTGGAGGGCCAAAGCTTCTACAATGACCACCAGTCCGGTCGAGAAAGATCAGATAAGGATGGTTGTGCGCAACCTGCAGCCTAACTTGATATAGAAAATGATCATCTTACCCCTCCCTACCTTTGCAGATTTACACGAGATTGGGGTGCAGATTGAAGATGCAATGAAACAAGGTCTGATTGGTCACGAAAGGGAGTCACCCAAGAAGGGTTATACACGCAGTTCGAATGCGACCACCAGTGGTGATGCAGCTACAAGATCTTCTGAAGTTGGAATGGTCACCACCACCACACCAAAAATAGCCACCCCATTCACCGGTACGTCCGGAACCAGCTCACAAACAGCCAAATATCCACCCCGAGGCAAGAGGGTTTTTACCCCACTTTATATGCCTTTGTCAAAAGCTCTAGGGGTCCTAGTCAGGAAAGGACATCTGAAACTGTTGGAACAACGGCCTCTACCCGATCATCTCCCTCCAAAGCATGACTCAGCTAAGTACTGTGCCTTCTATCAACAAACCGGTCATGACACTGACAGTTGCTTTCATCTTCGTCATAATATACAAGATCTGATTGACAACAAGGTCATCGCCGCACCAGTCTTGCAAAGTCTATCGGCACCGGATCAGTGAACTTGGGGGATAATGTTTTGTGATCGGGGGATGAACCACCTGCGGATGGTGCTCAGTTTACTCCAGATGTGGTGGGATGGCAAGCACTGTTTTGAGCAATAGGCAAATTGCTTTTTATTGTGCTTTCTGACTTGGGTTGGGTCAGTTTTGTCGTGCTGTTTTGAGTCAGTCTTTTTGTACTGAGTCAGTTGAGTCTGTCTTGTCGTATTGAGTCAGTCTTGTTGTGTCAGAGTCAGGTGCTTTCGAGCGTGTTACCTCGGGCATCACTTGCTTGTTTTGTGTTTGTCTTTTACACTCTTTTGAGTCTGTTTCTGCCATGGGGCCAGTTGCACCAGAAGATTTGAATGAAACAGCAGTGATTTTCACACTTTTGAGTTTGTTTTTGCCTTGAAACCAGTTGTGCCAGAAGATTCGAATGAAACGGCAGTGCTTTTCACCTACCTTTTCTGTGCCTTGAAATCATTGTATTGACCTAAGTTTTCCAAAACTTTTCTAACACTGTGATGAAAACAAAGAGGGAGAAATTCCTCTAGATTTGCAAAAATTTGATCAATTAAGAGAAAGAGAGGCGTGCTGAGCCCTTAATGAATGAGATCATGCTTGTTAATATGAGTACTGAGAAGGATCCTGGCCTGATCTAGATTGGTTCTACATTGTCTTCAACGTGAGCGATTAGTCACTTTCTTAAAAGATTTCAAAAAATGTTTTACGCCGTCCTGCGAAGACCTGTGTGGAATCGCTCTTGAGATTGTGCAACATAGGATCACTCTTAGCCTCAAGACTCAACCCCTTTTGCTTTCAAACCTTGAACTTGAATTCAGAATGTTCAATGGTCAACCACAAAGGAGGCCCGCCAGGCCAGATTTGAAGCAACCCACGAACTAGGGGCAATAAGGTCGTGTGACATCAAAGGAGGCCTGTCAGGTCAGATTCGAAGCAGCCCTCGAACTAGGGGTAAGAAAATCAGATCAAGAAGGTCAGACGTCGTCAAAGGAAGCTTGCAAAGCTCGATCAGAAGTAGCCCTTGAACTAGGGGCAAAAAAATGTCAAATGTGCTTAAAGATTCAAGAATGGATCATTCTGCAAACCGATGAAGACTGGCAAGAAAGCCAAATTCCAGTAGCTGGAAGAATAAAGTATTGCTGAAGGACAATCGAGTTCATATCCACAACACTAAGGGCAAATTCAGCCTCCATTGGATGGACTTCTACATCATCAGCGAACAACAGCCATTCTTCTGGATTCAGATAGCTTCAAGATCTCAAAACCATTCAACATGGACCAAATTAAACTTTTACCCTTGAGAGGCTCGCTAGGCTGAAAAGCGGGAAGGGCGACCCAAGTAAAAGTTAGAGCAAATGAAAAAAGAAAAAAAGATGAAAAGAAAAAAAAAAAGATGAAAAAAAGAAGAAAAGAAATGAAAAGAAAAGAAAAACATAGCTCGCAAGGTTGAAAACCCCGAAGGGCGGCCTTGGCAAAAGTTAGAGTGCAAAAGGAGAGGTTAATACCCGAGTGTACCTTAACCCTGAAACTACATCAGGCTTGATTCCCATCTTTGGGATATGTAGGCAACTTCATTCTGAAGTCCAGCTGTAAAACATTTCAAATTCAACTGTCCTGTCCATGAGATCGAACGGGTCATCTTTGTCGCTTCTTTATCCAAGAGTTCGGTTGTGATCTTCATTATGAGAGCATGTTACAGTATGCTGTAGGGCTATTCAGGCAAAGGGCAACTTTCCGTTGCCGTGAGTTGTCATTTAAACAAGGGGCAACTTTTCGTTGCTAGATTTGGTGTCGTGCAGTGTCATTCAGACAATTTTCCATTGTTTTGGATCTGAGGTTGTGCATCTCGAGGGTAAATTCTACGTTGGTCGAGCAGTGATCGTTTGCAAAAACAAGTTTTGAGAATTTTTTTAATGAAGTTGACTAATTCTCTCGAAAATTATTCCATTTTTCCAAAACTGGACCATTTCTTGGACCCAAAAAAGGAAAATTTTCAGTGCTCATAACCTAACTTGCACGATTTTAAATCAGAAAATCGAACAAGCATGTTAATCTGACTCTCATGTTGGTCAAAATTGTTTTAGCAGAAAGCCAAAAACAAAAAATGGTCAAAATGATGAACTAGGGGCACAGTTGAGTCAGGTTTTCTGCCTTTTCCCCGTTATCAATGTACTTGTCGGAAAGGGCACCATGTTCGCCAGAAAGGGCACAACTGAAGCTGTCAGCAAAAGGGTCGAAAGCTCTCTCATCCTCCAAGCAGCGAGGTATTAAGCCAAGTGCGAAGCACGAACTGGAATGGAGCAGAATATTCCACTCCCTCATTTGGACAGGTCTGATCATATTCAAGCTAAGCCAAGGCATCGTCAACCGATGTCAGTTGTAGATCTGCTGCGCATCCAGTCGCACCACAACCCCTCTGTAGGAGAAGTTCACTGTTGTGAGTGAAAGAATGAGAGTCTAGCAGAATGCTAGGGGCAAGAGCCCACAACTTCCTATTTATCCGTCAACCACCTAGGGGAGGGATAAAAAATAAGAGAGACTGAAGAATAGAGAGATGTGAGCTAAGGGAAAAGTGAGAAAAGGGCTTTTTCAGAGAAAAAGAGATTGAGTGCCAGAGTGATGTGAGAATCAAAAATGAGAAAGGGTGGGAAACAATACCCGAAGAAACTGGCTCCTCGCGAACTAAGATGTCTCTTGACATTGGAACACATCTGAGTGTTGTGTGTGTGTTTTGTTTGTCTCGTTTCTTGTTTTGAGTCGTTTCGAGTGTCATGGATGTGTTTAGGTTGTTTTACCTTGTCTTTCCCTTTGTTGGGTCGTTTTGGCTGTGGTCAGTCGTAGGCTCAATACCCGGTTAAAAACTCATTTCTCAATTTCAAAGATAAAATCGTTTTGTGCCTAAAGCGCTGTGCCGTTCTCCACATATGTACAAAACATGATTTGTTCTTTCGTAAAACTGCAAGATTCAACCCAGGTCATGTGAGAATAGTAGAACAAGGACCTAACTGAAGCTATGTGGGTTCCAGACTGCAAAGCAAAAGAAAAGAGGGAAAATGTCGGGCATCTGAGTTTGTTTCAACTTCAGTGAGTTCCGTCATTGCATTCCGTATGTACCTTTTTAGGCCTTGTCAATGGTTCAAATTATGAGTGTGCCTCTACCTCAAGCTCAAGTTCAAGCCTGTTTCAATGCCAGAATTTCGATCAGAAGTGCTCTCCCTGAGTACCATTCCATGCCAGAGGCATCTTGGCTGTTTTCGCAATGAGTAGAGTTCAAATGGCTGACGCCTAGACCGCAAAGGTTCGGGATTTCCGAGACTAAAGTCTGGTTTAAATACCCAGGGGTGTATCCCCGGCTTGAAATCTGTATGGAAGCCCCATAGGTTGAGATAGCGTGTATGCACCTCAATTCTGGATACTGAACCAACCTAGTCTGTCACCCCGTTGGAGAATAGGGAAAGTTGTAAACATGGTCAGGAAGAAAGGCAGCATCCAAAGTGCTCTACGTGAAGAATCCTTGTCAGCATATCAGAACCTTTATACTGTGAGTTGAAGGAAAGAGTTCGAAGAACGCAAGGTAAGAGTTCGAGGAACACAAGGGGAGATCCCCATCAGAGTAGAGCGGTTCATCGCCACTCACCCTATGAGGTGCTTTCTAAAGCGCCGCTTTGTTTGTTTATTGCATTCCCTAGACATCATGCTCTACATTGCTTGTAACATGTATCATATCATCACACATATTGCATAAATGCATCTTGTACTATACTTATTCTTGTTGTCGCATAGAATATACACGTTACGTTGGATGTACGTCGTTGATCCTTTTGCATAGAGTATGTTTCTATTTCATCTCTTGCATATTGTGCATGGAGCATGCCTTAAACATCGCATTATGATCATTCGTCTCGCATGTGACATGCATTGTATTTGCATTGTACCTATCGAGTTTCTTTCTCATACATGCATGATATTGTATGTACGGTTCATTTGAAGCTGGCACAACCAGACGATATTGGATGTGCAGTTCATTCAGAGGAGTTCCGTTTAAAATTGATTATGTCTTGTGTATCTATCGCACATTTTCACTTAGTGTATCTATCACACTTTGTTCATTTAGTGTATCTATCACACTCTTTTCACTTAGTGTATCTATGACACTTCGTTCACCTTTGTGTATCTATCACATATGTTCACTTAGTGTATCTATCACACTTCGTTCACCTTTGTGTATCTATCACACATGTTCACTTAGTGTATCTATCACACTTCGTTCCCTTTTGTGTATCTATCATATGTTTGTTTTGTGTATCTATCACACATGCTCACTTTGTGCATCTATCACACGTTCGCTTTGTGTATCTATCACACACGCTCACTTTGCGTTGGAATCTTACTTGAGACTTTGGGTGTTCCCGGCGATTGCTTTGGGCCTTCCCCGCGAGAAGCGCAGTGAAGATTGCATAATTTTCTTACATCCTTTCTGTTGGAATGTGTGAGACTGTTGTATCTTATTCGCTTGCTTAAAATGTTGCATTTACCATGCCTAGCACTTGCATTCAAATGTTTCATTACAGCTTTCTTTGTATGATCATAAGTTATGTTCTGCATTGTGTGTGTCATTTGCATTTCGCCCTTGCCTGCGGGCGCAGCTATTCTGTCATCTTGCTTGTTTGCCCAAGTCTTTGGCCTTGTCAAAAACAGGTCGTCTCTGGGCTTTGACATTCACTCACGTCACTTCATGACTTCCGAGTTCTGTCAAAGAGGGGCAACTGTAGACACCCCATTTTTGATTGTCCTTAAGACTTGGGCGCCGCTGATTGCTTACTTAGTGATGCAGGCTATGCTATGCAAAGGTTCGATTTCTTTGGCAAGGAAAACTCCAAATCCAAACCTCACACCCCATTGTTGGACCAAAAAGATTTTAGATATTAAAACCCTCTCTTTCAAAATATTTTGAAAAAGGTTTCTGCGATGCCCTGAGGCTTACATTTCGTTAAATGTCGCGTTTTTCGGTAAACCGAGCAAGGTAAAAGTGGAAATGAATGAAAGAGAGGTGAACTCTTTGAAAAATCTTTAAAACATCTTGTTTAGGGGTTTGGAGTTGAAGAAAAGAAGATGAGAGGGAAGAAACCAAGTTGGGGGAAAAGATGTGCATGAATCGTTGAGAGAGAGTCAAGCAGCCCTCGCTAAATCGGGCCTATCCGTCCATACACTTGGATTTAAGCTATGAGGCCACCACCGTTGGAAAGAAGACTTCTGGGGCTTCATTTTTCACTCAAGAATCTCCTAAAGCCGAGTCCGGATGAGGGAGATATAGTTGTTGGAAGTTGGGCATCAGTCCGTTGTGATCAAAATTGAGCAGTCTTCACTAAAAGAGGCATAACTTTTTTCACAGTTGGAATTTTGATGTGAGGTTTCACCATTGGAAATTTTACTTTCGGGGCTTCAATTTGGACACAAGAATGACCTGAAAAGGAGTCCAGGTGAAGAAGATATGCCCATTTGAAGTTGGACCTGCAAAGCAGAATTTGCAGTCGGCCATAGAAGTGGCCGGTCGGCCATCATTAGTAGCAGGTTGGCCAAAAAGATGCCGGTCGGCCAGAAATGTCCAAAAAACTTAGAATTTGAAGATCTTTTCCCTCCAGCTGTTCCACACAACCTCCAGTTGTCCCATATTCAGATATTTTTGACCTGAAGCTTTCCTTTTGCTATATATGGATGCCATATCTATTGTTTTGGAGGGGGAGAACATTTTGAAGGCTTAGAGAAAATTTGAGAGCTTCTCACTCTAGAATCCTCTCTCTCTAGGAGCTTTGTGAGCAAATTCTCCCCTCTCTCTAGAATTCTCCCTCTCTCCTCTTGTTTTAGGCTTGAAAGTGAGAATTCCTTACATATTTACATACACTTCCTTCATCAAAGTTGCATGTCATTGGGCTGAGGTCCCTTGGAACATATTTTTGGGCTGTTGAAGGGTCATTTGAGCCAAAAAAGTGGTTGTTTTGCTGCTGTGCATAAAGAGGTATATCTCTCTTCCTTTAAGCTTGTTTTGCACACTTGCTTCACCATCCTTTTTCCATTGTTTTGGACTATTTTTGGGGTGGTATTGAACTACAAAAACCCCTGTTTTTCCTCTGTTTTTCAGTCCTAAAATGGTAGTTTGAGCCATGTTTGGTTAAGGGGAGGTTTTTTCCCCCCTCCCCCTTTGCTCTTTAGCTTGTAAAGCCTTTTGAGCCATCTTTCATCACCTTTCAAACCAACTCTTTTGGCCTTTAACCACTGAATTCCAAAGGAATTTCAGTGGTAGAAAACTTGTTTTGAGGTCCCAAATAGGAGGGGCTGGCCTTCCATCCTTGTCTCTCTATGCTATGCCTAATTAGCCTTGCAAAGTGGCATGTTTTTGTGACTTGTCTTAGCTTAGTTCAAGCATGTTTTTGGTGTTATTTTGGCATGCTTTAACTCTTATTTTGGTTGGTTGGGTCACCTCTTGTTTGATTTTGGTACTTGTAGTGCAACCATGCTTACTAGTCTAACATGCCTGATGTTTTGGCCAATCATGCTAGCTTATTTTAGCTTAACTCCAGCTTGTTTTAGCTATTGTTTTAGCATGCTTTAGCTCTATTTTGAGCCGGTTTGATCACTCGAGTTTTGCTTTGTATGCTTGTAGTGCAATTGTGCTAAATTGCCTAGCATGTGCTATTGTGTTAGCCTTTCATTCTAGCTATTCTTGACTTGTTTCAAGAATGTTTTAGAACTCTATTTGGGCTGTTTTAGGACTATTTTGAGCTTTCTTGGTCATATGAGCTTCGTTTTGTATAGGTATAGTGTAAATGGCTTCACTAGTCTTGAGTTTTGAGACAACTAGCATGCTATATTTGTGATGTGTGCATGATATGGCATCACTTGGCATGTAATTTCAGAGCATATGTCATTGCCACACTCTCACATTTTCCACTTCTTCAATATGTTTGAGAGTTGTGTCTTCATGCCTTGTTTGCAAGCCATCAAATGTGCATATTTTCCTTGTGTTATATGCCTTGATCTTAGTATATTTCAGCCACTTTTTTGGCATATTTAACCTCTGTCCGGGGTTAGTTTGGCCATTTAGTCTTAGTATTGTATGCCTATAGTGCTATGCTCTTTGCTAGTTTTAATGCTTTCGACTCCGAGTATGCCTTGCATGCATCGTTTTCGTGTTTTGATGTCATTTAGCATACTATTTCAGTGCTGGAATATATGTCATTGCATCCCATTCTTCATTTGTTATATCACTTTGAAAGAGGTTTTAAGCCCTTTATTGGTTTGAGCACGAAATCGAGACGTTCATGCCTAATGGTTTTAGCCTTCTCTTGAGGGTTTCTACTAACCAATGGCATGATGCTTCTTTCATGCTCAAGATGCTTGTGGCTTAGTCCGTCTTTCCATTTAGAGGACTTCTCACTTTTGGACTTAATCGGTTAAAGGATTAATTGGTAATCTAAAATGAGTAAACAAATTGAATTGAAGTAAAACATGCCAAGATAACATGTTTGTGTTGCATTGCATGTGTTTGGATCAAACGTTAATCCAAACACGAGAAACGAGGGACGTTTCATACTCAAAGTTATAAAACGTGCCTAATTTCTTAGTCCCCGCCACCCTTGATCGTGCATGATAGGGTGGAGGCTCATCGAGTCTATTTGTGGATTCATTGATTTGTACAAACTTGGCTTCTTGGCCATCGCGCATTGCTATGCTCGGTTGGTAGCCCGAGAGTCGAGTACCACACTCCTTTGAGCTTGAGGCATGATAAGGAGTGTGGTGGTACACACATTCCCTTGCAAATACACTGCCATGCCTCTGTTTGTGCTCTATTGCAGCAAAAGGAGGAAATTTAGGGAAGTAGTGGCCGACCGGCCACATCTCCCAGCTGATCGGCCACCAAATCCAGCCGACCGACCATCATTACTGGCCGATGGCCACCATCTCTGGCCGATGAGCTCTCAGAGTGTTCTTGAGATCAGATAAAAGCATTCTGGAAGTTGGCATAATGTTCAAAAGTCCAAAAGAGTGCAAACAGAGGCATTTAGAGGCAAGGTAGTGGATTTCCGGGAGGATGCGACTGAGCATGCATATCTCACTCTCCCGCGAGGCCATTTATCGCTTTGTTAGCTAGATGTAGTTAATTACCTGTGTTGTAATTAATTAGTTTAAAATGTTGTAATATTCTAAATTAGCTTAGCATAGCTAGTTTTCAATTCGGTTTGTAATTAATTAGCTAGAATAATTAATTAGTTGGTTTATAATAAGTAGCTTAGCTTAGCTTAGCCTATTTATTCAGACCCTCCGTCGAGAGAGCAAATGTTGTAATAAGGGTGCGTGCGTGTGTGCATGTCTTCCAACCCCACGTCTTTCTCCCTTTTATTTACCAGCTTTGGATGGTTAGTTTTAGGGCATGTTTCGATTAGCATACTTATGCTTTGCATGTGTGCATTCATTCATTTGTCTTGCATGCACCTGGGCTCAGCGTATCATTCAAACTGCATTGTATTTCAATACCTATTTGAATACATGTTATCAAGTGTTGCATTCATATGCCATCTTAGATAGCCAAGCCCACTTAGCCGCATTTTTGCATGTGTTGCATTAGGCATCTTAACATAGCTAGGATCATGCATGATTACTAACTAGCTTTTGTTTTGGCTCGGAGTACACTGTAAGTGTTTACACTTTAGCATCTTGCATGAGTGTGAATGCTGCCATATATAGCATGCTTGCCATGAGGCTATTTGCTTAATTGCTATAACTGCATGAATGCCTGTGGATGAAGGCTTCATTGCTTGAATTGGAACAATTCATCAAAATGTGCATTTTAAGCCCACTTGAAGTGGCAAATCATCATGTTTTAAGCCCACTTGAGGGTGGCAAATCCGCATTTTAGCCTACTTGAGGGTAGCAACTTCAAACCATTTTCGAAAAACAAACATGAGATGTTTTGTTCCAAAATCAAGTGATTTAGTCTATACTTGTGTGCTGTGCGCATCACATAGTAAGTTAGCTAATAATCAGAATAAGAACACATGTGTTTTCAAAACAACATTTCATGTTAGTAGAGGCCGATCTTTGATCGGGGGAGCGGGGGTGCTCATTTCAGGACCTTCCTTTCTCGTACCCAAGTTCCTGAGCTGAGGCAACTTTGGTGATGACGGACACGTGGCCTTAGGCACGAGTCAGGGTTTCCTAAATTTCCTAAAATAAAATATTTAGGTGGCGACTCTGAAATCTGGCAAAGCAGTCTATGTTTGGCGCTTTTTGATTAAAATCGATTTTCCAAAACAATTTGCCGAATTTGAACTCTTTGGTGATTTATCAGTCTTACATTGCACTTTGTGAGGTTAGATTCAGAACTGTGACAGGTGTTCGAACTGTAGTAGCTAGAACCCAATTCGCGCCCTCTTCGAAAGGGGGGTGCGCGGAGCGAGTTTCGGGCGGTCTACAGTAGGGTTCAACCCAGGTCATGTGAGAACAGTAGAACAGGGACCTATCTGAAGCTACATGGGTTCCAGACTGCAAAACAAAAGAAAAGAGGGAAAATATGGAGCATCTGAGTGTGTTTCACCTTCAGCAAATTCCGAGATTGCATTCCAGACGTACCTTCTCAGGTTTTGTCAATGCTCCGAAGTATGAGTGTGCCTCTACCTCAAGCTCAAGATCAAGCCTGCTTCAAGCCAGAATGGCGATCAGAAGTGCTCTCCCTGACTACAATTCTCTGCCAGGGGCATCTTGGCTGTGTTTGCAATGAGTTCCTAGGAGACCAACTGCGATGATGGAAACTAGAGTTCGAATGGCTGATGCCTAGAACGCAAAGGTTTGGAATTTCCGAGACTAAAGTCTGGTTTAAATACCCAAGGGTGTATCCTCGGCTTGAAATCTGTATAGCAGCCCCATAGGTTGAGGTAGCGTGTATGCCCTTCAATTCTGGATATTGAACCAACCTAGTCTGTCACCCCGTTGGAGAATAGGGAAAGTTGTGGATATGATCAGGAAGAAAAGCAACATCTGTGGTTTCTACGTGCAGATGTCACTACTTGTCAGCACTTCAGGACCTTTGAACTGTGAGTTGAAGGTAAGAGTTCGAGGAACACAAACGGCAGATCCCCGTCAGAGTAGAGTGGTTCATCGCCACTCATCCCATGAGGTGCTTTTTAAAGCACCGCTTTGTTTGTTTATTGCATTTCTCTAAATATCATGCACTACATTGTTTGTAACATGTATCATATCATCACACTTATTGCATTTATTTGCATCTTGTGTTATCTTGTATCTTTTATCCTTTTACGCTGAGTAGCGTTGAGGATCGTTGTCCCCCGGGGCTTTTCTCAGGTTGCGCATGAGTGTGCTCCTGATCGCTGTTCTTCAGACGTCTTCTCATGATTTCAGCGTGGTTAGAGTGTTCTTTTCCTCAGACGATTTCAGTGTGTTTGGAATTTATCTCAGGATGGGTGGAGTGCGCTCCTGATTGTTGTTTTCGGACCTCTTCTCACATTTTCAGCGTGGTTAGAGTGTTCATTTCTCTACATGATTTCAGCGTGTTTGGGATTTGTTCTTCCTCTTCTCACGATTTTAGGGTGGTTAGAGTGTTTCCTTCCTCACACGATTTCAGCGCGTTTGGAATTTTCCTTTCCTCTTCTCACGATTTCAACGTGGTTAGAGTGCTCCTTTCCTCACACGATTTCAGCGTGTTTAGATTTTACCTCAGGTTGCGTGGAACGCACCTAAGGGGTTATTTTTGGACCTCTTCTCACGATTTCAGCGTGATTTGAGTATTCCCTTCCTCATATGATTTCAGCGTGTTTGGGATTTGTTCTTCATTTTCTCACGATTTCAGCGTGGTTAGAGCGTTCCTTTCTCACACGATTTCAGCGTGTTTGGAATTTATCTCAGGACGCATCGAGTGCGCTCCTGATTGTTATTTTTTGGACCTCTTCTCACGTTTTTAGCGTGATTTGAGTATTCCCTTCCTCACACGATTTCAGCGTGTTTGGGTTTTGTTCTTCCTCTTCTTACGATTTCAACGTGGTTAGAGCTTTCCTTTCCTCACACGATTTCAGCGTGTTTGGAATTTATCTCAGGACTCATCGAGTGCGCCCCTGATTGTTGTTTTCTGACCCCTTCTCACAATTTCAGCGTGGTTTGAGTGTCCTATCCCTCACACGATTTCAGCGTGTTTGGAATTTGTTTGTCCTCCTCTCACGATTTCATGTGGTTGGAGTATGTCACCCTTATTCATCTATCGTATGCCTCTACTGCATTATCCATTTTATCACCTGCATTCTTTCCATGTTAAGCTTAGTCTGGCATGTGCTCATGCGTTTCCTTCGTTGAAGCATGGTTCTGTGATAATGTGTACGCGCCTATTCCACTAAGAGAATTGTGGTTTGAGGTGTCGGCACCTTTTCTATGTTAGACGTGGTCTGTTTTGTGTCTATGCCTTTTCTAGGCAAGACGTGGTTTGGTCGCGCGCCTTATTCACTTTATTCGTTGCATCCATTGCATCGTATTTTGTTTTGTTGCATTCAGCATGTAGAGTCACGATCTTTCCTCAGCAGATCATTCTCACTTATATCATGCCACTCAATTACTTGTTTTCTTTCTGTGAAACACATAGTTCTGCCTGTGCATACGCCTACTCCACTAAAGAGAATTGTGATTTGAGGGTTCCGGCACCTTTTCTACGTGAAATGTAGTTTGATGTTGCATCTCCATCCCTTTATGATATTTGTGTGGTTTTGCACTGCTTGTGGTTTGATTATTTCATTGCATTGTATATCATTTACATCGTTTTGTTGCATTGTGTATATCATCTTGCATCCTGCCCCTGAACTACACTGGTTTGATTCCTTGCAAAGGGATACGTAGGCAACCCTCGGGTTTAACCAACTGCATCTATATTCTGCCTGTTTATCTAAGTCTTCGGCCTTGTCAAAAATGGGTCGTCTCTGGGCTTTGACATTTACTCCCATCATTTCATGACTTCCGAGTTCTATCAAAGAGGGGCAACTGTAGACACCCCATTTTTGACCAACCTTAAGACTCAAACATCATCGTTTGTGCACTCGGTGATTGCGCATGTTTGTGCTCGTTATGAGTTTCCGAAGCTCTCGACTGAACGCCTTGTCTCGGGGCCTCTTAACTCTCTTCTTCTTGGTTTGTTTTTGGACCATGCCTTGGTGCCTTTGCCTGGAGGGAGAGAGAGGCCTGTAGGCCACTTTTTGCAGCTGTAGGCTACTTTTCCCTCTTGTAGGCCACTTGCGGTGGCTGGTAGGCTAGTTTCGGGAGCTTTCGGTTGAGTGCCTTATCTTGGGGCCTCTTAGCTCTCTTCTTTTTGGTTTGTTTTTGGGCCATACCTTGTTACCCGTTGCTCGGAGGGAGGGGAGGGCCTATCAGCCACTTTTGGCTGCTGTAGGCCACTTTTCCTTCTTGTAGGCCACTTGAAGTGGCCTGTAGGCTAGTTGAAGTGGCCTACGACCATTTTTTTGTTTTTCCAGATATTTTTGGTGCCAGCTGTGGCAGCTGTGGGGCATTGGAGCCATCCTCCATACACGTGTATGGAGGGATTGCAACAAGCTTTAAGCTTGTCAAGCAAGCTTTTGCTTGCATTGCTTATATAAGCGGAGGTCCCTCCCCCTTGCTGAGGGTTCAGATTTTGAAGAAGCAAAAAATTTGACTCTCTCTCTCTATATATATATATATATTGCTTGAAAGTGAGTGTTCTTCACATATTTTGTCTACAACCCCTTAGCCAATCATCTTGACCTTGGAGTTAAGATTCCATAAGGCTTGTTTGGACATCCTAAAGTTGGTTTTGGCTCATAAAAGCTGCTGGTTTTTGCTGTTCTTCAAGGGTGAGCATATTCCTTTTAAAGCTTATTTTTTTATACCATCTTAGCCACCTTTGCATGCTGTTTTAGGCTTGGTTGTCAACTACAAAAACCTTTGTTTTTAAGTGTTAAAAATGGTTGTTTAAGGTCTTGTTGGAGTTAGAGGTGTTCCTCTCCCTTCTGTGGCTTATTTGCTAAGCTTTGTGCTATCTTTTAAGGCCTTTAAAACAATCTCTTTTTGGCCTTTTAACCACTGAATTCTAGAGGAATTTCAGTGGTGGAAATTTGTTTTGAGGTCCCAAATAGGAGGGGGTAGTCCCCCTCTCCTCTTGCCTTGTTAGCATGTGTTGTTGGCCTATCAAATGAACATGTTTTTCTGCCCTTTTGGGGCTCCATCTTAACATGTTTTTGGTCTTATTTTAGCATGCTATAACTCTGTTTATGGCTGGTTTGGTCACCTCTTGCATGCTTTATACACTTGTAGTGTAATCATATTGTTAGCCTAACATGCTTCATGTCTTAGTCTATAATTCTAGCATGTATTGGCTCCATTTCAGCATGTTTTTGGCCTCCATTTAACATGCTCTAACTCTGATTTTGGTTGGTGGGGTCACCTCTTGCTTGGTTTTTGCACTTGTAGTGCAATCATGCTCTTTAGCCTAGTGTACTTGGTGATTTGGCTTACCATTCTAGCTTGTTTTGGCTACACTCCATCATGTTTTTGGCTTTGTTTTAGCATGCTTTAGGACTGTTTTGAGTGGTCTTGGCCTCTTGGGGCTTGCTTTGTATAGCTATGGCATAGTTGGCTTCGCTAGTCTTGTGTTTTGAGACCCCTAACATGCCTTATTTGTGATGTTTGTGTGATATGGCATCATTTGATATGTAATTTCGGAGCTTATGTCTTTGCCATGCTTTCACTTAAATCACTCTTTCAATGCTTTTGAGAAGTTGATCATTATGCCTTGTTTGTGAGCCAATACTTGAGCATATTTTTCTTGCCATCTATGGTGCGAGTCTAGCATGTTTTGGCTACTATTTCGACCTGCCTTAGGTCTGTTTTGAGTGGTAAAGGTCATTTGAGCATTGTTTAGTATGGTTGTAGTGTAAAGTGCCTTGACCAGCTTTGAGTTTTGGGGCCTTTAACATGTTATCTATGTGATGTTTGCATGGTATGGCACCATTTGGCATGTAATTTCAGTGTATATAGTGTAGTCACACTCTCATACACTTCACTTCTTCATAGCTTTTGAGGGTTGTGTATCACGCCTTGCTCATAGGCCAACATGTGTGCATGTTCTCCTAGCATTTTGAGCTCCCATTTCAGCATGACTAGGCCTCTATTTTGGCATGTTTAACCTCTGTCCGGGGTTGGTTTGGTCATTTGTGCTATGTATTACATGCCTCTTATGTTATACTCTTTGCTAGCTTCAATGCTTTTGACTCCGAACATGTCTTGCATGCATCATTTTCATGCTTTGATGTCATTTAGCATCCTATTTTAGTGCTGAAATATGTGCCACTGCATGCCATCTTTCATTTGTTGTATCACTTTGAAAGAGGTCTTAAGCCGTTTGTTGGTTTGAGCACGAAATTGAGGCGTTTATGCCTAATGGTTTTAGCGTTCTCTTGCGGGTTTCTACTAATCAACGGCATGATGCTTCTTTCATGCTCAAGAAGCTTGTGGCTTGGTCCGTCTTTCCAATTAGAGGACTTCTCACTTTTGGACTTAACCGGTTAAAGGATTAATCGGTAATCTAAAACGAGTAAACAAAATGAATCAAAGTAAAAACATGCCAAGATAACATGTTTGAGTTGCATTGCATGTGTTTGGATCGGACGTTAATCCAAACACAAGAAACAAGGGGCGTTTCATACTCAAAGTGATAAAACGTGCCTCATTTCTTGGTTGCCGTCCCCCTTGATTGTGCATGATAGGGTGGAGGCCTCTTGAGTCTTGTGTGTTATTTTTGCATTCATTAACTTGTACAAACTTAGCTTCTTAGCCATCGTGCATTGTCATGCTCAGTTGGTGGCTCGAGAATCGAGTACCACACTCCTTTGAGCTTGAGAAATGATAAGGAGAGTGGTTGTACACACATACCTTGCAAATACCTTGCTTTGCCCCTTTTGTACTCTGTTTGTAGCAAAATTGGAGTGTGCAGAAGCAAGTGGCTGACCGGCCAGAGCAAGTGGCCGACCGGCCAGTGGAAGTGGCCGATAGTTCTCAGGCTCAGAGGTGGTCCAAAGTTATTCTGGTTCTGGAGCAGAAACAACCTGGAGATTGGTTCGGTATTTAGGAATCAAGGCGAATGCAAACAGAGGCAACCGGTGGCAAGGCGACGGATTTTCGGGAGGAAGCCGATCAAGCATGCATGCATTTCTCGCCCCGAGGCCCTTTTAGCTGTTTTGCTTAGCTAGTTCATTCATTGGTTTTGTATGTATTTAATTAGTTAATGTGTTTAATTAGTTAATTAGTTAGTTTGTAATAACTTAGCGTAGCTTAGCTTATTATTCGGACCCTCCGTCGAGAGGGCAAATGTTGTAATAAGTGTGCGTGCGTGTGTGAATGTCTTCCAACCCCACGTCTTTCTCCCTTTTACTTATCAGCTTTCAATGGTTAGTTTTAGGGCATATTTCAATTAGCATCTGTATGCTTGCATGTTTGCATCATTCATTTGTCTTGGATGCACTGGGCTCGGCGCACCATTGAAACTGCATTGTATTTCAATATACATATTTGAATACTTGTTTCAAAGCATGTTATCAAATTATTGCATATCATATGCCATATTAGATAGCCGAGCCTATTTTAGTCGCATTATTGCATGTGTTGCATTAGGCATCTTGAGCATAGTTAGGATCATGCATATTTCTAACTAGCATCTTGCATGAGTGTGAGTGTTGCCATGATAGCATGCTTGCCATGAGGCTATTTGCTTAAGTGATTAACTGCATGAATGCCTATGGATGAAGGCTTCATTACTTGAATTGGAACAATTCATCAAAATGTGAGTTTTAAGCCCATTTGAAGTGACAAATCATCATGTTTTATGCCCATTTGAGGGTGGCAAATCCGCGCTTTAGCCTACTTGCGAGTAGCAACTTCAAACCATTTTCGAAAAACAAACATGAGATGTTTTGTTCCAAATTGAGTGATCCAGTCTATACTTGTATACTGTGCGGATCACATAGTAAGTTAGCAAATAAACCGGATTAAGAACGCATGTGTCTATAGAACAACATATCATGATAGTAGAGGTCGATCCTTTGATCGGGCGAGCGGGGGTGCTCATTTCAGGACCTTCCCCTCTCGTACCCATGTTCCCGAGCCGAAGCAACTTTGGTGATGACGGACACGTGGCCTTTGGCACGAGTCAAGGTTTCCTAAATTTCCCAAAACAAAACATTTAGGTGGCGACTTTGTAATCTGGCAAAGCAGTCCATGTTTGGCACTTCTTGATTAAAATCGATTTTCCAAAACGATTTGCCGGATTTGGACTCTTTGGTGATTTATCAGTCTTACATTGTACTTTGTGAGATTAGATTCAGAACCGTGACAGGAGTCCGAACTGTAGTAACTATGAACCCACTACTACAAAAACAGATAAAGATCACACTTTTTTTGTGTGATGTATGTTACTTAATCACACCTTTTAAATTTTATTAAAGTGTGATCTTTGGGAGTGTGATTAAAATGGGTCATTTTTAATCACACTTTTTAAGTGTGCTTAATAACATTTAGATCACATCTTTTAAGTGTGATTAAAAATATTTTGATCACATCTTTTAAGTGTGATTAAAAATACTTAGATCACACCTAAAAAAAGCACACTTTTTAAGTGTGATATTTGGAAGTGTGATTAAAAAGGGTCATTTTTAATCACACTTTTTAAGTGTGATCACTACTAAAATTTCAGCTTTTTGCGACGGTAAAATGCCGTCGCTAATATTCCTAATACCGTCGCAAAAAACTTTGCGACGACACTATTTTACCGTCGCTGAAAATGTTATTTGAGACGGCAAAAAATACTGTCGCTAATAATCTTTTTTTTTTTTTTTTACAACGGCAAGAACACTGTTTTTGCGACGATGTGGTGCCGTCGCAAAAAATATTTAAAAAATAATAAAATTCTATTTTAAATAATAAAATTTTTATTTTTTGCGACAGTTTAGTGCCGTCACAAAAAGTAAAACCTGTAACAAAATCAATAAAAATATTAAAAATCCAAAATTCAAGCTTGTTAAAATCACTTGGGAACAAACTAGAATTTTATATAATAGCCTCTATCCTTACAAGTAACGTGAAGCAAAAATTTGATCAGCTCAAAAGATGATTGTCAGCATTTGCAAAATCGTAGCCATACAAAACGAGTCTTTGCTAAATTGTATACATGGGGGGTGGTTGCTATGAATCATGCCACCTTCCCAGTGCTTCTCCAACATGGATTCTATCCCCACGTCTGATACAGAACCTGAACTCTGATGAAGCAGAATCATCTTCTAGTGATTTTGATATGGGAGCTTGGAATATGAGTCACTGTCGATCCCATGTTGAAAGCAGCCACCTGAAACGATGAATGGACACTGAATATAATAAATTTATTATGAACTTCAAAAGACTAAAGCATAATACCAAAACTATTTAGCACAAATAATACATCACACACCAACTTCAAATGACAGCAGATCTAGAGAAAAAAAAAAAACTATTCTTGATTTCATATCAGTAACTCCAATACTTGAATATGCAATAACATATTTTTTTTTTTTGTTTTTCAATGAACAGGTTATGTAAATGTTTGCCTGTGAAGTACTAATCAATACACAAAGTAATTTAAACTACTAGTATTGCTCTTTCATAAAGATGACTAGTTATAAAGTGTGTCCAAATTTTGAAGGCACTAATGTTAATGCATCTCTAACCTCATCCCCTTTCTTAAGCATCACACCGACAGCTTCAGGTTCATAAACCCGTTCTTCAGGTGGCTCCGAGTGCAGTAAATTCTTTCTTGGCTGATTTGTCCAGAGTTCAGGTTCAATGAAAAGCTGTCATGTGCAAGTTCACACAGAAGTCAATAACAACAATGGCAAGTTGAGTAGGAGAACCTAAATACGCAAAATTACAACCATTTCAAATGTGATGGAGCCCATCGAGGAACAGTGCATATAAGTTTACGACACTTCCAGATTTGATCAGAATATTTTAAAACTGAAGATTGATGTAAACATAGCAACAGTAATCCAAGTTGATCTCATGCATCAGAATGGGATAAGAATGAGGAATAAAAATAACAAAAATAAAGGTAAATCGTAACGAGAAAGGGACACTTTACCTCAATTGACCCAATAGTTGTTGCACCTATTGCTGCCATTGCCATAAAACCTTCTTGCCATCGGCCTTCAAGCACAATCTGGGGAAACAACAATAAAAATATGTGAAGCACTCAAATCATCCATAGGAATGGACAAACAATAATTAGAAAAAAGGATATTGGCATATAGGATTATGAAATTATATAAAACCTGAGAACTAACGCATTTTGGGAAATTATATCATACTCCCTTTTGATGCTTTTTAAATTAGTAAAAATTGTTTAAACCTCATATAATGCTAATTTGACCCTTTGTGATCAGCAATATTTTAGAAAAAATTAGTAATAAGACATACTCTTTCGTTCTCAACATAGAGGTTCCTGATTGTTCTTGCAGCACGTTCATTCAAAGGGAAAAGCCGACCTGTAAAAACAATGATAAGTGTCGAAAATTGGCAAACAAGATTTGATAAATCAGATAAGTAATAAGACTAAATGGATACAAGTGAAAATTTGAAAGCAACTCAGGCAACTGGGTATGGAGGGCTACTCTAGCATTGAAGAAATGTTTATTGATCTATTGATATATTTTTCTGATCGCACTATCTGGACATGAAGGAGCCATCTCTTTTCTGTGGTTCAAAGGGCTTTGAAAAATTGGTATCCAAACATCTCTTAAATTCAATGTTTGTCTTGATGAGACGAACATTAACAATTTAATATAGTATTATACCTCAGTTAAAGATTTGGTGTTGGGCGCTCACCACATAATTATAATACTTCCACATAATATATGAGATCCCATACATAAGAATGAAGTGAATTTGTATTTGAAATACTGATTGATGATTATTGGAGGTTTAAGGTCTGTATTAATAGGTATATATTTCTACTTGCAAGTTGTGCTGAAATTTTTTAATGACAGATTCTGAGTTTGTGAACTCTGTTCAAGAACAGAACAAGGTGGTTTCAATGGGGATTTTGGAGAAAGCTAAGAGCATCTGTGCCAGTCATGGGGTATGACCATGTTTCAATTGTGATTTTACACAGATATTTGCTTTGTTTGATTTTATTGTTCATGTGAAAGGTAAATAAAGTGAAATCCTAAGTTGGTTTGTTTTTAGGTTCTGTTTGGATAATGAATTTGAGGATGAATTTGTGGAGAGGAAAAAACAAAAAAAAAACAAAAAAAAACTAGGAACAACAGAGAGAGATATAAGAGCATCTCCGCCCAAAATTTTGTATCTAAGTTGGCAAACATAACAAACAGAATTGGCTCGTGGTGCTTAAATCTAACATGGAATTGACAGAGACTTTAACCATGTCAAATTTGGCATGGGTGAGAGAGATCAATTTTTTTTCGTTTTTTAATTTTAATGGTCCATGTTAATTTTGGCATATCGGGTAGAGTTCTTTTTACTGATGCTAAATTTGTGCATGTCAATTTGTCACCTAAGTCTTCAAATGGCTTATACCAAATTTTGAATATGAGCTCTCTTTTTTTTCTTCTTTCTTTTTTGTTGTTCCTGTCATTTTTTTTTTACCTTTACACATCACTCCTCAAATCCAAAATCCAAATAATCTTATTTTTGTGGGTAATTGGATACCATGTGGAAAGAAAGAATAAATAATATCATGTGATAATGGATGGGTTAGATGTGCTTGTAGCTTTGTTAGATAATCCTTTGTGTATCTTAGTTTCACAATTATTGCACGGCAAACAGAAACTGTGTACAACAAATTGAATTTGGTCAGTTTGTGACCATATCTCATCCCATTTTCTCTACTGTACTTTGTTTCTTTAGAAAATCACTTCCATTATTTTCTAAAATTAATAATGTTTTTCACACTAGAGAATATGCAGTTGAATACACTCATTTTTTTGGCACACCACACATGCAATATTAAGGAATGGTATTCGTTATCTCTTATTCTCTACAGGTAAATGCAGAAACTATAGCACAGGATGGGGATCCTAAACAGGCCATATGCGATGCAGTCGAAAAGTACAACATCAATCTACTTGTTTTAGGTGATCACGAGCTTGGAAAAGTCAAGAGGTTAGTCCTTTCTTCCAGTAATTTGTCGAAACAATGTGCTAATCCTATGTACCTTCTGTCCCGTCCATCTTATAGTGATCTTATAGATGTCATTTTTTTAAATTGTTAAGTTCCAGTGTATATTCCCCATTGAATTTATTTAAAAAGAAATGAAGACAAAAAGAAATTCAAGCAAGCTGAATAAAAGTCATTGAAATAGAAATTATTAATCAAGACAAAACAACATAGGCGTATGACCATTTCCTAACATACTTGGATATATATATCTCTCAATGATTATGACCATGATCCATACCTGAAAAATGCCGACGAACAAGAACATTCCAATCAACTGGAGAGTGTATTCGATGATAATCTCCAGGCTTCAAGTAAATTACACAGTAGAAAAGGCCCGTTGTTAGACTGCAATGGAAATCTAATGTATAGATTAACTTGCATTTTGATTTTTCTCATCTTGTCAACATGCATCGTATCACAAAAGTATGAACACAAATCTGCAAAACAAATAGGCTTGATGAATGAAAATAAGTTGGGATACATATATATGATTACCTTGCTGGTGCTGGGTCCCTAACTTTAGGAGAAGCCAGACTAATTCTCCACCTATGATGCACGGACACGGACACGACACACACGGACACGTAAATACGCAAATTTTCAAAAAATAGGGGACACGACATGTTGGGGACACGTTTAATATATATAATTTTATTTATTTATTTTATATCTAAAATTTAAAAAAATATATTAATTCTTATAAAATTACAATAATAATAAAATTAATAAATATATTACCTAAATTTTTTTAATAAAAATTGATTTTTTTTAAAATAAAATAATTTATTTTATAAATTTGAATAAAAACATGGATATAAATAATAAAAGAAAATAATAATAAAACAAAAGAAAAGAGAATAAAATAAAACATGGATATAAATAATAAAACAAAAGAAAAAAAAAAGAGAATAAAAAGAAAAGGGGGCTAAATGAAATCAGACACAATCAGACACAGAGAAGAGAAGAAAGAGGAGACAGAGAGACGAAGGAAGAAGGAAGACAGAAGACCAAGACAGAGGAAAGGAAAGAAGCGAAGACGAAGACAGAGGAAGAGGAAGACGAAGGCAGAAGAACAGAGAAGCAGAACAGGTTAGGGTTTCTTCTCTCTGTCCTCAATCTATCTCTCTCTTCCCTCGACCTATCTCCTCTCTCTCTCCCCTCGACCTGTCTCTGTCTCTGGCTCTCTCTCTCTCTCTCCTCTCCAACAGTTCTAGGGCTTCTTCGATCCACCCACCTGCGTGTCTGAATCGTGTCCTCGCGTGTCCAACCTCGTGTCACTCTGAAAAATTCTGAAAAAAGGGGGATACGCAGGGGAGAGTGTCGGACACGTGTCAACAGCGTGTCGTACACGTGTCCGTGTCCGACACTCATACGCAAGCCTCAGGGACGTGTCCGTGCTTCATAGTTCTCCACCAAGACTTTTTATTCTCATCTCTTGGAATTATTTCTTGTCCCTTACTATCTTGTTGAATATCTTCCTCAGCTATCACAAGAAGGAATGGGCTTGCACCAAGAAGAGAAGATACAAAATAGGAGAATCCTTTAACTTGCTCAATCATGGAACCTGCTCCTTTCAACTCTCCAAATCTTAGAATAGTACCATCCACTGGACTAATCTACAATCACAACAGCAAAGAGTACACAGATATTATACAATTGTCAGCAACAATTTAAAGTGAAAGAGAAATTGGACCAACAAGATGTCCAAGAAGCTGGTTACCAGTTACCAGACAACATGGGTCAGAATCAATTGGCCTAGAACCTTCTTTAAGGGTGCGAACAAAGAACTCTCGTAAAGATGCATATTCGTCCAAAGGTTTTGCTGCTTCTTCTAAATCTGAAATACAAACCAAGTGTCAGTTCTAATAATTTCTTGCTTCATTGTCTTACATATCAAAATAATAATAATAGTAATATCTTCCTTCATGGCTTATCTTGCATATCAAACTACTAACAGTATAAATAATAATAATTTCTTCCTTCATACCAATCTAAGTAATATCTTCCTTCATGGTTATATCTACTTTTTCTAGTAGTGAATAGAGAAGAATCTGAAAAATGTAGACATCCAATCTAAGCAGCAAGCATATCTCATCACACTGTGACTGAATAACTAGCATATACACAAGAATGAGATGCCTAGCAAGGCAAGAAATAGCTTTTTATATCAGTTTCTAGACTCACCAAAAAGAGAGGATATGAACCAAGCAACGAGCGGGGAAGTGCTGGTGAAGTACCAATAAAATGGGATGTGTCTAGAGAGTAAATATTGAGGAACAAATAAAATATGAATTTCACAAGATACTCTAGTTATGTCAAGGGTGTATTTTGATGAGAGTTTTGAGGAATTTATGACAAAAAAAATATAATAGAAATCTGCACCATTCATGAATCAAAAGATCAAATAGATTAAGAAAGAAATATAAAGGTGCATATTACAACAAGATCAAACCCCAAGCCAAACACCACAAATAAAAGAAACATTTCAAAAAGGAAAAATTTCAAATTGTATATTTTATAAAGGAAGAGCTGCCAACTGCTTGTATGACTGTCTAATCAAAGATCTAATTCAGAAACATTTCAAAAAGGAAAAAAAATAAATAATGAAACAGAACCTTTCTTAAGGATGACTTTAAGTACTAAATAAAGAACAAGATCCACCAGAAAATCTATTCTTCATTTCAGAAAATGACAATGTACCAAGGTACTTTATTTTAGAAACTACCATGATGGTGATGGTAACCATGGTAGAATCTGTAAAAGTCCAATGCTAGCAATATCAAAGAACATGAATACATCCAAATGTATTCTTTTATTTTTTTCTACCTCCTATAAAGTATCTGTAGAAAATTTTGCAAATAACATATATGAGAATTCTAAATCTCCTCTTCATGAAATCAAATCTTTTAATTTCCTCCATTTTCTCAGCAACCTCACACCAAAACAACTTTTTTCATTCAAAGATGAACATCAATAATCTGAATTTCATTTTCATTCCATTTCCACCATATATCAAAACATAACACACAATATGTACACATTTATATTGTATAAAACACATATACATACAGATGCACACATCGATCTTAAGCATATGATTTGGAAATGAAGAGAGAGATAGATAGAGAGAGAGAGTCTAAATCAGAGGCTTTACCAGCCTGAGCTGGAGGGAGAGGCTTGGAGGGCAGCTTAGCCGGCTGAGTAGCGGCGGCGGACTGAGCCGGAGCTGGGGCTTTCTTCGGAGGGGAGGAGCTTCTGGAGGAGCTGATTGGGGTCGTCGTTGTCATCGTTGCCGAGAAGATCAAAAGGGTTTGTGGTCACCATTGTTATATAGTTCGATATATGTTTTTACAGATACACAGCGATGTAAAAGCTCGAAGCTTTTGGAGTTTCAGAAGCAACCCGGAAACCCTAGTTATTGGTTACTCCATAATTAGATCTTACAACAACAATAAACTTAGAGAGAGAGAAAGAGAGACAGAAATTGGGGGGTCTGTAAACCCTAGCCGAGCGGCAGAGATAAGTGTAAGTTGCGTAGTACAAGTCTTAAAAACCGTAGACAGATTCAATTCTTCGAACAGGTCTGCTTGCATACAGGACAATTTCTCTTCTTCCCATTTGAACAGTACTCGAACCATTGTTGAACGCTAGGGTTTTTACAAAGGTAAATAACAGAATTTTCAATCGATTAATGTGAATGAGTGTGTGTATATATATATATGAAATATGAATGAGTGATGACTGACCAGAGCTCGTGGAAGACGTGACCGCAAATGGAGATGGATTGAAGGTCTTCGACGATGGGTTTGAGATCTTCGTAGCAGATTGAGCATATGGTCTTCGCAAATGTGTTGCCGCATACCATCTCTCCGCCTCTCTCTCTCTCTCTCCGCTCTCCGTCGTCTGCCGCCGCTCGATCGATCGATAGAGAGGGAGGGGTAAGAAGAGATTAGGGTTTTTTGGTTTTGGGCGCGGCGGGAACAGAGCGGGAATGGAAAAAAAAGGGGGGGGAATGGAAAAAGAGGGGGAGGGGGAAGAAAAAATCAAAATTTTTTTTTTAAATTTAAACAATAAAATAACGCTATTTAATTTATTTATTTTTTGCGACAGGGGTTGTCGTCGCAAAAAAACTTTATTTTTTGTTAAAAAAAATTATTTTATTTTAGTTACTAAGCTTGAAAATTTATTTGTTTCATTTTTTTTAATGAAAAAAAATTTATTATTATTTTTTATTTGGTAGAAGTAGGGGTAATATTTTAATGAAAAATATTGTAATGGTAGTCGTAGTGGTGAAGTGGCGACCGTGGTAGTAGTGGTGGTAGTGAAATGGCGTTTGCAGTAGTAGTGAAGGTGGTAGAGGAGATGGGTGGTGAAAGAGAGAGATAAGTGGGAGACAGATAGAGGAGAGAGAGAGAGAGAGAGAGAGAGAGAGAGAGAGACAAAGTGGTGCTAAAAGTGTATTTTTTGTAGTGGATCGATAAATCGAGAGGGAGCTCAGTAAATAGAGAAGACGGAAGGGAAATAGTGAGCAACGCGAACACAGTGGGGAGAGAGAGAGAGAGAGAGAGAGAGAGAGAGAGAGAGAGAGAATAGACAACAGGAGAGAAGAGTGATGAGTGAGAGAGAGAGAAAGAAAAGAAAGAAAGGAAGATGAAAATAGGTGAAAAGAATATAGAGAGAGAGAGAGAGAAAGAGCGAAAAGAGATAAACGAGAGAGAGAGACAGAAAGAGATGAGCAAGAGAGCGAGAGAGAAAAGAGACAGAGAGAGAAGATAGATGAAAGAGATAGAGAAAAGAGAGATGGACGAGAGACACAGAGAAAAATAGAGAGATAGACAGACAAAGAAAAGTGATGAGTGAGAGAGAGAAAGAGAAGAGAGACAGAGACACAGAGAGAAGAGAGACGGACAGACAGAGAAGAGTGATAAGTGAGAGAGAGAGAGAAGAGAGACAGAGACACATAAAGAAAGGGAGAGACAGACAGAGGAGATGGAGTGGCAGTGGTGAAGGAGAGGTAATGGTAGTAGTAGTGGTAGTAGTGGTAGTGGTGGTAGTGGAGTGGTGGCGATGATGGTAGTAATGGTAATCGTAGAGGTGGAGTGGCAACAGTGGTAGTAGTGGTGGTAGTGGAATGGCATTTGCAATAGTGGTAAATGTGGTAGAGGAGATGGGTGGTGAGAGGAGAGATAAGTGAGAGATAGATAGAGAAGAGAGATAGAGACAAGACAAAGTGATGAGCGAAAAGAGACAAAGTGGTCGCTAAAAGTGCATTTTCTTGTAGTGGATCGATAAGAAAAATGCCCTAGACCCCCAGTGGAAGTGACCCCCACCACCCCACTGTTTTTTGATTGGTTCAAAAAATTTTTTTATTTATTTATTTTTTTCACTCTTGCTCTCACAGCCCCCGTGAGGTAGGGTGCTGGGGGTCACCCACTGGGGGTCCCCAACATGGTTGGATCGATAAATCGAGAGGGAGCTCAATAAATAGAGAAGAGATGAGGGAGAGAGTGAGCAAGGCGAACACAGTGAGGGAGAGAGAGAGAGACAGAACAACAGACAGGTAGACAGAGAAAGAGAAGAGTGATGGTGAAGACAGAGACGAGACAGAGAGAGAAAGAGATAAAGATAGACAAAGAGAGAAAAGATAGAGAGAGTGAGACAGAAAAAGAGAGAAAAAAAGAGATGAGCAAGAGATAAACAAAAAGAGAGAGAAAGAGAAAGCGAAAAAGAGAGAGAGAGAGAGAAGAGAGATAAACGAGAGAGACATAGAGATAGAGAGAGAGAGAAAAAAAAGAGAGAAACAAAAGATGTTCGAGAGATAGACAAAGAGAGAGAGAGAGAAAAAAAATAGCGAAAAGAGATAAACGAGAGAGAGACAGAGAGAGAAGAGAGATGAGCGAGAGACACAGAGAGAAAGAGAGACAGATAGACAGAGAAGAGTGATGAGTGAGAGAGAGAAAGAGAAGAGAGATAGAGACAGAGACATAAAGAAAGAGAGACAGACAAACAGACAGACAGATAGAGAAGAGTGATGCGTGAGAAAGAGAGAGACAGAGACACAGAGAGAGAGAGAGAGAGAGAGAGAGAGAGACAGAGAGACAGACAGACAGAGAAGAGTGATGAGTGAGAGAGAGAAAGAGAAGAGAAACAGAGATAGAGACAGAGAGACATGAAGATGAAAAATGGATGAAAAGAGAAATGTTATATCAAAAGAGTAAGACGACGCCGTTTTTTTCAATTTTTTTTTTTATGATAGAAAAATACCATTGCATTTATTTAAACATTTTGTAACTATATATGAAGTCTCAAAAAGTCACATTTTTTTGCGACGACAAGTTGTGCCGTCTAAAAAAGGCACATTTTTCGCGACGACAAGTTGTACCGTCTCAAAAAGTCACTTTTTTTTTTTTTGCGAGACGGCAAGTCGTGCCGTCTCAAAAAGTCATATTTTTTACGACAACAAATTGTGCCGTCTCAAAAGGTCACATTTTTTGCGACGGCAAATGTGCCGTCGCAAAAAGTTCCGTCTCATAAGCCCACTTTTCTTGCAGTGTTACTTAAAAAGTGTGATTAAAAAGTAGTAGTGTATATATAATCACACTTTAATTAAAAAAGATGTGATTAAAAAATATATAATAATCACACTTTAATTAGAATGTGTGATTAAAAAATATATATATAATCACACTTACTTAAAAAGTGTGATTAAAAGTAGTAGTGTATATACAATTACACTTTAATTAAAGGTGTGATTAAAAACTATATAAATAATCACACTTGTTTGAAAAGTGTGATTAAAAAGTAGTAGTGTATATATAATCACACTTTAATTAAAAGGTGTGATTAAAAAATATATAAATAATCACACTTTAATTAGAATGTGTGATTAAAAAATATATATATATATATATAACACTTACTTAAAAAGTGTGATTAAAAAGTAGTAGTGTATATACAATCACACTTTAATTAAAAAGGTGTGATTAAAAATATATAAATAATCACACTTTAATTAGAATGTGTGATTAAAAATATATATATATCACACTTGTTTAAAAAGTGTGATTAAAAAGTCGTAGTATATATAAATCACAGTTTAATTAAAAGGTGTGATTAAAAAATATACAAACAATCACACTTTAATTAGAATGTGTGATTAAAAAAATATATATAATCATACTTGTTTAAAAAGTGTGATTAAAAAGTAGTAGTGTATATATAATCACACTTTTAATTAGAAGGTGTGATTAAAAAATATATATATAATCACACTTAATTGAAAAATGACATAAAAAATAAATATTATCACACTCAATCAAATTAAGCATGATTAAAATATCAATATAATTTTTTTTATCACACTTCCAATAAAAGTGAGATCTTTTTTTTTTGTCAAAGTGTGATCTTTAACTATTTTTGTAGTAGTAGCCAAACCCGCGCCCTCTCCGAAAGGGGGGCGCGCGGAGGAAGTTCGGGTAGTCTACACCTCTCCTCCACCAAAAGGAGATACTCACAAACAAGAACTTCTTGCAAGAATTGCAATGCTTCAAACTCAAAAAGTCCGTCTTACCGACTACTTAGACGAGAGATCCCAATATTTAACCTAGTTTGCCGAAGAAGCCAATGTCGAGTTCGATCAGATAGGCGAAGATGCCCTCAAAAGTCTTAATGAAGCTAGTGCAAGAGTCTGTTCAAATTCTCTCCTCTGTCCATCAATGCTTAGAGAAACAAAAACATGGTTGCTTGGTAGTGAAATTTCTACTTTCATACATAACCCATTTATGTTTGTTTGGTTGCCAAGAAAATTTGTTTGGTTGCCAAACTATTGCAGTTTTAGATGTTTTGTGCTCAATAAGACAGAGCTTCCATAGCCTTTGCTTCTTGTTTTGGTTGATCTGGTTCTAGAAATCATTTGCAATATATTTATTTTATTTTATTTTTTTGCTTAATCAAACATGAGAACATTTCAATATGTTGTTGTTGAATATATATGATGTTGTTTTTTTTTTTTGGCCGGGGAATTTTCGGGGTTGGGGAAACCTGATCCCCGTTAGGGGGGCGGGGGCGGGGCCAGAGGCGGTAATAGGCTCTCTGTCGGGGATCGGGGCCAGGGACGGGGAAATTTGTACCATCAGGGATGGGGAGTGTGATCCCCAGCCCTGGCGCGGCCCGTTGCCATTCCTAACGGAGACCGACAGTTGATCATTTTCGAATCTTTAGGTGTATTGCATATGCCCACATCCCCGATGAGAAGAGGAGAAAACTAGATGACAAAGTAGAAAATGCATTTTTCTTGGTGTTAGTGATTAGTCCAAAGCTTACAAATTGCACAATCCTATCACCAAGAAAATTGTAATCACTCGTGATGTTGTTTTTGATGAAGAAAATAGTTGGTCATGGGGTGATAATGGCACTGGACATCAAATTTCAGCAAATTTAGATAATAAAGATGAAGAGAGAAGGCAACAACTTATGGCAAATGAGCAACACTCACCAGAGTCTGAGCTGACAATATCTCAAAATCCACTAGTAGTTGAGATTGATGAATCATCAAGTGTACAACCAGATATAGTAACCAGTACACTTCCTCAACGCACTAGGACAAGACTCGCATGGATGGCAGATTATGCAGTAAGTGCACTTGACCAATCTGATGATCCACTCACACATTTTGCTCTATTTTCAGATTGTGATCCTATAGCCTTTAACAATGCTGTTAAAGAATTAAAATGGCAGACGACCATGGATGATGAAATTGCAGCCATTGAAAGGAACAATACTTGGGAATTGACAGATATTCCTAAAGGGCAAAAACAATTGGAGTCAAGTGGGTTCACAAAACAAAATTAAAGGAGAATGGTGAGGTTGATAAATATAAAGCGCGCTTAGTAGCTAAAGGCTATAAGCAAGAATTTGGCATCGATTACAAAGAAGTTTTTGCTCCTGTTGCAAGACATGATACAATCTGATTGGTGTTTGCATTGGCAGCACAAAACTCATGGCTTATCCTCCAGTTGGACATGAAATCAGCCTTTTTACATGGAAACTTGCAAGAAGGGGTATTTATTGATCAACCTCCTGGTTATGTGAAGCTTGGAAATGAGCATAAGGTACACAAATTAAAAAAAAAAAGGGCTCTATATGGACTAAATTAAGCTCCCAGAGCTTGGTATAGTCGTATAAAACCTTATTTTTTAAAGGAAGGTTTTCAAATATGTCTATATGAGCATATACTTTTTACAAAAATTGGAGATGGAGAAAGACTTGTTATTGTATGCTTATATGTAGATGATTTGATCTACATTGGAAATGATAAGGTTAGGCTGGAACAACTTAAACAGTCTATGATAATGGAATTTGATATGTCTGATCTTGGAATGATGCATTACTTTCTGGGCATAGAAGTGGTCCAATCTCCTATTGGCATTTTTATGTCACAAAAGAAATATGTGCGAGATATTTTAGACAGATTTCAAATGAAGAATTGTAATTTTGTTAGCACTCCAACTGAAATAGGATTGAAGCTTATCAAAGATCCTGAAGGAAGAAAGGTTAGCATCACGTTTTACAAGCAAATTGTGTGAAGTTTATTGTATTTAACTGCAACTAGGCCAGATATAATACATGTTATAAGTCTCATTAGCAGGTACATGGAATGTCCAAGAGAGATACATCTTCTAGCTGCCAAAAGGATTTTTAGGTACTTGCAAGGTACTGTTGATTTTGGGCTGTTCTACAAGAAGGGAGAAAAATCACATCTATATGGCTACACAGACAGTGATTATGCAGGAGATCCTAATGATAGAAGAAGCACATCTGGGTATGTCTTTATGATGGGTTTAGGGGCCATTTCTTGGTCATCAAAAAAGCAGCCAATTGTTACCTTATCAACTACTGAAGCCGAGTTTGTAGCTGCAACATCATGTGCATGTCAAAGTGTCTGGTTGAGGAAAATTCTTAAAGAGTTTCATTTCAAACAACAAGGACCAACTCCAATTTATTGTGATAGCAGTTCAGCAATTAAACTTTGCAAAAATCCTATTCTACATGGAAGAAACAAGCATATAGATGTCAAGTATTACTTCTTGAGGGTCCTTATAAAGGATGGAATGATTGATCTCATTTATTGCAGAAGTGAAGACCAAGTAGCTAACATACTAACTAAACCCTTGAAATTAGTTATGTTTTTGAAGCTGAGGAAGTTACTTGGTGTCTGTACGTTAGAAGATTCAATTTGAGGAACAGCTGCAACGAATCATCATTAAACTGAAAACTTTCAGTTTAAAGGAGGGTGTTGAGAATTGTCATCTTTTTAGTAAGTCTTTGTTTGTTATAGTTTAGGAGTCAATTGTGGTGTTTTACCTATTTAATAAGAGTATCCCAGTTATGTAGGAGTCTTACTAGTGGCTATTAGTCACGAGTAATCTGTTCCATTTTATTCTGATGAGTTTGTTACCATTTGTTCTATTTAAGCTATAATCAGTCAAGTTGAATAAGATAACTCCAGTTCAGAATATTTTCTTATCTCTGTTGCTTCCAGTTAATGTAGTTTTTAACAATCCTACTACGGTTGCAATCGGTGTCTGTTTTCCTCCACAAATCAAGTGCAGAACTCCTAAGCAAAATGACGCATCCTTTTCATCCTCAACACCCCTTACTCTCCTTTTAAGCCCGCCTTATGGTAATTTCATTTGTGATGTCTGTGGAGAAATCTGCAACAGATTCATTTACCATTGTTGTCTATGCAATTTTGATGTTGACATGAGGTGTGCTTCGATGGTGTATAGTATTCAACAGAGGATTGAGCACTAATGTCATACACAACAGCAGTTGATCTCCCTTCAAAGGTCAACCGTGTTCTTATGTGATGCTTGTGGTACAAAACATCAAGGCACCTCTTACCTTTGTACCACCTGTGGGTTTTGGTTCAACTAGAAATGTGCTGATTCATTGCCTATCACCATTAAACTCCGTCATCACCACCACCATCTCACGCCCATGTATTCTGCTCCATTTCAAGATAATCTTCCTTTCACCATCTGTCACATCTGTGACAAGGAAGTGAATAAAAGAAATTGGGTTTGTTATTGTTCCAACTCTGAATGCAGATATATGGTCCATGTAAATTGTGTGACATCAAAGACAAAACATTACATGTTGATCCTTTTTCCTTACAACTCATTTTCTTTCATTTTATGCTTAAATGGTTTACTCTTTTTCAATTTTTTAAATTAATCATCTTCCATCTTTGATTATGTGGTTTCAGAGAATGCGGACATAAAGATTTTGATATTAATCTAATCAAGCTTAATTCTGTTGATTCGAGGATAACATCATCAAAAACGAAGCTATCCAAGTTGACCTTCTTTTCCTCTTGGTACTCTATTTTTTTATTGTCTCATCAGTTCTTTGCTTCTTATTTGATTACATTTTATTAATCTTCATTTATAGTTTCAGGAATTACAAAACAGATACTAAAGTTGAAGTCCTTAACCATATTGTGATCACTTTGCCAGTGTCAAATGAATCTGTTGATCTGATGATTCTATTTATCAAGGGCATGAGACTAAAAGGGAAGTACAAGGGAGTGACACAGATCCAACATGTTAGTCATTGCCAGTTTCATTTGGATCATCCACTGCTCTTGACCCCAAATTTCCATCTAGCTAAATGTCGATGTTGCAGACTAGATTCTAATACGTTTATTTTCGGCTGTTCTGCCTGCAATTTCTTCGTCGATGTAAGTGTGCAACCCTACCACATATTATCAAACACAAAGCTCACAAGCACACCCTCACTCTAAGGCAAATATGGTCCAATAGTTGTGTTGCCTATAATAATTATTATTTTCCTTTTCATTGTGCATGTTGGACCATTTTAATATCTTTTATTTATTTATTTATTTATTTTGACTTTTTTGATTTTGTTCATGAATCTTATTTTGTTTGGTGAATGGAGATTCATTGTTTTTGGTGACTTTTTGTCTTGTTCATGAATGGAGATTAATTGGAAGTTCATGGACTTGGTGGTGAGTTAATATTTGGAGACTCTCCCTTTTCTCTAGTTTAATGGTCAGTTTTTTTTTGGATGTAATCTGTAAGGTCCTAGTAGCCTATAAATAGTTCATCTCATCTACTCTTTTTACACCAACTATTTTTTATACTTAAGAGATTACTAGCCAAAGAAGGGTGTTTTTTCTTGGTGGAGCTTTGGGTTCACCATTTTGTGCAAAGTTGACCTGAACCATACGACAAGTGGTCAGACTGTTGTATCCTGGGGGGGACAAGTCAAAGTTTCGTGACTGCTACATCGATATTTGGGTTCTTCCTACCACAGTGAGCTTGATCTCCTTAAAGAAAACGAGATATTCGTGCCTCAACTTGATCTATTTGTATCTCATTTTCTTTGTATTATTTATCAGTAAAATATAAATTTTCTGGTATTTTCACCAACAGTGCATTTGTATGCACCTTTGCAATCTGAGTTTTTGTGATAGCTGTGCTCTTTTTCCGGGCACAGTTAGTCATGGATACGATAAACACCTATTCACCCTAACCTATTCCTCTCCCCCTCATCTTTGTCCTCTCAAAGACCAAGTCAAGGATGAGTGCTATTGTGAGATTTGTGAGAAAGAAATAAATCCGAAATTATGGTTCTATCATTGTGCCATGTCTGAGCAATCTCTTCATACAAGATGTATCCGTCCTATTGACAGCTATTTAAATGTCAATTGTGGGCCAACCATTAAAATTGTTAACTATCACCCACACCTTCTCACTTGTGTCGAAAAACCCAAGGAGGTTAGTTTTGCTGAATTCCCGTGCCACCGATGTCGCACAGGTTTGTGAAAGTGAAACGATTGGCATATGCACTATCAATGTGCACCTTATAATTTTTGGATGCACTCTCACTGTGTAACAGAAATCTTAGAAAATGAGATTTCATGAAGACCGACTGGTTTTTGGAGTTGATTTTTCATATGCTGAGGTAGATGAGTCTGAGTGAGGTATCACCATTGGTAAATGATCTTGTGAAGCTGATGGCATGATGAACAACAGAGAGATAAGATTTTTAAGTAAACTAAGAAGAAGACGACAAATGAAGACAATTTTCAATCCAAATTGTGATACTTTTATTGTTCATTGATTGGGCCGAATTTTTATTATTTATTATTATTTTTATTTTTTATTTTTGTAGATTATCCAATTACCAGATGAAATAATGTTTGGAAGTGTGCATTGAAAGAATCAGCAAGGCAAAGCAACAGAAGCAGCAAGCCAAAGAGCAGCACAAACCGAATACAAAGTGTAATCCGCAACCGATGAGTCAACCGGCCCTTTTTTTTTTTTTTTCCCAATGTGCAGTTCCTTATCTATTGCACTTTTGCACATCACACTTCACACCATTTGAGCCCCTCACACTGAATTTATTAACCTCTCTAATTTACCATTGATATTTAACACATTTCCAATAAAATTGAACAGATATTCATATCATGCCTAGAACAAAAAGAGCAAGACCAGAACATGGTGAAAGCTCAAACCCTCCACCACGCCAACAACAGCAACAACAACCTCAAATTTCAGCTTATCCTACTAATGATTTTCTCAGTTACAGTCATGAACAAACCTTTCAAAGCTTCTCCAGCTGACCTATTGTAATCGAGAGAAGGGTTAATCTTCCACCTCAATATGATCGACTGTTAGTTAGCAAACTTGAGGCAATGGGGTGGGTAAATTTAATTCATTTACCACAAAAGGTATATCCACGTCTTGTATTTTTATTTTATGTTCACTTGAGAGGTACTAATGAAGAAGATGAAAACTTTACTCTTCTATCTTATGTGAAAGGTAATGGTATTCAGTTTGATATCCCCACTTTATCACGGATTATTAGAGTTAATGAAGGGGATATGCATATCCATTTTCATAGTGAGTCTGACCTACTTGACATTGTTGGTAATATCAATGAAGTATATACTACTATTTGTGAGAACAGATTTACCGGGACTAATTTACAAGCAAAACATCTGAAACTCCATCGGTGGATAGTAGAAAATGTCACCCCAAAAAGAGGACATTTTGATGTTGTCCCATATTTTAATGCTTATTTGCTATACTGTTTTGAAGTTGGCCAGAAATTGGATTTGTGCTACATAATAATGAAAGAAATGATGGTAGCAAATCTTTGTCAATTCATTGGCCGATCACTACCTTTTGGGGCTCTGCTCACTAAAATTTTCAAACATTTTAAAATCCGCCTTGTAAGTGAAGTAGAGACTAAAATCTCTTCAGCCATTTCGGAATATACACTAACTTGTGTTGGTGGAGCTGACAATTTAATGGAAAGTCTTAATGTAGATGTCCCACTAGATGATACTCCGGAAGACCCTCATGACAATGCGATGCCATCAACTGAACAACCTCAATATTGGACTGATTTTTTGGCCATGGAAGAAGAATGACATAATTAGCACGTTCAATGGAAACAACAAGCGGCCAATCAGGTCAGTGCATTGGGTACTCAGTTCAATGCATTTGCCACTACTTCGAACTCATTAATTCAACAATTTGGTGAGTTCCACTTAGACACTAAAAGACGTCAGCAAGTGGCAAACAATCGCATGGATCAAATTGAGCATCGCATAAATGACATCTACTAGCACTGCTTCCCTCTATCACCACCGAACAATGACTTTTGATGTGTTTGGATGAGAAGAAAAATTATGTGGTTTTTGTTTGTTCTTAGAATGTACTATTACATGAAGTATTTTCATTGTTTTGTTTTTTTGCAACAACTTTTTATATTTTGTTGGGACATTTTGCTTTATGAATGTAATGGATCTCCCTTTTAGAACATATTGGACAATTTTATTTGTTGGTGGTAATGTAAACATGAGTATTTTAAAAATATTTGTGAGCATCTTTTAAAAAAAAAAAAAGTATACAAACAAAATTGATAGATATTTGAACTGTGAATCACACTTTTAAAGAGTACGTTTTTGACAATCTCTGTACAAAAAATTTAATTTGTGACCATGTTTCGTGCATTGTTATCACTTTTATTTCAAAGTTGATTTGGAGTAAGTGTGTTTGTATCACTGGTTTAGTTTTTAAATAATAAAATCAATACAAATAATTCCAATACAACTAATACAACCCACCATCAACATGAACTGTTATTGTTTTTAAATAATAAAATCAATACAACCCACCATGAACATATATATAATTCCAATACATAAATAGATTAAAATAGATTAAAATGCAAGAAATTGTTGATCGAAATAAGTAATGCAATACAGAAACAATCAAGGAAATCAATTTGTTGATCGAAATAAGATTTGTCATTGAAGCTCTTCATAGTACGCCTTTTGCATAGGATTTAAATTTGTCATGTCCATTGATATTATTCTATGATCTTCATTTCATTGTTCTCTTTCATTCAACATAGATAAGATTTTAAATTGTTCTTCCCTATCCTCGAAACACGAGAAGTTTTCGAAATTAAAATTGAATATCAGTGTTGTGCTCTGAAGTTGTGATTCCTCAAACATTTCAAAATCTTCCATCGTTTGAAGAAAATTCAGTAGAATACAACATCTAACTTAGACAGTGAAATATATTGTAATGATATATACTGACGTTGAGAAATAGATAATATACACTGAAGCTCGCAAAGAAAATAGAAATTGTAATAATATTGTCAAACTTAAGCTCACAAAGAAATTCTAATGATATAGTGAAGTTCAAAGATTGGTATATTTTATAGATCACAGCAACGGTAAATTTGTCAAAAACTCTGTAACACCAACGGTAACTTATTGGAGTTGCAGGTGCAGAACAGCTATATTTGATACAAATTTAAATCTATATACCATGTAATTTTTCCATGTTTCATTTTGATAGAAATTTAAATCTATATCAACCTTGAATTTATTGTTAGTGCCACAAAAACAACCTAATTGTGAAGCAGTTCGCAGGCCAACCAAACATTAAAGCACTGCACAGCAGCTTTGCATTTTTTGTATGCAAGGAACGACTAGTGGGACAACCGGCCGGTTGTCCGATGGGACCCACATCCAACGTAAACACACTGTATTTTGGTGAAATCTGATGTAGCTCCTCATTTTGGTGAAAGTTTTGGCTCGTTCTGAATTTGATATCATTTTGGTGAAACCGTTGGAGAGATAAAAGTGGTCATTTTTTTTTATCAAATTTAAATTTGGTGATCAATCTGATTCACCGTTGGAGATGGTCTTAGTTATTAGAATAGCACTTATGGAAGAAAATCTCCCCACCATTGGCAAAGCACCTAAGTGCTTGCATTCCCTTAATTCAACCTTCCTAAGGGGAATTGAATCCATGACCTCCTTGGGACTAAGCCCTAAGAAAGGCATGGTGGCCAACTAAGCTAGGCCTAGTTGGTTCTACAAGCTGTGATTTGATTATGATTTGGATAGTAATTTAAAAAATAAAGAAAAATATGAATGAAATATAAATCTAAATTTTCACTTTTTAAAATTTGAATTTAAATTCATGATTCTCAAACACAATCTTGATGGAGTATTTTTTTTAGAAGAGAATCTTAATTAGGGGTGTAAGAAAAATCAAAAAAATCAATTAACTTATTGAATTGAATCAAATTAGTTATATTTGATTTGTTTTTTAACAAAAATTGTGCATTTTTAAATTTGATTTTTTCTGTTCTTGGTTCAGTATTGGTTTAAGAATTTTGTGCAACGAACTAAATCAAAATCGATCGCTTTAACATATATTGTATTTATAATATATATACATATATAATATAATATATAATAATATAATGATATTAATAAGTGTAATAAATTAGGGATATTAATAAATCCAATCTCACTCACAAACAAGTACTCCAATTAATCTCAATTTTTTTTTTATTGATCTGCTAAGTCCTCTTAGTGAAGAGTTTCTTTCTATGTGATCCTATTTTTTATTTTGGTAGTGTTTTGGTGGACAACTATACTCGTTTATTAATGTGACAGGTATGATGTGATACTCCAATTTAGCACGTATTAATGTGACACTCCAAAAAAATTAAAAACTACTTAATGTACTTCTCCTAAATGTGACAACGTGGCATGTATGATATGATACTCCAAAACTTTTACTCCAAAAAAAAAAACTCCTTAGTATACTTTTTCTAAATGTGACAACGGGACGGGTATGATGTGACACTTCAAAAAAATAGAAGCTCCTTAGTGTATTTTTCTCAAACGTGACAACGTGGCAGGTATGATATGACATTCTAAAAAAAAATTAAAAACTCCTTAGTGTATTTTTTCAAATGTGACATATGTGACACTCCAACCTGACGAGTATGGTGTGACACCCTAAAAAAATTAAAAACTCTTTAGTGTATTTTTTTTTCTTTCTAAATGTGACACTCTAATGTGTCGGGTATGATGTGACACTAAAAAATTCTTTATTATATTTTTTCTAAATGTGACACTCCAATATAGCGGACAAATAAGTCATCACACATTCAAAAGAACTAAATGGATCACAAAAAAAAATATGGGACTATATAGATTACAAATCCAAAATATAGGACTTTTTGGTCAATCTCCAAATAAATTATGAACCTTAATTAATTAACTTTATCATCGTTATAACCTACATTTTTAAATTCTTATTATATATAATCTTAATTTTAACTCATTATTTTTGAAATTTTAGTATTTTTATTATTTTTTTGTTTTTATTTTTGTTAATCTAAGAATTGAAAAGTATTTATTAAATGAATGGATTGGATATATTTGAAATGGTAGACAAATAACTAATTTAATATTTTTATATAGATTAGTGATTATATTTAAAAGTGGTGGCTCAAGTTTGAAAGATTATAAATCGATTAAACGGTATCAAACCGAACTGTTTCAATCGGTTCGATGTGATTTGATGAGAGAAGTGATCTGCATTGGTATTCAAAATAACAAAATTGACATTATCGATTTAGTGCAATTTTTTATCTAAATACTACCGTACTTAACCGATTACATCAATCTTAATGGCGTATCAAGTTGGCTTTCGACTGTTTTGGGAAAATGATAAAAAGTTAGCTTTTGACTTTTAATCAAGCTTTTTGGTTTTTTTTATAAAGTGATTTGGGAAGTTAGTAAAAAGCTGCTTTTGACTTTTTTTGGATTAATATTTGTTTATGATGTCACATCACAATAAAATGATCAAAATATCCCATCCAAATTAGAAAAATTACTTTTTGACCAATGTGACTCATTTACAACATGGAGGGAAGTCATGTAATTTCATTCCTTGCATTTTTGCAAACTTGCCAAATGATGTTTAGCATTTATAGCTGCCTGTAACTACGTTTTTTGAAGCTCCAAACACAGCTTTTAATTGGTGCCCAAAAGACCACTTTGTAAATATAAATCAATTAAGTACGTTGTATCAATATGACATCACTAATGATGTCACTCTACTAAGAGAATGCAATGAAAATGTAATTAATTACTCTCATCGAAGTCTAAAAAACATTGATGATATTGGGCGTTGCCTATCTTTGGAATCACAGCAAAACTTTGAATTTGATGAGTGAGTGTTGTTGTGCAGTGCCCACCACTATCATGATTTTGATGTGTTGGTAGTGGAATCCGAAATCCACTATCCTAGCCTAACCCAGCCCAGTGCTCTCTACTCTACTCTATTCTGTGCAAAGTTGTTTTTGTTGGGATCGGGAATCCCGTCCAAGACCTTGCAAAAAATATACCAATCAGTAAAACACACCCACACTCAAGGAGACACCATATTTAACGTGGTTCGGCCTCAATGCCTACGTCCACGGGAGAGGAACCGATTATCACTATAACAATGGAGAGATTACAGAAAGATTACAATAGAGGAGGAGCTCACACTCTCCTCACTCATCCACTCACCCGTCTCCTTCGCTCACACCGAGAGAGACGGTCTCTCTGCCTCACATCTCTCACTCTTTCTTTGTTTGCCCTCACTCATAGTTTTGCTCACTCTCAACCTCTCATCCTCACCTCAATTTATACACAATTGAGGAAGAGGAGTTTAATCACAATTGAAGAAGAGGTCAAGACTTGGTTAGTGGGGAGGTGCCACCCTCACTCTCTCTAAAGTGCTCTCCAAGCACCCCACTCTCTCTAAAGTGGGTTAGCCACTCACATGGGATGATGACTATATCCAACAAATCACCCCCTCAACCCATGTGAGGTGATCCACAATAGCACCCATTGCTGCTAATCTTGTCATGCCTAAATTTCAGCATAGTTTGTATCTCCTCACTGAGACGTTTGCATCCCCTGAAGCTAAAGATAACACACCAAAGATACAAGAGAAGGAGGGAATCCTACATCCTCAACTCAACTCACACTACTCTCTGATTTGAAGAGAGCCTCTGCTCCTATCTCCCACAGATCTCTTCCATGCTTCATGTCTCGGATGTCTTCACTTGCTATGCTTGAACTTGCGTAACCAAGATATCCGACACCCCCTGATTGGATGTCCTGCACCCCCTGCTGGGATACCCTTGACTGTCATGTATTACCTTGCAACACCAGTCATTTGAGCAATAGAAAACTCGTTGTTTATCCCATCAATGTCCTTTGTCTTCTTTGCTCGAAGCTTTTCCTCTGAACTATCAGCCTTTGCCCTCTGCACTTCTGAACAACCTCTTAGCGTTTCCATATACGCTCATAGTCTGTGCTTTTGCAATCCCTGATTTGCTATCCAGCAGATTGATGGTTGACAGTAGCTCCATCTGTCAAAGCATCGTCAACTATGCAATTTCTTGCATAGTGCTTGCACCCATGGCTTCTGGTCTCCCTGCGTCGAGCTCGCTTGAGAGATCCGTATCAACTCTATCCTCTGCTGCCATGGAACTAAAGAAACCACCATAGAGAAAAAAAAGACTTGCCATTCCTTGGTGCGCACTCTTGCGTTTTACCCGTCTCAATTTCTCTGTCTAGAAGTTCCTGTGAACTGTCAGCAACCCGTTGCTACACACTCTTCTCGCGCCTCTGTACGACACTCTAGCGTATCCTTGCACTGTTGCACGTCTGCATTTGTGTTTTGCGCTTAGTGTGCTCCTCTGCAACTATTGTTCTATACGTCCACATACCATCAGTACCTACTCATATACAGTAGCTCCAATAGCCACAGCATTTCCTTGAGCCTGTACTTGTTGCCAAATCATCTATCCGTTGATAAATGGACTTTTTGATTGAACCAGATCTTCCGATCAACTCCGAAGATAATCATCTCTGCAATCCTCTAATCATCCCTAACCAATCCTGATCTCCCTTGATTTGCCATTTGATCAAGCCTGATTTCCTTTGGTCTTCAATGATCTATCTCGATTTGTATCTGATTGTCCAATCTGGTTAAAATCTGCCCATTCTAACCTCTTCAATGAATCCGTAGCGTTCCATAATATCCGGCAACCTTCCCTCGACTATTGAAGATGACAAACTCCCATGTTTTGACAATCTTTAAAAATCGTTCAGAATTTCACTATTTTGACCTTGTGGTTGCATCCAGAACAGTCCGTTTAGCTAGGACCAACCTTCGTTGCACTTCCGGGGACCTCACTGAAAAATTTCTCCAAAACTAGGGCAAAATTGCAAATTTCCCAAACACTGCGACCAAACTGTAATTTCACAAACCATAGGGGCCAAAATGAAATTTTCTAGAAATTCAGTGACCAAATTATAATTTTTGAAAACTTTAGGGACCAAATTACAATTTACCAAACTTCCAGGGGCCAATATGTAATTTCTTGAAACCTCTGGGCCAACCTGTAATTTCCAGAAGTGCCGATTTAAACATCTGACCGCAAAGATGGGTCCGAAATACTTCAAATAGTTGGAAACCACTATTGGATCGTTAGAAACGGACTCTGAATGGGTCAGATCAAGCAAAAATAGTTTGGATGCTTCAGATCTACGGCTGCACCTTAGCCGCATAGCATTGGATCACTCCACCTGCGGCTATACCTTCGCCGCGTCGCACTAGATCCCTCCTCATTGTGCCAACATAGCAGATGACGTGGCACGACCGTGCCCACGTATCGATAACGTGGATGACACATGTCGATGACTGGACGGCCACGCGGTGTTGACGTAGATGCCACGTGTCACTGACGTGTGCTAATGTGTCAGCCACGTTGGCAATGACATGGCGTGTAGCGTGGAGTGACAGTACTCACACGTGCGCGCCACTCGTCGTCTCCGTTCCGCCGCATGTGGGGGTGCGTGCATCAGACTGAACTAACACGCCGGCAAGCTGAACGGCGCATGGAGGCGCGTGCTGAGACTGGGACTCACGCGCGATCTTCAGTGGGCATGTGAGAGCGCGTCCGGGGTCCTCTGGGGCTCTGCTTTGCATTTCTGGTCTCCTCTCGTCGAGACCTTGCTCCTGGTATGCTCAAAACCTGATTTGGAGCAATTTTATTTCTGGACAGTTTCGAAAAAGACACTGTTTTTGTTCCGAAACCGACCGACAAGGCTCTGATACCACTTGTTGGGATCGGAGATCCCACCCAAGACCTTACAGAAAATATACTGTGATATCCCTGTTCTGTAATATGTTAATTGGTCCTTAATATGAGCATGATTATGTGTTTAATATGATTTTGTGAGCCATTATGTGAATATATGTGGTTTTGAATTTCTATCTGTTCACCGTAGGAATATCTGTTTGATTATCTGCTTTGAAAATTTGATTGGAGGCCTTATCGGCCACAGAACTCGAAATTGATTACGCTATTGTGATTGACATAATTTTTAGAGCCTACGATGAAATTTAATTGAAAATTGATTTAGATCAAATTAATTAGATTAAATTAATGAATTAAGGCCCAATTGTTTTATAATAAAATAATATGTTGAGTGGGGGCTTTATAAGGGGTTTATACACTCAATTTCTCTCATTAGCTTCATTTGGCTGATTATAACTCTAAGAAAATGAAAGGGGTCGGCTAGAGAGAGGAAGAAGGAGAGTTGGGTGTTTGGCTCAAGTTTGTGAAGAGTGGAAGATTAAACTCTAGATTTGACCATAATTTGGGAAGAGTAAAGCCCCTAGGTAAGTGGATTCATGAATATTAAGTTGTAATTTGTGAATTCAAATTGGGATAATGGTCAAGAACATGAATTTAATTGAGCATGATGAAATTGAATTGGTTTTGTTGAATTGAGGGCCAATATGTGCATGCATGTAAGAAATTGTTTTGAATTTGCATGTTTAAGCTTGAAATACATGATTCATGTAGAGTTTTGGTTAAAGCTTATGTTCTAATCACCATTTGTATCATCTAAGTTGAGAACGAGAGTAATACATCACATGCATGTACAATTTATGAGAATAGGAGCTTGGAATGCATAAATGTGTTATGATGGAAATAAGTTTGGTGTTAATTTGGGACATGCATGTGTTTGATTCATGAAATTGAGCTCCATATTGATGTAATTGGGTGTTTGTATCATGATAGCATAAATATATTTGAAATTTGAGCCATGGCATGCAAGAAATGTTGGTTGGAATGTTGAAATTGAGCTCAAGAACATTGCTGGAAAACCCAGAACTTTGACGTCCGCTCGAGCGGGGGAACTGCTACTCAGCGGGGAATACGAGCTCCCAGTATTTTCTTGAGGCATGGTGCCCGCTCGAGCGGGGAAGTTCACACTCGAGCGGGGGAGCTATGTAGGATGAACTTCCGCTCGAGCGTCCGAGTTCACGCTCGAGCGTAAAAATGATACAACCAGCACTTTTGTAGACCTATTGGGTCCGCTCGAGCGGGGAAGTCCACGCTCGAGCGGGGACCCTGTTTTCTAAAATTTTGTTTATGCATTCTGTGTTTCGTTTTCTGTTCTCTTTCACTTCCAAGTACTCTTAGGCATGCATTGAGAATTGTAATTGGGTTAAAGAGATAAGAATGAAGCCTAAAGAGGGAAATGTGAAGTTAGAACATATTGAATTGTTTGTGACCCTTTTATGTTCATGGAATATGTAGGGTCGAGCTCCAGGGCAAACCAACCAACCGATCACTGTGAGTAATATCGATATTGAAACTTGTCATTCGTCCAATTGCTTATTTCCTTATAAGCCTTATGAGTTGCCAGTTTGAATTATGGACAAATGTCTGATATGAATAAAATGAATGGGCCAGAGGCCGTTTTGACATGAATGAATGGGCCAGAGGCCGTTTTGACATGAATGAATGGGCCAGAGGCCGTTTTGACACAATGAAAGTTTGAATGGGCCCAAGGCCAGTTTGTTTGGAACTGTCGTCACTTGACCTAAATTGTGTATATATGTTAAATAGAAATATGAATTGGGCCCAAGGCCATTTGAAGCATGTTGTTCTACATATCGTTTGTATAACTTCTTTACTTGATATTATTCACTGGGCTATCGCTCATGCTCATTCATGTGTTTGTAGGTGAGCCAAGAGAAGTCCAAACCCAGCTCTAGTGAAGTCTATGTGGAACAACAAAGGTTTTGGAAGAGTCAGCCCTTGTGTCTCACGCACGAGACCCGTCTTCGCCCCTTCGTTACGTATTCATATTCCGTCATATTGGCGAAGACTTTACACATGTTGTATATAGTTTTGTTTGGCTGACTTAGACTTATATGATCCTGTATGTATAGAGTTTTGTATAGTACATATTTTGATGTGAGTTATTAATGTGCATATGTATGGTTTGTTATGATGTGCCATGTAAGCACAGCTCTATGGACAAAGTTTTTAATTGCTTCCATTTGGCCCCCATTAACTTTGTTAAAATACGTTCGGTTTGGTTTGAGGCCGTAGGTAATCTCATGATTACTGGCCGATTATGTCCTTAACCCTTGGGGGCGGGTTCGGGTCATGACATATACCAAGCAGTAAAAAACACCCACACTCAAGGAGACACCATATTTAACGTGGTTCGGCCTCAATGCCTACGTCCACGGGAGAGGAACCGGTTATCATTATAACAATTGAGAGATTACAGAAAGATTACAATAGAGGAGGAGCTCACACTCTCCTCACTCACCCGCTCACCCGCCTCCCTCGCTCACGCCGAGAGAGACGGTCTCTTTGCCTCACATCTCTCACTTTTTCTTTGTTTGCTCTCACTCACAGTTTTGCTCACTCTCAACCTCTCATCCTTACCTCAATTTATACACAATTGAGGGAGAGGAGTTTAATCACAATTGAAGAAGAGGTCAAGACTTGGTTAATGGGGAGGTGCCACCCCCACTCTCTCTAAAGTGCTCTCCAACCACCCCACTCTCTCTAAAGTGGGTTAGCCACTCACATGGGATGATAATTATATCCAACAGTTTTAGTATTTTAATTGGTCTCCCTCTCACTCCAGGACCAGCTCCTTTTAAACTTCAAAATTCAACCACAGAAAGTTATAGAATATACACGGGTGTAAAGAGGTATTGGTATCACACATTTTGAGTATTTCATGTTATAATTTATTGTGATCAGTTTAGAATCTAAATTTAGAGTCGTGCTTCAATTAATTAAAATTATTACAAACTTTGTTAAAATTCATGCAAATTTCATTTACAAACTTATCTGCATTGGATACATCATTTTGAAAACATGAAATCTAATAACATTTCACTTATTTGGAAGATATTTTTATTTGTTAATAACATTCTCATACTTACTCCAAACACTACCTGTAATATCACTCAATAGGTAACATGACCTCATTCGTAAAAACAAGCAAAGTCCAAGGTGGATTATACCATGCCTGTAAAATCTCCCCAAACCACACTATACCCATCTCTCTTCAACCCCTTCCTCAGCTCCTTCACCTTCCTTACCACCACCTCCTCTGTCTCCGCCCCACCAAACTTCACCACCCCATACTTCGTCTCCCCTTCCTCCCTAATCACCACCCTCTCATCCACCGGCCTCGGCGCCTCCTCTTCCTTCTTGTATTTCGATGGCAATATAAATTGCATAGTCACCAACTTCCTCTCTCCCTCTCCTCCACCACCCTTCATCGCCACCAGAGCAGTCATCGCAATCTTCTCCGGTTATAACGATTGGGTTATCACCGGTGCTGTCATTGTGATTTTCTCCGACTTGGAGTTCTGGGGATTCCTAAGAGCTCCAATATAGTTGGCAAGTATCATGAAACCATCGTCTTTCTTGCTTTTGAATTGGGTTGGATTGTATGTGACTTCGGCTATGACTGAGGGAGAGTATTTTGCGGATTTCATACTCGTCTGTTGATCGAATGAGTTCGAATTTTGGGGTTTCTACATCGATTTTTCCGAAAACAGAGCCCATTTTTTAGGAATTTTGGTGGGTTTACTGGAAGAGTGATTTGATGATGTATATGGATGTTTTGAGAAATGGGTTTTTGTGGTATGTGAAGTGTGTTGTGGTGGTGGGTTTCATAGAGATGGAAAGATGAAAACGAGATGGGTTTTGGATTAGAAGCGAATCTTCATTGAATTTGTAAGATTCAATGTATAAAGAGAGAAATACAGAGAGAATAAATTGTATGTATTATGATTGATGTTATATTTTAGTTTAACAATGTTAGAAGCTCCTTATATAGGAGAGGATTACAACCTAAAATAGGAAAGTGGCCGAAAGTAGCCGAACACTAACTTAAAGTAATGTATAATAAAGACAGGTACTAACCTACTAAGATCATTACAAGCACTAATATACACTAACAGCCCCCCTCAAACTCAAGGAGAATAAACATTAACCAACTTGAGTTTGAAGAGAGTAACAAAATAAAATAGGATAGGAGACACTATATGGTCGTGTCAGACCGTTGTAGAAGACATTGTATGGTTGTAGCAGACCGGTGTAGAAGACACTGTATGGCTCGTGTTGGACCGATGTAGAAGACACTGTATGGTCGTGTCGAACCGTTGTAGAAGCTAACCGGAATCAATGTCGGGACAGTTTACGGGGTCATGCCGGACCGTTGTAGAAGCTAACCGGAATCAATGTCGGGATGTTTACGGGGTCATGCCGGACCGTTGTAGAAGCTAACCGGATCATGTCAGGACAGTTTACGAGGTCATGCCGGACCGATTAAAACACTGTATGATTGTGTATATAGACTGCCCAAAAGATATACATGTATATATATATCGAGCCCTCAAAAGGCGCTCCCACTTCATCAAAAGTTGTGCCCGACAGAAATCGTTGAGCGGCGAGCCATCAAAAGTCACGCCGGACACGCGGCGATGCACGTGATCGACAAAGCGTTGTGTCGTCCTCTTCGTCATTGTCTATATAAACCGAGGCGAAGGCTATGCAAACCAAACTAGTTTGAAACCTCTGAACATCTTCATTCTGAAACACTCTGCAACCAACCCTTTCTAACATTACCAGTCTGAAATCGCTGCTTCTCGGAAACACTCAGCAACCCAGAACATGGCCTCTTCTCTCCGTGGTCCGCTCACTCGCTTTCCAGACCCCAACGAGTCCACAAGAGAGATAACCGGTGCAGTTGCCTTGACCTCAACCAACCAAGCGCCCCTGGTTTTGCTCCGTTGAACTTTCGATGCTGTCTGTGGAGCCAATAATGGCAGTGCAACCGGATATTGAGGCCAATCATTATACATTGAAGTCATGTGTAGAGACCATGACTGCAGTCACAAACTTGTTGCACCGGCTTCAGAGTAGGACAAAAGAGGTGCAGCAGTTAAACGCCTAACTGGCTCTGCTTCAGCGCATGTATAAGGATGCGCGAGCAGAGATATGTGTGCTGAAGGCGGAAAACAAGGAGCTAAAGCGGAAGGCCACCGTTATGTTCCGATTTGGAGGTCCGCCATATGCTGAGGTAGAGGAGCATCGGGGAGGCAACGTGTTTGGTGGTTTAGGAAGCACGGAGGCAGCGCCGGCAAGGGACGCTCAAGACCAAGGCAAGAAGAAGAGAACAGTGGAATAGGTGAAAAAGTAAAGCCGGTTTTTTTTTTTTTCTTTTTCGGTTGTGGTGTAAAATTATGATCGGGGTTGATCCCGGCATGAAGAAATGACAAGTTTGTGGAATGAAAAACGAGTTGGTTGGGAATGGATTTTTTTTTTTTTTGGAATAAAATCAGCCATCATTCAGTAATGCAGTTGCTAAAGAGAAATATTAAAAGAGAGTGGTGGAAAGAAAAGTTTAAAAGAAATGATGGGAAAGAAAAATAAATGTGGGTATTTGAAAGAGTGTAAAAGTAGTTTGGAGAAAACAAACAAAAATAATTGATTTTGAAATCAAACGTAATAGGAGGAGAGAGAGGGGACAAGCCCATGTGATAAAGTGGAGAGGGAGCTGGGTATGCATATGAGCATGTTTTGTGCTGGTGGAACTGGTTTTGATATCTGGAGGTAGTGGAGAATTATTTTATTGGAGAGGGGAAGGAAGTGGGAATAAAGAGAATAAAAAAAAGAAACTGGGCGTGCTGTGAGTGGGGGTGCAATAAGCAACACCATAGCAAAGCTTTTTCTCTCACGTGGGAGAAGAATACCCATGTAACCCACTATCCAAGGCATGGACAACATCATTATCTCACACTTAGACGTGGGGCAAACCCACTTCTCCATTACCAATTTTAAAATTCCTCCAATTCTCCACTTGATGACCAAAGAAAAACACAGCTGTAAGCAACACTAACGGCACTGGGTATAGAGAAAGATGTTTTCTCTTTTGTCTGTTTCTGGCCCCACCATCATCATAAAAGAAACCGAGAATAGTGCAAGCTGGAGCTGGTGCGAGCCGTGGCTGGAAGCAGCGACAAGGCCACAAGTGTGAGATGCACACACCCAAGGTCGGCGCGAAAGTCCCATGCCGGGGACGTGGAGCTCGGTGACGCGGCCGGAGTCGCAGATGACGCCAGGCCACGAGCATGGGGTGGGCTCGAAGAGGTTCCAGAGAAGGGATCGGCTGCCCACGGCGGCGCGGAGGGGAAGAAGCGCTGCTCTATCGGCGACGACGGTGGTGGTGCAGTGAACGCAGAGCAATATCTAATCTTCTGGATTCTCGGTGATTGGCATCATTGACGTTACAAATGGGGGATTCTCCGAGTTAAAGTGGGAGCTGCCCAGATGACCCAACATAATGCTTGAACCTGGTTTTATGCCTAATCCTCAATACATGTGCTTATGGAAGAGATGCATCCATGGGAGTTCATACAACTATTGTTGCACCTGCACAACAATCAATGGTTACGAAGGTCACACAGACCATGCAAATTCCTCTATCATATGCAAACGCTGTAATTGGGAAATCTGGCCGGAAAAGTTGTCGTGAGACACATTGAGCTGGCAGAGATCGGTGGCGTTGTACTTGACTAGGAATGGGTCGTTGGTTCAAGCTCCGAGGTTGTTGTCCATGGTTGGAGAGTTGAGTCAACTTGGAGAATCGATTTGCAGAGAAAAATGGAAAACGAAGAAGCAGAATTGGTGTATAGCGTTGTGGCAACGGAGTGAAGGTATGTGTAGAGGTCCGGCGAGCAGTCAAGGCAAGGTTGCCGCCCGCCGGAAGGCGAAGAACACCAAGAGCTTAACCTATAGCTCTGATACCATGTAAGATTCAATGTATAAAGAGAGAAATATAGAGAATAAATTGTATGTATTATGATTGATGTTATATATATTGTATGTTTAACAATGTTAGAAGCTCCTTATATAGGAGAGGATTACAAACCTAAAATAGGAAAGTGGCCGAAAGTAGCCGAACACTAACTTAAAGTAATGTATAATAAAGACAGGTACTAACCTACTAACATCATTACAAGCACTAATATACACTAACAGAATTGTAGAACACAAAATTGACTTATAAGAAGTTGGAAAGACCGTATGCTAATTGGTAACACGTATGTGCAGGGCGTGGCTTTCTTCCAGCCTAATGATGATTTTGTCCGGGTTTGTGGACCTCACTATGATTTTGTTTCAATAATTTCAATCATTCATTTTGTAAAAAAATTCATCTATATTGTTAAGGAAAAAAAAAATTTTGATATGATAATCGCAAACAATTTAATTTACCATATTTGTTTCTAAAGAAATAGACAATAAATGAATTTTTTGAATATAAAAATTCATTTTTTTGGCAATAAATGTAATAAACTGAACATACTATAATTATTAGATCGATTTAATTTTTGTATAAATAAATACATGAAAAATCTTACAAAATGAACTATTCGAATAATTAAAACAATACGAGATTAGTGTAAGTTGATAGATTCACTTTTTTGGCCCACTAACCTCTATGTTTTTTACATATACATCCCGCGCCAACCCAGCCTAGATTGGACTGGTTAGGTGATAAAATTGACTAATCAGTTAGGCTGGTGGTTAAAATTTGTTAATTTCATATAATTTTGTACGAGTCTCTGCTATATTTTTATTTTTAACTGATCATTCAATTTTATCATCTAACCCAACTCACTCACCTTATTAAACCACACAGGCTGAGTGAGTGCGTGTTGTCTAGTTTTTTGGCACACTTACACAACAATCCTTCCAAAAAAAAACCAAACTAACACACCAAAAAAAAAAAAAAAAAGAAGAAGAAGGGGAATTCAAGGCATTCGAGCCTCAACCATTTGAGGCTCCAAACATTTCCCTTTATGTAATTTGAACTCCACAAATTAGATAAGCTAATATATTAGATAAAGTTCAGAAAATATATATTTGAATTATGTTTATTTTAAAAAAATACATATCTGCAATCGTTTATTTTAAAATATTTTTTAAATAAATAGTTGTTGACAAAATATCAATTTATGATGGGCAAAACTGTCTTGATATAACTTTATGATTACTTCAAGATATTTTTTAGATAAATATTTTATTATTTTGTTTAACTTTTTTTTGGTATGGAAATTATTTTACATAGCATTACTGAAAATCATGTGCCAAAAACAATCTTGATTGATACCCCCAGTTTTCCCCACCCCCATACACGTGGGGTTGATTATTGGAAGAAGAAGGGAAAAAAAAATTTGTGGCCAATCAGACCCCATTGAGGTCCTGGGGGTCACCCTCCAGTGGGGGTCTGAAACATAATGCTGCCAAAAAAGCATTACTGAAAACCTTGTCTGTTCAATTAATTTAATGTATGTGGACAAAACTAGAAAAGTATGAGCATGCCTTGTCTGAACATTGTAGGCCATGAAAATCCAAAGGAATCTGTACATCTATGAACACAACCATAATTCAATGGTTGTCAAGAAAATAGAGGCGGAGAGAGAGAGAGAGAGAGATGGAGTTTGAACACTTCAGCCATGACCATCCACTAATCCTCAATACAGAGCACATATATGATGATGATGGTGTTGTGAAAATTTCTTGCTACGCGTGTGAGCAACTAATAATCTCCGGTCAATCCTACTACGGTTGCAATCCTTGTTGGTTTTTCCTGCACAAATCATGTGCAGAACTACCCAAAGAAATTACACATCCTTCTCATCTTGAACACCCCCTTACTCTTCTTTCAAACCCAACTTATAATTACTCAAGAAGCATTTGTGATGTCTGCAGAGATACCTGTAACAGATTCTGTTAATATATGATAATATATGATAGTGCTGCTTAGTGCTGTGAATATGATATACTTAGTGTGTAGCTTTAGTTTAGTGCATATTAATTAATGTATGCTTTCGGCTTAGTGCATATTATTTAATGTATGCTTGTATCCACATTCTCTCTATAAAAGAGAGCTATTGTAAACAGATCAATACAATCAATAATACAATCAATATACATATACATACAATTCTCTTTCTCTATTTCTCTATACAGTTATTCTAACATAGTATCAGAGCTAGGTTGAGAATATAGTAATTTCGCTTCACCGGCGGGTGGCAACTTTGCCTCAGTTGCCCGCCGGACAAACCCACGGATAACCCACGGATACTAACTTCACTTTCTCTTCTTCGATCACACCGTTTCAAAACCTTCACAATAACAATGGCGGATACCAATCGACGGCAACGTCCTGATGGCCAAGGCCCTCTCACGTGCCGGCGTGTACAGCATGTTCGGCGTTGTCGGCATCCCTATCACCTCCCTCGCCAACCACGCCGTCGCTCTCGGAGTCTGATTCATCGCCTTCCACAACGAGCAGTCCGCCGGTTACGCTGCCTCCGCCTACGGCTTCTTCACCGGCCATCCCGGCATCCTCCTCACCGTCTCTGGCCCCGACTGCCTTCACGGCCTCGCCGGCCTCTCCAACGCGCCATCAACGGCTGACCTAGGTGATGGCTCTCTTTGTTGCAGTTGTAATGGTGGTTCAGTTGAGTCATCAAGGTTTGATGAGTTGTTTCAGCCCAACTGGGCACTGGACCATTTCACCTATGAAGGAGAGCTTCTCAAGATAAAACTAGATAACTATTCTGGTGCTGGGTTTTCATCCAAAAGCAAGTATTTGTTTGGGAAAGTCAACATTCAGATCACACCACTTCCCCTCACTCTCTCTCTCTCTACTCAAGGACACCCACTATGTCCACTTTCCAACCCATCACCCACCACCTTTTGCACAAACCCATACCCCCTCAACTTTTGCACAAACCCATTCTGTTTACCAAATACCTACCTTTATTTTATTTATATATATCTATATATATTTTACTTCATCAACTGCTTTTCTCCAATCCATGTTCCCCACTGATTTTATATTTTATTTTATTTTATCAACAGTAACTCACCACCCATATATTTTGTATTTCCATTAAAAACAAAATAAAATAAAATAAAAATAAATCCCATTCACCACCAACTCGTTTTTCCTGTAAATATTTTTCTGCTCTGTTTGTGTCATTCATACCATATGGATTTACACAACACACCTTGTTTTATTCATCTCCGGGATCAAACCCGATCACCATTTTACAAAAAAAAAAAAAAAAAAACTCAACAACCACAACCCACCACCACCACTAAACCGGCCTTACTTTTTCGCCTCTTCCGCTGTTCTCTTCTTCTTGCCTCGGTCTTGGGCATCCCTTACCGGCTCTGCCTCAGTGCTTCCCACGCCGCCGAGCACGTTCACTTCCCGTTGCTCCTCAAATGTCACATATGGCGGACCTCCGAATCTGAGCATCACGGTGGCCTTCCGCTTCAGCTCCTTGTTTTCCGCCTTCAACACACTTATCTCTGCTCGAGCATCCTTATACATGCCCTGGAGCAGAGCTAGTTGGGCGTTTAACTGATGTACCTCATTTGTTCTACTCTGAAGCCGGTGCGACAAGTTTGTGACCGCCGTCATGGTCTCAACACATGACTTCAAAGTATAATAATTGGCCTCAATATCAGATTGAGCAGCCATTATCTGCTCAACTGACAACATCGGGAAGTTCAACGGCGCAAAACCAGGGGCACTTGGTCCAGGGGCGCTTGGTCCAGGTTCACGGGCAACTGCCCCGGTTATCTCTCTTGTAGACTCATTGAGGTCGGGAAAGAGAGTAAGCAGACCACGGGAAGAAGAGGCTATGTTCTGGATAGCTGAACGGGAAGAAGATGCCATATTCTGGGTTGCAGAGTGTTTCAGAGAATCAGATCTTTCAGACTGCTACAAATGTCAGAAAGGGTCGGCTGCAGAAGAAGGGCTGGTTGTAGAGGGTCAGAGAAACGAAGAGGTTTCAGCTGGTTTGTTTTGCCTCAGCCTCAGCCTCAGTCTTGGGTTAAATAGCCAAGGCAAACACGCGCATCGCGCGCCTCTCGACGCTAGACGACACACCAGGTGCACAAGCCAAGGCGGGCACGTGCCTCGCCGCGTGTCCGGCGCACCTTTTGATGGCTCGCCGCTCGAAGAGTTCTGTCGGGCACGCCTTTTGATGGCACGCCTTTTTTTGGATTGGGCACGACTTTTGAGGCATATACACACGAACATACAGTGTATTCTACAACGGTCCGACATGACCCCATAAACTGTCCCGACATTGATTCCGATCAGCCTCTACAATAACGGTCTGACATGACCACATAGTGTCTGCTACATCGGTCCGACATGACCCCGTAAACTGTCTTCTACAACGGTCCGACATGACCCCGTAAACTATCTTCTACATCGGTCCGACATGACCCCGTAAACTGTCTTCTACATCGGTCCGACATGACCCCGTAAACTGTCTTCTACAACGGTCCGACATGACCCCGTAAACTGTCTTCTACAACGGTCCGACATGACCCCGTAAACTGTCTGCTACAACGGTCCGACATGACCCCGTAAACTGTCCTGACACGACCACACAGTGTCTTCACCAACGGTTTGACACGACCATACAGTGTCTCCTATCCACTTTTATTTTATTTGTCAGTTTATTTTCTGTTTTGTTACTCTCTCCAAACTCAAGATGGTTAGTACCTATCCTCCTTGAGTTTGAGGGGGGCTGTTAATATATGATAATATATGATAGTGCTGCTTAGTGCTGTGAATATGATATACTTAGTGTGTAGCTTTAGTTTAGTGCATATTAATTAATGTATGGTTTCGGCTTAGTGCATATTATTTAATGTATGCTTGTATCCTCATTCTCTCTATAAAAGAGAGCTATTGTAAACAGATCAATACAATCAATAATACAATCAATATACATATACATACAATTCTCTTTCTCTATTTCTCTATACAGTTATTCTAACAGATTCATTTACCATCGTTCCCCATGCAAATTCTATGTTGACTTGAAGTGTGCTTCGGTGCCGTATAGTATTCAACAGAGGATTGAGCACAAAAGTCATACACAACACCAATTGATCTCTCTTCAAAAGCCAGCCATGTTCTTTTGTGATGCTTGTGGTACAAAACATGAAGGCACCTCCTACCTTTGTACCACCTGTGGGTTCTGGGTCAACCAGAATTGTGCTGATTCATTGCCTCGCACCATGAAACTCAATAATAACCCTCACTCTCTCACCCTCATTTATTCGATTCCATTTGAATATTGCATACCTTGGCCGATCTGCGCAATCTGTAACAAGCAAGTGTACAGAAGAAATTTGGTTTATTATTGTTCCGACTTTGAATCCAAATATTTTGTCCATGTAAATTGTGCAACATCAGAGACTAAACGTTACATGTTGACTCTTTTTCCTTACAACTGATTTTCTTTCATAATCCTCTTAAATGGTTTACCTTTTATTTTTTATTTTTTATTTTTTAAATTATGTTTCATCCTTGATCATGTGGTTTCAGAGAATGCAAATCAGAGCTTAATCTTGTCGATTCGGGGATAACAATATCAAATACCAAACTATCCAGGTTGGCCTTCTTTTTCCCTTGGAACTCCTCTTTCTATTGTCTCATCAGTTCTTTCCTTATTATTTGATTACATTCTATTATTATTTTGGGTAAATTACACTCATTTCCCCAAAGGTTTTTGATAATTACAGGATCTCCCTTATAGCTTCAATAATTATAGAAATCACCCTTACTTTTAAAATTATTATTAAGATTCTCTACCGTTAATCTTCTGCTAATTTATTTAATACAATATGATGACATTAGCATAAGTTGACGTTCTGTACTATGAGTAAAAAATTTTAAGATTATCCTTATATATTCAAATAGTAAAATTCACTCACCTATCTGAGGTTTTACAAAAAAAATTAACAAAGATCTATATATTATTTTAATAATGTTAAAAAAATTATTAAATATATACAATATTTAAAAAAATTCTAAAATGTTTACGACAAAAAAAAAAAAAAGCTAATAAATTAATCACCATTAAACCTTATACTAGATTAAATACAATCATTTATTTGAAAATTACGAAACAAATTATAAAAGATGTTTTATTTTTCAAAACGACCACCAATTTTATAAAGAATTATTTTGAGAAAATAGAGTTTGAATAAAAATTTAAAAATACATATAGGTATTTGATTTTTTTTTTCCCGTACGAAAAATACATATTTGGAGAAATTATCCCTCTCTTTCCATTTTCTTTATTTTATTTCTTTCATTTTTCTTTTTATTTATTTTCTCATTCATTTTTTCATAGTGACACTGCAGCAAATAGCAATACCATATAATTTATTATTATTATTATTATTATTTGTTCTCTTCTCTATGCTTTTTCCTCAATTTTTTTCATCATTTTTTCCTCTTTCATCAATGTTAGCTAGCATCACCCAATACCATAGTAACTTATGAAACATGAATTTTTCTTTTGTTTTGTAAACATATTTGTGAATTAATTTTTTTTAAGAAAAATAAACATAATAACATTTCATATTTATAATAAAAAAAATTGACTTATAAAAATTACCAAATGTTACCTCATAATATATAATAAAAAAAATTATCATTTTATCTTTTCACAATCCTATATTATTCTCAAATTTTAATTATTATTACGTTACAATAAATTAAAATTCGATGATATGGAATGAAAGATAAAGAAATTATTTGAGAATAATAATCTATTGAAATTTGTCATTTCTTACATCTAATTAAAATAGAATTTTACTTGAAGAAATAAATTATTTGAAAATAACAAAATACTCAAATAATTTGTTATTTATTACATCTAAAATCTATATCTCCATCTTTGTTTCTTTCATTTAAATTATTTTTATTAAATTGAATCTCAAAATTAATTCAAATAAGAAACATGAATATTCTTTCTTAATTTCATTAATGGTTGATTTTTTTTTTTTTTTTAACTTATAAAAGTTCAAAACGTATGGTGGAAAAAAAAATACAAAGTCAAGGAAATATAAAAAAAAAAATTGTGAGAAATAAATAAGAATTTAATATATATGTAAATTACAATTAAAGGATATTAAGTGTAAAGGGTATTATGGTCGTTTGCACAACCAAGTTAACACTGTTTGGCCTAAATTAATGGGAGGGGTGAATCTTGACAATATCAGAAAAAGTAAGGGAGGTTTTTGTAATTATTAAAACTACAAGAGAGGTCCCTATAATTGTTAGAAACCTCAAGCGAGGCGAGTGTAATTTACCCTATTATTTTTCATTTTGTGGTTTTAGGGAATGCAAAGCAGATACTAAAGCTGAAATATTTGACCCTAATTTGATCAATTTGCCATTGCCCAATGAATTTGTTGATCTGGTGACCGAATTTATCAAGGGCATTAGACTATAAGGGAAGTATGAAGGGGCGACAAAGATCCAACACGTTAGTCATGGCCACCCTTTAATTTTTTTTGACAAACAACTTGACAGTGAGTCGTGCTCTACTGGGAGCATATTGGCCCTCTTGAATGAGGTGATGAAGAATGATGAAAAATGCAAGGGGTGTGCACAAACCATTTCTGCTCCATTTTTTTATTGTGCTGAATGTAACTTCTTTCTCCATGAGTGGTGTGCAGAGTTACCCATTGAACTGCGAGGCAAGCATGGTCTGGTAGATGCGGTGCCTGTAATGATGTTTATAATCGATTTGCATTTGTATGTGACCCTTGCAATCTGAATATTTGTGTTGGGTGTGCTCTTTTGCCGGGTACGGTTAGTCACAGATGCGATAAACACCCATTCACCCTAACCTATTCCCCTCCTCCTCTCAAAGACCCGAACGTGGATGAGGAGTACTATTGTGAGATTTGTGAGGGGGAAATAAATCCAAATTTGTGGTTCTATCATTGTGTCATTTGTGATCAATCTCTTCATACACTCTGCATCCGTCCTATTGATTGGAATCCAAATGTCAAGTAACCATTAAATTCCATCACCATCACCCACACCTTCTCACACGTGCCGGAATCCCCATGGAGAATGGTGCTATTCAATCACCATGCAGCCAATGCGGCAAATGTTTCCGAAATGATTTGCATATGTACTATGAATGTCCACTTTGTGTTTTTTTCCTCTACCGTTGTTCCTTCTCGAAAAAATAAAATTTGTAGAAACTGAAATTTGATGAAAATCTATTTGGAGATTTTCAAATCCGAATTGTGATAGTTTTTCGGTTCATTGACTAGGTTATTTTTTTAATTTTAATTTTAATTTTTGGTTGTTGATGATCCAATTATCAACAGAGGAATGAAATAATGTCCGGTTACCAAATAAAGTGAATTCAGTTCAAATTCAATAATGCAATTTGTACAGTTAATTGAGATGGCAAAATCATATACTCAAGTCAGATCATAATAAGGATAAATTAATAGGTTTTAATTGTTGAATTTACTTATCATTAACTCCTATTGAAAATTAGTCTTAGTAAACTATTGAAAGTTAATTACTAAAAGTATATTTTTTTTGTGACGGTTTTTTACATATGTCACTAAAAATTAATAATTAGTGACATTTTTTTGGTCATGATTTTATAAATTGTCGCTAAAACATACAATTGTTAACATTTTTTGTGACGAATTTTTTTAACTGTCGTTGAAATTTAAAAATTAGTGACATTTTTGTGACGATTTTTTTAAATTGTAAAAATTGTTAGTACAACTTGTAATTAAGTGAGGTTTTTGTGACAAATCTCTCAAACTATCATTGAAAATTAATAATTAGTGATATTTTGTAATAGTGATTGAATAAAAATATCACTAATAATTATGTTGTGTTTTTGGAAGTTGGTAAAAAATTGACTTTTTGGCTTTTTTAATTTTTCCGTGCCTTTTTTGTGTAAAAAAGTTGGACTATTGTCATAGAAACATTCTTGTTGACATCCTTGATGTCATAACTGTGCGATCCGCTCCATCTCCTTATAGTCAATCTAACATGCTCATGCCTCCATCAACTCAATATCTCAGAAGTTAAACACATGAAACAAAAGGGCCAAGTTACGGCTGCCAAAGCCGAGGCCATTACTAAGGCCACTGAAAAGAAAGCTGTCGAAGTTGAGAAGAAAATAGCAGATGTACTAACCAGCAAGGAGCAGACGCCAAGGCCTATCAAGAAGGCCAAGACTCTATACGATATCAATATAAGGAGCATGTCAACATCTTGGATAAAACCATCATCTCGGATCATGTCATCTCGGGTATAAGTGTTATCTCGGATACCTTTATCTTACCAAACTTTTTTGAAAATTTCACCAAGTATCACTTTCAAATCACTGACTCAGTCCTCATTAACTCATCTTTGCTCTCTGCCCCCTAATGTGAATGTAAATATGACTTAGGTTCACATTAGGAATACATCATTTGAATCTTGTTTAAGTCTAACTTAGACATCCATGACCAGAGGAATCGTGTTTAGCTCGTCTAAACAGAACACTTAAGGCTTAAACTTAGTGCACTGAGAGTACTACCTACTTCGGATTTTCGTATAAATTAACTAGATCATGGTTGGTTTTGTCTTGTTTCTCATTGAAACATTACTTTAACTTAGTTCAGCTCTACTTTCCCTACAAGCCTAAGTTAAACGCAAAGTTGCTCGTTGGAACATCCCTTAATTTCAGCTTTTCCTTTTTGGCAAGCCTACGATAACTCGGCTCAGGGGTCGTTCCTTCAATTTCATTTCAATGGTCATTCCCTTTGATTTATTCTTAACTTTGGCAGAGGTTATTGGCATCATTAGAGCCAAGCTCCAAATTATGTCAAGCCACATTCCAAGGCCTCGAGAATATCTTACCGTCAAGATCTTCTAATCTTAGGTAAGCTTTGTTTTATCTCAACTGTGTTCGCCTCCGGTAAGTTCTAATTTTTCCAAAATTGTTCACCGAGGGCAAACTTCTTTCATATTGGATCTGCTAACCTAGGCTAAGGCCTTCTCATCTTGAATTTGTACACTTAAGTTGAGCTCTTGTCTTCTCAAACCTACTTATTATTTTTTGGGATTTAGGATCTGGGATCTGCTCACTTAGGCTGAGCTCTTGTCTTCTCGGACCTAGTCATCTAAGCCGAGATCTTGTCTTCTGAGATCTGGGATCTGTTCACTTAGGCTAAGCTCTTATCTTCTCGAACCTAGTCATCTAGGCCGAGATCTTATCTTCTGGGATCTGGGATCTGGGATTTGCTTCACCTAGGCCATGCTCTTACATTTGGGATCTGCTCCACCTAGGCCATGCTCTTCTATCTAGGATCTACTTCATGGCCATGCTCTTCTATCTTGGATCTGCTTCACCTAGGCTGATGTCTTTTCTTCTCTTTCTTATAAGTGTTAGATGTTTGCTTTTCATAACTGCTTTGTGTATGCTTTGCTATTTTCTCTATCTTGTATGTTTCCATACTTAGACTTTTTCTTATCCTTCGAAGTTTGACAACTTGGTTGCTTACCTCGGATCAAAATACCTCGGGTATAGCATTGGTAAATTATCTCGGACTGATCATCTTGGATTTAGCTTAGTGATCAACCATCTCAGGTAACATATCTCGGATAGTATCTCTATCAATTATCTTGGATAACTTCAACTTGTAAACTTTTTCTAAACTTTTTTGCAAGTGTTACACTTATTCATGTTTCCTACTCCCTAATGTGAACCTAAGTATCACTTATGTTCCCATTAAGGATGCATCGCTTGGTTCTTGCCTAAGTCTAACTTTGACGTCCATGACCGAGGTCATCGCGTTTGGCTTGCCAAACTAAACACTTGAGGCTTGACCTCAGTGTACCGAGAGTACTTTCGATCTCAGCTTTTCGCACAAACCGACCAAAACATGGCTAGTTTCGCCTTGTTTCACATTGAAACATCGCCTTGTACTTAATTGTACTTAGTTCAACTCTACCATCATGACAAGTCTAAGTTAATTGCCTTGTTCACCACGGGAACATCGCCTTAAGACTTTCTCAGTCTTGGCGTATTTTTCAATCCGTGTCATTAGTTATTCCATATTTTTTAGGAGAGTCTTTGCAAGTGATTACCAGAGTGGGCAATTATTATCCAAGCCATTCTTAAAAGATACGACTCTAAATTCCCGGTTACAAGCTGAAATCCAGTTGTAAACCTCATAGTACCTCTTGGCGTAGGCCCTAAGACCTTTGCCATCGCTGATCTTTAACGCCAATAGGGAGTCTACCCTCAGTGGCTACAATATGTTTGTAATAAACTTGGCCACAAACATCTTGGCTAGGCCTTCCCAACTCTTTACACATCGTTTCAGTAGTTTGTGGAACCAATCTGATGTTATTTTCCCCAATAATGATGGGAACACCTTGCACAATAGCTGCTCATTTCCACTCCACAAAGCCATTGAACTTAAGTATAATCTGACATGAAAGTCTGGGTCAGACTTACCATCATAGATCTGAAACTCGGTATGCTAAACCTTTTCGGTGCTTCGAACGCATCTAACTCCACCGAGAATGGAGTCTTTGGCTGGGCGTTGGATGTGATCTCGGCATCGTATCTCTTCCTTTGGAGGTAATTTCTCAGGTCCTCCTTCGTTCGTTTGGGGCCTTTTCGACGCGCTGCTTCCCATGTTAGGATGCATCCTTTTGGACTTTTCCACGTCCCTTGCATCGTCAAAACAAAGGCCTTGCCCTTGGATCTGCCGAGATCCCCAGACATATGTTCCCTTGGTCCTTGGTGTCCTCTGTGATTTCCCTCGCCATGACTCTATTTGCCCGACATCCCGTGATTGTCGATGTGAATTTCCCTGTCTCTTAACATGCTATGGGAGTTTGTATTGCCTTCTGTCCTCCCTTTTGGACACCGGCTTTGGCTGCTAGTGCTGGTGTATCTTGCAAGGGAAACACTGGTTGCATCATGTTGTTCTGCATCATGAAGTTGACCAATGTCTGCAAGTTTGTCGACTTGTTCACCATGTCCTTCAGTTCCTCATCTCTTTTCAAGCACATATCCTTCCATACCTGGAGATCGCCTTCGTGGTAGTACTCATCTCGACTACCCCTCTTGTTTCCATTTCAGTCATTGGCGACATCGTTTGCCTCAGGGTCAACCTTCTGTACTTCTTTGTTATTATTCAGTATTAGGACCCATGTGTTCCTCCTCCTCACTGTAAATATCATCCTTGATCTTCATTTCCTGTCCATTGTTGGCTATCTATTCTATACTAAGTTTCCATAGACGGCGCTAAATTGTGGGTGTTGATTTTTGACCTCACAACCAAATAGGGAACTTAGCTAGAGAGCACGCGGCATAATAGATTAAGCCAGCACCTGTGCACAAGAAGACAAAAAATACCGCGTGGCTCGTCCACCCTAGGGTACTCTGACGATCAAATCAATCAACTTATCTCTCAAAGATATCAAACAAGTAACACAAATCTCAATTAAAGCGTTACAAATAAAATCATACCTTAGACTCAAGGGACTGCCTCACTTTTATAATGATCAGTGTCCAACTTACCCTAAAAGTCTTACTTCATGGGACTCTATCATTTACAAGGATAACATCTATCATAACTCACACTATTCAGATTAAGATGAACTTTCTTAGGAGTCCCACCTCTATCCAAACAGGTAGCATAATGTCATCTAGGACTCTTGTCCTCTATTTGAATATCTCGAATTCTGGCATTACCGCACTGAATCTCGGCAACGTTGCAATCACCTCGGGAAACATGACTCACACACATGGCACATCGGCCGACATCTTGAAGGCACCTTGGCCATGTGGCATCATTCTTAAAATACTTCCCGACAATATGAATAACACAAACACGATTTAAGTATTTTGGAAGCAAAAGAACTATTATGATTAGTTTTGATCTTATTATCCCTTTAAATTAGATTAGAGCATGGATGTTTAATATAATCATTCACATAAATAATGATTATTAATATTTTTTAGAAAAAAATAATGGAATTTTTATGAACTTGAATCAAATAAATTATCCTTTTAATTTTCAATGAATGGAAGTAAATAAACTAGAATACCACATAGTCAAGTCAAGTTACTATCGCTATTTGACAATGTTTTATGATTTGTTCATTATATTCATTTTCATTGAATCATGTAATTATTAAATTCAACATGAAATTTTCAAAAAAACACCACTAAATTTTCAAAAAACACGATAATTACTCATGTAATAACGGGCCTTAGGCCCCTAACTATTCAGGCGGGCCTAATCACTAGGCCCAATGGATCTCTTCAACAGCACAATCCAACCCAAACATTTCGTATCAGAATCGCAAAACTAGGGCTCCATAAATCGCTATCCCCTTCTCTTTTTATACCAGCCTTCACAGTTTTCTTCTCCATTATCTCTCTCAAATCACGCAGTCCCAATTCGAATCTACGTCCTCCTACAACAAAAGCTTCAGTCTTTCTACGAATTAACATTATTTGCTTCTTCATATCACTTGTATTGTGTAAAAAATTTCAATCTTTATCATATATACTATGATCTAATGGGTTTTAACAGCTTATTTTATGCTTAATTTGTTTGTTACTTTGTTATTTGTTTTGCTTTGATTTCTGCTTCAGAAATCTATGGATATAGTTCTCTCTCTCTGTCTAGCTTGGCTGCTCTGTCATTTTTTTTTAAGTACTAAATTTTTTTGTTTTGCTCAATTTTGTTTTTTGGATAGGATCAATGATGATTGATAAAAAATGCGTTATCTATCTGTAATTCCCTTTAAAGGGATTGAAGATATTCATATTATTGTGAGATCCATTTACCACTTGTTTTTGGTTCATTAGTTTTTATGTGTTTTTTTATGGAAGCTATAGATTTATGTGAGCATCAGTGATGAGTAACCTTTTGTTATCCTTGCACTTTGATTGCTAGTGAAGAAAACTATGGGGACTGTTGACTCTGAGATGCTTTTCATTTTATCATGTTCTGTTTTCTCCTATTTTCTCTAGAGGTTTTGTTTTCAACTTCATTAGTGTACCACTTCAAAATGTAATAGGTTTTGTATGATGCTTTCATTTGATGATATGAACCACTCCAATGGCCAAACTAACATTAAAGTATACATTTATTGTTTGAGTAAAATAATATACATTTTTTTGTTTCTAGTATTAATATTGTTGTTTGAGTAAAACTTTCACCAGACACAATATAGCTTTGCAAATTTTAAGTAAACATTTGAGCCCCTTGGTTTTATCAAAAATTTTAGGATATAAATTTGGATCAAGAGATGCTCTTAAGTTGTGTTTGTTTTATGATTTTTTAGAGAAATTTGATAGAAAAAAGTGAAAAGGTAAATAAAATATAATTAATTTTTTAAAATTTTCTTTTCAAATTTTTTTAAATTCATAAACCAAACATGAGAGTTTTAATGGTGCTGGACTAGTTACTATAGGTTGTTTTGATTATGATTTGGATAATAATTGAAAAAAAAAAGAGAGAAAAAGCTAAAAAAATAAATAAATAAAATATAAATTTAACTTTTTACTTATAAAATTTTTTATTAAATTCATTATTATCAAACACAATCTTAATGGAGTAATTTTTTTAGATGGGAATTTTAGGCCTCGTCTGGAAATAGGTTTTTTTAGTAACTTTTTGATTTTTTGGCTAAAATATGATGTAAAAAAAATTAGTATGTTTGGGATAATTTTTTGATTTTTTACGAAAAGATGTACAAAAAGTAAAGAGAAAAGGAAATCTATTCCACTTTTTAGTATAAGTTGTTGGTTTTTTTAATTTTTTTAAGTGATTTTTTAACTTTTAAACTAAAAAGGTTATTTCCCAAACAAGGCATTAATGGAGTACTGAGTTGGCTTTGTAAATATAAATCAATTAAGTACATTGTATCATTATGACATCACTAATGATGTCACTCTACTAAGATAATGCAATGAAAATGTAATTACTCTCGTCAAAGTTGTTTTATTTTAATTGGTCTCCCCCTCTCACTCCAGGACCAGCTCCTTTTAAACTTCAAAATTCAACCACGGAAAGTTACAGAATATACACGGGTATAAAGAGATAGTGGCATCGCACATTGTGAGTATTTCATGTTATAGCGACCCTGGTCTTTTCCTTTTGGTTGTTGTATCCGGACTTATGTTCCGTAGATCCTGTTGTTATTTAATTGTTGTTGTCGTCCTTTAATTTCTTATTTTGAGTTATAGGATGTATTGGGCAGGTTTGTTACAGGTGGGTTGGGTTTAGAAACCAAGTGTTGCTGTCCAGATTTTGGACCGTCGCTCGAGCCAGGAGTTGGTCGCTTGAGCGAGCTCTTGTTTTTGGTCCTTCGCTCGAGCCAGGGTTTCTTCGCTCGAGCGAGCGATTGCGTCTAGTATAGACCTGAGAGCTGTATTTGTTGGCTCGAGCGAGCTTTCCTTCACTCGAGCGAGTTTCGAGTTCTTTGCTCGAGCGAGCATTCTGTCGCTCGAGCGTGCTCCTGGGTTGCAGACCTGAAGCATTGCATTCTTGGCTCGAGCGAGACTTTATTCGCTCGAGCGAGTCATTCTTGTGTCTGGTCGCTCGAGCGACCAATCCTTCGCTTGAGCGAGCCTGTCGGGTTTAAATAGGCAGCAGTGGTTTTTAAAACACTTTTTCACCCTCTTTTTGATTCCAGAACCCTAGGTACGACTTCTCTCTCCCTCTACACACCTTCTCTCTTAGGTTTGATCTACTTAGAGTGTATTTCTGCCCTAGAGTCTTTATTAAAAAGATAGAGTGAGCCTAGAGCTTCGTTTTAATCTGAGCGGTTAGCAGTTTGGAGCACTTTGGATTTTGGGTCGTCATCTCCATCTTCTTCATTCGAGTTATTTACTTCGAGGTAGGGATTTCCTACTCCATTTTATAAGTTTTGTTCTAAGCTTGGTATTTTGATATGTTGGGGGTATTTTGGTAATTTTGGGAAAAACCCTAGTTGTTTTAATAAATTTATTTGTATAATTTATTAAAGAAAAATTGGGGAATTTAGTTAAATTCACGAAATTGAGGAATTTATTGGTTAAATGGTGTAGTTGGTTAGTTTAAATCACTTGCCTATTAAATTATTGATATATTTATTTCCAGTCTAGAAATAACTGATTTGGGCTATCGGTGGAGGATAGTCGTGATTGTTGTAGACATTGCATGTGGATTAGGGATAACTGAAACTAATCACATTGGTTAAGTCATTAATTTTGACTATTGAATTAATACAGAAAATACATGTATTGATTAAGCATTGCATTTGCATATTGTGTGGGAGGAGATAGGGGATGTACTCCACGGTTTAGGGGAAGATAGGGGATGGACCTCTAAACCGGATTTTGTTTGGGAGGAGATAGGGGATGGACTCCATTAGCATCACTATTATGTGTGCTTATTGATATTGAAGTGTTTTTACATGTTATTGATACAGCACTAAATGTGTATCAAACGGGAAGTATGAAGTGTTTTGATATGAGCCTGAGTCTCATTTGTTTGGTTGATATTGGAAGTAATGTGAATATGATATATATAGTTCACTGTTGTAAGTTTGGCCAGGTTCTGAGCCATATTGATAATAATGGAAAGTGAAACGTGTCATAGACATTAGTGTTATGAGACTGTATAATGATATAATTGATTATCTTGGTTAACCATCTATTGAATGCTACTGCTTTATTCAATGCTTATATTTGGTTTAGTACATCTCTACTGGGCTGTGGCTCACCCTATATGGGAACATCATTTTCAGGTGCAGGTGATAAGCTACCTCCAAGGACTTAGCTTAGAAGGATTTGGATTTTGAAGACTATCTTTAGTTAAATGTCTTTATTTGATAGTACATGTAAACATTCAAGCCTAGGGCTTTATTTGTATTTGAGTTAGAACTCATATTTTTGTGTCCAAGTGTTGGCTTGGAAAGATGTAAGCCCGTAGGGCATTTAATTTGATGTTACATGTAATGCTTTTATTTAGTAATACTCTGATGGATGAGATAATTAATTGTTTTCTTTTAATATTGCATGTCAATGATATATATATATATATATATAATGGGTTTATTTTGAGGGCGTTACACATGTTATCATTTATTGTGACTCAATTTAGGATTTAAAATTTAGAATTGTACTTCAATTAAATAAAATTATTATCAACTTTGTTAAAATTCATGCTAATTTCACTTACGAACTTGTCTGCATTCGATGCATCATCTTGAAAACATGAAATCTAATAACATTTCACTTATTTGCAAGATATTTTAATTTGTATAATAACATTTCTCATACTATTACTCCAAACACTACCTGTAATATTCACTCAATAGGTAACATGACCACATAGTCCTAAAAACAGGCAAAGTCCAAGGTGGATTATACCCTGCCTGTAAGAACTCTCCAACCACCCTATACCCATCTCTCTCCAACCTCTTCCTCAGCTCCTGTAACGCCCTAAAAAAATAAACCCATAATACATAATATTAACATGCGGAATTATAAGGAAATAAAGTATCCTATTCCATTCATCAGAGTACCATGAAATAAAAAACATCATAATAAATGCCCTATGGGCTTACATCTTGCCAAGCCAACGCTTGGACACAATTCCATGAGTTCTAACTCAAAAACAAATAAAGCCCTAGGCTTGAAAGTTTACAAGTTGTTCAAATAAAACAAATAAAATAAAGCAAGTCTTCGAGTCCAAATCCTCACAAGCTAAGTCCTTGGAGGTAGTGAACCACCTGAACCTGAAAATGAAGTTCCCATATAGGGTGAGCCACAGCCCAGTAGAAAAATACTAAACCAAGCATAAGAATTAACTAAAGCATTAGCATTCGATACATGGTTAACACAAGATAATCAATTTCCAATTTCATGACACGAATGTCTACATTGTCTATGACACCTTTCACTTTCCAATATTTATTCAACTTTCCAATTATATCATTATGGCTCAGAACCTGGCCAACTATAATAGTGATCCAGATGTCACAAAAATAAATGAGACTAAAGCTCAAACCACACACTTCCATACTTCCAATTGATACACATTATAATGATGTATCATATCAACAACAAATAGCAATATTGCTATTATCAATAAGCACACATATGAGTGATGCTACTGGAGTCCATCCCCTATCTCCTCCCAACAAATCCGGTTTAGAGGTACATCCCCTATCTTCCCCTAAACCGTGGAGTTCATCCCCTATCTTCTCCAAACAACATGCATATGCAATGAAACACACAATTGCCATATACAACACATAATCAATACAAGTAATGTTCTGTATTAATTCAACAGTCAACATAAGTGACTTAATTCCAGTTATACCTAAGCCACATGCAAGGTCTACAACAATCACGACTATCCTCCACCGATAGCCCAAAACAGTTATTTCTAAACAAGAAATAAATACAACAATGAATGTAAAATCAACATTCTCATAGGTAAGTATTTAAACTACCCAACTATATCATTAATCTCATAATTTCCCCAACTTCATGAATTAAACCCAATTCCACATTTTTCCCTTAAATTAATTATACAAATTAATCTAAGCCAAAACCCTAAGGTTTCTCCCAAAATTACCAAACTACCCCCACATACCAAAATACCAACACTTAGGATTAAAGCGTATAAATGGAGTAGGAAATCCCTACCTCGAAGCAAGAACCCAAAAGAAGAAGACGGAGATGATAGCCCAAACTCCAAAGTGCTCCAAATCAACAACCGTTCAGATTAAATGAAAGCCCTCACTCTCCTCTATCTTATTTGTAAAGCAACTAGGGTAAAAACACCCTAACTAGATCAAACCTAGGAGAGAAGGTGAGTTGGGAGAGAGAAAACTCGTAACTAGGGTTTCTGGATCAAAAAGTTGTAAAAAAATGATTTAAAACTGTTGCTGCGTATTTAAACTGGACAGGCTCGCTCGAGCGAAGACATGGTCGCTCGAGCGACCAGACACATAAATCCACGCTCGAGCGAAGAAAAGCTCGCTCGAGCCAAAAACTCGATGCTTTAGGTCTGCAACCCAGAAGCTCGCTCTAGCGACTAAATGCTCGCTCGAGCGACGAACTCGAAAACATACACCTCGCTCGCTCGAGCGAAGAAATGCTCGCTCGAGCCAAGAAACACATCTCTCAGGTCCTAAGCCCAGACGCAGACTCTCGCTCGAGCGACCAAACCCTGGCTCGAGCGAAGAACAAAACAGCAGCTCGCTCGAGCGACCAACTCCTCGCTCGAGCGAAGGTCCAAAAATCTGGACAGCAACACTTGGTTTCCAACCCAACCAACCTGTAACAAACCTGCCCAACATATCCGATAACTCAAAATAAAAGAATTAAAGGACAACAATATCAACAATAATGTGACGGAATCTACGGAACATAAGTCCGGATACAACAATCAAATGGGAAAAGACCGGGGTCGCTATAGCTCCTGTTGTGCTTATTGTTAGAGAAATAATAGCAAACTATATGGAATAAATCAACATAATAACGTGATTTTACAGTACATAAACAGATAAAACCTGATCGAGTCGAGTGTGTGACACTCTTTCCTTAAGACAGATTCGTCCTCCAACTGGTGCTTAGGATTCAATGGACATTTATCTCCCAGGATACAACGATCAATGTCTTACATTAGCAGCACTACTAGTGCAAGCCTAGCGAACTTCGCTGTGTATGTACTCTTTTTATAGGAAAATTAGACGCAGGAAATATGAAGAATAAATGTAAAATGAAGAAGAAAATGACAATTCTCTATATAAATTGAAGTGAGGGAGATGGAGTTTATAGACTTCTATGGTGACGAAAACTAGTGAAGAAAATAAAATTCGTCACTAAATAAAAATAATTCGTGAGGAATTTATAAATTTTGTCACATATAATAATAAAATAAAAATGATAGGTGACAAAATTTATTTTCGTCAATAAATACTTCATTTTAAGTGAGGAAAAATTAAGTTTCGTCACCAAAAATTTTCCCGCTTTTTTTTTTGGGTGGCGCCAAAATTTTAGGACTTTTGGTGAGAACACTAATAATAAAATTATTTGTGAGGAATATATTTTCGTCACCAAAACGTTTTAATATTTTTGATATCTTTTGGTGAAGAAATAATATTGTCACCAATTTTGGCGAGAAATTTTTGATCTATTGAGCGGCAATAAAAAAAAATAAGGTATTAATTTTTTTTACCCTTTTTCTGTTTATCATCTCTCTCCTCTCTCTCTCTCTCTCAAAATAGAGTATTAATTTGTCTTACATCTTGCTCCTCCACCACGGCGATCGCCATCGTCGTCGCCTCTATTAGCCTTGCCGATCGCCGCCGCCACTAGTAGCCTTGCCGGTAACTGTCACATCTTCTTCACTCGGTGATTTGGTACGTGATTTCTCTTTGCTCTTTCTCTGGTGTCTTTTTCTCTTATTCTTTGTTTTGGTATGGTAACGAAAATTAGTGAAGAAAACAAATTTCATCACTAAATAAGAATAATCCATGAGGAATTATAAATTTTGTCACGCATAATAAAAAAATAAAAATAATAGGTGACGAAATTTATTTCCGTCAGCAAATACTTACTTTTAGGTGAGAAAAAAAATAAGTTTTGTCACCTAAATTTTTCCCATTAATTTTTTTTGATGGTGCCAAAATTTTGAAACTTTTGGTGAGAAAAAAAAATTGTCAAAAATTATAAAATTATTAGTGAGGAGTATATTTTCGTCACCAATATTTTTTTTTTTTTTTTTTTTTGAGAAACTTGATTTTAAATATTTTAAAATCATTTGGTGTGGAATATATTTTCGTCACTAATAATTTTTAATATTTTAAAATTTTTTAATGAAAAAATTATTTTATCACTAATTTTGGAGCAAAAATTTTGATATATTCTACGGTGATGAAAAATAGACTACAAATTATTTTTCCCTTTTTTTTGTTTTTGTTTTTGGTTTTGTTTTTTTTGGGTTGTATTGATCAATTTTCTCTCTCTCTCTCTCTCTCTCTCTCTCTGTGTGTCAAAGCAAAACACAAGTTAGGTCTCTTCGTTTAGCACCCCCTGTCCTCCTTCAACGTGTTCTCCTCTAACACCGCCGCTGACGTCGCCCGTTCTCCTCCTTCAGTGCCGTTGCCGACGTTGCATCTCCGAGCCCGTCCGCCCTTCTCCTTCAGTGTCGCGTGTTCTCTTCCATTAGCTCTTCTTGTTATTCGATTTCTCTAATTTTCTATTTTCAGGTATGGGTCCTCTCTCTCTCTCTCTCCCCCTCTCTCTCTCTCTCTCTCTCTCTCTCTTAATTTCTCTATTTTTTTAATCTTTGTTTTCCCTAATTTTCAGAATTAATTTTTTCCCTAATTTTTGAAACTAATGAGACACGCAGTGTACACATGATTCAGAATTACCTATTAGAAAGTTCGTTAATTTGTCTCGTCTAGTTTCTCCTTTGGGAGATTATGTTGATAAAATTTGTTGATGGTTTGTCACGATTCTTGTTATCCCTTTAAAGAATGAGCCAGATCACTTAGTGTTTTTCTTGTCTGGAACACGACTTAAAGCTGATCGTTTAGTTGGTTTTTTAGATCTCTGAAATTGATACATAACGTTAAATAGGCTTGTTGTGGTGTATCAATTGTATTTTTAGATAAGTGTTGCATTTTAGATTAAAATTCTTTCTTACTTAGATTTTTGTAGAAAGGCTGTCATCAAATATTGAGACTTTTGCAATCTTTTGACCAATCGATATTGATGTTATCCTCTCTGTTCAATAAATGAGGAGATAAAAAGAAAAAAAAAAAAAAACACTACTCTTAACTTTTATACTTTCAATTCCTGCTTCTAGAAAATAAACTATCTATTGGGGCTTAATCTTTTCTTTTCCCTTATTATGTGCTTGCTTTTCCTTTGAAGTATGGATGGTCTTTTCTTTCTTTTTTGTTCTCTCCTCTCTTATTATATCTTTTCCCATAATTGGATCAGTCTATGCATATGAATATGTTGGAGCCTGATTGTCAATTGTTTATTTATATGCTTATTTTACCTTAAAATGTTTGTGTGCTTCCTTAATGGAGCAATGGGATTGTATTGAGTATCCTTTTTTCTACATCGGGGTCACAAAAAGAAGGAAATGCTCTGTGGGTTTGGAGAAGGTGAGATGGGTAACATCCTTGGTGTTCGATGAAGTAACAAGGTAAGTTAACTTCCTTCTCATTTGTATTCTGCATTTTTTGGTTTATCGAACATTTGCAGTAATATTTTTAAAATGGGCCATATTGTTTAGTTGTTCTATTGGATGATGAACACATGCTACAGTTTTCTACTGTTTGAATAATTCATGGGCTGCCAAATGAAATTCTATTCTGAACATACAGACCGTCAAAGGTGTGAGGGAAATGCTTGGGACTACAATGAAAGGCTAGTGCCTATTTATTTATTTATTTTTATTACCATCTCTTCAACTCCTGGCCTGCGATGTTTTATACTTTTGGTATAAATGTTTGTTATTCTGTTTTTTGTCTTTACAGATACACTTCAGTCAAGTAGTAAAAATATGCGGTCTTCAAGCAAAGTGAAAAAAATCTTCCCTTTTCAAGTCTCTGTAAAATTTGTACAAACTACATGTCGAATATCTGTTAATGGGACTTCATCAATAAATAAAGAAAATGTGTCTTCGAGCTTTTTGAGGGACAAGAAGTTGGTTCCTGATTTAGATCCCCCAAGCATCAAAGATGTTGAGCTTTTATACCAATTCTTTGATTAGAGGTTTCCAAATTTGACATTCTCTTAATCAATAATGCAGTTCAGAACTATGTGTATGTTTCTTACTAGGTTCTGTTGTATTGATTCTGTACTTATTGTGTAGTACCAAACTTGTGGTTTTTACTGGAGCTGGAATAAGCACAGAATGTGGAATTCCTGATTATAGAAGGTTCTGTTTCCAATTTTTTCAAGTTTACAGCATATTAGTCCCTCAAAATTTTGATTGCAACCTCCAATCATAATTTACTTGTAAAAGTATGTCTCAGGGAAGCATGAATTTCGCAACTGTAAGCTTCTTTTAATTTTACTAATTAATAATCGGCATTCTGTTTTCTAGATATGAATTGTAATTCTGAATGTTAGTTTGAATTTTATTGGATCTTGTATATTTTGCCACTGTGGCAACCCAAAAGTGCTTGCAGGTTGTCACAAAAGAAAAATTTGTAAATCATTTGCAATAACTTTTGTTCTGTATTTATTCCTTACTGGATTTGTATATATTTCAGAATGCCGCATTTTGGTTGGCAGCAGTTGACTAGGTTTACCTTCGCCTTCTATCTTAATGTGTAGCATGTTGGCCTTTTTCACCTTCAAAGGTTTTCTTTCACCATGTCTTGTTATCAAATTTATTTGTTTTCCTTCTGAATCAATTGTTTGCTAAGTTCTCTCTCTCTCTCTCACTCGCTTGTTGATCTCACTCTGCCCCTTTCCCTCTCCTTCTAATTTTCGTAACCCTAACAAGTGATTTTTTAAGGCTAGGGTCGGTCAAAGTTGTCTATCTCCTATGGGTAAAGTTTCCCTCTTTCTCTACCTCTCTTAAGTATGGTAATACAAATTTTTTTTGGGAATACTTTGATCTGTAATGATTTTTTGTTATGTTGGAATATCAAGTTAGTTAGTTATGATTATATTTTTTGTGATGCTCTCATTGATAGGTGCTTTTGAGCGGGTATACGTAATTCTTATTTAAAATCTGATGCTCAGTGTAATGTACTACTGCGGTGGTGAATGTAATGAACTTTTTGATAATTTTAACCAATTGTTGTGTTCTGCACACTTTATTTCTCTTGGTTTCTTTTCTAAATTTCATTTTTTCTATAATTTTCTTTCTTTTAGTTTATTATTTCATTGAATGATATTTGACCCCAGTAAAAACCCAGCTCACTTTATTAAGTGATTTACTATGGTCTTCTGGTATTATGGCCATGATCGTAAGTGTGAGTGATATCTGGCAGTGTATGGTTGGGATTTTTTTACCAAAGAGTTAAATGTCATGTATGATATGTTTATTTTTCAACTTTTTGTTGCTAAGGATTCTATGGCTACAATATGGAATGCAATAGGAATTTTGATAGACACCTGGTTGATTGGCTTGGATTACTCACTCTTTTATGAAAGCAAATTTCCCTTTTAAATTGCCTGATATATGTTTGGTGTGGCTTATATGTAGGATTCGTTTTATCGTGGCTTGATAGCTGAAGAAGCACAACGAGTGCATGGATATAACTTTGATCATCCTGGTAATAAAATTTATAATTAAGTATTGCTATAGGCCTTTAATTTGTACATAAACTCTGTTGGTGCTTTTGTCTGCTTTGCTGACTATATGGTACAACTAGAATTCAGTAGAATGCACATGAGCTTTTGTGCAAATCTCAAATATATGTTTGCTTGTGTGTAGATGCTTTTGACTCCGAACAGCTTGCAGAGTGCATTGAGAAACTCAAAAGTAGCGAATCTGTCCAGGTCCCAATACATGATTTTAAAAACCATCGCAGGTGTGCAGACAATTTCCGGCAGGTAATATTCCACGCAACATTTTGTATGTACTATTAATGTGGTAGTCGGTATGTATAGCACTTGATAAAAGCTTCTCAGCTCCTTTATATAATTTTGTTGAGAATTGCTGTGACCTTGAACTTGTCAAGAATGAATCTACTTCTATCTTTTATGTTATTGCTAATCATTCATTTTAATATCCTAATTTTGGCTATGCATGTCCTCCCTTATTACATGCTATGGTCAAGGTCCGTAGAATATCTGAGCCGTGAAGACTTGTTAAGTCATTGCAAATTCAATAATTGTTTTTGACCCTTCTCGGATAAATTTCACCTGCATTAATATTATCTTACCGCATTAACCTCACAGGTGAAACACCAAACTTTTTAACAATTCTGGTGTGGGAAAAGAGGGCGTTAGGCTGGGCTGGGCTGGGTTGGGTTGGGTTGGGTATTATTAATTACGTTTGTTAGGGGTGTGGGCAAGAATCCGTTTCTGAATTTAGCTTTTAATGTCCTTGATCTCATTGAGGAGAGGAGTGGATCAAATTTTCTCACAGTTCTGAACATTTGGGGCAGATACTTTCAATGCCCATGAGAGAGCTTGTGAAATACGAAGTTTTCTTTGAATAACAAACTCTTTAGGCTGAATGAAGTAGAAATAAGTTGTGAAAGTATTCCTGATTAGGCTCCAAGCTCCTTCTCTTGGTTTCTATCCATTTGTGTTCTGCGTTAGCTACGATTTGACCAGACATGGCCATGCCTATGCCTTGCATTAATAATCTTAGTTGGCTCTACACACTTGTTTGCTAGTAAATTAATCTTTTTCCACCCGTCATTGGGATTGCTTTTCTTATTTATTTTACTGACAACTTACAGACTCAAATTTTTTCCCTGCCTATTGAAAGAGGAAACAGGTCCTAGCCTAAGAATAGATGGCATACCTCAATATATAGTGGACAACTAGCATGGCAAACTTCTGATGCTGATTTTGCATTTCATTGCAGTCAGATAGCATGGTCACTATGTGGGCATCTCAAGCAAAGCAACTAACCACAGGTTTCACCTATTTATGGACTACTTCTGATGCTGATTTTGTATTTCATTGCAGTTTGGGAGACAAAGAAACTGTTAATGCTTGCGTCATTATTTATTTTATAGAAAAAAGAATAAATTAGTGATTCTTGTATTTATATGAGTGGAGCACGTTGAGTCCACCTTTGAGGCTAATCCCGTTGTCTCCAAGTGAAAGCTATTTCATGACAGTGAAAAAGAAATAAGACAAACTCTTTCAATGTCCAGAATTTGGTTAATGCCTACTCAATATCACACCACTTAAAGAAAAATGCATGCTGTCAATAGCCAAAACTTCAGATCACTTTCAGAGGCCTGAGTTTGAAAATTGTTTCCATGTTAAGAGAAGCTCTTGGTCTGAAATAGGAGTCATCTTCATCATATACAAGAGGATCATTGTAATTATTGTCTGCATCAAGAATATTTGCTCTGCCCCGAGTGTCTCAGAGAGGGAGAAGGAGAAAGAATGTTGTGTTTTTGATATTGACAATGTTGTTTTGATGATTTATGAATTTTCCTTCAACTTCTTTGAATTACTGTTTAACGTTCTTTGTTAGGTAAATGCATCTGATGTAATTATCTTAGAGGGAATTCTAGTTTTCCATGACCCACATGTCCGTAACTTGATGAATATGAAGATTTTTGTTGACACTGGTCTCATTCCTCCACTCAGATTATTGCTTATGTATTATCCCATAAAATTATCCATTTGAGTAGCAATTTTGTTATTATAGCTTTGTTTTGTAGGCCATTATTGTTGCAGTGCTGTTTGCTTTTTGAAAAACTTATACATAATAAAGGTCTCTGTCTAATGAGGTTACATTGTAGAATAACATAGTTGATTCAATGCTTAAAGGTCATGTTAAATATCCTATGCAGGCCTGAGTTATTGAGGTCAGCTTCACTCTTTTAGGATGACCAATTGCCCTGCTTTTATTTTTTTGTGTATTAGCTCTGCGCGTGTTCATTGCAGATAGCTTCCTTTTGATGGCCATAGACACCCTGCCTCCTTGCAAACTGTAGTTCTAGCATTTCTATATGATCATGCATATAAACATAGCTTCATGTTGTGTCATTTGTTGTGTATGATGATTATACCGCTATTGCTGGTGTTGATATGCTGTTGTGCTGCCTTACTGATGCAATTTTGCTGTGCTGTTTGTTCTGCTGTGTTGTTCTGCTGGCCTGCTGTATTTGTTGTGTGCTGGTGCTGCTATGTGCTAGTGCTAGCTTGTTGGCACGTTGGTGCTGCTGGCCTGTTGTTCTGGTTTTTCTTCTTTTTTCCTTTGCCATGCTGGTAGCTTCTGTTTGCAGCCGGTTTATGGTTTTGTTGGTTCTTGGTCTCTTCTTTTTGCTTTATTTGTTGTTTTAATTGTCCAACATATCCGCACAAAACTTGGTCAGCATAACCTTTGCAAAATATATTCAAATGTTTATGTTATTCAATCGACATTCTAGGTACTCCTTTTTGTATCATCTTCATTTATTATTTATTTTCATTTCCCATGGTGGTGTTAGCCTCTCTTTTTTTTTTTTTTTTGTTGGGTGGGGGGTGGGGGCCATCTTTTTTATGGGTAATCACCCAAAATCTTATTGATCAGTGATCTTGACAAACTTCTGAGAGGAGGGGGGATACAAAAAAATTAAATCTTGGGTAGATACAAAAACTGACCTCAAGTAAGGTTGTGCTACAGCTTTTTAACCGTGAGCCACCGTTTTACAACTAAGATGTGGTTTCTGCTTCTGGGATGGGGATGGTGGCACATTGTATAAATAATTTTTTGGGGATAGTTAACAGTAACAACAACAAACCAGTGAGTTAACATTAGAGTGTTGTTGCATATGGGCTATTCACATTGACATAAAGGAACGGGAATTTTGTTAACATTTTTTTCATTCCCTGTGATTCAAATGCGAATATTTATCTTGAGTTGTAGTTATGATTATACTGGAGACCCATGCTGCAAATAAGAGGTATGCATACGCTAATTTGAGATTGTTATATATCAAAGCATGATTTTGTATTTTATTCAGATCGGCTTATTTGTCTGGTACTTTCAACCAATTAGCTTATCCAAATTTCATTGATTTACAAAAGGTTAATAGAATAAAAATGTTAAATCTTACCAATCATCATTGCTTTTATTGTTTTTGATTTTCAGGTTGTAGAGCATGGACTTGGTCATTTGCATTTTACTGAAAAGCAAGTAGTCACTCCAACAGGTGACTACTTCCTTTTTATCTCAAGTTTCCTTCTGTTCTTTGAATTTAAACTGAGTACTTTATATGCCTTCAATTTTTAAATGTTTGTGTTTTTTGCATATATGATTGTGCGTTTTCTCTTGCTAGCAAATAATTTAGTATCTCCTGATGGTATTAATTTTATGAAAAGATATCTCCTGATGCTTTCGAAATGTTATTAAAATTTGATGTACCTGTCAATCTCCGTTCTTTTGTTTACATGTTATGCTTATTTTGATAGGCATTACTTGAGAAGAATCCATCCATTGCCCAAGCCACAGATGGTATGGCATGTAATTTTTTGTAGGCCATTCTGAAACCTGAGTGTTAGGCATTTCTTTTTTTGAAATTCTTTGTATCAAGTAATATAATGATGTTTGTGTCCTCTCTTGCTTTGAGCAAAAAAGTTATGAAAGTATATCCTTCAAATGTTTCTTGAAGACTTTGTTTATCATGAATAAATTGTTAGGCAGTACTCTCTATGATATATAAGATTGTCAATATGGGAATTTTGAACCCCCCAAATTTATACTTTGAGATTATATCTCTATGTGACTTTATATATGATGGTATCTAGAACTTTTTTTACAAATGTGCAATTACCAATATGTGTATGCCCAGGGAGTTAAGTTGTTTTTCTTCTTTCTAAGGTAACTCTGGCCAACCTCCCAAGCGTTCAGAAGTTTCTAGGAGCTCAAATGGAGAAGATGAAGAATGGTCGCAGATATCTGAAATGCACTCAAGGTATTTGCACAATCAACATGGAAGTAATTGTGTTTTTATTTCAATATCTATTCATGTGTATTTGTTTTGTTTTTATGTTTGCTCGCATGTGTGTGTTTGGACCTTTTTACCTTGTTGAGGTTAAAAATAAAACAGGAACATATTTAGATTTCAATGAAAATGTTAACTCTTGTAAAAACCGTGGGCTAATTAGTTTGTGTCAAACATATCCTGTGATTCTCTTTGGTTCCTGTTAGCATTAGTGTTTGTGATACATGGTATTCCTGCAATCTTTTGTCATCTTCTTTTATCCGTGTTGGTTATCATCAAGGATCACCTCAACTCTTTGAAGTTTTGGATTGTTATATGCATCTCTACGAAATTGGTTTATAAAATAAAATTATTTAAATATGAGTTTAGATGTAATTGATAATATATTAATATTTTTCTTTATTTTCTTTGCAGATTGGTTTTTCATGATGTCTGGAAGCATTCTTGCAAATGAAGATCAAGTGTTGATTTTTTTTTTTTTTTTTTTTTTTTTTTTTTTGTTGTGGAGTCCATGTTAGTTTGTTTTGGGATTTGCTTTGATGGTTTTTTTGTTATACTTAATGGATTATTATTAAATTTGTTTGATGGATATATTTTGATTTATAATATAAATTTTTTAGTGAATTTATTTTGTGGAGTGATGTGTAGTAACTAATGGATTTCTTACTACATTTAAAAGGCTATTGGGATATGAGCAAGGATATTTGTGAAATAATAATTTAAAATGAAATATAAAATATGGAACAAGTTTAGTGACGAATTTTTTTCGTCATTTGTACTTATTATGACAAAGTGATTATTCGTCGCTAATAAATATTTTTTGTGACAAAATTTATTGCAGCTCATATATGAAAATTTTCATTGATTTTGTTATTTGGTGACTAAAAATTTCGTCACATATATATAATTTTGTCACCCATGTATGACGTTTGGAGACGAAAAATTTCGTCAACTTTACATCTTACTGTGACGAAATTATTTCCTCATCAATGATCAACATGGGTGACAAATTTATTCGTCAACTAAAGTTATAAATGTGGTGCTGAATAACTATTTGGTGACGAAAATGAGGATTTTTAATGACACAATTTTATTTTATTGGTGACAAAAAGTTTCATCACTGAAGTAATTTCATTGGTGACGAAATTATTTTTCGTCACGATGCTTTTTAGTGACAAACATTCAATGACGAACCCGGTGACGAAAATATTTCCTCACAAATATCTATAGTGACGAAATTAGCTCTTTGGAGACAAAAAAAATTCGTCATCTAAGACCCAACTTGTTGTAGTGGTGACTCTTCCGAAAGGTTGTGACCCTTTAAAAGGACACACCCTTCCATCTCAAGAGACACAACCATTTGAGTAAATTTAAATTCAAATTTTCCAAGAATCCCCCACATGAATGAAATTTACGAAAAGGACATGCAACAACATGCAGACAAAGAGAGAGTACATTAAGGAAATACCCTGCATCAGAATAGGTAGCTTTCGGCTTTGAACCTTCCCTAGTGAAAGCCTATCGGACTTACTAGCTAATCAGTGGATATGATACCTTGAACTGTTCAGCCGTTTATGTAAGCCAAGACAATAGTGTTACCCAAAAGACAACCTAAGAGGGGGGGTGAATTAGGTTTTTATAATTAAAATTAATAATACCCTAATAAAAATTATGACTAGCACAATAGATAAATATAATTAATGAAATAAAAATAATTAAAACAAGTGTCTTAACAACTATGTTAATTAATGATTTTAGCATAGTAAAAATGTGAAATATAGCTATGGCAATTTAAAATAAAATAAAGAGATAAGGGAGAAAGAGGCAAACAAATTTATAGTGGTTCGGCTTCAACTCGGCCTACGTCCACTCCTCAAGTTTCACTTGAGATTTTCCACTATACTCTAGCTTCACAGGGTGCTATCAACCTTTTTACAGATGGAGCAATCCTCCACAGATTTTACACTGACTTTCTACGTCAAGAACACTGAGTGTACTACACTTTTACAAGGTTGAAAAGAAGGTGTTTTTGCTTTCACAGAAAGCTACAAGACTTATCTCTCAAAGATAGATATAAAAATGAAGCTCTGGTTTTTCTGTAAATCTCACACAGGAAAGATGAGCTTAATGCTATAAGGCTCAGTGTATAATTTCTGAGAGAGGATGTAAACAAAAATTGAAGAACACTTCTCAAAGAATTTTTCAGAGAATAGATGTGAGTGATTATAGATCAAAGAATATTTTCTGGTTTTTCTTGTCACTTGTTTACATGAGAGACTTTGGTAGATATAATGAAACTTATAGCCGTTTATAACCGTTTATAGCCGTTGTATTCATTTAAATTTATAGCCGTTTATAGCCGTTGTAGTCATTTGAATTTATAGCTGTTTATAGCCGTTGTACTCCATCATTACTAATTTAAATATCTTCTACTCTATTATTACAAATTTGAATATCTTCCACTTGAACCTTTTGAACTGCTGTTGTGTTGGGCTATTTGAACATCTGTTTTTGGGCTATTTGAACTCTTAATTTAATCAAATATTAAATACATTCTAACAACATTTAGGATAAAGGTTTAGGTGAGAAATAATGAAACAAAATAAATTTTGATTTTATTAAACATAAATCATCAAATATAAATGTTGATTCTATTTCTCTTTCAAATAAATCATCAAAATTTATTTTGATTCTATTTTTCTCTCCAAATAAATTAAAACATATTAAATAAATCATCGAAATAATAAGTCTAACAATCTCTCCCTTTTGATGATGGACACAATGATGTTTTGATTTGATTTGGGAGTAAGAAAGGCTCCTCCTCAAGTGATGCTCCCTGAATTCATTTATAAATGCATAGGTTAGCACATGTGTAATAAATAAACTTTAATTAGAGACATGATATGAGACTAAGATATCAAACTATAAATACATAATCATCAGATTAGGTTTCAAATAATACCATAATTTGAAAATAATACCATAATACATAACATCATATAATGTTTTGATTTGATTTGGGAGTAAGAAAGGCTCCCCCTTAAGTCATGCTCCCTAAATTCATTTCTAAATACATAGGTTAGCACATGTGTAATAAATAAGTTTTAATTAGAGACATGATATGAGATTAAGATATCAAACTATAAATACATAATCATCATATTAGTTTTCAAATAATAGCATAATTTGAAAATAATACCATAATACATAACATCATATAATTTCTCCCCCTATGACATTATCAAAAGAAAATCATGGGTCAGAATCTGGAGGAGAAGGAAGAAAATGATAGTGATAAATGACAACAAAAAATAGATAATCAAAACATATTATACATATATATATATATATATATGAATCGCCCGCACCTCTCTTTTCGTTAAAAACGCGTCGAACATATGCGATCCGGTTTTCCCTTTCGTTGTGTAACTGTAATCCGGACTCGGTTCGTAGATTTGTTGTTGTCTTATCCTATTCCTATCCCTTACTCTTTGTTTTAGAGTTTTGGGTTGTGTTGGGCAAGTTGCGAGTAGTTGGTTGTGTTTTAAAACTTAGAATTTTTGCCCAGGTTTTGGTCTATCGCTCGAGCGGCGCTTTTGACGCTCGAGCGGGCTTTTGTTGTTGCCTCTCCGCTCGAGCGGCATTTGGACGCTCGAGCGTGAATTTCCTTCTCTCAGCATTTGGTCGTCTGCAGAAAATTCTGGGAGGGTGCATCCGGTGCATCCGGCGCTCGAGCGGATCTTGGACGCTCGAGCGTGAACCTGTGTCTGATGCTCGAGCGGGGTTTTGTATGCTCGAGCGACCTGTTTTATATCAGTCCGTGAAATCACTTTTGAATGACTTTCACTTTTCTTTTCTCTCTCTTACTTTCCCAAAACCCATTTTTGAGAGCTTCTCTCTCTAGAAACTCCCTTCTCTCTAGGGTTTGATCTAGTTAGAGTGTCTTCCTTCCTTCGGCCTTTGTAAGAAGTGTGTTGATCGTCGAGGGCTTCGTTTTGATCCAAGAAATTTAGGATTGGAGCACTTCCGAGTTTTTGCTCTTCTTCTCCTTGGGTTCTACATTTGAGGTAGGGATTCTCCTTGTTCCTTTTCAATACTCCGTCTATAGATAGACATGTGGTAGTTTTTGTATTGCATAAAAACACTATATCATGTTGGATTTGTGAAAATCATAAGATTGAATCTTGGGTTGGTTGTTGAATTTGGGTTTATTATCATTCGTTGTGGTTTGGGCTAATTGGAGTGTTAATTAGCATGTGGTTGTTGAAAGGAGAGGAAACCCTAATTTTTATTTGGTTTAATAATTAATAGAGGGGTTTTGGTCTTTGGGCAAATACTTATGTATTTTGGGTCTTGAATGAGGTAATTGTTGTTTGTTGTAGATGATTGAGCCTTTTTGATCAATATTGAGAAAGAGGGAGGAAAACCCTAATTTAATGATTATGACTTAATTTGCATAATTAAATTGTAATATTGGAATGGCTTGAAAAGAATGTAGTAGATTAAAATGAGTTATGGCCTTATTGTCCCTGGAATTGAATTTGTGAAAACAAAAGGTATGAGAATCGGATTGTTGTAATTTGAGGGTTGAATACACACATATGTGGAAGTTGTATCTTACTACCATGTTAATGTTGTTGTTGGTTTGTAATCTCATGATAACTGAGTCTTTTAATAGATGTACTAAATACCTGCATCTAGAGGTTTTGTCCTTGGTCATCGGTGGAGGATGACACGGTTGCGTTGAATTGTCGTGTATAAATTACACCATTGTTGATTGAACATCGTACGTGATGAAATGTTGAGATACATTATATATGTATACTTGTTAGGAGGAGAGAGAGGTTGTACTCCAGTGTGTGTGAGAAGATAAGGGATGGACTCCACACACCTATGTGTTTATATATCTTAACACATTATTTGTTTCCTGATGGTTTATGTGTTTGTTTTACACATGTTGGTTATGCCTTGTGGTGTTGTGGTTATTGGTGTGATATCCTGCGCTGATAATCAGAGGTACCGGTACCTTCCAGCTAGCGCCTGGAGAACTGTATGCGCTGATAATCTAAGGTACCACACCCTTCCAGCTAGCGCCTAGTAAAATGGTACGTTGTTGTGAGAAGTGTATCTTGGCTTACTACGCATCTAGCTAGTAGAGCAAAGCTTTGTTGTTATTGTTCGGTGTATCTGGGAAGATTGTGGATTGTGTTGGTTATAGTTTGGAGGGCTGAGTTGCCTCATTGGTTTATCTTATGCATGTAGTTGAGTTGTTATCTCCTTTTTATAAAGGTATGCATGTGTAGTTATTATAGTTTTGGGATTGAACCAAAATGGCTTTTGTCTTTTGAAGTGAAAGAAAATCAAATCTTTTAGAAATGTTTGAAAAGGCACGTCTGTTGTATGCTTGGAAAATGGAAGAGAGTAATGGGCTTAATGAATTTATGTCCTAAGTAATTGTTAAGTTATGAAAGAATAGGAATGGGGGTTAATGAAAGGAAATGAAGATAAATCGCTTATAGCGTTGAATGTAATGGCTGTTTTCGAGAAAAGTTCTTACATATATATTTTGTATAAACTGTCACATTACTATTCTAGTATGAGAATGAGCATTCATGATCATAGCTATCTGTAAGTTGTTATTGTTGAGGATCATGTTGAGATCCCTACTGGACTATATGTTCATCCCACGTTGTTGAATCTTTTTCAGGGTATTTAGCAGGATGTGCTACAAGATTTGGGATCTTCTTATTTGTTGGCCACGGGCCTCTTTGTTGTAGGCGGAATGCCATATATGTAAAAAGGGTTGTACCTTCATTTGCTTATTTAATGTTGTAAGCCTGAGGGCAATTTATATGGAATGCTCATGTTGTATTTAATTTTCATTCGAATGAGAGAGTAGTTGTTCATCACTTCTAATTGAACAATTGAGTTTATTTCCGTATGTTATCTCTGAAATTGAATTAAGTTAAGGAACTTGGTAATGACTTCGAGTAATAAAAAGTGGGGCGTGACAGAACATGCGGCCTCGCTTTTGCGTCAGCCGACCGACAAAAGCAACTCTCCTCAATTACCGCTCGCTTCGGCTATCTCTCCCTCCTTGTCTTCTTCTCTTCAGCCTCTTCTCTTCAGCCTTCTTCTTAATTACACTCGTCTGCTTCTTCTTCTTCACCTCACTCTTTTCTATCTCTTCTTCACCACTCTCTTCTGTTCTTCTTCCTCATCGAGAGACAAAAAAAAAAAATTGAACGGAGGAGGCCAAACCTCAGTCTGTTCTCTTCTATTTCTCTGCAACTCATTTCTTTTACACCTCTCACCTCTAAACCATGGCTTCCTCATCCCGTCCCCTCACTCTATTTCCGGACCTAAACGATCCCATAAGCTCTGCTGAACTGAGTGCCTCTACTCCTACTCTTCTTGCCATTCCTCTTCCTAACCTTCCTATGATGTCGATTGAGCAAATCATGGCATCTCAATTTGACATAGAAGCCAATCATTTCACACTGACGTCTTGTATAGAGACGGTGATGGTAGTCACAAAATTGGCTCACCGATTGCAAAACAGGACGAGTGAGCTCCATCAGGTCAACGCCCAACTCTCTCTGCTTCAGCGCATGTATAAGGATGCGCGAGCAGAAATAGGCGCACTGAAGGCCGAAAATAAAGAGCTTAAACGGAAGACCACCTCTATGGCCCGATTTGGAGCAACGTCGTTCTTGGCCTTTGATAGTTGGCGGGGAGTCGTTGCGCTCGACGAAAGCACGAAGGCAGGGGCATCAAGGGTCACCCAAGGTGATAAAAAGAAGAAGAAAATGATGGAAGAAGCAAGTAATTAAGATCGGCGTATAGCCAGAAAAAAATGAAGGGTTTTTTTTTTGTATGTTTATTTTGATCGGCGTGTGGCCGTAAAAAAAATGGAGGGAGTTTTTTTTTTATGTAAATATTTGTATTTTGATTTGTTTTTGTTTTTATGTTTAAGTACTGAAAAATGAAATTAAAAAGTAGAATGAGAAAAAAATAAAAAGAAAAGAAATTAAGCCTAATAGCAAAATAAAAAAAATAAAATAAAATAATACCAGCAGAAATTAAACTTAGTGGGATGTTGGTGTTGCTAGAATGGTAATGCAAAACAAATACCATGAGGGTTTAAGAAAAAATCAATGTATGCAAAGTTAAGTTTACCTCAAGATGCAAAACCAAAAAAAAATTACACAGTTGAGAATAGCAAACTGTGAAGGAGAATAAATGTATGAAGGACTTGAGAACATTTAACTGATATAAATGTTTCCATATCAATGTAGCAATACACATATATCATTTTAACAAAAATTCAAGTTTCACAATCATAACAAAACTTTTTTAAGTAGAAATTGACATTCCAAGCTCGCCACGAATAAAATTGAAGCGATCCTCGCTTAGGGGTTTTGTGAAAATATCCGCCAATTGTGTCGGTGTTTACAAAATTCAAGTACAATATCCCCGTTTTGAAATAATCTCTTAAAAATGATGTCGAATTTCAATATGTTTAGTTCGTGAGTGTTGAACCGGATTTTTGCTTAAATTGATGGCAACTAGTATTATCCATTTAATAGGGATATGATCATAATGCAAATCAAAGTCCTCCAATTGTTGTTTCATCCAAAGTATTGGGCACAACAACTTCGAAAGCTATATATTCAGTTTCGACCGTTGATAAAGCAACAGAATTTTACTTTTTGCTAAACCAAGATACATGAGTTACCAAGAAAGTGACAAGTGCACTGGTGCTTTTTCTATCAAGTTGCATCCGGCAAAGTCGGCATCCGAGTAACTAATTAAATCAAATGCAACATCTCTAGGATAAAACAGTCCCAAATTTTGAGTGCCAACAAGATATCTAAAAATTCTTTTAACAGCACTGATATGTGATTCCTTAGGATTTGATTGATATCTAGCACACATACAAACACTAACATATATCGGGTCTACTTGTAGTTAAATAAAGAAGTGAGCCGATCATACCTCGATATTTGTTTGATCAATAGACTTACCTTTTTCATCCTTGTCTAACTAATGGATGTGCTCATAGGTGTTCCAGCTATTTTTGAGTCATACATACCAAACTTTTTGAGTAGTTCTTTTGTGTACTTAGCTTGGTTTAATAAAAATGCCTTCCTTACATTGTTTGATTTGAAGCCCAAGGAAATAATTTAGCTCCCCCATCATGCTCATTCTCAACTCACCTTGTATACACTTAGCAAATTCCTTACACAATGTTTCATTAGTAGCACCAAATATAATGTCATCCACATATATTTGCACAATAAGTAATCATCATTTTTAGTTTTAACAAAACTGTTTGCCAATCGTTCCTCTAAAAAAATTATTTTCAATCAAAAATTTACTTAATCGTTCATACCATGCACAAGGTACTTGTTTCAAACCATATAAAGCTTTTGATAGTTTAAAAACATGATTTGAAAAAGCATGATCTTCAAAACCTGGGGGTTATTTAACATAAACTTCCTCATTTATAAAAATCATTAAAAAAGGCACTTTTTACATCCATTTGATAAAGTTTGAAATCTCTAAAACATGCAATATGCAAGTAACATGCGAATGGCTTCTAATCTAACAACCGGAGTAAAGGTTCATCGAATCAATACCTTCTTCTTGATGTGTATCCTGTGCAACAATCTAACCATGTTTCTTATAATTGTGCTGGATTCATCAGCTTGTTTCCAAAGATCCATTTGGTACCGATAATGGTAATGATCTTTAGGTTTTGGCACAAGTTCCCACACTTTGTTTTCTCTCAAATTGGTTAAGCTCTTCATGCATAGCTATCATCCAATGTTCATCGAATTCGGCTTCTTGAAAGTTTTTAAGCTCAATCTATGAGAGAAAAGCCAAGTTACTACAAATATTTCTAAGTGAAGAGCGAGTTCAATACCTTTTGTAGGATCACCTAGGATTAAATCCTTAGGGTGATTATGAACAAACTTCCATTCTCTTGGCAAATCATCATTGTTTCTCCTTTCTTCTTGAGGTGGAAGAATAGGTTGTTCAATCTCTTTGTTCAACTTACATGGTTGGTCTCTTCTTTGTAGATACTTGAATCTTCCACATTTGGTTCCAATCTATATTATCACTAACAATTTGCTTTTAAGCAGAGGATGTTAGTTTCAATCAAATGCCACACATATAGATTCTTCCACAACAAGAGTTCTTTTATTAAAAAATGATAAGCTTTGCTAGTCTAAGGAATTAGCCAAGAAAAATTGCTTCATCAGATTTTGAATCAAATTTACCTAAGTTATCCTTACCATTATTATGCACAAAACATTTACAACAAAAACATGCAAGTGACTAATGTTGGGCTTTCTATCATGCCAAAGTTCATAAGGAGTCTTTTTGAGAATAGGTCTAATTAATGCACGATTTAAAATATAGCATGCGGTGTGAACGGCTTCGGCCCAAAAATATTTAGGAAGATTATTTTCGCAAAGCATTGTTCTACTCATCTCTTCTAAAGTTCTATTCTTCCTTTCTACTACACCATTTTGTTGAGGGGTTCTAGGTGCTGAAAAATTATGTCCAATACCATGCTCATCACAAAACAATTCAAATTTCTCATTTTCAAGTTCTCTACCATGGTCGGTTCGAATATTAGTAATAAGAAAGCCTTTTTCATTTTGAATTCTACGACAGAGTTTTGTGAAAGAAGAAAAGTTTCATCTTTGTGTGCTAAAAACATAACCCATGTAAATCTTGAATAATCATCAACAATAACAAGACAATAACGTTTACCACCTAGACTAGATGTCCTTGAGGGACCAAATAAATCCATATGCAATAGTTGTAAAGGTCTAGTTGTGGAAATATGAGATTTTGATTTAAATGATGTTTTAGTTTGTTTTCCTTGTTGACAAGCACTACAAAGATGATCTTTTTCAAATTTAATTTTTGGAAGTCCAATGACCAAATCCTTTCTCAAAAGTTTAGCAATTAAATCCATATGAGCATGACCAAGTCTTCTATGCCATAACCAACTATTTTCATTATTAACATATAAACATTTAACATCACTAGCATAGAGATCATTAAGATGAAAAACATAAACATTATCATGGCGATTACCAACGAATAAAGCTTTATGATCATTTGTGCTTTCAATTGTGCAATGTGATTTATCAAAAATAACTCGATTACCTTTATCACATAATTGACTAATACTAAGTAGGTTATGCTTAAGTCCATCAACAAGTAAAACATTTTCAATAGAAGGGTTAGGAGAAATACCGATGCTACCAATACCGATGATTTTTCCTTTCTTGTTGTCTCCAAAAGTAACAAATCCTCCATCTTTCGATGATAGTTTAGTAAAGAATGATTTATCTCCGGTCATGTGTCTGGAACATCCACTATCAAGGTACCACTTCCCTTCTTTAGCTTTGGACTTAAAGCAAACCTACAAGATGACAATCAAGTGTTGGTTTTTGGTACCCATAGTTTCTTGGGTCCTTCTTGGTTAGTTTTGTTAGATCCCTTAATAATCCAAATCTTTTTAATTCCCATGTTCATATTCTTTTTGAATGGACAATAAGATATATAATGGCCTTTCTTTCTACAATAATGACAAGTAATATGAGGGTGAGTCATGAGAGGTACCTTTTCAAAAAATTGTATTGAGATTCTTTTGTTTCTTAATAAGGTCATATCCAATACCCGCTTTATCAAAAACACATCTTTGATTTCCAAGAAGCATATTGAGATTATCTCTACCTTTTACAAAATTTTCAAATGTTTTTGTTAAATCATCAACATTGTTTTTTAAAGTAGTTTTCTCATTAGAGATAGTATCAAAATCATTTTTCAAAATAATTTTTTCTTTCTTTAATTCTTCTACATTAATAGATAAAGATGCAACAGATTTCTTCAACACATTATTTTTGGCACAAACTTTTCTAAATTCATTTGATAGTTCATGGAATGCACTTTCAAGTTCTTCATAAAGAGTAGTTACCTCATCTTGAGTAGAGTCTTCATCTTCAAGAGCCATGAGACATAAGTTGGCTACTTCATTTTCAATTTCATCACTTGAGCTTTCATCTTCACTTTCTCCCAAAGCTGCTACCATGGCCTTTTTGTTTCTTTTGTAGTATTTTTCATGATTCTTCAATTTTGGACAATCTATCTTCATATGTCCAGGATTTTTGCACTCATTGCAAATAGTAGGCTCTTTCTTGTTATCTTTGTTGTACTCTTTTTGAAAGGTCTTCTTCCTCCATAATTGTTTTTTGAAGTGCTTTTTGAGATTTCTACTAAACATGGCATAGCTTTCATCCTCACTGGAGTTTTCATGTTCTTCTTCATTTGATGAGGCTTTGAATGCAATTCCACTTTTCTTTTGTTTTCAACATCCTCATGTCCTTTCATGGTGATCTCATGAGTCATAAGGGAACCCATAAGCTCATCCAATCCAAGTGTGGAGAGATCTTTGGCTTCTATAATGGCGGTGACCTTTGCTTCCCAATTCTTTGGTAAACACCTAAGAATTTTTCTTACCAACTCACTGTTAGTATAAGTTTTGCCAAGAGATTTCAAAGAGTTTACAATTTCAGTAAATCTAGTAAACATACTTGAAATAGATTCATCAGAGTTCATTTTAAACAATTCATAACTATGAACAAGCATATCAATACGAGATTCCTTTACTTGGTTTGTACCTTCATACGTTACTTCAAGTTTGTCCCAAATTTCTTTTGCCGAATCACAACTTGAAATTCTATTATACTCCTTAGAGTCTAATCCACAAAAAGGGTGAGTTTGGCTTTAGCATTGGCTTGCAATAATTTGATCCTCTCATCACATTCATCTTCAGTTTTAGGTACACTAATATTGTCTACTAATTTGGTAGGAATTTTTGGACCTTTGGTGACAATAATCCACATGGCATAATCAGTGGCTTGTAGGTATAGGGTCATCTTATCTTCCAATGACTATAGTTGTTTCCGTCAAAATGGTGGCCTATTGTGGCTTGTCCTTCAGCTAAGGGTTGCCATGGATCGAAACTCTAGATGGTTAAATCTAAAAAGAGTCTAGGCTCTGATACCAATTGTTACCCAAAAGACAACCTAAGAGGGGGGAATTAGGTTTTAATTAAAATTAATAATACCCTAATAAAAATTATGACTAGCACAATAGATAAATATAATTAATGAAATAAAAATAATTAAAACAAGTGTCTAACAACTATGTCAGTTAATGATTTTAGCACAGTAAAAATGTGAAATATAGCTATGGCAATTTAAATAAAATAAAGAGATAAGGAGAGAGAGGCAAACAAATTTATAGTGGTTCGGCTTCAACTCGGCCTACGTCCACTCCTCAAGCTTCACTTGAGATTTTCCACTATACTCTAGCTTCACAGGGTGCTAGCAACCTTTTCACAGATGGAGCAATCCTCCACAGATTTTACACTGACTTTCTAAGTCAAGAACACTGAGTGTACTACACTCTTACAAGGTTGAAAAGAAGGTGTTTTTGCTTTCACAGAAAGCTACAAGAATTATCTCTCAAAGATAGATATAAAAATGAAGCTCTGGTTTTTCTGTAAACCTCACACAGGAAAGATGGGCTTAAAGCTATAAGCTCAGTGTATAATTTCTGAGAAGATGTAAACAAAAATTGAAGAACACTTCTCAGAGAATTTTTCAGAGAATAGATGTGAGTGATTATAGATCAAAGAATATTTTCTGTTTTTTGTCTTGTTTACATTAGAGGCTTTGGTATATATAATGAAACTTATAGCCGTTTATAGTTTAGCCGTTGTATTCATTTGAATTTATAGCCGTTGTATCATTTGAATTTATAGCTTTATAGCCGTTGTACTCCATCATTACTAATTTGAATATCTTCCACTCCATCATTACAAATTTGAATATCTTTCACTTGAACATTTTGAACCTTTTGAACTGCTGCTGTGCTGGGCTGTTTGAACCTCTGTTTTTGGGCTATTTGAACTCCTGATTTAATCAAATATTAAATACATTCTAACAACATTTAGGATAAAGGTTTAGGTGAGAAATAATGGGACAAAATAAATTTTGATTTTATTAAAATAAATCATCAAAATAAATGTTGATTCTATTTTTCTCTTTCAAATAAATCATCAAAAAAATTTTGATTCTATTTTTCTCTTTCAAATAAATCATCAAAATTTATTTTGATTATATTTTCTCTTTCAAATAAATCATCAAAATAAATTTTGATTCTATTTTTTCTCTTCCAAATAAATTAAAACATAATTAAATAAATTATCAAATAAATAAGTTAACAAATAGAATTCACACAGAATATCTCCAAACACAGCTTAGTTCTCACGGTTGTGCCCGTTTTGGCCTTGGGCAAGTCCTGGTGTTTCATGAGTGCTTTAGAAATTTAGCCTTATCAATTCTCATAGAAGCGGCTCATTCACACTCATATAGGTGATCCTTATTTCAAGTCTCTTAAATACTCCTCTTGAAAAATACCCCTCTAGGTTTTTCAAGATATAAGTGATCATTAAAAGCATAGCTTACCCTCAAATCCCCTACATACAACACATGTTGCAGATATTACTCTCATTATAGGAATGGATAGGAGATAACTCCTTTAGTGATTTTGGCGAGCCACGCATAACTTAGTTGTCCCTTTGAACTTAGTTCTTGGATCTCTAGTCATCTAAGTTGGGTTACCATTATGATGACTTTGGTATAATAGGCTTTAATCACATTCCCCTCATGAAATTTCCCTCATTTGCTCTTTGGTCAAACTTTTTGTTTAGCAGCTGCTAATTTTCGTTTGACCTTCTTAATTATATATCATTAGTGGATCCATTATATTATCCTTAAACAATATTCATAACTGAAAGCAAATGTCCTCTACGGTATTAAGTCTTTGATTACATCGAGACTTACCGTTACTCTATGTCACTCCCATTTTCAAATTTAAATAATAAACATAGAGTTGTTCATTAGGAGTTAATGAAACCATTTTTGCTTCCACTCCAACTTTGTCCTATAGAAAGAATTGAGATTTTTTGTGGACCTACAATCGGAACTGTTACTTTGGTAAAATCCTCCAAGCATCCCCACATTTTAAGCATTCCAAGGAAACTTAATTTCTGTTGCTGGAGTATAATAAATACACCCCCACAATTCTGAGACAAATCAGAATATATCATTAATTGGCATGCTTGAACTAAATAACAAGATGTAAATTGCTTTGTGAATATAATCACAATACTAATTTGTCTAAAATACAATTAGACTTCATAACTTACTTTTGCAGTACAAAGAAGAAATTACTAATACCGGTTGCGGCCACAACACTTTGTCAAATGACATTTCTTTAGCCATGATTAATTTCTTTTTGTTTACTGCAATCCTTAATTCCAATCTCAACATGGAATATAAATATCATTGTATAAATACATTTACATCTTATTTGTCTTATCCAATATTGGTGACTACGTCGACAATTACCAAAGTGTCTTTTATCCATGAAATATTTTAATTCATATAATATTTCACTACTGATCAGTCACCATACTAATTTTAGTCATTATTCCAAAGAATAGTTAGAATTCCTCTTATGTCAAAACACATAGGTTCACATTTTTATCAACACTTTGATAAATAATTGACATCCATTTATAATACACCACAAACCGAATTGATATTAATTGTCAACTCTACAACATATGTAGACATGGACAATATTAACAAGTCAATTATACTGCATAATTTTCTCATTAATCTCTCTCCCCCACATTTGTGATAATACATAAATTAGCACAAACAACATGATTCATTTCCAGACAAGTGACACAGTTACAAATAATAACTCATAAATATATATATATATATATATATATCGGACAAAAATATAATTATCTCTTTTAATTCAAAAGATAAATTCCCACATTAAGAACATGATTCATGGTTAACCAAGTCTACCACACAAGTGAAATAAGATTGAAGACATCCTATCTCACAAAATTTAAAGTTACTTTAAAAATAACTTTCAATTGATTATTAAAAAATAATAATCAACACAAAAGATGCCTCAAACTACTTCCAATTAAATTGTGATTGTATTTGTTTTGAATCATAGATTGACCAATCAATATAAAATTTCCATTCAAATACAAATTACATAAATTAGAAATTCTAAATTATTTATTCAGAAAATTTACCAAGTATATAACATATACTCTATATTTTCTCAACTTCAAGAGATCACAAACCAAAAATAATATCTAGGCTTTTATAATTTGATTTTAAAATGCATTCTTGAAACTTCCCCAAATAATAGATACTAGTCTTTTCTTAAATCCAAAACAAGGATTTTAAATTAAATAAACATAACAATGGGGCCAACCCATAAGGCTACAAACCGGGAAAAAAAATTAAACCAAAAAGTCAAAGATGGACAACTTAACCATAGGTTGACCCATAGATATAACAAAGCATATATTTGGGCCCATTTGCAGTTAAGTTTTTTAAAACGAAATCTAGTTGCCTGCCAGGTTAACGGTTCTGCCATACAATACGTTGGTCTTTGACAACATAAGCGTCCAAACAAGACCATGCACAACAAATAGTTGATTTAAATTACTAATAATGACAACTAAAATTGGAGATTTCAATTCGATAGCAATCAAAACTCAGGGGAGTCATATAAAAATAAGATTTAGATTTTCAAAATAAGAAAATTTCCTTAATTTTTTGTTCTAACTTCAGAGTCATATTAAGAAAAGATCATGCAAATCAACTTAGATATATATACACAAACATATAGATTAACTATATAACCAGTTTAATAAAACTTTTAAACAAATCATATTAACAATATTCTACAAAACTTAAAAGTTTCATGTAAATTGATAATATGTAAATAAAATAACAAAATCAATCGTTTCACAAATAACATGTAAAATGTTGCAGAAATAAAAGTTGACCCAAGTTCTGTCACCGAACATTGAAAGTCGCAGAGATTTTACTTTCTGAATTACTTATTGATTGTAAACATATACCAACAAAAATTATTTCTATTATGCAATAGAGAAAGCAAAACTTAAAGGGCATAACAGTTTCTTTTATGGCATAAATTCAAAATTGGTCAATAACAAAATAATTTCAAAACATGAAATACTAATATCTGACAATTTGACTTTCATCAAATGCATACATATATATCTTGTTTCATGTTGATTAAAATTTAATACTTTTATATTAAATCACCATGTCAAACCCCTTCACCACTAACAGTTACAAAAACAAACCGTTACGTCCTCTTATTACAAATTAAGAATTTGAATTTAGCCCAACCTCCCTGTTCATTTGATGAAACATAGTGACGATTCACAATCGCCTACTCCGGCACTAATCTATGCCCACGGCGGGCTACTACATTTTATGGTTTAAAAAAAAAAAACCAAATGTATACATGTTTTGAATCCATACTGTGTGAGTGAATTTCTGACCACACTGCCAACTTAGTATTCAACAGGAGAGCACTAGCAGAATAGATGGCGCCTGAATGACCTGCAACAGAAAGAAGAGATTCTGGCGGTGGTTCGTCCACCCGGGGGCACTCCGATGATCAAGTCAGTTATCTCTCAAAGATATAAAAAGTGTTCAATTCACTATTCAAAGCAAAAAAAGCGTACCTTAGACCTATGAGGGTGCCTCTCTTTTATAGCCAACACAAACCTAGTCCCAATAGAAGCCTAGCTTCAATGGACTCAGGATTACTGCTAATCTTGGACTCCCAGTAGGATTGGGATAAACTGTCTAAGAGCCTTATCCTTACCCAAACTGAAGTCTTCTCCCATTCTAGGACTCTTGTCCCTTATCCGCTTATCCCGGATTCTGATATCTTCGGAGATAACCTCAGACTAGCCGAGATCACCTCGGCGTCATGACCAGGACACGTGGCACCTCATCTGACACTTCGGCGTCACCTTGGCCACGTGTTAGTACTCAAAAAATATGTCCCCACAACTGCCCCCTAGGTTCGATCACCTCGGCATCCTGAGGTGATGGAACCTATATCATTCCTTTCATTTAGCACGTCGGCTAAGTTCGCTCCGTCCTTCATTCCCGAGGTCACAATTCGTCGGCTTCATACGACCAGGACCTGTATTCTGTCTCATCAAGGCCTTAGAGCCAATAACCTAGTTTGTTCAAGTATTTTAGCCGAGATATTCCTCCCATCCGAGGTCATTGCTTCATTAGATCAAGAACTCCAAGAGTTTTATCACGCTCATGAGTTGTTACGCACAACATTTCTACCGTTTCTACCACGCGTCTGTCCCCTACTGGACTGTGTCTGATACGCGCCATTAAGTCGCCTCACGCTTGTGTGCGCCGTCTGAAAAATACGTTGTTCTAGGCACATCAATTGCATTTTGCCACCTCTTCGCATTTTTGACAAAACTTGTTCCCTCTCTCTTTGTCTTTTCAGTTCACATCATCGTCTTTGTTCAAACTCTCTCTCTCTTACCTTCTCAATTTCCCCATTGTTGCTTTCCGTTAAGTTTTCTCTACAACCAGTCTCATTTTCTCCTCCGACGATGCTTCTGCTGCACTTCCTTGCTTTCGGCCACCGTCTGATCCCGACGAACTTTACTTCGGCTTCATTTTTCTTTTGTGAGTCACTATTTCTTTCTTTGATTCAATTCTTGATTTACTTCAAACTCTGTTATATTTGCAAACTTGCTCATGTCTTTGATCGTTTAATCTGTACCTCAATTTCCACCATGTGCCTGAGCTTGTTTACTTCGTGATTCTGTTTTTTTCCCCAATCCTTTCTTGAATACTCACATTGCTTATACATCTGTTGATTTTTGCCACTGTTCTTGGTCTCACACACCTGTACAAGCTTTACCACTGTGTTCTTGATGATCCATCACTGTTCTTGACTCTTAATCGCATTCCTGTTTCTGTTTGCCATGTTTTTTTCCAGATTCTTGCCTTCAATCTTCACTTGCCTAGACTTAGGATTGGGATTTGTCTATAGAACTTACGAACCTTAGGAAAAACTGACACGAATTCCCTTTAGATCCATATAAACTCTTACCATAGTGTATTTTTACGTTTTAGCCGAGGTCCCTCAAACCCTTCCAAAACACTTCCTTCTGAAATCCAACTCCTCCAATTAAGCTGACGTCATGGGTATGTGGAAGCATAGGGTAGACAACCCAACTAAGTTAGAATACTTTAGACAGGAGTTTTCCATTCCTGCCGACGTCCACCTCAGGTTGGCAGGGGAGGAGGATTCCATTATGCCCGACGTGGACCTCATGCCTTTCCTAGTAGTGGCCTTTATCGAGTGTGGACTTAGGTTTCCACTGGACACCCTTTTCCAAGAAGTCCTCCACTACTACAAATTGAACCCAATGCAACTTGTCATCAACTCTTATCGAGTTATCAATGGTATAATTGCCTTAGCTAAGAAAGAAAATACTAAGGTTACCCTTGCCGACATCCAGTACTGCTACACCATGTGTCGCCTAAAATTGGAAAAAGGCCACATTTATTACCTCAAGCCGAGGTCCACGGAGTACAAGCTTATTACCGACCTCCCAGACTCAAACAAGGGTGCTAGAGACGATTACTTCATCGTCTCGGGCAACTAGGAATTTCAACCAAACAATGACCTCCACCTTTATTTCCTAAGCCGAACAGTTTTCAGGGAAGGAGATGGTAAGAGCCAAGTGTCACCTTTCCTTGCTTTTTTTTCCAGGTTTTCAATACTTTGTTCTAACGTCTGTGCTCTTCTTTTTGCAATTCTTCCACAACCACCAACAGGGCTTTCGCAAGTTCTTCTTCCCCAGCAAGGACTTGAAGAAGTTACTAGATCTACCAGTTCACAAGCGGAGAGCTCCCTTGCTTCTGAACTTTATCCCGACCTACAAGTCGGTGCTTCTCGACATCTCAAAGAGGAAGAAAAACAATTCTCCCCCTTCCGCCACAACTCCTCCAACAGCCTCATCATCTCGGCTAGATCAAGGATCGACCTCTGATCCAGCAGAGCAACCGTCAACCTCGACTCCATGTCTGATCCCACCATCTCAACGCCAACGCCGTCGTAGGACTGCAATTGTCACCGAGATGGGTCGCAAGAAAACAGTCGCAGAAGATCTTCTATCCGACATCCCTGACACAGTCAACGCCCAACCAGCACAATCCCAGCCTCAACCAAAGCCAAAACCAAAACGTCTGAAGAAGGCTCAGCCCAAGGCAACAGTGACTCAGATTGACACTAAGGACACCTTGCCAATTTCTAAATTGGCCGAGAGCGAGAAGACCCCTTCTATCGCCGAGAAGAGGCCCGTCGAGGCCCAACCATCCGAATCTACCAGATCGAAGAGGCCGAAGTCGTCCTCTACGACCACCTCGGGGCCATTAAAACATGATTCCCCCTAGGCCCGCCAATCACAATCGATAACAAGCCAGTTAAGGCTGGTGATAACGTCGGCGACATTGAGGTCGGCGTTGCCCTCTCCACCGCCTTGCTTCTGCCCGAAGATCTTAATCGTAACGCCAAGATGAGCGAATACGAAAATTTTGGTTTGATGCTGCAGCATTCCGTTCAAGTAAGTTTCTTACACTTGGTATTTTTCTTTTTCTATTTTTCCATACTCAGAGAATTTCTACTAACTTTTGTTCTGTTCATTTTCTTTCAGGCGATCCAGCACAACCACTCCTTCTCAATGCAATCTTTTGAAATAAGGAAGGAGTTGGCTGACAAGACAAGGGAAGTTGTTAGTCTGCAAAGGGCCATTAAGAAGACTGAGGCCAAGATGAAGACTTTATCAGACCAGGCTGAGGAAGCCATAAAAGCAAAAGATGAGGCCGAGGAAAAAGCGGATGCTGTAGAGGCCATCGCCAAGGTCCTCACGGCTGAAAAAAAAGAGGCCAAGGCCAAGATGGCTGAGGCCCAAAAGGAAGTTCAACATGCCCTGGCCACAAAAGAGGCCGAGATCAAGGCCGCTGATGAGAGGGTGTATGCTGAGGGGGCGGCCGACGTCAAGGAGGACTACAAAAAGCAGGTGAAGCAGGCATGCAACAAGGGTTTCACCCTTGGTTAGATGGTTGCCCTAAAAAGGCTTGACGAGGACTCCCCCCTCAAGAATGCCGACGTCCTCCTCCTTCCATTCCCCCCCACTCCAAGCCAATCTGAAGATGGTTCTGAGTCTGAGGAGGAAGCTTTGGTGAGGAAATCGAAGGAAGCTACTGGGGCCAAGTCCCCTACTCCAAATGAGCAAGTCCTAGACTTGACTCAGGACGAGGAGAGTGAGGTCCCAAAAAATGACACTCCTGAGAAGACAACATCGGATGTGCCCATTGAAGACAAGAGCATCGACCAGACTCTCAAAGAGATCGATGCTGAGCTCGCTGCTGAGAAGGACGCCAAGAATAATTCTCAAATGTCTTCGGAGCCCCATCCTACTATTGATGCCCAATAGTCTTGGTTTTTTGCTTTTTACTTAGTACTTTGTCTTACTTTTTGAATCAATGTAAGCTTGGATCTGGCCGAATTGCCATTTTTGTAATTTCTAAACAACTACTCTTTTGGTAGGCCGAAGTGCCCTCTTCTTTTTGAACTGATTCTTCTGAATGCAAGTACAATTTCCTTTGTATGACTCTTGTATGATTCTGTATTTAGAATAATTTTGCATGCTTTCAAGCATAAACGCAATTTCCTCAGGGTGATATACCTCGGTTATACAAACCAATGGTTTACCTCGGCAAGTACACAAGTACTTCTTTTAATACAACCTTGGTCTTAACTTGTAAATTTTTCTAAAAAATTTCAACAAGTGTTTAGACCAATTTTCTTTTAGTCATAACCTCTGTTTAACTTCAACTTGTAACTTCAACCTTAGTTTAATTTCAACTTGTAAACTCAAGTTTCAACAAGTGTAAAACATGACCTCGATTTAACTTCAACTTGTAAACTTAAATTTCAACAAGTGTTTAAACATGACCTTAGTTTAACTTCAACTTGTAAACTCATGTTTCAACAAGTGTTAAACATGACATCGGTTTAACTTCAACTTCAACTTTTAAACTCAAGTTTCAACAAGTGTTAAACCAATCTTCCAAGCATCAATTTCCATCCCTAGCCCTCTACCCCCTAATGTGAACCTAAGTTCCACTTGGGTTTTCATTTAAGACTGGGGCTTTAACCTTGTTGCAGAGGTCAGATTCAAACAAAGACTGGCCGAGGTAAACAACCTTGGCTTCTTTGTTAATCTGACTGATATGTACTTAGTTCCAATCTGAGTTTGATTTTCAATATGACAAGCCTAGGTTCTCCCAACTTAGTTCAACTCTATTATATGGAAGTAAAAGTTCTACTCTGCCATATAATAAGTTTAAGTTATTCGTCATGTTTTGTTTAGAAATATCGCCAACTTAGTTCAACTCTATTATATGCAAGTAAAAGTTCTACTCTGCCATATAATAAGTCTAAGTTATTCGTCATGTTTCGCTTAGAAACATCGTCAACTTAGTTCAACTCTATTATATGCAAGTAAAAGTTCTACTCTACCATATAATAAGTCTAAGTTATTCGTCATGTTTCGCTTAGAAACATCGTCAAGTATCCGGTCAATCATATTACACAAGTTTAAAGATCAAGCTAAAACTTTATTACTTCTGCTAATAACAAGATAAAAAGAAATCTTAGAAAATAAGAAAATCTAGTGGTAGAAAAACTTTAGATTGCAAGTATTCCAGGGTCTTGGCAATTCTTTGCCTTCACAGTCCTTAAGCCGATATGCCCCATTGCCCAAGACCGAGATGATTCTATAGGGTCCCTCTCAATTCGGGCCAAGCTTGCCCTCTCTGGGATCCTTCTTGTTGCCGACGACCTTTCTCAAGACGAGGTTACCAACTTGGAACTCTAGCGAGTTCACCTTCCTATTATAAGCCCTGGGAAGCTGCTACTGGTATGCCCCCAGCTAAATTGCTGCTTTCTCCCTTCTCTCTTCTAGCAAATCCAAATCACAGGCTATAAATACATCATTAGTCCCATTTTCCACTCTCTGGGTTCTGATCCCTGAGATGCCGACCTCTAATGGGATAACTGTCTCTGTGCCAAAAGCCATGGCAAATGGGGATTCCCCAGTTGATCTTCTCGGTGTGGTTCGATATGCCCAAACTACACTGGGCAGCTCATCCACCCACTTTCCCTTTGTTGCTTCCAGCCTCTTCTTGATCCCATCTAGGATTGTTTTGTTTGATGCTTCTACTTGTCTATTGCTCTGAGGGAAGCTTAGAGTGGAATAGTAGTTCTTGATTTTGTATTTTGCACAGAAGCTTTTGATTAGATTACTGTCAAACTTGCTACCATTGTCTGCTACTATTGCTCTCAGAATTCCAAACCTGGTGATGATGTTCTTCCATATAAAGTTCTTCACATCAACATCTCAAATTTTTGCGAGGGGTTCTGCTTCCACCCATTTGGTGAAGTAATCGGTTGCCACTAGCAAGTACTTTCTTTGTCCAGTTGCTTGAGGCAATTGTCCAATAAGATCCATGCCCCATTGGGCAAATGGCCAAGGACTGGACACCGGGTTCAAGTCTGTTGCTAGTTGATGTATCAAAGGTGCAAACTTTTGACGCTTCTCACATTTTCTGACATAAGGTTCAGCATATTTCTGCATGTAAGGCCACCAATACCCCTGTGTAATGGCCCTATGAGCAAGTGACCTGCCCCCAGCGTGGCTTCCACATACTCCTTCATGTATTTCGTACAGAAAGTCTTCAACCTGTGCAGGATGCACACACCTCAGAAGGGGTCCAGTAAAGGATCTTTTGTAGAGATGGCCTTCTGTTGTCAAATTGAATCTTGCCGACTTCAGTCTGATCTTGTGTGCTTCTTTACAGTCGTCTTGCAATTTTTCTTCTTTAAGGAATGCTACTATTGTATCCATCCAACTTGGTCCCATCTCCACGCACATTGCTTTACGCTTTGTGCTCAGTGGTTCTATGTTTGGTCCTGACAAGTAGTCAACCATTATTGTTCTTGCCTCACCAGGCTTCATTGCACTAGCCAGGTTGGCCAGAGCATCGGCATGGCTGTTGTCATCTCGGCTTACCTGCTATAGTCGGCAATTTTGAAATAAGGCTACCAGTCTGCCTACCTCCTTTGCGTAGGCTGACATCCGTTCATCTCGGGTTGTAAATTCCCCTGTTGCTTGATTGACTATAAGCTGGGAGTCACAAAAGACTATTACCTTGTCGACTTCCATGGCTGCTGCTAGCTTTAGTCCTGCGATCAGCGCTTCATACTCTGTTTCATTGTTTGAGGCCTTGAACCCCAAACAAATGGATTGTTCCAGTAGCTGCCCATCTGGCGATACTAGTACTACTCCTGCCCCCGCTCCTTGTCGGTTTGAGCTCCCATCACTACAACAAAATTGACTTTTCACGGCACCACATCCACGACATACAATGAATGCAAGCCGTAATTTCTCATTTTTACGACTTGTTTTTTTTGTATGTCGTAAATAATAGACTAACCACGACGTGTCTATTATGCAGGCCGTAAATGGTAAAAATGATAATTTTTTTACGGCTTGCATTGCGTGTCGTAATTAATAAAACTTTCTACGACATACATATAGCATGCCGTTAATACATCAGTTATACGACACGCGTCTGCCAGTCATTAAAAATAAATCACTTTTTATGACTTACTATGTAGGTCGTGAATGGTATGTCACTTTTTATGACTTACTATGTAGGTCATGAATGATATCCCAAAATAAATAGGCGCCAAAACCCAATTTTTTTGGCGCCACTTATAAAAAAAAAAAAAATAATTAATTTATTTTTCTATTATCACAGAGACTCATACAATTCAAGAAAAAAGAAAAAAAGAAACAAAAAAACACCGAGTTTTAAGAAGAGAGGGAGACCTAGGTGAAGGGAGACCTAGGTGAAGGGGAAAGTTTTCTTCAAACATTGCTTCAATCAATTGAATCGGTAGAGATCCATTGACGCAATCTGCTTCGACTGCTTCGACTTGGATTTGGCTTCAATTTGTAATCTGCTTGGACTACTTCGACTGCTTCGACTGATTCGACTTCGACTGCTTCGACTTCGACTGGTAAGGCACTCTCTCTTCTCTTCATTCTTCCTGAAACCCTTGTTTCGTCTCTCTCTCTCTCTCTGTCTCTCTCTGTCTCTCTCTCTCTCTCTCTCTCTATCTCTGACTCTCTCTCTCTCTCGGTATATATATATATATATTTATATTCCCCTCCTCTCTTCTCTTCTCTGTTTTTCTGTTGTTTTTTATGCACTGTGGAATCTGTCCCTTTCTGTGCTTGAACTGATGGATGGATGAAATGCATCTGCTGTTTTTTATATTGGGCGTTTGAGTTGTAAGAACTAGATTAATGTTGTAAGAGCTTTGATTAATGCATCTGCTGTTTAACCAACTAAATTTGTTTTACTCTAGTTTTAGTAATGGGTACTCAATCCAAAACAGGACAACTACATTATTGTTGTTCTTCTGCATTTATATGGGTACCTTAGTTTACTTCCTTTCATTATTGTGGATTTTAGCCTTGCACTTGAATGCAGACAGCATACAAGTTTTCGCAGTTTACCTCTCTACTACCCTGCTCTCTCTTCTAAGGTTGTCTAATCTCTCTCTCACCTCCCTATTTGGTAGTTCTCTTACCATTTTCCGGAAAGGCCACCTCAAAGAAACCATATCTGTAGGCTAAGATGTTGTCTGTTTGCCAAGGGAGGACATAGGTCTGGTGGCCCGCAAAGAAACCATGTTTTTCCCTACTTTTTTCTCCTTGTCTACCAATGTTTTGAAGAATTTGTTGCTATATTAAAAATCATTCATAATGCTGGACTTCTGGTAAAGTCAGTTTCTGATTTCATGTTTTGTTGCATACATTTATTTCATTTGTTGTGTTTTTACTGCATTTTGTGTCTCTCGTATGCATATTGAATTTGATTTTAGCCTTGTTTTTTTCTCTCCATCATTTGTTAACCATGACTGGGTAATATGCCTGGCCTTCATGCTGATGTGTTTAAGAAAAGGATAATTTGTATTTGTTCTACTTTTAAAAGTGATTAGGGTGCCAAACATCTTATAGTTTACCACTTGGTAAAAGGATGATGGTCAAAGACTGTTGAATGAACATATGAAGATGATGGTAAATAATTAGATGTTACAAGATAGGAATATTTCATACATGGGTTCAACTTGTTTCTCTTGCATGACACCAAGATCTGCTGCAGCATTCAGGATGCCAAGTGAAAAGTCGAAAAGAAAGAAGATTGGGATTCTACACTGCAGTTTCTAGTGCATATGGAGAAAGTAGGCCATAATGTTGCTTTTCTCATTTATGTTGCACTAGGTCTCATTTTTTAATTTAGGTATTGTAAGAGGCCTACGAAAAGCTGTTGAAAGTTTTTTAGGCAAATCGGTAGGTTCAGTATGCTGTGCTAAGAAATGCTTTAGGCAGATTAAACACAACCTGATTTACAAGGTTTAGGACACGTTTCTGGACCCACTAAACAAACTAGTTTAACATTTGAATATCCACTTTTAGGCAATGGCAGCAATGAAAGAGAAAGGGGGGATGGCCATTATCAGGAATCCCATAGCCAGTAATAAGATTCCTACTTGATGCATTTCAAGTGTTTGGACTAGTCAAGAATTCTCTGACAAAAAGGTAAAATTTTAAACAATGTTGTCCATTTTTCATTTTTTCACGTTCTCCGGGAATGTTTTCCATTTATGTGGGCTGAGATTCTCATCAACTGGAAAAAATTTATATATGAGCGATATTTTAAAATTTATATAATAATTTAAATTCTAATCAATGTATAACATAAGTTATCTAAAGGAGCAGTATAAGGGGCACGTAAGCCTAAAAGTGCACCGATTTCTTAAACCTTGTTTCACATGCTTTGGTGCTGGCGTTTGACCATCTCATTTGTCGTGGGCCACCACTCTCAATTTTTAATTTTTTTTTTAAAATTTTAAATATGATATTTGGATCAATTTATGCATATTTTAATTAATATTAGATTGTGAAATTAAGGATTAAAATTCTATTAATATTGAAATTTTAAAGTTGACAACTGTTTTTTTTTTAAATGACTTAAATTCAAAATTTTAAATCTTATTTTTAAGTTTTATTGTTTGGGCTTTTGGCCTGTTACTTTACCACTCATCTCCATTAATGGAGCTGGCTCGGTGGGGTTTTGTGATTTTTATTTTATTTCATAATCTTTGGTACTTCGTAACTGCCAAGCTTTGTTCTGATCTAGCAAGTTCTGTACTAGTTGAGTTAGTTTAACATTAATTAATAACAATTAAGTAGATATAATGAACATAAATTAATAAAGAATTAAGGAAGCAATTAACTAATAGTTAGTGCACTAGAGAAGTGACTTTTTTACTGAATAGAAGATGCTGCAAATGCTTTTCTCCTTTTCCTTTCCCAATGTCAGGCCCTTTGTTGTCTCTATATGCACCCTTCTATCATCTTTTATTATTAATTATAAAATGGTCTAGATTAATCCTACATGTTACATACATATATAATATAGGGGTATTAGATAGATAGATATGTACATAAACATAATAATTAGTGGTGACAAAGTATATCCTACCAAAACAAAGGCAGTTGTTGCTTAGGAGAGAAGAATTGTGGAGGAGGGGTGCTGTGAGCTGTCAATGGTACTCATAATGCAAAAGGACTTGTCATTTTCCCTTCTTTTATTTTATTTTTTTCCATGCCATATATTGCAACTGTTTTATTTAATCTTTGAAAATTGAATGTGAGAGAACATGTTAAACTATGATTTGATGATGTATTATAAGTACAAAACTATGAATTTGGTTTTTGGATTTGATTAGAGAAGAAATATTAGTGTGTTTTCTTGAGACTTGAACTAAGCATTAATATGACAAACTATAATCATACATATTCATTATTTCCACAAAAAAGAAGGGGATGACGGTGCCTTACTACCTCTCCCAGACACTGCTATAACAAGAGCCTGGGTATGACTTTTATCAAAAAGTTGCATTAGATTTTGTTGAGTCTATATATATATATTTATATTATAAATGACTTTGAGTTATTGAGTCGATGGACGCGCAGTTTCAAGTCAAGTGGAGTTCTTGTTTCCAAGCATAGGTTAGAAAGTGTTAGGATGAGTTAATTGGAATTCAAATATTAAGCAGGACAATGAATGAATGGTAAAGAAATGGAACTCAAAGCTGAATGACAGAAGTATTAATCAGAGTGTTGGAAGATGAATTGAAAATTAACAATGATTGTAAAATTCCACACAGAGTTCTATTGCTTTGAAAGAATGTAAGAAATGTGAACAATTATGTATTTCATTTTTAAAATTATTATTATTATTTTGGGGTTGAACTCATAGGAGAGAAAAACAAACTACAACCTAGAATCACAAAAACTAACTGGAAAATGAGAAGAAATAGCACTTTTGATGTTACATGTAATGTACATCTATACATTAGTTTCCAATTTATAGAGATTCAAGCCAAAATATCAGAACGAATTATGTTAATTAAGTTTCATATATTTTTTAAAGCCAAATACGATGAAATTATGTTGCAAAGACTTAGTAGCTAATCATTGGCTAAAGGTTGCCTATGCTTGTAGGTGTGGGTGAGTAAAAGTGGTTTAATGGGCCAGTGGCAAAATACATTGGAGACGCAAGAGTTTTGGAGAGGAAACAGTCCAATGAGATAGAGTGGCAGTTGAGTGTCGAACAGTTGTGTGTTTAGTGGTAATAATTAGTAGTTCATAATTTTATGAACAATTAGAGGCTTCATGTGCTTAATTTTTAAGGAAACCATCATAGGTGAGTTTTGCACTTGTTTTTGTAGTTAGCAGACTTGGATTCCTTATCATAAATGTTATATATTGCAGAATAAGGTTCAAGAGCTTCACAAGCCTTCTACAGAAGAAGGGTCAATGTCTATCAAAGATGATGCAATTGTTCAAGTGTTTTGGTCCAGAACGGCGTGGTACTGTAAGAGGGCTTGGATTTGGAGCATTGCCATCGAAAGTTGATGCACAAGCATACCAGAATCAAAATATGAGACAACTAAATGAAAATTGCTCTTATTAGAACAAGAACTCCGGGAGATGAAAGCTGAAATGTTAAAAGGAAAAAGGCAAAATTGAGGTAAAAAAAAAAAATGAAACAATGTCACAATGAGGTTAAATTTATCTTCCTATAAAATTTAATTGTTTTTTAACTTTAGTACTTCCCATCTTAGATATAAGGATATTTTACAAAGTTTGTAAAAATAAAAAATTGATTAATACTTGCAGGAGCCAAGCAAGGGGCAATGGACACTCACATGAAGAAACTCAGGTAAACTTGCACATTTGTTATGCTTGTGCTTTTGCTTGCTTGCTTTTCTACTCAAGCTTGTCATTTTGCATATGGATTACATTAAGATTCTAAATTTAAGTAAACAAATGCTTTTTGCCATTGTATTATGATATTTTTAGGGTGAGGAAAACGGCAGAGGTGAAAATAGGGTGCATGGAGGTGATGAATGTAGGATGCACTCACAACAAAATATTTGGGTAAATTTTGTATGGCATTATTAATTTACTCGTTTTCATTTTTCTCGTGCTTCTACTTTTGTTTGCTTGTTTGTTTTTCTACTCAAGAGCTTTTATCAAACTTTCATATACATCCCACATCGTCTACAAAATTTGGAAAAACAAATATAACTTGATATTGTATTACATTTTTTTAGGGTGATGAAAACAATGAAGACGATGAAGATATTTGGGTAAATTTTATATGACATTAATAATAACTTTAATTTTATCTTTAATTCATTAGCTTATCTTATGTGTTGCTTTTATGGTAGTTGCATGACGCAAATGAAACTGGAAATGGTGGATCCTTGGACAATGTCAAATGCAAATTGTTGAATTGGGATGGAACAAAGGTGGTGGTTGCGGAAGGCACAATTGCATCAACAGATTCTAAAGCATTGGTACATCACGTGCCTCTCGGTCCTGGGTGTTGGAAAGTATAGGTTAACCATGTCATAGTCAATGCGCCATTGTTTCGCCCTAATCGTGAGATGTTTGTGCTTGAAGATGCTATTGGAAGCACTGTTGCTTGGCCAACCCATTTCATTAGCTTTGATTTTGAGTAGAACTAACATCTATGGATAGTTTTTTGAGGACTTTGATGAATAGATTTCTATAATTTTTGAATAGTTTTGGGTAATGTTTACAAACTTATATATGTATAGTTTTGGATGGTTTATAACTTTTTGGATAATTTAGAACTTAAGGATTATATGTGTATAGTTTTGGATGGTTTATAACTTTTTGGATAATTTAGAACTTAAGGATAGTCCTTTTGGATGTTTTTGAACTTGCAGTCATGGATGTTTGGAATGATATATTGATAATTTTTTAATGTTTATTAATTTATATATATTGTTTTATTTTTGATGGTTGAAATAATATTGTCGTGGTTGATTAAATATTTTGTGAAGCTTGTTTATACAGCAAGCAAATTAGGTAATTATATGAAATATTCCACAGCGTTCCATGTATGTCGTGGTATGTTTTACTTATCTACGGCAGGCTGAGCAAGTTGTTGTATTATATATTTTACGGCGCACAATCAGTGCCGTTATTTGTCCCATCAAATAACGACATGCAAAAGTGGTCGTAGAAAAAGTAACAACGACACACAAAATTTGCCGTTAAATGGTTTTTAACGGCATACTGTAGCATGTCGTAGAAAAAGTATACACGACGCACAAAATCTGCAGTTAAATAGTTTTTAACGGCGTACTACAGCATGTCGTTAAAAAGGTATCAACGACGTACAAAATCTGTCGTTAAATAGTTTTTAACGGCGTGCAAAGCATGTCATTGAAAGTGAACAACTTTTCATGACTGGTCATAATATGACGTGCCGTTGCACGTCGTAAAAGGGTTTTTACGGCATGCATTGCGCGTCGTAAAAACCCTTTTTTCTTGTAGTGCATCCACAAACAATCGGAAGGAGTCGCCGATGTAAATACTACAAGGCCTGAGTTTCTCTTTGTTCCTTTGCTCTATTGTCCCCTGTTGGGTTTTTTCTTGCTCACCTGAACGTCGCAAATCTTGGCTCAACGGAGCCCGATGTGTGATGGAACCTGGTGTGAACTCGGCCACGAAGCCGGCCAAAACTTGGCCCTTGATTGCTGTTTTGGGTCTGAATTCCAAGTCATATTGGCCCAAGGCCACTGCCCATCTGGCTATTCTGCCTGTCAGATCTCCTTGCTGCAACAGGGACTTCAAGGGGTGTTCAGTTAACACTACAATTTTCTGGACTTGAAAGTAATGATTCAGTTTCTTGGAAGCCATTACTAAAGCCAGTGTTAACTTCTCTAAGGGTAGATATCTTGTCTCTGCATCTGCAAGGGTTTTACTTACATAGTAAACAGCCCTTTGTTCTCCCTTTTCTTCTCAGATTGCCACTGCACTTACTGCATGTTCTGAAACAGCCAAGTATAAGAACAGCTCCTCTCCAGGTACTGGATTTGAGAGAACTGGAGCTGTGGTCAAATACTTCCTTAAGTCGGTTAAGGCGGCTTCGCATTTGTCGGTCCATAAGAAGTCTGATGCTTTCTTCACTAAGCTGAAGAAAGGCTTACATTTATCAGTACTTCTGCTTATGAATCTGTTCAGGGCTGCAGCCCTTCTAGTCAACATCTGCACTTGTTTTGGCGATGTTGGGCTCTTGAGTTCTAGGATAGCCTTGATCTGATCTGGGCTTGCCTCAATGCCCCTTCTGGTTACCAAATATCCTAAGAACTTACCAGACCCAACTCCAAATGCACACTTCGATGCATTGAGTCGGAGTCGATATGTTTTAAGGATGTCAAAGACTGCTTTTAGGTCGGCCAGATGACCTCCAGGTTCCTTGGTCTTCATGACCATGTCATCGATGTAAACTTCCACTGTTCTGCCAATTAGATGTCTGAACATCTTGGTTACCAATCTCTGGTAAGTTGCTCTTGCGTTTTTCAACCCAAAAGGCATCACTCTGTAGCAATACAGCCCTTTTGGGGTGATAAACGCACTCATCTGGCGGGTACATAGCTATCTAATGGTACCCCCTGTAAGCATCTAGGAAGCTCATCCTTCCATGCCCTAAAGTGGCATCCACCAGTTGGTCAATCTTGGGTAATGGGAAGCTGTCTTTGGGACAAGCCTTGTTCAGGCTAGTGAAGTCCACACAGACCCTCCACTTTCCATTCTTTTTCTTCAGTCCAACCGTATTTGATAGCCATGTCGGGTAACTTACCTCTCGAATGGCTCTGGCCTCCAGAAGTCTATTCACTTCTTCTTCTACTGCCTCAACGTGCGTCAACGTCGGCCTTCTAGCTCGTTAGATTATAGGTTTGGCTAACTTGTCTACGTTTAGTCTATGGCAAGTGACCTCGGGTTCAATGCCAGGCATCTTGTAAGGCGTCCAGGCAAACACCTCAATGTTTGTTCTCAAGAACGCCTCCAGTTCTTTTTCTTCTTCCTCGGCCAAGCCCGAGCCGAGAAGAAAGAAGCGTTCTTCGTCTCCTTGCTGGACAAGGACTTTCTTTAGGGCTTCCTCACTCTTCTCAACTGGCTCTTTGCCGACGTCCTCCAGGACTTCCATATCTTTATCCTTAACTTCTGCTGGTTTTGCTTCCCGAATGTTGCAGGTAGATTTCATTGCTGCCATGGAGTAATTCTTTTCCTGCACTTGATCCCCTCTAACCTCCTCTATCCCATGCTCTGTTGGGAATCGCAACAGCTGGTGCAATGTTGAGGAAACAGCCCCCATTGCATACAGCCATGGTCTTCCCAGAATTACATTGTAAGGGGAGGAGATGTCAATTATGGTGAACTCTGTCTTCACCCTCTTGGTGCCAGCCTGCACCTCTAAGCTTGTTGCTCCCAAGGGCCATGTCAGCATTCCATTGAACCCAACCATTGGGTCGTTTGACTGTTCCAAGTCATCTTGGTGAAGGCCAAGCTCCTTGTAACACCTAACATACATGATGTCACAAGAGCTGCCCTGGTCGACTAAGATGCGCTTCACTTGGCACTCTCCAATCTGGAGGGATATTACCAAGGCATCGTTGGGTGGATGCTGCACCATCTCCAGGTCTTCCTCAGTAAAGGACACCACTGGTCCTTGGCTCTCGCCTGCCCTAAGTCTATTTTTCCCGACCTGATATACATGTTGCAGGTGTTTTACTTTTTGGGTTTCCCTCCTTATCTCATTCTCATTCACCTTTGAGTGGATCACATTGATCACTCGAGGTCCGCCTGCCTGCGGTTGTGGTGCTAGTGGGGGTGGTGCTGTTGGTGCCTGAGGCAATCTTGCCTGCCCTTCCCTTGTTCTGGCTTCATCTACCATGTCCCTTAAATGGCCCTACCTCACCAGGTCTTCCAGATGCGTCTTCAGGGCTCTGTACCCCTGAGTTAGATGTCCAGCTTCATTATGGTAAGCATAGTGCTTGTCAAGGCTTCTTCCCATAAACTCACCTGGTACCCTTGCTGGTGCTCTATAGTAGGGCTGATTGTGGATTTTCTCCAAGACTTTGTAAACCGGAATTCGGAATACGGTTGTGATTACCTGAGCAGCCCTTAATTCGATTTCTGGTTTGTTGTAGCCACCGTCACCTCGACCTCGCTTCAGCGAGCCGTTCTTCTTCTCTGGTTTCGGCACCTTTGTTCCCGGCGTATCTTCCTCGGCCCTGGCGTACTTATCTATTCTGACCATTAATTCCTCCATACTTTTTGGTAGTGTTTTTGCCAATGATTTTTGGAGCAGCAATTATCTTTTAGGCCGTTCTTAAATGATACGACCGCCACCTCTTGGTTGCATTCTGGTATCTGGTTGAATACCTCATAGTATCTTTTGGCATAGGCCCTCAGACTTTCGTCCTCACCAATTTTCAGAGCCATCAGGGCATCCACCCTTAATGGCTGTAGTTTGTTCGTCATGAACCTGGCCACAAACATCTCGGCCAGGCCTTCCCAGGTTTTCACAGTTCCTTTCGGCAACTTGTGAAACCAGTTTGATGCAATTTCTCCGAAGGATGAGGGGAACACCTTGCAAAGCAACGGCTCGTTCCTGGTGTATAACGCCATCGAGTTCAAGTACAAACCGACGTGAAAGTTGGGGTCCGACTTCCCGTCATAGATCTGGAATCTCAGCATGCTAAACCTCTTCGGGGCTTCGAATTTGTCCAATTCTACTAAGAATGGTGTTCTCGGCTTGACCGGGGAGGTTACCTCGGCATCTTGTTACCTCCTCTATAGGTAATCCCTTAGGTCCTCCTTGGTCTGACCAGGAGCTCAGCTATCTCCTGACTTCAGCCTTTTAGGTGCACTACTCTCAGCTTCATTGTGAGTCCTCTTCGACCTTTCTCCATTAGTTGCGTCGAAGTACAACTCCTGCCTTTGAACATGTCAATGTTCTTTGGGGTCTGCTTCCTTGGTGCGGTGTGTCATTCGAGATTCTTCCCTTCTTGACTCTCCTCGCCCGACCTCCCTTGAAGGCCGGTGAGAGTGTTTTTCGCTCCTAGTGTGCTGGGAGACTGTAAGGACTGTTTTCTGCCCATCTTGTCGGGGCATCTTTCTTGGCCGTTGGAATCGGTGTATCTTATAACGGGAACGAGGCTGCATGACATTATTCTACATCATGAAATTGATGACCGTTTGCAGGTCCGCCAATTTGTTCGCCATTCCCTTTACCTCATCGCCCCTCCGTAGGCATCTATCCTTCCATACCTGAAAGTCATCCTCGTTGTAATACTCGCTTTGGTCCGTTTTCTTTGGTATGTCGTTTTCCTGGCCGACATCCTTTCCTCTGTGATTCTGATCACGAGTCTCTTCGTTGCAGTTGTCTTCTTCGACGTCAAGGTCAACAGGTTTCCCACTCCCAATAGGAGTGTCATCCCCAATCTTCTCTTTCTGTCCGTCGTTGGCCATCTATTATCCTTTCTTTCCCACAGACGGCGCCAAATTGTGTGAGTGAATTTCTGACCACACTGCCAACTTAGTATTCAACTGGAGAGCACTGGCAGAATAGATGGCGCCTGAATGACCTGCAACAGAAAGAAGAGATTCCGGCGGTGGTTCGTCCACCCGAGGGCACTCCGATGATCAAGTCAGTTATCTCTCAAAGCTATAAAAAGTGTTCAATTCACTATTCAAAGCATAAAAAGTGTACCTTAGACCCATGAGGGTGCCTCTCTTTTATAGCCAACATAAACCTAGTCCTAATAGAAGCCTAGCTTCAATGGACTCAGGATTACTGCTAATCTTAGACTCCCAGTAGGATTGGGATAAACTTTCTAAGAGTCTTATCCTTACCCAAACTGAAATCTTCTCCCATTCTAGGACTCTTGTCCCTTATCCGTTATCCCGGATTCCGATATCTTCGGAGATAACCTCGGACTAGCCAAGATCACCTCGGCGTCATGACCAGGACACGTGGCACCTCGGCTGACACTTCGGCATCACCTTGGCCACGTGTTGGTACTCAAAAAATATGTCCCCACACATATAATAAATAATCAAAATTATGTTTCCTTTTTCTAATGCCCATAACCAAACCAGATTCATGACCATAGATAACAAATGAATTGTCTAGAGGAAAAAATTTCCTATTCTGAATTTACCTGCAATTGTTGTGTGATGGACCCTTTGATTACCATGCAATCAATCAAATTGAAATTGAATCTTTTTCTTTTTTTTTTTATCTCCAAAATATATATAATTCCATCTTTTGAAAGAATCACGTTAAAGCATAGGCCACATATACATACTAAATGTATTACATAGATGAAAATTTGGTAACAAATAAACTTTACCCAAGAAAAATATACAAATTCTATCAGAACAAATCTGGTTATAAGCATCAGTCTGAAATTTGTCTTAAAGAACTAGGTAGATAAAACAATAGCATTTTTCTATTTCTAGAACAGTTACAAACTGCCTTTAACAAAACATAAGTATCACAAAAGTCACAACTCTTGAAACCATAAAACAGTTATTATAATTTGAAAGTTGTTATTGGTTTCTCCGTTTCCAACGACGGATTCAAAAGCATTAACACATCACTAGCCAAAGTACATCGACCCACCAAAAACCAAAAACTGAACCAATTACAGCATACAAAATGTAATGAAGAGAGAGACAAAGAAGCGGTGGACCCAATCTCTGAGTCGGCGTTCTGAAACTTGAAGTTGGACCTCCGTCGAGTCTGAGTGAATATACTGGCGTCCCATCCGCCATGAACAACCCAAAATTCCTCTCCGACGTCGGCCCACTCATTCTCATAATCGTCTCCTTCTTGCCCTCAATTCTCTGTAATTATTCATATGAAGGCAAGGTGTTTCTTTTACAAAAACAAACAAGAAGATTCAAATGCTTAAGGCATCTTCTTCATTACGAATTCATGGGAATGACATTTATATATCATTCAACTTAGCTGCAACATATTTGGTGTACATGCAATGCCATCTTTGTTAAACGTGTTTCATTTGACTGACATATTTGGTACAAACACGTCTGCGGTCTGTGCCCTTTTTTTTTCTTTTTTCTTTTTTTTTGATGTTCCTATGTTCATGAACTTAGGCCAACAGGATGATTCTCAAACCAATAAAATAAATCTATTGATTGAATATTTGACAACAAAATCAATCACTTACCAGAAACAATAAATTTTTTTTTTCCTGATACAAAAAAAAAAAAAACATATTCTGAAAAACGCATTCAGTTTCTCAAAATCTGAATAACTCCAAATTTGTTTTGTAGTATCTAAAAAATTATGTATGGTATACATACGTTTCAATAATAATCAGATCCTGTTTAAACAGTTCCAATTCTGTTTAATCAAATCTATATAATATAATTGCACAGTATAAGTACCCAAACACATACAAAAACAAATAATTAGATTTTCCTAAAAATCATAAACAGGATCAGAATCTATCTTAAGATTGTTAGAAAAATAATACCAAACTATATGGAATAAATCAACATAATAACGTGATAAAACTTACAGTACATAAACAGATAAAACCTGATCGAGTCGAGTGTGTGACACTCTTTCCTTAAGACAAATTCGTCCTCCCACTGGTGCTTAGGATTCAATGGACGTCTATCTCCCAGGATACAACGATCAATGTCTTGCATTAGCAGCACTACTAGTGCAAGCCTAGCGAACTTCGCTGTGTATGTGCTCTCTTTATAGGAAAATTAGACTTAGGAAATATGAAGAATAAATGCAAAATGAAGAAGAAAATGACAATTCTCTATATGAATTGAAGTGAGGGAGATGGAGTTTATAGACTTCTATGTGACTCTTCAGAAAAGTTGTGACCCTTCAAAAGGACACACCCTTCCATCTCAAGAGACACAACCATTGGAGTAAATTTAAATTCAAATTTTCCAACACTTATTAGACCAAAACGAACACCAAACACACACACATAAAGGAGAAACATAAGATTTACGTGATTTGGCAATGCACCTACATCTACAAGCAGTGAATTTTATTATATGGAGAAAAATACAAAGATTACAACAATGGAGGAGGAGGAGACAACACTCTCACTCTACTCACACTCACTCTGTTGCTTACACTCTGATTACACTTTCTTTTGATTGCCACACTTGAACCTCTCCTATTCATTACCCTTTTATAGATACAATGGGAGGGCCAAAGTCTTCATAGCTATCGACAGCATTTACGACAGCCACCAACAAGATCTGAAGATCAGCTACCCTACCATGGAGTAGCTCGGCTGAATCTTTAGTCCAAATTTTTAGTTCCTTCATTTGTCTTCAATCAGTAGCCATTGTTGATTTTGGTGAATTAGAGTCAATCTTCAACAGCTCCTCCACCTTCCTCACCACCACCTCTGTCTCTGCCCCACCAAACTTCACCACCCTATACTTCCTCTCCCTCTCCTCACTAATCACCACCCTCTCATCCACGGGTCTCGGTGCCTCCTCTGCCTTCTTGTACTTCGATGGCAATATAAATTGCATAGTCACCAACTTCCTCTCTACCTCTCTTCCTCCACCCTTCAACACCACTGGAGCAGTCATCGCAATCTTCTCCGCTGATAATGATTAGGTTATCACCGGAGCTATCATTGCAATCATCTCTGGCTTGGAGTTTTGAGGATTCCCAAGAGCTCCAATGTAGTTGGCAAGTATCATGAAACCGCCGTCTTTCTTGCCTTTGAATTGGGTTGGATTGTATGTGACATCGGTTATGATTGAGGGAGAGTATTTACGGATTTTGTACTCATCTGTGGATCGAATGAGTTCGAATTTTAGGGTTTCAACATCAATCTTTCCAAAAACAGAGCCCATTTTTAAGGAATTTTGTTGGATTTATTAGAAAAGTGATTTGATGATGTATATGGATGTTTGAGAAATGGGTTTTTGTTGTATGTGAAGTGTGTTGTTATAGCGATTTCGGTTTTACTCCGACCTTTATTGTACTCCAGACTCAGGTTCCGTGATTGTATATTGTTGTCTATATTTGTTTCCTCCTTTTAATTCTTTGAATTTGAGTTTTGGGACTTGTTGGGCGAGTTTGGAATAGGTTGGTTGTCTTTTGGTACAAATGGTTGTTGCCCAGATTTTGGCTTCTTCGCTCGAGCGAGGCTTCTTGCGCTCTAGCGAGCCTTGTGTAATCTGTTCTTCGCTCGAGCGTGCGTCTGAGTTGGGTGGCAAACTTGAAGCTTCGCATTCTACGCTCGAGCGACGCTTCTTGCGCTCGAGCGAGGTGACCTTTTTGTGTCTGGTCGCTCGAGCGAGAACTCCTTCACTCGAGCGAGCCTGGTGTACATCAGTTCACAGCAGCGCCGTTTTGGCTGCATTTTTCATATTCTTTTCACCCCAAAACCCTAATCCAGCTGTCTCTCTCTCTAAAACTCACCTTCTCTCTAAGGTTTCATCTAAATCCATTGAGTTCTTGGCCCTAGTGTCTTTGAGAATAAGGTAGAGGGTTTCAAGAGCTTCATGTTAATCCAAATAAGAGTTGGTTTCATCATCTTTGGAGTTTCGACCTTGCTTGTTCGTCTTCTACACTTGAGGTAGGGAATTTCTACACTCTAATATGGTTTTTAGCTTAGTTATTTGCTATTGTGTATAGATGATGAGATTTGATTGTGGTTTGGACAAATCTAGGATTTGGGGTAAAATGAAAAGAAGGATTTTTGATAATATTGGCATAAGTGGGTTTGAGGTTTCAATACAAAGATATGTTGTGCCAAAATAGTTGATTTTGGTGTTTGGGTTGATATTTGAAAAAAGGGAGATTTTGCCCTAATTTTGGTTAAATCATTATTTTGTATGAATAATTGGGATTAACATTGAAAACGTGAAATTGGAAGGTTATGGGTATAGATGGTGAAATTAGATATATATCATCTTACATTTTTGGAAGTTTTGAATAAATTATTTATCTTGAGATTGAATATCTGTTTAGAGATAAATGTTTTGGGCTATCGGTGAAGGATAGCTATGGTTGTTATAGAAATTACATGAGGATTAGACGATTTAAAGCTAATCTATTGTTGGTGTCATTGAATATGACCATGGTTATAAATACATTGTATATGTATGTCTATTGGGAAAAGAAATGGGATGTACTCCGTATATGATTATGTTTATAAATACAATGTATATGTATGTTTATTGGGAGAAGAAAGGGGATGTACTCCGTATATGATTATGCTTATAAATACATTGCATATGTATATTTGTTTGGGAGGAGAAAGAGGATGAACTCCATTTAAAGCAAGTTGGCCGGAGTGTCCTGAGTGAAAGACCCGAAATTTTATATATAAATGGGTGCCGATTCCTTCGAACGAAATATCCGTAAAATGGCAAGTATGAAGTGTTTATGTGTGTTTTGCATAAATGAAAAAACATTGAGTTGTAGTCTCATTTTGATTATTGAAAGATAATGAATTTAACTCATGAATTGAGTAGTATATATGAACTGAAAATGAATTGAGGGAAAATGGATTAAGATTGGTCTTAGTGGCATATGGGTATGCAGGCCTTGTGGATGCTTCCATATCAGTATTGTTTATGTACGTGGTATTTATACCTTTGCTAAACCTCATATATTATGTTAGATTATCTCTACTGGGCTGTTGGCTCACCCTATACGAGAATATCATTTTTCAGATGCAGGTGAGATGTTACCTCCAAGGCAATAGCATGGATGGACTTTCGGGAAGCAAGAGCTTCTTATTTATGCCTTATGTGTGTATGTTTGTTATTTGTAAAGCCAAGAGCTTAAGATGTAATGAGTGAAACTCAATTTGTGTAACCAAGCAATGACTTGGAAAGATGTAAACCTATATGACATTTAACTAGTTGTTAAACAGTGAACTCTGATGAATGAAAGCATTGTATTTCTGTTATATACTTCCGCATGATAGATAGATTTATTGTATTATTTTGAGGGCATTACAGTTGTGGTGGTGTTTATAGAGATGGAAAGATGAAGGCGAGATGGGTTTTGGATTAGAAGCGAATCTTCTTTGAATTGCAGAACACAAAATTGACTTATAAGGAAAGGGTTAGAGAGAAGTTGGAAAGACTGTATGCTAATTGGTAACACCTATGTGCAGGGCATGGCTTTCTTCTAGCCTAATGATGATTTTGTCCGGGTTTATGGACCTCACTATGACTTTGTTTCAATAATTTAAACAATTCATTTCGTAAAATTATTTATCTATACCGTTGATCAAAATAAAAAAAAAAAAAACTGATATGATAATCATAAACAATTTAATTTATTATATTTGTTTCTAAATAAATAGACAATAAATGAATTTTTTGAATATAAAAATTCATTTTTTTTGGCAACAAATGTAATAAACTGGACAAACTATAATTATTAGATCAATTTAATTTTTGTATAAATAATATACATGAAAAACCTTATAAAATGAACTGTTCAAATAATTAAAACAATATGGGATTAGTGTAAGTTGTTAGATTCACTTTTTTGGACCACTAGCGTCTATATCTTTTACATATTTTATGTAATTTGAACTTCACAAATTAGATAAGCTAATATATTAGATAAAGTTCAGAAAATATATATTTGAACTATATTTATTTTCCAGTTCAAAAAAAACTATATTTATTTTAAAAAAATATATATCTGCAATCGTTTATTTTAAAATATTTTTTAAAGATATAGTTGTTGACAAAATATCTATTTATGATGGGCAGAACTGTCGTGCTACAACTTTATGATTACTTCAAGATATTTTTTGACCAATATTCATGCAGTGCTGATTGAAACAATAGTAACAATCTTAAGATCCGTTGATTCACACAAGAATACTGGAAATAAGACTCCTCTTTAGACCCGTTGATTCCCAAGAATACCGAGTTTAAAGGCTCAACCAAAGTTGATTCACACAGAATTAACCAAAGTTGGAACAAAGAGTAATAAAACTCAAAATATATTAATCATCAAAAACTCTAAAGCCCTAAGGCTTTACACCCACTATTCCAAAGTTGGAACAAAGAGTAATAAAACTCAAAATATATTAATCATCAAAAACTCTAAAGCCCTAAGGCTTTACACCCACTATTTATAAGAAAAACAGAGGCCTAAACAAACAGTTTTGGAAATAAAATAAGGCAACACTAATAAAATATAAAAAAACAGAGGCCTAATCAACGAAGCAACAAATCAAATAAAGCAACTAATAAAATATAAGGCAAAATACTAAGGCAATTGCCAAAAGTGAAGGAGGCAAATACTAAGGCAATTGCCAAAAGTGAACATAATAAAATAATGACAACTAAAGCCATGGTCACGGATTGCTTGCTGTGCTGTGCTGGCTCACGGATTGCTTGCTGTGCTGGCTGGCTATGTCTTGGCTACATCAAATATTTTTCTTTGAAATGAAAGGGGCAAGACCACAATTATTTTGTATTACTTTTTCAGAAATGATATAGATTTCATTTTTTTTTTTTTTATCCCCACAACCCACACAATCCCACAGACACATACCAATCAGAGATATGAGGGAAAAAAAAATTAACTAATCACAATACATTGGAGTTGGTGTGGAAATTATTTTACATAGCATTACTGAAAACCTTGTCTTGTTCAATTAATTCAACGCATGTGGACAAAACTAGAAAAGTATAAGCATGCCTTGTCTGAACATTGTAGGCCATGAAATCCAAAGGAATCTGTACATCCATGAACACAACCATAAATCAATGGTTGTCAAGAAAATAGAGAGGCAGAGAGAGAGAGAGAGAGAGGGAGAGAGAGAGAAAAGAAGAAAGAAAGAAAGGGATGGAGCTTGAACACTTCAGCCATGACCATCCACTAATCCTCTATACAGAGCACATGGGTGATGATGATGATGATGGCGGTGGTGTGAAGATTTCTTGCTACGCGTGTGAGCAACTAATAATCTCAGGTCAATCCTACTACGGTTGCAATTGGTGTTTGTTTTTCCTGCACAAATCATGTGCAGAACTACCCAAGGAAATTACACATCCTTCTCATCTTGAACACCCCCTTACTCTCCTTTCAAACCCACCACCTAATTACGAAGAATGCATTTGTGATGTCTGTAGAAAAAGCTGCAACAGATTCGTTTATCATTGTTCCCCATGCAAATTCGATGTTGACCTCAAGTGTTCTTTGATAGTGCATAGTATTCAACAGAGGATTGAGCACAAAAGTCATACACACCACCAGTTGATCTCTCTTCAAAAGCCAGCCATGTTCTTTTGTGATGCTTGTGGTACAAAACATGAAGGCACCTCCTATCTTTGCATCACCTGTGGGTTCTGGGTCAACCAGAATTGTGCTAATTCATTACCTAACACCATTAAACTCACTAATCACTCTCATCCTCACCCTCTCACCCTCATCTATTCTATTCCATTTGAATCTTACCGATCTTCGCCTATCTGCGCAATCTGTCACGAGCGAGTGTACAGAAGAAATTGGGTTTATTATTGCTCCAACTCTGAATGCATATATTTTGTCCATGTAAATTGTGCAACATCAGAGACTGAACATTACATGTTGACGCCTTTTCCTTGCAACTCATTTTCTTCTTAAATGGTTTACTTTGTTTTTGATTTTTTCAATTATGTTTCATCCTTGATCATGTGGTTTCAGGGATTGCAAATCAGAGGCTGAACTTAAAGATCTTGATCTTAATCTTGTTGATTCGGGGATAACAACATCAATTACCAAAGTATCCAGGTTGACCTTCTTTCTCCTTTGGAACTCTTCGTTTTATTGTCTCATGAGTTCTTTCCTTGTTATTCGATTACATTCTGTTATTCTATTATTTTGTTGTTTCAGAGATTGCAAAGCAGATACTAAAGCTGGAGTCCTCGTCCCTAATTTTATCACTTTGCCAGCGCCCAATGAATCTATTGATCTGATGGCCCAATTTATCAAGGGCATGACATTACAAGGAAAGTATAAGGGAGTGACAGAGATCCAACATGTTAGTCATGGCCACCCATTATTTTTTTTTGACAAGCAAATTGACGGTGAGTTGTGCTCTAGGAGCAAATTGCCCCTCTTGAATGAGGTGACGAAGAATGATGAAAAGTGCAATGGGTGTGCACAAACCATTTCTGCTCCATTTTTTTATTGTGCTGAATGTCACTTTTTTCTCCATGAGTGGTGTGCAGAGTTACCAATTGAACTGCGACACTCGTGTCACCCAGAGCATCCACTTCTCTTGATCCCAAATATTCATCTATTTAGATGTAGATGCTGCAAATTGGATAGCAATACGTTTATTTTCTGCTGTTTTGCCTGCGGATTCTTCCTCGATTGTAAGTGTGCATCCATACCACGCATTATCAGACATGAAGCTCATGAGCACACCCTCGCTCTAAGGCGAAGGTGGTCTGGTAGTTGCGGTGCATGTAATTACGTTGATGATGGTTTTCGATTTGCATTTGTATGTGACCCTTGCAATCTGAATATTTGTGTTGGGTGTGCTCTTTTGCCGGGTATGGTTAGTAACAGATATGATGAACACCCATTCACCCTAACATATTCCCCTCCTCCTCTCAAAGACCAAGTCAACGATGAAGAGTACTTTTGTGAGATTTGTGAGGAAGAAATAAATCCAAAATTATGGTTCTATCATTGTGACATTTGTGATCAATCTCTTCATACACTATGCATCCGTCCTATTGATCGGAATTCAAATATGAAGTATGGGGTGACAATTAAATTAGTTGACTATCACCCACACCTTCTCACGTTTGTCCAAAGACCCAAGGATGTTAGTGTTACTGAATCACCGTGCGGCCGATGTGGCCAATGTTTCCTAAGCAATCCGTTTGTATACTACTATGAATGTGCACCTTGCAATTTTTGGACGCACTTTTACTGTGTAGGAAGAATTGTAGGAATTGAAACTTGATGAAGATGTACTTGGATCTTTTCAATCCAAATTGTGATAGTTTTGCCGTTCATTGATTGGTTTTTTTGTTTTTGTTTTTTTCAGAAGTCCTATTTTTGGTGACGACGGCAGAGCTTTCTATATGGCCTGCTGCTCCCAGGACCGGGCCTGCAATTCATGTGAATGCTCTGGATAGATTTAGAGTTTAGACATTTCAAATACTCCCTCCGTCCCAAAATGTTAGTCACTTATTCCATTTTTCATTATCCCAAAATATTAGTACCTTTTCAAAAATCAAGTACAAAAATAATATAAATTTTTTATTTTGCTTTTATTTTAAATTCATTAACAACATAAAAAGTACAATTATGACATTGATATTCTCTAAAAAAATATACTATCAAAGGGTAATTTTGAAAAATCAATTTTTTTTTAAAGTGCAATAATTGTACTATAAAAAAAAATTAGATTCCCCAAAAGGAACCATTATTTTGGGATGGAGAGAGTAAAATATTTTTGATCTGCAAAAAAAAAATTATATTGATGAGAAAGAAAGTGCATACACGATTTAAACAAAAAAAAAAAACTTGGGTATTTTGAGGTCCCTATTTTTGGTCAAAAATTGGGAGTCCTAGGCAGCGCTGCCTCTCTCGCTTGCTTCCATGGCCAGGCCTGGAATTTATGTGAATGCTCTAGTATTTATACCCAATCTTTTTCTTTTCGAGAAGAAAGCAGGGTTGAGTCAAAAAGTTTAACAACTATGGTTTGATTAGTTTGGTTTGATTTTCTTAATTCTAATTTTTTTTAATATGATAAAAGTTAAATCGTGAGTTTAAGCCGGTCTAGATCTGCTATCAAAAAAGATTTTTTAAGACAACTTGTTCTTCAACAAACTGTATTTTGGATAGTTCAAGTCAATTAAATTGATTATTTCTATAATCATTTTTTTTATTATGGCAGACATTGTTGATAACATTCCTACCTTAGGGCTCCATTTCACTGCCCCTTCTTTTATATAAGAGTAATATTAGGGATCATGAAAAAAAAAATCATGAAATGCATTATGAAGATTTTTCATCATTTGATTAGTGTAGGGTGTTTTATTGTATGTATAATCTAAGGGCATGTTTGATTGGATGGATTAAAACATGGGATTGAGATTATTAATCCGTGGACCCAATTATCCTATGTTTGTTTTAATATTTTGGTTTAGGATTATTAATCCAATGGATAATTAATCCAACAAATTTGTAGGATTATTAGTAATAGGGTAGGGGTGGGATTATTAATCCAATAGATATTAATCCAATTGGATAGTGAATACTACACTAATTTAATAGGATTATTAATACTTCACTATTAGTCTTGTGAATCAAACATGACCTAAAGGTGGAGAATCTTTTATGATCATCTTCATGACATTTTTTTCATGATCCCTAACATTACTGTTGTAGGTCATATTTGTTTGAGCTTACAAGACTTTGGTATTAAATTGATAATTTGAAGAAAAAAAAAATCATAATTCAATGTTAGACTAAGGAAATTAGAGTTTAGAATAACAGTTTATCACGACATTATGTGAGTGTATTTTTTTTTTTTTAAGTTTCTTTTTTTGTTGGCATATTTTTATTTTTAGTCAACTTTAAAATAAAAATTAAGAAACTTTAGGCTTCTAAATTCTACTCGATGAGACAAATTGAAAATTTAAACTTTTAGAAAAAATTAAAATATGGTCTAGAAAGGACAAAAATAAGGCAAGCTAGTAGACTTTTTTTTGGCTTATTTTGGATTTTTCAAAAAAAAAATTTTTTTGAATTTTTTTTACTTTTTAAATTTGTTTACACAAGTTGGATTGGAAAAGTTAAATTTTTTTGACATAATTTGAAAAAAAAAAATTCAAGAAAGGAAGTGACTTATTTGGGAGTTCCCAATAGGATTGGACTTCTCTCATGTTAAGATCTCAACGTAAAAGAACTTGAGAGGCCTGTAAGGCTTACTACGAGTTTTGTTTTGATGATTCATACTGTTTATTTTGTAGGATTCTTAATGTATATCATCTATGACAAGATTCTTTTATGTTTACATCTCAACATGAGAGAACTTGAGGGACTTGTAGAGCTCATCACATGTTTTGTTTCAATTATCCAAATCGTTCATATTTTAGGACTCGTTGGGTAGAATATTCATACAAAAAATAAGATGATCAAATATCAGTAACTATATATTTGAATCAAATTAGTATCACAAAAATGAATGATTATTCTTGAAATTATATTTGTCGTTCATTTTTTTAAAATAAATATAATTCAAATATACAACTGTCGATGTCCAATCATTTTGATTTTTTACATAAATATTCTACCTAACGAATCCAAAAAAGTGAACAGTTTAGATCACCGGAATTGGTTCCAAATTGAACCTATCAAGCCCAAAACTCTATGAAGTTCAAAGAAAATTAGAACAGAACTGTGCATAGCCACCTGGATTGATTGTTTCAAATTTTCTATTATGATTATTTTATTTTGATGGACCAGATTTGATAAGGTTTTGGTTAGGTAATATGTTAACCTATTAATACAACCATAATTCAATTGAAATCAAGAAGATAGAGAGGTAGAGACAATGAGAGAGAGAGAGAGAGAGAGAGAGAGCCAGCGAGCGAGCTTGAACACTTCAACCATATAATCCTCAATACAAAGCATAAGTATGATGATGGTGTGAGAGTTTCTTGCTCTAGGTGTGAGCAACCGATAATCTCAGATTAATCCTACTACGGTTGCAATCGGAGTTTGGTTTTCCTCCACAAATCAATTGCAGAACTCCCAAGCAAAATGACACATCCTTCTCATCCTCAACACCCCCTTACTCTCCTTTCAAACCCGCCTTATGGTAATTACATTTGTGATGTCTGTGGAGAAACCTGCAACAGATTCATTTACCATTGTTTTCTATGCAATTTCGATGTTGACATGAGGTGTGCTTCGATGGTGTATAGTATTCAACGGAGGATTGAGCACAAACGTCATACACAACACAAGTTGATCTCCCTTGAAAGGCCAACCATGTTCTTATGTGATGCTTGTGGTACAAAACATCAAGGCACCTCCTATCTTTGTACCACCTGTGGGTTTTGGGTTAACTAGAAATGTGCTGATTCATTGCCTAACAACATTAAACTCTGTCATCACCATCACCCTCTCACGCTCATATATTCTGTTCCATTTCAAGATAATCTTCCTTTCACCATCTGCCGCGTCTGTGACAAGGAAGTGAACAAAAGAAATTGGATTATTATTGTTCCGACTCTGAATGCAGATATTTAAACCATGTAAATTGCGCGACATCAATAACAAAACATTACATGTTGATCCTTTTTCCTTGCAACTCATTTTCTTTCATTTTATGCTTAAATGGTATACTCTTTTTTAATTTTTTAAATTAATTATCTTTCATCTTTGATTATGTGGTTTCAGAGAAAGCGGACTTAAAAGAATTTGATATTAATCTGATCAAGCTTAATTCTGTTGATTCGGGGATAACATCATCAAAAACAAAGCTATCCAAGTTGACCTTCTTTTCCTCTTGGTACTCTAGTTTTTTTATTGTCTCATCGGTTCTTTGCTTCTTGTTTGATTACATTTTATTAATCTTCTTTTTGTAGTTTCAGGAATTGCAAAACAGATACTAAAGTTGAAGTCCTTGACCCTATTGTGATCACTTTGCCAGTGTCAAATGAATCTATTGATCTGATGACTCAATTTATCAAGGGCATGAGACTAAAAGGGAAGTACAAGGGAGTGACAAAGATCCAACATGTTAGTCATCGCCACCCATTAATTTTTTTCGACAAGCAAATTGACAGTGAGTCGTGCTCTGGGAGCAGATTGCCCCTCTTGAATGAGGTGACGAAGAATGATGAAAAATGCAATGGATGTGCACAAACCATTTCTGCTCCATTTTTTTGTTGTACCAAATACAACTTTTTTCAACATGAGTGGTGTGCAGAGTTACCCATTGAACTCTGACACCCATGTCACTCGGATCATCCACTTCTCTTGACCCCAAATTTCCATCTAGCTAAACGTTGATGTTGCAGACTAGACTAGATTCTAACACGTTTATTTCCGACTGTTCTGCCTGCAATTTCTTCATCGATTGTAAGTGTGCAACCTTACCACATATTATCAAACACAAAGCTCATGAGCACACCCTCACTCTAAGGCAAATATGGTCCAGTAGTTGCGCTGCCTGTAATAATGATTATGATCCTTTTCATTGTGCATTTGTATGCGACCTTTGCAATCTGAGTTTTTGTGATAGCTGTGCTCTTTTGCCGAGCACAGTTAAGTCATGGATACTATTGGGTCGGTAGACCCTAATAAGTACTGTTCACTCAACCCTACTATTCACTCAAACACTAGATCCAATGGAGGATTTGGGTACTTTCGTAATTCCCATGTGCTTCCGTATAACCCTAATTCTATACTTATAAATAGATGAGGGGGCGCCTCTTTTAGGTTAAGAAAGAGTTGTATTTTTCTGATCATAGTGAAAACCGCAACAGCTGTGGATGCAACCCTATTCTGGGGTAGACCACGTAAATCCTTGTGTTCTTGTATGTGTGATTTGTTTGATTCGTTAATTTTTTTTCTTATTTGTTATTTCGTGTTTCACCGATCTTGATTAGGAATGGTCAATTCCTAACAACTAGTATCAGAGCATTTGTTTGAATGGGAGCGGGCTATAGACAAAAAGGTTAGAATCGATAAACTCAATGGCACAAATTTTGGATTTTGGAAGATGTAGATTGAAGACTATCTGTATTAGAAAAAAACTGTATGAGCCCCTTTCAGGGACGAAACCAGAAAAGATGAAGGATGATGAGTGGACTCTTCTTGATCGCCAAGCGCTGGGTGTTATTCGGCTAACGTTGTCTCGTAACGTTGCATTTAACATAGCGAAAGAGAAGACTACAACGGGTCTCATGACGGCACTCTCAAACATTTATGAAAAACCTTCTGCCTCAAATAAAGTTTATTTGATACGTAGATTGTTTAATCTGAGGATGATAGAAGGTGCTTCAGTGGCTGAGCATCTGAACAAATTCAATATTGTGGTAACACAATTGAGTTATGTATCTATCGAATTTGATGATGAGGTTAGGACTTTGATTCTTCTATCTAGTTTGCCAGAAAGTTGGAATGGTACAATAACGACAGTGAGTAATTCTTCGAGAAAAGAAAAATTGAATTACAATGATATTCGAGATTTAATTCTAAGTGAAGAAATTCGCAAGAGGGAATTAGGGGAAACATTAGGTTTTTCCCTGAATACAGAAGCCTAGGGAAGATCAGTAGGAAAAAAACCCGAACCGCAACAGATCAATATCCCAACACAGAAGCAAGTCAAGAACTTAGAGAGGACAGAGTTTTCTGGAACTGTGGAAAAAGAGACATCTAAAAGGAATTTCCGACATTAAATAAGAACAAAGGTGATCAAAATCAGAAGTCTGCTAAACTATACTGCAACGGATGAGATTTATGATGCTTTGATCTTGAGTATTGACAGCCCTCCTGAATCTTGGATTTTAGATTCTGGGACATCATTCCATTCTACTTCACAGAGGGAAATCATGGACAATTATATTGATGGTGATTTCGGGAAGGTTTATCTAGCTGATGATGAACCTTTGAAAATTGTAGGTAAAGGGGATGTAATAATCAGGTTGCCAAACAGATCTGTTTGGAAGATACAGAATGTCAGACATGTGCCTGGTTTGAAAAGAAACTTGATTTCTGTTGGACAACTTGATGATGAAGGTCATGTTGTTACCTTCATGGGTGGTTTGTGAAAAATCACCAAAGAACCATGGTTGTTGCTCGTGGTCAAAAAGAAGACACCATTTACATGACTATGAACAATAAGCATGCAGTAGCAGTTGCTGGTGAGAAGGAAGACTCAAATCTATGGCACTAAAGGCTTGGGCATATGAGTTAAAAAGGGATGAAGGTACTTGCATCTAAGGGGAAATTGTCAGATTTGAAATCTGTGGACATTGACTTTTGTGAGGATTGCATCTTCGGCAAACAAAAGAGAGTCAGTTTTTCAAAAGATGGCAGGAAACCGAAGTCAGAAAAATTGGAGTTGGTTCATACAGATGTGTGGGGACTTGCTCCAGTTTCATCTCTTGGAGGATCATCATACTATGGAGTCTTTTGGAAAGCTGGTAAAAGCGAGCTTCCAGCTTTTTACCCATTTTGGGTCACATCACATCTCACATAACTTACCCACAAAAAGACAAAATAAGCTAAAAAAGCCAAAAGTTAGCTTTTTACCAATTTTCCAAAATACCCCTATGTTACCTTTATCGACGAGTCAACAAGAAAGGTATGGGTTTATTTTCTGAAACATAAATCTGAAATTTATACTACTTTTAAGAAGTGGAAAGCCTAGGTAGAGACTGAAACAGGTCTGAAAATTAAGTACTTGAGATCAGATAATGGAGGGGAATATAAGGATAATGAGTTCAAGAAATATTGTGCAGAAAGTGGAATTAGAATGGAGAAGACTGTTCGATAGACACCTCAACAGAATGGCGTTGCAAAACACATGAATAGAACTCTGAATGAATGTGCTAAAAATATGAGGATACAGGCCGGATTACCAAAGATGTTTTGGGCAGATGCAGTTAACACTGCAACATATCTAATTAACTGTGGTCCATCTTTTCCATTAGATGGAGAGTTATCAGAAGAAGCTTGGAGCGGTAAAGAGGTAAATCTTTCTTTTTTGAAAGTATTTGGCTGTGTTTCATATATGCATATAGATTCTGCTGATAGAAATAAACTTGATCCAAAATCTGTTAAATGTACTTTTATTGGATATGGCATTGATCAATTTGGTTATCGATTTTGCGATGATAAAAATCAGAAAATAATCAGAAGTAGAGATGTCATATTTAATGAGAAAGTAATATATAAAGATAAGGATAAGTCTACATGTGAATCTGAATATGAATCTATTACTTGTCATGAGCATGTTGAGTTAAAGGAGATTAGTAAGAGTGATTTGAATAGTAGGATTCAGAATAATCCTGAAAAACTTATTCCATAAACTGAGCCACATACTTCTACTCCTAAGTTGAGACGGTCAAAAAGAGAGTCTAAACCTACACAATGTTGGTTTCTAATTTTACATTATTTGTTATTGTCTGATGTGGGGTGAACCTGAAAGTTATGATGAGGCTTTGCAGGTTGATGATTCAATTAAGTGGGAGTCAGCTATGCAAGATGAAATGGATTCACTCATGGCAAACCAGACATGGGAGTTGATTGAATTACCAGTGGGTAAGAAAGCTTTGCACAACAAGTGGGTTTACAAGGTCAAACAGGAACATGATGAGAGTAAACGCTACAAGACCATATTGGTTGCAAAGGGATTTCAACAAAAAGAAGGGGTTAACTACACTAAAATTTTCTCTCCAGTTGTGAAGTTGACCACTATCAGATTGGTATTGGGAATTGTGGCTGCTGAAGATTTGCATCTTGAGCAGATGGATGTGAAGACGGATTTTCTCCATGGTGATTTGGAAGAGAAAATTTACATGAAGCAACCACAAGGTTTCTTGGCACGTAGCAAAGATGAGTTTGTATGCAAACTTCGAAAAAGCTTGTATGGTTTAAAACAGGCCCCAAGGCAGTGGTACAACCAGTTTGATGGGTTTATGTGTAGCAACGGTTTTACAAGATGTCAAGCAGATCATTGTTGTTATTTCAAGAGGTTTGACAAAAGTTATATTATTTTGCTCTTATATGTTGATGATATACTTATCGCAGGATCTAGCATTGAAGAGATAAAAAAGATTGAAGAAACTTTTATCCAACCAATTTGAGACGAAGGATCTTAGAGTTGCAAACAAAATCCGTGGTATGAGGATTCACAGGGACAAGACAAATAGTACTTTGAAGTTGTCACAAGCTGAGTATATCAAGAAAGTTCTTAAGAGGTTTAGCATGGATGGTGCAAAACCAGTGAGCACTCCATTGGCTAGCCACTTCAAACTTACCAAAGAGCAGTCTCCGAAGACTGAAGAAGAACAGGCTTATATGGAACATGTTCCATATGCTTCAACTATCGGTAGCATAATTTGTACTAGACCAGACATTGCACATGCAGTGAGAGTGGTTAGTAAGCACATGAGTAATCCAGGCAAACAGCATTGGAAAGTAGTGAAGTGGATCCTTAGATACTTGAGTGGTACTACAGACATGGCACTTTGTTTCAGACGAACCGGCATCGGGTTACATGGTTATGTTGATGCAGACTTGGCTGGTGATATAGATAACAGAAAGAGTACTACTGGTTATGTTTACACATTGGGTGCTACAGCAGTGAGTTAGATTTCACAGTTACAGAAGATTGTGGCCCTTTCTACAACAGAGGCTGAGTATGTTGCTATTACTGAAGCTGGGAAGGAGATGACTTGGTTACAAAATTTCCTAGTAGAGTTGGGTAAGACGCAAAAGATGAGTATTTTGTATAGTGACAGTCAAAGTGCTATTCGTCTTGCAAAAAATCCGACTTTTCATTTTAGGACGAAACACATTCAGCTGTGATACCATTTCATTCGTTCACTTGTAGATGATGGAGTCTTATCTCTTGAAAAGATCCAAGGCAGTAAGAATCCTGCAGAGATGTTGACCAAGACAGTTACCATTGACAAACTGAAGTTGTGTGCAACTTCAGTTGGCCTTCAAGATTGATGAAGGAAGATCGAATTGTTGCGGCGTTCCTCTATATGATGAAGATAATGGAGAGCTTGTGTTATCAAGCTCCAAGAAGGAGATTGTTGGGTCGGTAGACCCTGATAAATACTGTTCACTCAACCTTACTGTTCACTCAAACACTGGGTCCAATGGAGGATTTGGGTACTTTCGTAATTCCTATGTGCTTCCGTGTAACCCTAATTCTATACTTATAAATAGATGAGAGGGCGCCTCTTTTAGATTAAGAGAGAGTTGTATTTTTCTGATTATAGTGAAAACTACAACAGCTGTGGATGTAACCATATTCTGGGGTGAACCACGTAAATCCTTGTATTCTTGTGTGTGTGATTTTTTTGATTCGTTAATTTCTTTCTTATTTGTTATTTCGTATCTCACCGATCTTGATTACAAAGGGTCAGTTCCTAACAGATACAATAAACACCCATTCACCCTAACCTATTCCCCTCCCCTTCCTCTTTGTCCTTTCAAGGATGACTACTATTGTGAGATTTGTGAGAAAGAAATAAATCCGAAATTATGGTTCTATCATTGTGCCATGTCTGAGCAATCTCTTCATACAAGATGCATCCGTCAAATTGACAGCTATTCAAATGTCAAGTGTGGGGCAACCATTAAAATCATTAACTATCACCCACACCTCAATTGTGACGGAAAACCCAAGGAGGTTAGTTTTGCTGAACAGGTTTGTGAAAGTGAAAAGATTGGCATATGCACTATCAATGTGCACCATGTAATTTTTGGATGCACACTCACTGTGTAACAGAAATCTTAGAAAATGAAATTTCATGAAGACCGACTGGTTTTTGGAGTTGATTCTGCATATGCTGAGGTAGATGAGTCTGAGTGAGGTGTCGCCATTGCTAAATGGTCTTGTGAAGCTCTGATGGCATGATGAACAACAGAGAGATAAGAGTTTTGAGTAAACTAAGAAGAAGACCACAAATGAAGACAATTTTCAATCCAAATGGTGATAGTTTTGTTGTTCATTGATTGGGCTAAATTTTTATTATTTATTTATTTATTTTTTGCATATTATCCAATTACCAAATGAAATAATGTTTGTATGGTTACAAAAAAAATAAAGTGAAAAAGTGAATTTAGTTCTACTCCAATGATCTAACTTGTAGAGTTAACTGAGACTGCAAAATCATAAACTAAAGTTATATGAGATTTAAAATGAACTATCCTAAAAAATGATTTTATCCCTAAATTTTTGTTTCCAAAAATCTAGATATGACACTGTAACTGGACACAGTTGGTCACGAGAATGTAGCCACTTCATATTCCATTTGCCCAATTTGATGCTGTATCTCAATGATCATGACATTGAGAAAAAAGTATTTAACACTACTACACTGGATGATTGATCATCAAATTACAGCAACAAAACAAACCCCCCCAAAAACAGAACACACAACTACAACAAGAAAATGAATTTACATCAACAAAATACCAAACTAAACACCACCTACTTCTTACCATCTTCGATGGCTTTATCTAACACCACTTTAAAGTGCTTTTCATACTCAAATCCCACCACCACCGGTGGAGGTGGCAAAGGAAAACCCCCTGGCACCACAGCCTGCTGCCTGTTCCCAAATATGCTCCAAACAACCAGCACAATGATTGCTCCCAATGCACCACAAGCAGCCCCAAATATTAGCAATACGAGAACTCTCAAAACACAATCGCGGCTCTTTGGAGCCACTAGGGCTTTCGTCTTCTTAGAGAAAGCCCCGGGATCCAAAGGCTGCGAATGCAGCCAATTCGGAACTGTCCTGAGCTTGAAGCTCCATGAATACACATTACATCTTTGTGAAGAATTCCCATTTGAAGAGCTTAGCCCTATGAAAACCTCCTCTTCATTCCACATTTGTGACAAGTCAATTGGGCATGAAAGCAATGGATCAACAGGCCTCAATTCACCCAAGTGACTCAACCTAACCTCTATTTGCTTCGAACCCGCCTCGTAATCAATCCAAGCTTGCAATTTATTACCACTATTCAGCACCAAATTGATTGAAGAAACATTGCTCACTTTAACAGATACGAAACCATTGACATCAATACCAACATGATTGGCATTCAAATCGCCGTACTTGTCATCCATCAATGTATCAAATTCAACACCCAGAGTCCTAATTTTGTTGTCACTCAACAACCCAGATGAACCATTGTCGAACACATTCAATGGAAACCCAACAGGAACCATAACGAAAGCTAAACCATCTCCACTCTCCGGAGACATCGAAAAAGTGAAAAAAGTCGAAAAAGACACCATTTTTTTGGGATTTCCTTCTACTAGCTTGATGGGTTTCTTGTAAAAGACTCGCCCAGAGCTTAAACTCGAAAACCCAGTAATTTGTACGGACGAACCGCCATTAACGACCTTGGCAGAGCCATATAGAGTGAGTGTGGACTCGAAGTTCGAATCTTTGTCGAAGTTTGTGAAAGCAAAGGTTGAGTTTGTGTCTGAGGCTGTGGTTTTGAAGAAGAGAATGAGTAAAAAAAGGGCTGTGAAGTACCTGGAAGTGGACAGTGTGGCCATACTCGATCTGGGTTTGAGCTGAAACTCCTGCGGATTTTGTCTGTTGCTGTGGGTTTTCTAGGGTTTGTGGATTGAACCTGTCTGGTGATTCATTTTTTCAAAAAAAAAATTCTAGGGTTTGGGGAAGAAGCAGAGGAAAGTGGTGAAAATGGGTGGTGGTGGTCGGTGGGGTTGGAGGTTGTGTGAATTATTAATATGGTTTCCTACTACACACACTGTTTTCTGCAAGACACCCTGCTTTTACTTTTCTCTCAGTGGTCTAGGACAGAGGGAATATCAACATGAGACTCTTCATTGTAAATGCCCTATTGTTTTGTAATTTAGCAAGTAGGCCCCTAGTATGCTTTTATTTCACATTCATCTGTATGAATTTGAATTAAAACTCATAAAACGTTTGAGAGGCACACACAAATGAGTTAAATGTATTTTTTTGTAACTTTGTAGTAAAAATTATGTTTGTAAAAAATTAATTTCATTAAAGATTTATAAATATATGAACAAATCGTATTATATTTTATAAAATAAATAATTTACGTTTATAATTATATTTGTCATTTATTTTATAAAACGAAATGTAATTTATTCATATATTTATAAATGTTTGATAAGGTTATTTTTTTTTATGGATAATCTTTATTGTAACTCTTACAAAGTAGACAATATAGATCATAGGTATAGATCTAAATTAAAACCCACAATAAATATATATATATATATATATAAAGGATTGGAGAGCAACTCACCTGGTCTTACCTCACCTCTAAATAAATATTTGTATTTTGTACCACGGCCACTTGAGATATTTGTAAGATCAAAAAATTATCGCATACTTTGAGATTAATGTTTTCAACAAACGTGCTGGTATTAACACCCTATTTATTATTTTAGATTTTTTATTTTTTTATTTTTTAAATTACAATAATAACTTTAAATAAAATTACTAAAGAGGACATCAATCATTTTGGGACATCCCATCTTATAATTGAGCCCACACTAAATTATGAGATATAGTTTATGAGAGTACCACCTTTATCACCCCTCATCGATCTTTCCCAAATCTTACCATCACAACCTTAAGAACCTTCTATCAGCGATATTCCGGTGGCAATGATGGCAACCATTCAATTATATATATTTTTCTGACAATGATAATGAGTGAAAGTTTATTTTGCAACCATAATTTCATAAGACGAGAAGAGTACAACAATATAAGTTTAAAGGAGATTCATAACTTTAATGATGTTCTCAGCTTGGAGGAGGATAGACTTGTAAGGGTAAGTTTCTTGAAAAGCACGTCAAAAATGATAAAAATTGTTCATATTTTTTCGGTACTGAACTCCCGAACATATGATCAAAATTTAGGAATGCAAACCCAAACATTACTTATTTATTTGGGAACACAGGCCCGAACATTTGTTATTTGTTCAGGAACACATGTCTAAACATAAAAATTTGATATACTTTAAAGGGTTAAAATTATTTACATTTGTAGGAATTTTCATTTTATCAAGTTCGGAACACCGGCCCAAACATTGGTTATTTGTTTAGAAATATAGACCCAGACATAGTGTATTTATTCGGAAATACAAGTCCAAACATTCTCAGTGAAAGAGAGAAAAGAGAGAGACTTTGAAGGATAGAAGAGGAGCGAGATTCAGACTACACAAAATGCAAATCTGCCCCCTTCGAACTATACATGCACATAGATATATATTTATATCTGTTGTCTTCAGGGTTTGGGGCTGATAAAATAAATTGATTGGAATTGAATGAACACATATGCACCTAATGCGAAGAAAAAAATGAAACACGTTCCTCACACTGATTGATTCACTTCAGAAAACATTTTTCTTTCACCGTTGAGAGAGAGAGAGAGAATGAGTTTTGAGATTTTTTTTTTGGGTTAGGATTTCGGGAGATAATAATTTTTAAGGGTGTGAGGAGTGTGCATTTAAGTGGGGCTAATATTTTTATAAGAATAATTTTAATATTATTTGAGGGTGGAAAGAAATTTTAAGAATTTTAAAATTTATAGATGAGAATCCAAAAAAAATGAAGAGTCTAAAATAATAAATGAAATGCTAATAATAACACTCTTTCAGCAATACCAATTAGAAGAGAAAAAGATATTAAAGTTGACAATATCACAAACCTATTTTTCAACTAATAACACCAACCACTATCTCTCAGAATTTCTACAGATAGCATAGCTGATAGGATCACTAATCCACCATACAGCTGGACTGTAACACGTTTTGTAGAGCCTATAATAATAAAGGTAATGCTGAATCTTTCCCATCTTCGCACTTTCTCCACTTTTTGTGAAATTAGTGCTTTATAAAGCTTATTTTGATAGTGATTTGATAACAATTAAAGCACAGATCAACTTGATGCACAAGTATAACCACTCAACTTTAAAATCTTTTGAGTAAGCTTTTTATTTGAATTGTTGTTTTATTGCAATTTTGTTCTCTGTTTTGATTTTTCATTTTTGGTTGTGTTACTTGAAACAAAAACAATGAAAAGTTCCCAACTACCTGTTTGTTCAATATCCTTTTTATTTTTGTGCAAAAAACAATTTTTTGGTTGTAAAAAGTGGGTTGTTTTCAGAAACAATTTGTTAAACAAATTGTCCGTGTTTCAAAAAATAAAAACAGAAACCAAAAAAACGAAAACCCAACCAACCAGACTTGTAAATTAATCAATTGCAAAAGCATGCAACATGAAAAGCTGCATTTTCTATGCAACTGCCCTCCTTCTAGCTGTATTTTTAACTAGGATTCAACCTTAGAAATATCACAAATCGGATAATGGTTCACCAGCCATAGCAATCATCATATAAGAAATCCAATCTAAGATCAACCTTCATCAGCCAGGAGCAATGGAAATGTTTCTTACAAAATTTCACAAACCGGGGACTTGTTACACCATCTCTTTCCCAACAAATTACAATACATGTGAGCTTACAACAGATCAAACATAGCAACCAATCCTAGTTGGCAATTCATCTTTTTCAAGCTATTTCTATTTTCTCAAGTCCCAGGAGATGCATGGAATCATAGCAACTTCAGAAGTCGAAAAAGTGAATATGAGAAAGAAGCTTGATTTCCAATCAATATTCGAAAATGGGAAGAGGGAATGGGGTAAAAGAAACCAATAAGATTGAATGATCTTTGTGTAATCACTAACATTATGTGGGGAATATTTAATTTCCACTTTCTCGCAATATGTTAGAACTCTACATTCACCTATTAGAAGGGAAAAAGAATTAAATCCCAAGAATTATAACTTACATTTAATCATCAGAAAAGAACTGATATACATTACTTTGTCTCCACAGCAATTTCATTGACATCAAGCTCTACTAAGGTTTCTTTCCCAAAAAGGGTAAATCCAACAGTTGCCTGCAAGAAGATAATTTTTCAAAAATTAAATCATTTTCTAGACAATTTAATAAATAATAAAAAAAAAGAGTATAAAAATAGATTAAGAGAGAAATATAACACATATTTGAATGAAAATGAAAATGCTTAATGAAACAAGGGCATACCATTCCTCTCTTACTCTCCAATTTCTTAAGGATGCCTGAGAACTCTGCAAATGTCCCAGATACAACTCGAACAGTTGAACCAGGTTTAAGGAGCGGTTGAGAAGTTTTTTTGGATCGCCGCTTTGGCTTGGAATCTATAACTGACTCTGTAACATCTGAGGAAGTTAATTGAGAGTCTGAGTAGACTACATTCAGTTTCTCAGGGTCGGTGATTGCTTCTCCTTGCTGCTCTTCTTTGAAATCTTGGTCAGCTTTTTCCTGTTCTTCCTTTGCTTGTCGGAAAATTGCTTCAATATCAACAGCGGAAACTGGCCTGGGTTTGTTAATCTGTTTTTTCCTGCAGATGTGTGCGAAGAACAGTTTCTGATGAGATTGACTAGAAAGTAAGCGAAAAGAAAGGTACAAACATTAATTTGCAATAGACATATGGTAGTCAATGAGCTGTCTGAAAACTGGGAAAACATACAATAGAAAGAGGCTGGCAACCCACAAAGAACTTGAACAAAATATTTTGTTTGGTTGAGTTTTTAGAATTTGTTTTCTGAATTTTATTTTATTTTTGAAAAAATAGAAAACTAGTTTGACAAAAGAAACAAAAAAAAAAAAAATCTTTTTGAATTTTCAAAAATGATTTCCAATCAAAAAAAGAGAACCATATGAAAATATTGTGTCTGTTTTGAATTTTTTTTTTTTTTTTTGAAAAACATATTTTGAAAACTCAACCAAACAGATTCCCCACATATGCCCAAAACCAATGATGTATAAGCCCTAAAAGTCATGAACAAAGGGCAGCAGTCACCGTGGCCGGAGAAAGAATTCACATTCAGAAAATGGAACAATTTACATATAATCTATGAAGTTGGAACCAACAAAATCTGAACTACATTCCACTATTTTGTTATCCCATAACTGTTTCCTATCTGTGAGAGTAAGAAAATATGATACTTCCCCAAGAGATTAGACTCATTAGAGAAATTTACAAAATTCAAAGCTATATTACAAACAAGTAGTTCTACAAAATCAAAAGAATGTGGCCGAAAAGAGAGCAAATGCTTACGTATTTCCGACCTTTGATCCAAGAAAGCCTCCAACCCCAGCACATTCACGTATAAAGTCATGTATTTCCTTGTTTAGTACACATCTCAAAAACACACACCCAGGAAAAAGAGGTTTCGGTTTAATTGAGTATGATCCATTTTTTAATTTCCTTTTCACCTGAACAGCTGGAACATAGACCTGAGAATAAAAATTACGGGATTGATGAGAAATACAAAAGTGTTCTCAGTTCTAACTCTATAATCCAATGTTAAGCATCTTACATCTAAATTTCCAAAATTCCAACATTTCGATAACGACGCAACATTACAGATATAATTAAAACAACATCAACACATCTTCAAGAAAACAAATGAAAACAAGCACCGTGGAATGCTCAAAATGACAAAAACTGATGTGCATTGTTAGTGAAGAATACAGTGAGGAACAAGAGGAATATCACCTCAACAAAATCAAACAAAATTAAATAGGAGCTCTGTTAATTTTAGTTAATTCTTAGCTGCAAAAGTTTCCATCTTTCATGCTTTCTTAAAATGTACCACTTTAATTATTTGAAATACAGCTCAGCCTTTCGAGCAAGGTTCTGAAAAGCGGTTGCGGTCGCCGTAACGGTGACGGTGACGCAGTTGCGGTTGCGGGGTGTAAAGGCCGTAGTGTAACGGTTGCAGTAACCGGAACCGTGAATTTTTTATTTTTCACATAATTTGAAAAAAACTTACCGATACGCATATTTTTTTCATAATCATATTTATTGAGTTAAAAATAAATATTGATCAATTTTTGTAAATTTTTAAGTATGATTCAATATATTTCATATTTTTAAATCACTATAAAGTGAGTTTTTTACATTTTATTTTAATAATTAATGACTTTATATTATACAAAAAATCAATCACTAACTATTATATATAAGATAAACAATGACAAAAGTAAGAGAATAAATAAGAGCCTAAATATATATATATACATATTTTAACCAAGCCAAATAGATAATGACCACACTTATTATTATTATTATTTTCAAACAATATATAGATAGACACACACAAACAAAATGGTTTAGTGATAGCAGCTGAATAGAATAGCATAGGTCTTACCGTTTCAACAAATCAATAACATGTTCTTCATCTTCCCTTTTCTCTCTCTCTATCTCTTGCTCCTCCATTCTCTCTTTATTTTCCCTCTTCTCTCCATCCCTCTTCCCCCATTTTCAGCTTTTTTTTGTGTATTTTTTTGAAAGAAAGAGTTTGGAACCGTTACGTAACGGTGCGTAACAGGCCGTTATGGCTGTTACAGCACCGTTACGATCGCTACGGCAACCGCTTCGACCGACACACCTGTGAATCTCATTCACACTGCAAAAGCGGCCGTAACGGGTGGCGGTAACCGCCAAAACCGTTACGTAACAGCGTTACGTAACGGTTGCGACTGCTTTTTAAAACCTTGCTTTCGAGTGTCAACACATTGTTCATGTATTTCCAAAATAACCATTCAATACCAAGTAATTCATGAATCCCGAACTAGACAATCAACATTAACCACTACTTCTCAACTGGTTCATACATTAATTCCCTCACAAGAAATAATGGGTCTGTTTGGTTTGATTTTGGGAGACAAATTTTCAAAAAAAAATTTGGGGAAAGAGTATAGAAATTTTTTTAGTTGTTTGGTTATATATTTTGAAAATAGATTTGGAATATGGGAGTTTGGGATGATTTGATATTTTGTTGTAGTTGAGTAGATGTGTGTGAGAGATTGAAAATGAGAGAGGAGAGAGAGAAAAAGTGATTGATTGATATACAGGAGATAGTGTTTTCCAAAATCACTAACCAACCAAAATTTTAGAAATTTTTTTCCAAAATTTGTTTCTCAAAAACAAACCAAACAAAGCCAATAGTTCCTGAATTTCAAATTTTCTTATTTCATCTTGGATTCCAGTCTCTCCCTGAGTAGCTCTTAAGTTCCAATTCACTCCATAAGATGGTATCACCTTTGCACCCAATGTGAACATTTCCGGGTAAATATGGGATATGTGGTGCTACATCACCAACAAATAACAAATCTCACATTGTCCTAGTAGGAACTACTTGGTTGGTTTAGTGGGAACTCCATTTGAAGGTTTAGGATCAATCACAATAACCGATCTCAATTAATTCACTTAAGCACAAATACCCAAAAGACCTGCATCTCCAATCCTTGACTCAAGCCTATATCAAATTTAAATTTGGGTTAAAAATCACTCAAAACACCCTTTAATCCTTGACCCAAACTTAAACCAAATTGAGTTTCACTCAAAGTTTTACCCCAATCAAGCAGACTCAACTCAATTGTATACTTAAAATTTTTAAGTTATTTTGCTACTCTCAAATTTAAAGTTGCAAACTTTTACTCAGATTTAACCTTAAATATGAGTTTGTCCACAGGCCTGGTGGATCATATAAAATGAAGCTTTTACTCAAAGTTTCGAGGTTTCAAAACAAACCCACAAACCAAAACTCTGAATCACAACTATTCAACATGAAATTTACCTTGAAATCGATGTCAGGGAAGTTTCGGGCGAGCGATCGAGCGAGTAGTTCAGCATGGTCCTGACCAGAAACTCTGGAAACTCTGACAACCCACCATTGAGGACCCAAGAGAGCGAGGTTGTCAAGGTTAAGCTCTTCGGTCCACGAAGCGTACCTCTTCTTGGGCTTCTTCATGAGCCTCTCTTCCACTTCCTCTTTCCAATTGTAAGTGGATTTGCTCTCTCTCTTCTCATTCCTCATCTGTCTTCTCTCTCTAGCTGTGAGTATTTGTTCGTTTACAGACTCGAGAGTTGCAGAGATTGGAGCGAAGAGTCTGGTGGGTGTTTTGGTGAAGTGGGTTTTGGAGGGAAGAGAGAGGGAGGTGGGTAGAGAGAGAAAGTGGGGGCAAGTACTGCATGAGAGAAGCCCTTGCTTCATCTTCGTCTTCGTCTTCGTAAGGAATCAGAGATGATGTCTGGTTTGGATTTTCTTTTGATTACAATCCTCGTTTTGGATAATTACGAGAATACCAAATGTGGGCTTTATTTGTACTTTGGGCCTGGGCCACTTCTCACCATCAGACCAAAAATCAGATAATGAGCGAGTGGAATATGCAATGGGTGTGGGTTTAGAATTGTTTTGAGAATTGTTTTTCTTTTTTCTTTTTTCTTTTTTTTTGTATGTAATTTTTTGATTTTTTATTAAAAAATGTGTAATTTTTTTTTATAGAAAAATAGTTAATTTTTTGGCTAAAACTTGATGCTCCCACAATGTGGAGTTTAATATTGTGTCTAGTTAAAAAATTGAAATGTTTGAGAATGATTTTTTAAAATTTTATAAAAAAAAATATGCAGAGAAAATAGAAGAAATATTTATTTTTTGTCTTTTTAAACTAAAATTTAATGTTTCCAAAAAGAAGTTGGGCTTTGTTGGTTTTATTTTCGATTTTTATTTTGTTTTTGAGCTATTCTAAATAAGAATAAGAAAAAGTTGAAATTTACCCATTCTTTTCCATTTTTATAGAGAAAGAGTTTTCAGAAATTCAAAAATGAAAGCAGTTTTTTAACTTTTTTTGGTTGCATCTCCTTTTTATATTTTTGTACGTTTAAAAAAAAAATTAATAAAAGCTAAAAAATCAATTTTTAATTTACTTTTCAAATCAAGTCTTAGGGTATTTGCAAGGTGTTCCACTATTTAATGTGGAGTTGATCTAATTTTATGTCTAGTTAAGCTATTTGTTAATATTCTTAATATTATTTACATTAAAAAAAAAAAAGAAAAGAAAGAAAGAAATGAAGAAATGGTTCCACAACATGGCATGGACCGAATTCTAACAAGTCGGGTCCATGTGTCTTCTTTTTTAATGCGACCCGCCAGAGTTCCAATTTTGACGGGTTTAACTTTTATCGTTTAGTTTTAAAAGCTCGAAGAAAGAAGCGCCAAAATAACCGCTAAAACTCTCGCGACTTTCATTTGCCAAACATGAAAATTGTTTTCCTCCAAAACTTTCAAACACTCCCGCGTTTTCTCCCACCCAGATCTCTCTTTCTCTTCCTTCATACTTTCACTACCCCCAATTTTCATAATCTCTCTCCCTCTCTCTCTCTGTGTTTTGATTCTCCAACTTTGAAGACCAGAGATGGGGAAGCAGACCAAACCCAAGTCCAGAAAACCAGAAAGCTATGGCAAAGGGAAAGTCACTCCAGTCCAAATCGCTTTCATCGTGGACCAATATCTCTCCGACAACAACTTTTCTCAAACTCGCTCCACTTTTCGCACCGAAGCCTCCGATCTCATCTCTAAATCTCGAGTTCAAGAGGTATTTGTATCCATATTATGTTTTAGAGCTGTAAAATTTATGGGTTTTTCTTTGATTGTTGTTGTTATTTCGTGAATTTAGCTGAGGAGCTATGTGGGTTTTGTAGGCGCCGAAGAGTTTGTTGACTTTGGGGGCGATTTTGGATGAGTACATATGTTTGAAGGAGCAAAAAGTGATGTTGGATCAAGAAAAGTACTGTTTGGAGAAGGAGAAAATTCGGGTTCAGACGTTGTTGCGGGGAATGCAAGATGTAATGAACGGTTACAACGCCGGTGGAAGCGCCAACCCTCCTCCGCCGCCCATGGTTTCATCAGTGGCTGCTCCTCAGATAGACTTACCAATTAAGTCCCCCGCCGGTAACATTTCTAGGCCTCCCTTTTATCCTTTATGTAGTTGTCAATATGAACACGATGTTATGGCTCAAATTAGGTTAAATAATGTGGGGGAATCAGTGACACTGGTGTGCAGAGTTAATGCTATGTACAAAGTTGTTGAATTTTTAAGGGGTTTGAGTTGGGGAATCCTATTTGTATGAGCTGCCTAACCTGTTCACTACTTAACACATTGAAAGCTTTTCAATTTGAAAAATAATTTGCCAGCAGAAGCTTTATAAGAAAATTAAACCAAACCAAACTAAGTTTCGTGTCCCAATCAAGTAGGATCGACAACATTAATCTGTATAGGTTTTATGTATTAATTGTCTATTTGTATATCACTATCCATTTAAATTTTACATTTAATCTCTATTTCAGCTGAGCTTCAATCTAAAAATTTTGAGATCCTGATCATGAATCAATTGGATCCTATTTATCACTATGCATCCATGTAATTTAAGGAATTTGAATTTCAAGAGTGTTGGAGCTACACTTGCAAATCTTGCTGAAAAGCAGGTTGATTAATTCAAGCGAAAGGGAAATGGTGGATGAGATGTAAATCAAATATAGTTACATTTCACAACACAGCCTAACTCTTATGGCTTGTGTCTGTTGGGATGAAGCAATAATTTTTTGAGACATATCCATCAATAATTTGCTAAAAGTAAATTTCATGAATGTAATGTAAATCTTTTTTTAAACCATTTGTCCTCGTCAATTATTTTGGGATCCAATAAGCTGAATGGTGTGTTCTCTTTACCTTGTGTTTTCTACTAAATGTGACAAAATCAAGCAAAAAATCACCAAATTAAGTGGCAACTTCTTCTCCGATGTCCTTTTAACAGGTTATCCTGTGTACAACACCCCAATAATGATGCCATCATCCAATCCCTCCAACACTCAAATGGATGCATCAAATTTCTCGACACCTATAACAAATCATCCAACTGCAAAAAGAAGAAAGAGTCCAAAAGATGTTCCGGATATCCCTTCAACTGCAAAGAGATTGTGTAGTCACTTACCCACCAATCAGCTGCCAATCAAAGGTTTAAAAAAGAAAATTCTTTATTAAAGTTATCTCTCCTCATAAATTTTGTATGTTTAATCCTAATTATTGTTATTTACACCATTTTCCTTGCAGGTAATAGTACTTGTTCACAATCAAGCAATGCAGTGACTAACCCAAAAAATGGCCTACAGTTCTCTGCAGTTCCATCATCACCTCATGATATGGTGCTTAATGGGTCACCACCAACTAATTTCCCTGTTCCTAAGACACCTCTTCGAGCAAATTCCTCAGCCAATAAATCTGCTTCTCCACTGGAAACTTCTTCAGCTGTTACTTCTGATAACGATGTTTCTCCACAGCAAAAGACTTCTGCTAATTGCATTGTGCTTTCCTCAGAGACAATTAGAGTGAGCCCTGTCAAACAGCTAACCTACTATTCAATAGAGAGAAACCACTGCTTTTCTTCTTCCTCGCCCGTCAAGACAAACTTGAATAGGCTTAACAAGAGGGATCATGTAAAGGGAAGGCTAGATTTTGATGGTTCTGACACTCCAAAGAACTCATGGAAACCAATTCCTGATGGGATTTCATTATCTGATTCTAACAAGGAAGGAGAGATTTTTGACTTGGATTTGCCTAATTTGGATGCTTTTGGTATTGATTTCTCCCTCAGTGAATTGTTGGTTGATTTTGATCTTGGCGGGGAATTTTCTTGCTCATCACTGTTGGATTCTTCTCCAAACTCCCATTCTGGGTAAATTCTCTTTGATCAAACAAAGCCTATCCATGACTCAATTTTTGCCTATTATTCTCTTTGGTTCCGTCTAATGGTAATTTTGTTTCATGAACATTGCACAGATCACCACATGAACCATGGAATGTTGATTTGGGGGCTAATCAAGTTTTGTCCGAGCTTTCATCAACTGTGACAGAAATTTTTTCAGAGAAAGACACAAATGTACAAGGTAAATCACTCGTGTTACGCAATTTTGATGATTCATTTGTTTGTTGTATATGTTTTACATGGTTTTCACTTTGAATTTTATTTGACAAACAGGCCCAGAATCTGTGACTTCTGTAAAGTCCACAACAAAATGCATTCAGATTTTAAGTCCTGGTAACTATACCCTTCAATTATCGTTCTCTTGTTCCTTTGATTTCATTTGAAGTATATAGAATTAACTGTAAAATTAATTTCTTTTCTTTTTAATTTGCAGTGAAAAATCATAGAAGCTCCTCTTTGGATCAGGAGAATTTGTCTGTGAAAAGTTGACTGGTTTAACTATAAAGATGACTCTTACATGGCACCAGTACATTACTAAACATGTGTACGAGCCAATATTGGTTTTAGTCTAGTGTTAAATTAGCGGTTCTTTTATTTGCACATAAATTAATTATAGAACTGGACATAATTCATAATTCTCTCACATAGGTGTGAAACTTATAAATAGGTGAGACTCGTCTTATGTGAGTGTATTATGTTCAATTCTGTGATTGGTCTTTATGTTCTAGGTTTTTTCTTAAATTAATTCCCTTACAGTACTAAAATGTCCTTTTTTATAACCTACGACTGGAAAACTGATGAAGATCTTGAAGAATACAAAGTTGTAAGCATTCTGATGTATTGACAATTTTTTTGGAATACATAATGTTGATTTTATATTGGTTTGATGTGGGTGACATTGATTTGCAAAAATTTGATATTCCATCACCAGACCAGAATGATTCTTCATTTGAATTTTGAAAAATTATATGATGGTTTTAGGGAAAATCTACTTGGTGTCCTAACTTGAGTTTTATTAGTTAAAATAGTAGGATTCATTATATTTGTGTTTGTGTTTGTTTTTATTTTTGATAAATGATGTAGAGTAATATTTCAAGACCATCAAATAAATTTTCTCAAATCATATAAATATATATATATATATATATGTACGAGCATAGAATAATCTTTTCGTATAAATCTTGTTGATCAAGTTTGTGCACTTTCAAACGTCGTCACTTTGTTATCTGGAAATACAAATGTGAGTTAGCCAATAGATGTGTGTCGAAAATCTCTTCGATACCTAAGTAAAATAGACAATAGACACAAAAGTTTTTTGTATTTGAGCGTAAGAATTGTAATATCTGTGTGAAAAATGGTTAAGACCTTCATTTTTTGGAGATTCTTATAATCCCTTTGGATCTCCACTATTGATGGGACCCACTCATGTATGTGTGGAGCCCACATCATCAATGGTGGAGATCTAAGGGGATTGTGGGGGTCTCAATCAATGTTGTATCCTGTCATGAGCTTTTATAGATTCTACCTAGCATAACCTTAGTAGGATTCTAACACTTCTTAGTAAAGTCCTCTTAGGAATCATATTTTTAGGATAATGCTTATCCTGATAGCACCTACTCACTGCCAACCAAGTAAGATGGTTTCAATTCTTTTACCTTGGTTGGCATTACGGTCAACCGAGCAAACATCGCCCTGCACTGCTCTAGGTAGCATCATGGTAGCCCTGTTGCAGCCTGGCGCCTTGTCGAGCTACACTAAGCTCGGTCTTCTGTCCTGCTAACACCTCGGTCCGCTACACGAATTAGCCTTAGATAGCTAGGTCAGAGCCCATGTGACACATTTCTGATCGACTTGGTGTCTAGATGGCCCAGGACTGAGCTAACCAAGCTCCCACCTTGGCCTATAGCTCAACCTAATATCTAAGATAAATGGACTTAGCTCGGCCCAATTTATACACATAAATTACTCTATCAATATATATATATAAGCAAAGTAGACTTTTCTTTTAGAGTTGCAAATGAACAGAGTCGTTCGTGAACAGGTTCGAACTTGGCTCGGTAAAAGCTTGTTCAAACTCGGTTCGTTAAATTTTTTTTGCGTTCGAGCTCGAGCTCGTTAAATTTTTAATAAACAAGTCCAAACATTCGAAAACTCAGCTCGTTAGTTAACTCGTTCAATATTTATTATTTATATATTAAATAATATAAAAATATTTATAAAAAATAAGATAAATATGTCATTTATATATTTAAAAAGTGTAAATGTAAATAATAGTTAACTATAGATAGTAAATTTATATATAGTGATAGTAGATATGTTAGCATGTTATACTCACCGAAAGTGTTAGCATTTTTATATTAGCCGAAAGTTGCACTATAGTAAGGTTTGTATTATTCTATAATTATCTCTCTTATGTAAACCCTAAATCCTCATTTATAAATAAGGATGATATTCAATCATACCCTAAGCTGGTTAATCAAAGTTTCATGGTATTAGAGCTTGAGCTCTAGGGTTTCGCACACCCTCACTCTAGGTTCGAAACTTACCTAAGTGGATCCTCTACTGGGTCGATCTTCAGTCGCCGTTGTCACTCTGCTTCGTCTTCATCAGCCGGTGGATCATCGCTTCGGCTTCGTCTTCGTTTTCCGCCTCAGTCGCCGTCGTCCTCAGTTCGTCTGCTCGCCGTCGTCCTCAGCTCCTCAGCTCGTCGATCTCCTCCAGCAGTTTGTTGCTCGTCTTTGTCGCCGTCGTCTCTGTTGTGTAGGGTATGATATAACTTCTGTTTTGTATAACACACCGGACTAATACATGTATAAAATAAATAAATCAGTATATATATATATAAAACAAGAAAAAAAAAAAAAAAAAGGAAAAAAAAAATGATTTCTTAATTTTGTTATGCTCTTATAGTGGTCATTGTGCCTATTCTTTCACCACCACCTTCCGGGTTTGTGATTGTCACTAGTTTTGTTGCGGGTTGGTAGTATTGTATCCATGACAGATTCCTCCAGTGTGTCCCTTCTTCTCCAACACCGAGGAGTGAGAGTCCCATTTACCTACTACCATGACTGAGAACCCCAACCCTAGTATGAAAATCACCACCTCTCTCTTTAATGGTCAGAACTACCTAACATGGTCTCAAAGTTTGACTATGTTTTGAAGAGCAGAGGGATGGGGTATGTTGATGGCAGGATACAGGCACCTAGTACCCTGACTCAGGTTATGACCAATGGGAGATTAACAACTCTTTGATTAGAGTTAGCTTATCCATTCGATGTTTCAGAACTTGGTGAGGGCTACTTGTCTATGGAGACTGCCCAGGAAGTTTGGGATGCTGTGGCTGTCACCTATTCGCCAAAAGGAATTTCTCACAGGCATTTGAGTTTCGCCGCTCTATTGAGAGCTCAATTCAGGGGGAGCAGACTGTTCTTCAGTACTTCACTTTCCTCACCAACGGCTGGAAACGCCTTGACCACCTGGAAGACTATAAGCCCGTTTGCCCTGCTGATTCTGTCGGGTACAAGAAGTTCATCATGGGAACGGGTCTTTAAATTTCTGGCCGGCCTAAATGTGGAGTATGATCCAATTAGGGGTCGAGTTCTGGGTATGGATACTCTTCCTTCACTTCAAGAGGCATTTGCCTATGTACAGAATGAGAAGAGTCGCCGGTCTGCTATGATGTCTCCTGTCTCTATGACGTTCAGCATTACTGTCTACTCCTCGAGATGGCCTCAGCCTGACTCCCATTCCTCCGTCTGCTGCTAAGGAGTCTGTCTTCTGTGATTATTGCAAAAAGCCGCGGCATACTCGTGAGACATGTTGGAAGCTTCACGAGACTCCATCGGGGGTCGAGGTGATCGGTCTGGTTCTCAAGGCGGTCGGTCAGGCCAATCTAGAGGACGTGGTTCCTATTCCCGGGCTCATCAGACTAGTGCCGTTGATCCATTTGATTCTAATTCTGCTTCTGTTGGCCAAGCTTCTGATACTGACTGCTGGAGGATGCTTTGCGCCAATTGTTGGACCGCCGGTCTTCTCCTGCTCTCAGTACAGCTTCCTCGTCTTTGCCCACTCAGGTAACTTAGCCTCTGCTCCTTGTGTTTTCCTGTGTCATAAGTCTTTGCCTTGGATCATTGATTCTGGTGCCTCAGATCATATGTCTGGCTCCTCTGATCTTTTCTCTGTCTATAAGCCCTCTTCAGGTCAGGACAAAGTTAGGATTGCCGATGGTACTGTTTCTTCCATTTCTGGAAAAGGTTTAGTCCACGTCACTCCTACCATCCATCTGTCTTCTGTTCTCCATGTTCCAATTTTCTGTTAATCTATTATCCTTGAGTCGTCTCACCCAGGATCTGAATTGTAGTGTGACGTTTTTTCCTGATCATTGTCTTTTTCAGGACCTTGTCATGAGGAGGACGATTGGCAGTGGTAGTGCAGAAAATGGTCTCTACTTCCTAGATCAACTGGACAAACTTGCTTATTCTTCCACCACGTCTTCTACTACCCCCGCTAATTTATGGCTGTGGCATCGGCGTCTTAGGCATCCTTCATTTCATTTACTTAAGCATTTATTTCTTTCTAGTTTCGCAAATCATCAGGTGTCTGACTTTCTTTGTGAGTCTTGTCAACTTGGAAAACAGCACAGAGCTTCTTTTGCTCCCAGTTTGAATAAAAGTTTAGTTCCTTTTCTTTAATACATTCTGATGTTTGGGGTCTCTCTCGTGTTATGTCTGTGAAAGGTCATCGATGGTTTGTTACATTTATTGATGATTTTTCTCGTGCTACTTGGGTGTATCTCATGAAGATAAGAGTGAGCTTTTCTGTGTGTTTCGCACTTTTCATAAGATGATTTGTACTCAATTTGGGGCCACTGTCAAACTCTTTCGTTCTGATAATGGCGGGGAATACATAGATTCTGGTTAGGACAATATTTCTCTACTCATGCATTATCCATCAGACCTTTGCACCAATACCCTCAACAAAATGGGGTGGTAACGCAAGAATCGGCATCTTCTTGACATGGCTCGGTGCATGTGTTTTTCTATGAATGTGCCTCGGCCCTATTAGGGCGACACTGTTCTCACCGCTGCCCATCTTATGAATCCTCTCCCTACCCAGGTCTTGCAAAAACAGGCTCCTCTTCACATCCTCCTAGGTTCTCAGTCCTTGTTTTCTATTCCTTAAAAAAATTTTGGTTGTGTCTGTTTTTTCATAATCACTCTCCCTCTCGTGGTAAGTTGGACCCTCGCTCCCTCAAGTGTGTTTTCCTTGGTTACTCTCCTACTCAAAAGGGGTATAATGTTACCACCCTTTTTCTCGTAAGTGGTTTGTGTCCATGGATGTTACTTTCTTTGAGTCCCAGTCCTATTTCTTGTCCTCTCCGGTGTCACCGTCCTCATTTCCGGGGAGCCTTGGTGTGAAGTGAGTCCTGTACTTCCTATGGTGGAACCAGTTGTTCTTGCACCACCTCTTCTACTGGGACTATAGAACCCACTATCACCAAGGATAAGGTCAGGCATGTTTATGTCCGGGACATAGACAGACAACAAGTTAACTGGATACAAGGGACCACTTCTGCTACTCCACTGCCATCTCCTGCTTCTGATGAGAGTCTAGGTAACTTCGAATCTCTTGAATCCATTGACCTTGATGTTCCTATTGGCAAGAGGAAGGGTGTGAGATCTTGTACTCAACATCCTATCTCACAGTTTGTGTCATACTCTCATTTGTCATCCTCATATAGAGCGTTTGTGTCCAATATTTCCTTTGTTAGCATTCCTAACCATTTTCAGGATGCTCTTGCTACCTCTGAGTGGAAACTAGCCATGATTGAGGAAATGAAAGCACTTAGGAAGAATGGCACTTGGGAATTGACTGAGTTACCTACGGGCAAACGACCTGTGGGATGTAAATGGGTATATACTGTGAAACACAAAGCAGATGGGTCTATTGAGCGTTACAAGGCAAGACTTGTGGCAAAAGGGTTTACTCAGACATATGGCATTGATTATCAGGAGACCTTCGCACCCGTGGCTAAGATGAATTCAGTCAGAGTACTTCTCTCTCTAGCAGCTAATCTTGATTGGCCGCTTTATCAGTTTGATGTCAAGAATGCCTTTCTCCATGGTGACCTCGAAGAAGAGGTATATATGGACATTCCTCCTGGTTTTGAGGATCATCAGACAGAAGGCAAAGTATGCAAGCTTCGGAAGTCATTATATGGTCTCAAACAGTCTCCAAGGGCTTGGTTTGAGAGATTCACTCAGGCTATGTTTAAATATGGCTTCAAACAAAGTCAGGCAGATCACACATTGTTTGTGAAACATTCCTCACGTGGTAAGACTACAGCACTTATTGTTTATGTAGATGACATAGTTCTTACAGGCAATGATAGTGAGGAAATACCTCTGTTGAAGAAATATTTAGCTAATGAGTTTGAAATCAAAGACTTGGGAAGCTTGAAGTATTTTCTGGGAATTGAAGTTGCTCGCTCTAAGGATGGGATATTTATCTCACAGAGAAAATATGTGCTTGACCTGTTGAAGGAAACTGGGATGCTTGGCTGCAAGGCATGTGCCACTCCACTGGAACCCAATCAGAAATTGGGGGATGATGAAGGAGGAGAAGTTGTTGATAGGGGGAGCTATCAGCGATTAGTGGGTAAGCTCATTTACCTATCTCACTCCCGTCCTGATATTGCTGTTGCTGTCAGTGTGGTTAGTCAGTTTATGCATGCTCCTCATCAGATTCACCTTGAGGCTGTCATGAGAATCTTGAGGTACTTGAAGTCTGCTCCTGGTAAGGGTCTTTATTTTTCAAAGTATGATCATCTTCGTGTGGAAGCCTATACAGATGCTGACTGGGCTGGATCAGTAACTGATAGGAGATCGACTTCAGGGTATTGCACATTTGTTGGAGGCAACCTAGTTACTTGGAGGAGTAAGAAACAGAATGTGGTTGCCAGGTCAAGCGCAGAAGCTGAGTTTAGAGCTATGGCACAAGGTGTGTGTGAACTTTTATGGCTCAAGTTATTGTTGAGTGATCTAGGTATTGATCAGACGGACTCCATGCGGTTATACTGTGATAATAAGGCCGCCATCAACATTGCTCACAATCCAGTTCAACATGACAGGACAAAACATGTTGAGATTGATCGCCACTTCATTAAGGAGAAACTCACTAGTGGTACCATTTGTACTCCTTTTGTCCAGTCTGGTGAACAACTTGCTGACATTCTCACCAAGGGGGTTGGGAATAAACCATTTCATGACATATTAGGCAAGCTGGGCATGAGAGATATCTTCGCACCAGCTTGAGGGGGAGTGTTAGCATATTATACTCACCGAAAGTGTTAGCATTTTTATATTAGCCGAAAGTTGCACTATAGTAGGGTTTGTATTATTCTATAATTATCTCTCTTATGTAAACCCTAAATCCTCATTTATAAATAAGGGATGATATTCAATCATACCTTAAGCTGGTTAATCAAAGCTTCAAGATATTATTATTTTGATAAAATATTAAATTTATTTTAGTATGTTTATATATATTGTATATATAATTATATAATCAAAGTTTTAATTGTAATTTTTGTCTCATATCCAAGTATGACTTTATAAATTTTTTGATGCGTTAAGGCTTGTAAACAGGTTCGAACTCGAGTCGAGCCTAAGCCGACTCGGCTCGAGCTCAGTTCGTTAAATTTTTATTGAACTCGAGCTCGAGTTCGAGCTCAAGCTCATTAAAATCTTAATAAACAAACCCAAACATACTAAAGTTCGATTCGTTTGCATCCCGTCTCTTCTAGCTTCTTAAAATTTCATCAAAAAATATTTGTTTAGGCCTTTTCTTCTTTGTTCTTCTCTTGCATTTTTCTCGACCTTTTCCCCCTGTATGGCTTTTCATATTTCCCCTATAAATGTATTGTTTTTTTATTTATGTTTCTAAATTATTTCATTCCATATATTTATGTTTGTTAGTTTTAATATCATGTAGAAGAAAATTATTATTTTGTAATACTTTTAATAGAAGTACGATAAAAGCAAATGTATAAAGACAAATTAAAAATAAAAAGATGTAAGCTTAGAAAATGATATAAATATAAGTTATTCTATAGTATGTAAATATGTAGATTTAACAACAAAAGTATAATTTTCTTTTAGGAAGAAAAATATTAGAGCCTCATGTTGTGTAAACATTAATATTTAGATTTTTTTTTGTTTATTAAAAATATTTTAAATAGAAAAATATATTAAGTTGACCACATAACAAGTTTAGTAAACTTCAATGACAGAATTATAATCGGTAAGTCATTTTAGAAGACACTGTATTGTCTTTAATTAAAAATACTTTCTAAAAAATATTATTATGTTAGAGTGTTTTCATGATGCTGAAAAATAATTACTTAATAGTGAGACAATCTAATTAAATCAATATTATTGAAAATTTATCTCATTTTAAATAGAATATTTTTGTTATATTTAAATGCATGAATTATTCTATGGCATCTAAAAATTATTTATTGAAAAAAAAATTACAATAATTGAAAGCAATTAAGATAAATTATAATAATAATATTAAAATGAGTTTAATTTATAAAATCTATTTTAAAATCACTTTGAGTTAAAACAAATCATCAAAATGCCCTCACAATATATAATATTACGATCATTTTTGGGAAAAAAAAAAACTGAATCACTTGCCAATAAAATATGGGCAAACTCAATTTAATTGTATTTGATATCTAATTTTTAAAGTAAATCTCAAAAAAATAAAAAAATAAAAAATTGGTATGTTAAAAGGTACTGAATAATTTAAACTATTTTTTTCAGATTTGTATTCTTTATCAAAGTTGTTATTTTTTCTTTACTATTTGAGATAGAAATATGTATTTTAAACTGTGTATAAGTTTTATTTTTGACATTTATATTTTTCTTTTCTTTTTTTTTATTGAAAGTACTTTTATATATAACTCTTTTAATTAAGTATATATACATTCATAATTTATTATTTAATAATGTTTGATTTAAAAAATTCAGCTAGTTTGATTTGAGTTTTCTAAATTCACTTTTCAGAAAATTAAAACTTTTTGTTTTTTCGTATTTTTTTGTTTTTACTGAATTTTTTTTTAATATTTTGAGCATTTTTTATAAATTTTTTTGATACACATAACATTAATACACTTAAAAAGTATAATATTTGTAAAAAAAAATATTTTAAAAAAATTCACTAAATACCAAAAAACATATATATGAAAATTTAGTACATTTTTTTTTTCATATTCTTGTGTATTTATTAATTTTTACAAATATTTTACTTTTTAGATACATCTAAGTAAGGTGCATTTAAAAAAGTAAAAAAAAATTAAAATTTTAAAAATATTAACTAAAAATAAAAAAAACATAAAAATAAAAAAAAAATCAATTTTCAGAAAATTAAATTTAATTATTAATTCTACATTTAAAATTTTAAATAATTTTTCTAATAGAAACCGTGCATTGCACAGGTAGAAAACTAGCTTCATGTATAACAAGGACATAAAATAAAATAAAATAAAATAACTTCAATTATGAGATATTAAACGACAGGGATTTCTAGGCTCGTGACATCTCAAACCAAGTTGGTTTCATTTTGGTAATATATATTTTAATTAATACAATGGGCCATAATTCACAGGCTGAATTTGAGATGAATTATACTTTTTTGTCAATCTTACACTCATTTGAAAGGATTGTGTTGATTTATTTTTTTAATTTTTGTATTCTTAAAATTTTAAATTAACAGTGGAGAGAATATGTAGATGGCATGACTAGGGCCTTCGAAGCTTTTTGCTAATTTTGATTGAGTTAGGTTGAGTTTTCAAAATTTATTTTTATTTTTTATTTTTTGAAAAAATAAAAATTAATTTGACAAAAATGAACATTAAAAATGATTTTCACCTTAAAAAAAAAAAATCATATAAAAATGATGAGTATTATATATATATTTGAAATCTCTTTTACCAAATTAGTTTTTAGTTTTTTGATTGTCCAATGTACAAGGAAAATTGCATTAACTCCAAATTATATGATTGATAATCAAGAATTCTCTGATGGAATTGCAGCCAGCTTGTTTGTTTGTTTTGGGGAATTAAATTATGAAATTGGCCTATGTATCTCAGTTAATTCTAAAACTTATGTTTGGATATAAAAATATACTTTTGGATTGATAATTCTTACCGACACTATATTCCTTTGTAGAAAATTATTGAGTTTCATATATACCCTTGTAAAGAACCATATTATGAAAAAATTGATTGAACGGAATAGACTTGAAAATAAGATTCAAGGTCTCGAATTCGAGTCACCCTAATACTGTGTTTGGTTGGGGATTTGGAAAGGGATTTAGAAAGGGAAACGGAAAAGGTGTGTGAAACTAGGTGAAATGTAAGTATATTTTATTCACATTTCACCTAACTTTTCTCTTTCCCTTTCCAAATCCCTCCTCAAATCCTCTAACCAACACAGCGTAAGAGATTGCTGGAGATTTACTCAATTGTAAACTTTAATATCCTTAGATTAGTCAAGGTATGTAAGTTAATGTGTATTGTGATTTTTCATTTATTAAAAATATCACATAAATATCTTAAAATTAGTTAATAATTTTTTATTGAAGCGTCACAACCATCTGTAGTTAAAATTTAATTTTTAAAGAGTGGTTATGTTTTGTAGAAACTATTTGTAGGGGGGTTCAAGATTAGAGGGATGATTAGAGAGGTAAAACTATATTAATGGTCCAGTGATGATGGAAGTGGCTTGAGAATGAACAGCAACAACTATTTGAGAATTGGAGAGTGTGTAGCTGGGTAAGGGTGAAGCAAGTGCCTCAAGAAGAAGTGTGTGACAGTACCAAATTGGGCAGCATCTCTCCAAAATCTCTAAAATTCCTCCTTTGAACCTTGGGAAATGGGTCATATTTATAGGCTTTTCCTTGGTACCAAGAGGACACCAATTGGCCAAATGGAGAGAAGACAAGTGTCCCAGAGGATCACATGGAATATTCTACCTTAAGCCACCAGGCTGAAGGTGGCACGTGTCCCTCTGCATGTACCGTGTACTATCTGTTTGCCTTCGTAATACCTTTTTGAACCTCAGCAAGTGTAATTGTGTCGGGAGTGTTTGGCGCGGCAACTTCCTTTTTGGGCCTCAGCAAGTGCAGTTGCAGCAGGGGTGTTTGCCTCTACACTTGTCTTCTCAGCTTAAACCTCAACAAGTGTACTTGTAGCGGTGAACCTCGTCGCTGCACTTGCCTTCTCAGTCCTACTTGACCAGTACATGCATTCTCAGGACTCCATTAGTCTGCTATCGACTATGCTCGTGCTCACCTCAGCGAAACCTCCACCCTTAGCCACCTAACCACAAACTCCCCAGCTTCCCAGGACAAAGGCCATAGCTAAGCCTGCTATCAACCATGTTGTGCCTTAGTACCAAGCCCAAGGGGGCTTCTTTAGTCCTGCTTGTGCGATCAAGGCAGGTCCATGACTTGGGTAAAGGAAAGGGAGTCCCTTATGCTCGGGCTACCCTGCTCCCATCTTCGCGGGGTTGCCGCGGTAAACTGGTATTTTTTGGGCTTGCTATCAACTCCAACCAGTAAGTCTTAGAGTCTGCTATCAGCGCCGAGTTAAATGAACTGGGGGCTTGCTATCAGCCCTAGGCCAATAATGCCTCAACGCCAGGCATTAGGCCCTACTTGCAGAGGGAAACCTCTATCAAAGGCTCCTATCACCTTGGTAAGGTATTCCCTCTGCAACTTAGTTGCCGCGGTAATAGTTGCTGCAGTTGCTGCGGTAGTCATTTCCTGCGGCAAGTTCGGCCGACATGACCGAAGATATTAGAGATGGCGGCATTGACAGAATGCTTCCGCAACTTGGCGCTGTAAGTATTGCCTCAGCAATTTAGTTGCCTCGGTTTTCTCTTTCCCTCGGCAACTCTAGATGATTCGTGACACCAACATTACTTGGAATGGCAGCGGGGTCGAAGATACTTGGACTGGCGGCGCTGAGACAAAGTGCCTCAGCAACTCTGCCGCTGCACATGTTTCCTCGGCAACTTTCAGTGGCGGCAGAACCGAAGTTAATAGGAATGGTGGCGTTGAGACAAAGTGCCTCAACAACTCCGCCGCTGCACATGTCCCTTCGGCAACTTTCAGTGGAAGCAGAACCGAAGTTAATAAGAATGGCGACGTTGAGACAAAGTGCCTCAGCAACTCTGCCGCTGCACATGTCCCTTCGGCAACTTTCAGTGGAGGCAGAACCGAAGTTAATAGGAATGGCGGCGTTGAGACAAAGTGCCTCAGCAACTCTGCCGCTGCACATGTCCCCTCGGCAACTTCACCGTTGCAGGTGTTGCCTCTGTAACTTGACTTGGGCATTTTTTCTCGCTGAGTCCATCTGGAGCCTTGGTGGGTTGGACTTGCCTCGGCCTACTTGTTGGCCTACTTTTCTTAGGCTTTGGCCCACGCTCCTCTCTTATCCTTGGTCACCTTTTCAGGGTAATCTTAGTGCTTGAGTCCATACTTAGTTTGGGGTTCAATTTCTGACCCTCTACACTATTAAAAAAATTATTGATTGGTAAATTTGAAAGCATGGTTAGGCAGTTGAATATGTGATGTCAATGATAGTGAATATTTTTATTGCTCATTAAACGTGGTCGTATTAGCTTTGAGGACAAGAAACTCTAGGGAGGTCAAGGTGGCCCGTCCGAATTGAACTTTTCTCATAAGTGGACTTTTCACCGTTTATCGGTTGACACGTGGCCGTCAAGCTTTTCTTTCGATGTGAACGAGTGAACGAACACCGTCGGTACGTATGACTTTTCGCCATTTCAAAGAACGTTGACTGCTTAACCCGCTATTCTAACATTTCTAATTCTTTAGTCTTCGGGTAGTTGAGCAAATGCAGTTACATCTGGGTTTGGCAAAAATCTCAAAAAAATATATTTTTTTTAATAAAATTTTTGTATGGTAGGTACAAGTCAATTTGTTAAAAAAAAAAATTTAATTTATTATTATTAAAAAAATATTCTGTTTAACTTATAAAAATTACAGTTAATTACCAAAAAGTCTTATTTATAAATGTTATGATAGCTCATGTCATATTTAAGAATTTTTGAACCAAGAAGTCCTATTTAGAAAAATTGATACTCCAATTTCAAATTAAGAACATTATCAATTTGCATAGTAGTATTCCAGATAATTATTTTACTAACTGATGAAAAAAACTGAGCATGAGATTAAACTTTTTTGCCCTTCTTGGTTTGATTCAACTATCTAATAAAATTGAGAACATTATCAGTTTTTCCAATTGTAACACTGAGAATATTATCAGTTTTTTTTCATTTTTAAAGATTTTTAAATTTTTTTTTATATGTTTTGTACATTAATATTCCATCATCATGATCCTTTATAAATATAAAATTTATTTTTTTATTTTTTTTGCACATAAATTTTTTTTTTTTTTATTTTTTCAATTTGAAAGTTGATGTTTTAAAATTTTGAAAATCAAAATAAATGTCGAATTATCATGTTCTTTTATAGATGATCATAAATGATGAACAATTATTGTTTGAAGGGCAATTCCGACTATTAAAAATTTAATGGGACTTGGAGGTTAAATTTTTTTTAGTTAGGACTTAATGAAGTATAAGTTTATAAATTAGGACTTATGTGTAAATGTCCTTACAAATTATTTTAAAAAATACAATTCAACTATTTATATTTCTCATATTATATTTCAATACAAATTAACTAAAAATAAATAAAACGTCACAAACAAACATTAAAATGTCCTAGCCATGTATCAATTCACAAAAACAAAATACATTTAAATTTTTTAAAAATGTTCTCGTTATCAAAACGAGGAATAAATATGTAACAAAACATGCACTAGATTTATGAATAAATAAGTGTAATCAATAAAACTTACTAGTAATTATTCTAATTTTTTTAATATATTTTTTTATTGATTCGTATAGATACATGAATCAACCTTTTTAATATGGAATGGACTTGTGGACTAGACTAGTTTAGACGGGGCCATGATATAACACCATGTGTTATTTTAATGATTCAATCTGTTGATTTTAATGGTCTTATTGTATAAATTATTCATATAAAAAATTATATTGATCTTATAATTGTAATTACATGATTTCATTACATTTTTTCCTAAAAAAAAGAGATAATAAGTGTAATTTTGAAAATGAATATAATTAAATCATGTGTTAATAGGACTCAATATTTTTTTTATATAAAAAAGTATAATATATATGATATTTTTCCTGTACATTGTAAGAGATGAGTTAGAAATATTTTAGAAAACATGTAAAAGCTTCTTAATATAAACCATATGATCATTAACAAATTATACATACTCATATTTCCAACCTTTTATTACGATGGGAAATTGTGTGGAGTAGTGGAGAAATAATTTCATTTTTATGGTGGTGCAAGCTTCCTATGTATGGTGCAAGCCATTTTTGTGTTTGGTGCTAGTGCAAATCTTTTTTGTGTATCAAAATTGTACTAAAAAAGATTCTATTTGTACTGTAATTATTCTATGACTGTTAGATTGATTTATAATTTTTTTATTAAGATTGAAATATGCTTTATGGAAAGTCATTTTTAATATATGCTTTTATTTATCCAAAAAAAAATTTAATACATGCCTTTCAAGTGGAGTTTTTTGGTTTTAATTTAGAGAAATGTTAGAGATACTAACACTTCTACTAACAATTTAATTTATAAATTTTTTTTTTTTAGATAGAAAATTTATAAGTTGATTACTCGTATCTTAACAACTAGTTATTGAAAAATTGAAAGGTTGTACAGTTCTATGAATCGAGAGACTAATGTACCAAAAAATAAAAAATAAAATCAAGAGATTAAAAATACATATGATAAACAATTTGTTAAGGAAAGTACTATACCCAAAGAATTTCTTACAAGGAATTTTTATTTTATTTTATAAAACCAATAGACACAGTATGCGCATGAACCCCATTTTCTTGTACTCAGTATTTTTTTTTTTTTTAATTTTAAAATGTATAATATTGCTCTTTATTGAATTCTCATTGAATGAAATATTTATCTAATTAATGTTGTGTTTGGATATTGAATTTATAATAAAAAAAATAGAAAAAGAAAATAAAGGTTGAAATAGGAAAATGAGTAGAAAATGAATAAATATTAATTAAAAAAATTATTTTTCTGTAATTACTTGTAAAAAATAAAAATATTTAGGTAATTTATTTTTTTATATATTTTTATTGAATAAATTTAAAATCGAAACATAATGCAAAGGAAATCCAAAAGAAAGAGAGGAACAAAGGATTTTATTATCAAATAAAAGAAATATTAAAGGCCTTAAAATTCACAAGTTCTATTATTTGATTTTTGTCATCTTTTTGTATCCCATATTTGGATACTTATGATTGATTTCTTATTTACAAACAATCAGTATAAAAAATGAAAACAAATAATAATATAATGTCATATATTTGGTAATATAAAATAGTGAAAAAAAATTTATTCATAGTAGTCCTATATGAAAAAATGAACCAAGAATAAGGAGAAACAAAATACGAAAAATGGTAGAGATTCTAAAATTGTACTCAATATTTACATATAAATATTATATAGAATTTTTGATATTTTTTATAAGGTCCTTGCATTGCTTAAAATATATCGAGTGTAATGGTAATATTGGGAACATGTTTTTTTAGTAACTTTTTAAATTTTTAGCTAGAATATGATGTAAAAAAAAAAGCTAGTATGTTTGGGATAACTTTTTAGTTTTTTATGAAAAAATTTGCAAAATATAGAGAGAAAAAAGAATCTTTGACATTTTGGTATATGTTGTTTTTTTTTTTGAACGAGGTGTATGTTGTTGACTTATTGATTTTTTTAGTAATTTTTTTGACTTTTAAGCTAAAAAGTAATGTTGCCAAACGAGGTTTAAAAGCTAATAATTAGAAAGTAAAAGTTAAAGTACCCTATCCTCAGCTTCTTAGATAATCGGTCTTTTTCAGTTTATTTAAATTATTTTTGCCTAATAAGCTATAAATAAAAATTGTACCAAACAGTCTAACATAAACTTTCAAATTTAAATAAATTATAAGAACATATCCAACAAGTTGTTCAAAAGAGACGTGCTGACTATTATAGCTAGTCTCGTCCTACTTTACCTCCTCCAAGGGGCTAGTTATTACACTAGTTATTTTAACAAAATTTCTCAAAGTCAGCTATATTTGGAAAGTTTTAGAAGACTCCATAAATAGTTTGTGTGGATTAATAGGCAAACTAAGAGTAGCGTTAGAGCACATTATTAAAAAAAAAAAATTTGGTTAAAATAAAAAGAATTTTATTTTTTTTAACTAGCGAAAAATAAAGAATAGCGTTGGAGTTAGGCCTTGTTTGAAGACCAAATATTTTAGCCATCACATCACTCTCTTTACTTTTTTGTATATTATTCGTAAAAAATCAAAAAATTACTAAAATAACTTGTTCCTAAGTGAGACCTTACTCTAAGTAGCTTATTTAATCTACACAAAACATTCCAATTATGTTATGTGGTGTTATTGGCTAATAAAAGATAAGATTAGATGGACAAGTACTTTTTGCCATTAGCCTAATAATATTATCGTTCTTACTACAAAATCAAATAATATCGTCTGGTGAAATCATTGATACATCTAATATTTAGTCAAGAATGAGAAATTTGTTAGAAAATTATACAATAGTTTCATAGTATTATATGATCATATTCCCTCACCAATTATTATTCATTATGTTTTTTTATATTTATCAATCATTCATCATAAATAATTAATATTCAACATTTTTCACTAACCATATTATCATGGAATACTATGTGACGTATTTCCAAACAACCGAATGAGCTCAAATTTGTGAGAGGGTACGGAAGGTTCCCCAGTGTTAGAAACCCTCAACATTCATTGAGGCATCCAAACACACACGTCATTGTTTGGCGTCTGAAAATGAAAGCACTTATTATACTATACAAGAGCCATGTCTCCAACGAAAAAGTCTAAAGAGACCTGCCAGCCAATAGTGAGCCACCAAACACGTCCCCAAAAATTTAGGGAACGCGTTAAATTTGGCGCAAATTTATTACTTAGCAAAAAAGCACATTAAAGGCGGTATCTGTATCTCACTCTATATATAAGCCAACATTCTCTCTTTCATTGCTCATATCTCTCTCCTCTCTCCACATACCCTTCACAAGTTCTTATCACTTTCATTGCTTCTCCAAATATATCCAAAAAAAAACAACAAAAACTTTCATTTTCAAAAGCATGGCCTCTTCAATCAAATTGTCATTCATCCTCTTCTTTGCTTGCTCTCTCTTCCTCCAAGGAACTCTAGGTACATAAGTATATATATATATATATGTATATATTTATAATCGAGAACTGATCCTAGTCAGTGTCTTTTCGACCTTACTATACAATCAAACTATTAATATAAGCACATCATATGTCACACCTGGAATGAATGTGATCTACATATCTTTTATTCTGTGTTTTCTTTCAATTTTGCCGCGAGTACAAGATTTCATAAATTAATTTTTTTTATCCATCTATATACATTCTGTATCTATTTATATAACTGGTTTGTGTGATCATTTCATTTTGGCTAATTTATAATATATATATATATTTTTTAAGGTGAGATTATATGTGAGGACTTGCCAGTAGATGTATGTTCATTTTCGATATCATCGTCTGGGAAGAGATGTGTGTTGGAAAATGAGGAGACGAAGGAGGGAAAGGTAGATTACCAATGTAAGACATCGGAGGTGGTGGTGGAGAGGATGTCCGAATACATTGAGACCGACGAATGCGTCAGCGTGTGCGGTGTCGATAGGAGCAACGTTGGGATATCATCGGATGCATTGCTTGAGTCACAATTCACTGCCATGCTTTGCTCCTCTGACTGTTACCAGAATTGCCCTAACATTGTTGATCTCTACTTCAACTTGGCCGCCGGCGAAGGTATGAATAAAAACCAACAATAATAATAAAATAAAAAATAAACAATTCTTTTATTTGCACATAAATCGTTCACAATGTTGGGATTTTTAAAAAGGAAAGAAAAGAAAACAAATTTATTTATGTGTAACATTTTATTTTTTTTATAAGGTGAGTGGTGCACTAACTATATTTTTGTTAGATGGGAAAGTCATTATTTATTTAAGATAAAAAAAAAAAAGCTATGGTCTTAGAAAAATGTTCTTAATGCTATCATGAATTTTAAATCAATAGTGTATATTGAAAGTTAAATTAATAGTGTATATTGAAAGTTAGTATTGTAGGGCCACACTCAAATGAATCATGACTACTGATGTGAAATTCTAAGACTATTTTAAGTATTTTATGTTGAGATGATAGTATTGTTGATTTAAAATACCAAACCTCGGATGATTGAAATGGGTCAAGATCCTCTCCTATTTTTGTTCTTCTGTTTTTAAAATAATCACAACTATTATAAATTATATAAGAATGTTATTATGTCTCAAAATTTAATAATTATTAGATTATGGAAGAATTTTGATATGTAAAAATTTAAGACAATTTAATAATTGTGAGTATTTTGAAATAACAAAAATTCAGGACAAAAAATCCTGTCTCATTGAAATAGTCACAGAATGACATGTAAACATTTTAATAGTCAGTTTTTAGAAACTGTATCAAAAAATAGCTATGCTCGTACATAATTTTTAATCTTATTAACTTGTGAAAATCGCAATACATATACCTTTCTTGTAACTTAATTTTCTTCCACTCCAATCAAAGTATTGTCCTTGTTAAAAGGACCACATCACTTCCCCAGCTCAAATTCTTGGTGACAATTTTATTTGTTTTTGGGTTTAAAATATTAAATCTATTTTAAACTTGAGATCAAAGTGACTTAATTATTATTAATGACTCATTTGGTAACTCACTGTTTTAATCTAAAAGTCAAAAAATTACTAAAAAAATTAAAAAACCAACATTCTATACTAAAAAGTTATATATATTTTTTTTCTCTCTACTTTTTACTCATTTTTCCAAAAAAAAAAATAAATTAAAAAGGCATTTCAAATATATGAATTTCTTTTATCTCATATTTTAACCAAAAAATAAAAAATTACTAAAATAACATTTTCCTAAACTAGGCCTAAATGTTTTAAATTGTGTAGGAGTATTTTTGCCAGATCTTTGTGAGAGACAGAGAACCAATCCTCACCGCGCCATGTTTGAACTTTCGAGCTCTGGTGCTGCACCTGGTCCTCTTGCCAGCGAAGTCTCTCACCTCGCTGCAGTCCCTGCCCCTTCTCCTGCTTTCTTCTAAATTAATTTTGCTCCAAATTTCGTTTTGAAGCATTTTCATTTGAAGTTTATGTATTGATTTGTCAATAATTACGTTACATAATTGAGCTACAGATTCTATTGATAATTTCTTTTTCCAAATGTGTGATCAGTAAATCCTATTTATATATTGAGAATCCATTTTTCATATTTTTAAAATGCAAAGGTATTTTATTTACAAAAACGATATAACAATGTCACTTAATTGGATGGTTGTGATTAGTTCCGTATTTTAAAAAAAAAAATTAAGAATAATTATATCTTGCAATGCTTATGATGAAATAAAATGATAATTTCTTATTTTATTTTATTTAATTCGCTTGAAATGTTTAAAGGCTATTATATATATATATATATATATATTTAGTTAATGAGTAAACTCCCTAAACTTATCCTCTACCGGTTTCGGAATTAACTACCTAATGTTGGTTTAACCGGAGTAGGACAATCGGCAAATTCCGAGTGTATGCACTGATTCCACAATGCATATATCATTGAAGTCAGAGAAAGCAGCTACCAAGATTTGACCCTACTTCCAAGCCATGGATACTATTCGTTCAATAATTAGAAGGCCGTCTTAGGACCACTGCACTACACCCTGAGAGTTGGCTCTGAAGAGTGTAGAACCTAAAACCTTAGGATTTATGCCTCAAAATTTTACCAAAGTGCCACAACTCCTTGGGTTAATTATCTCTTTTTTAATCATGACTTACATCATAATGAAAATTATAATAATGAGAAGATTAAAAAGAAAATTTTACTTTATACAAATAGTCTTCGCCCTTTAGCAATTTCTTCATCCAGCTATCTTTTAGCAATTGATCCAAAGGGCATAATTAATGATAAGAGCAATGCTATAAATTCACATTTTTAGCTCATAAATTCATCCACAATGATATGATAAGAGGGTGGGGTCATATATTATTAGATGTATAACAAATAGAAAGTTAACACATGTAATACCACATTATTGTGGATACAATTGTAGAATTTTTTTTGTGAGTTTTAAATAGTTTCCTAATAATAATGATTAGCAGTTGAATTATGACTTTTGGATTAAATACTAGGTGAGGGCTGGATGAAAAAGTAGTATTACAGATGATCTAGATCCCAAAAAATATATGCACTTCAACCTTAAAAACCTATAGGAAACATTCATTTCTCGTGTAAAATAACATAGTGAGGCTTTTTGCTGCAGCTTATCCGAGCTGCTTATAACTTTTTTTTTTTGGTTCGTTCGTTTGTTTGTTTTTTTTTTTTTTTTGGTGCTGCACAGTGGAGGAGGGGTTGTGTGCTGCACAGTGGGGGGTCGGGAAGGGTGATTGGTATAAGTTGCAGAGAGGGAGAAAATAGGAGGGAAAATTTCACATGTGGGCTAAATCATAAGTAGTAATGTGAAATTTATCCTTTTTTAAAATTGATGAGGTCTAAAAGATAATGAGAGAAAGTTTGGCCAAAAGATAATGCTTTAAATGGTTCAAGTTGAGCGAATAGAGTAAAAATATTTGTTATTTTTAAAAGTTGTGTTGGTTTAAAAATTTGAGAGCAAATTTGTCAAAGAAAAAGAAATAGAAGAAAAAAGTGAAGCAAATTAACTTATATTTCTCTTCTTTTTTTTTTTGGTTTTTTTTTTTTTTTGCACTTTTCAAATAGTAATGAATTTTATCCTTCTTAAAATTGATGAGGTCTAAAAGATAACGAGAGAAATTGGCCGAAAGATAATGATTTAAATGGACAAGTTGAGCGAATAGAGTAAAAGTATTTGCTATTTTTAAAAGTTGTGTTGGATTAAAAATTTGAGAGAAAATTTGTCAAAGAAAGAGAAATAGAAGAAAAAAGTGAAGAAAATTAACTTATATATATATATTTTTTTTTTCCACTTTACAAATCTATCGTTGATTTTTTTGGTCCAAACACAAATCCTTGACACAAAAAGAGTCTATATTGACAGGCTGGGCCGGGTTTGTGTTGAAAATATACTGGGCTGGACCCAGAATATTCTAAGGATTCATTGTCTCTCTCTTTTATGGGTTCAAAGGACAATCAGCTCACAAAATTATTTACATAAGGCCCTTGTCATCAGGATGCTAATGACCTCTTTTCTTTTTCCTAAAAAATTCACCAAAAAAAAAAAAAACCGATTTAAATTTAATTTAGGATTCGACTCACAAGACCGTGTCATGAACGAAAGCAACTCAAACACCATTTTGATCAATTGGTACATAACAAAGCATGCAATTCTTTTTGAAAACAAAACATTCTAATCCATTTTTTTCAGTTTATTGATTTTGTGACGAAAAGAATAGGGTTTTGTCAACTCTCCAAATATCTCGATTTTATATATGGCGGCATACTAGATGTTCTTTGAGTATAGTTTGCAAGAAATGTTCATTTAAATTTTTTTTGTGGATATCCTTTTCTTCCTAGTAAGTACTCGTTTGGGATGTCTCATTGGGGCTAAAATAACCATATAAGACAAAATATGTTGTTTTATTTAAATATGATAAAATGTTACATCTAACTCATAATCATTTCATTTTTTCTCTCATAAAACTCAAAAAAGTCAAAAAACTTATCCCAAATGAGACTTCTTAGCTCAGGTAAAAAAGTCAAAAAGCCAATCCATATCCCAAACGAACCCTAAGATAGACTTTTAGAGTTTGAGCAAGAGCTCAAAAATGAGCAAATAATTTATTCATCATCTTTTCAAATGCAACCAAATTTCTTGGGTAATCGAGAAGGTTACTCAATATTGGATGGATAATTGTTCACTTATCTATCAAGGTATCTCAATTAGGTGCCAAAACTAGAAAAAGACATTAAGGCCTCATTTGGAACCAGTTTTTAAAATTAAAAAAAAAAATTAAATTAAATTAAATCAAAATTTGTTTTCTTTTTCCTTTTTGGTTTCACGAGGTTATCGAGTAACTTCACTTGCTAAGAACTATGAAGATCTTAAATACTCATAATATTATTTCAATCCAATGAATACAAACTTAGTACAAACTTTATTAGAAATTTGTTGTAATGGACAAAAGCATGAAAATAAAAAATATAGTGAAAATGAAAGCAATCATAAAAATAAAAACAAAAACAAAAACAAGAGTATTAGAAAACACCGTAGAACAACTCTTAACAGTGGGGTAGATTTGGAGGAGGTGGAGGTAATGTAGTTGATAGTGTTGGACCATTCTCAACGACAAATGCTGTCGCCAGTCCCCATGGCAAGTGCACATCAAAGTGACAATGCATCAACCATACGCCTATATCCACCAAATTTTCCAAAAAAATATAAATTAGTTGCTTATACAATATATATGTACATTATATATAAAATTAAATATCTACATGAATATTGTTAAAATTGTATCCACAAATTTTGTGAAACATATTGAGCATCCTGACCTTAAAAAGTGTGTTAAAAAGGAGACACTACGCCAAAATTGGGCTTTAGCGGCGGTTTTTTACCGCCGTTAAAGGCTGTAAAACCGCCGTTAAAGCCTTTAACGACGGTATTAACGGCGGTTTTGTTACCGCCGTTTATGCGCGTGTCGGAAAAAGTGAAACCGTCGTAAAAAGACAAATTACCGTCGTTAAAAGTCGACCAAAAACGGCGGTAATATAGGACAAAAAACGGCGGTTTTTTAACGCCGTAAATAGGTTCAAATTTTTCAAAAAATAATTATTTCTTCTTGCACTCACCAAGTTTTGAACCCAAGATCTCTTATCCACCCACACCAACCACTCTGCCACAGCCACTCTTCATGAAATATATTCCTTAAATAAATATTTAAACATTACTTTTACTTTATTGTAGATGGTTTTGCCGGAACTCACCAGAGTTTCGCCGGAGCACGCCGGAGTTTCGCCGGAGCTCCGCCGGCAAAGACTGCCGTCATTAACGGCGGTAATGGTTGGGCATTAGCGGCGGTTTTGTTACCGCCGTTAAAAGTGGGCATTAATGGCGGTTTCGTTATCGCCGTTAAAAGTGAGTTTCATTACCGTCGTTAAAGACACTTTTAGTGGCGGTTTTTTTAACGGCGGTAACGAAACCGCTGTTAATGATACATTAACGACGGTATTAACGGCGGTTTTCGTTACCGCCGTTAATAGTACCTTTAACGGCGGTTTTCGTTACCGCCGTTAAAAAAACCGCCATTAATGCCCTGTTTTGGCGTAGTGAGAATTGGTTAGTAATTAAGCTACCATATTAAGATGATAGAATCATGTTATTAAGATGATAGAATCATGATAGAACATCATTTACCTGGATTGTTTGCCTGAAATCTGATGACAGCCCAACCTCCGACTGGTACACCAATAGTGTTACGCATTTTCGGATTGATAAGGTTGAACCTTTTGGGATCGTTTATTGAGTCATAATTTCCAAACTCTTGAGCCAGTACATGGAAGTTGAATCCATGCAAGTGGGGGTGGTTCTCTATACCCACCAAGGTTGTGTTCTGCATCACAATCTGAATAGTCGAATTGAACTTGACTTTTTTCACTTTGGTTGACTTTGTTGTCATTGTGATGGACGTGTTGAAACTGTTATTGGAATTTGTGTAGTCAAACACCAATGGTGGTTGATTTGGAAAGTCAGTGGTGTAGATCCCATCAACATTGTTGAAGAAGGCTTGCAACATCGATAACTTGGTAGGGAATTGAAAGGATGCATTGTTCATGCTTGCACCTAATCGTTGCCCTAATGGGCCTGCACAAGTGGCATTCGCAGTCTCTCCACATGCTACCAAGCCCAAGCCTACTGTCACAAACATGTGTTCATCGATTTTGAGTGGGACTGGGGTCCAGTGAAGCCCAGTTAGATTGTTAGAAAACTTGTAGGCCGTTGGTGTGTCATTGAAAGCCGGTAGAACTGGCATCTGTGGGGTTGATAGAGTGGCATCCTCATAGATGATGATCCCGGTGGTGGTTATATTATCAAATGGTACACCTGCTGCGCTAGCATAAGGATGTGCCGCCATGTAGTAAGAGGCTGGTGGTTGGTCGGCGGTAAAGAGAACGTCGGTGGTTTGGCCGGGTGCAATAACAACGACGTCACTGACTATTGGAAAAGTATAACTAGCATCAACGGCAACAACAGTCATATTGTGGTTTGCTATCTTGAAAAAGAACTGGTTATTGAGTGTAGCGTTGATGATATGCAAGAGATATGTTTTCCCTTTTACCACCTTGATCTTGTACGTTCCTAATAATGGAAAAATCACCATATGTTAAAAGTTAGGGATTGATTAAGTAAAAACTGAGACTTGACATATAGCCAACTAACTTAGAAACTCAACATGCACAGTTGGAGCATGAAGTGTTTTTACTTATTACTCACTATTTGAGGAGCATGGATATAGCTAGCAAGGCTGGCTGTTTATGGTGAAAGCATCGGAAATGTTGGGCGCACCACCACTTGCAAGTGCTTGGTTTTCAACGTCAATAACATTCAGTGTTTGGTTTGAGTTTTTTGGATTAAGGTTTTTGAAAATTGAGTTTTTTTGTTTTCGTATTTTTTTGTTTTTAGTGAATATTTTTAAAATTTTAATCATTTTTTTTTTACTTTTTTAGATGCACCTTACTTAGATGTATCTAAAAAGTAAAAAAATTGTGAAAAAATATTTTAAAAAATTAATAAATGCATAAAAATACAAAAAATGTATTGAGTTCTTGTATTTTTTTTTTGTATTTTTGGTATTTAGTGAATTTTTAAAAGATTTTTTTTACAATTTTTTTACTTTTTAGGTGTATTTATGTTAGGTGTGTCTAAAAGGTAAAAAAAATTGCTTAAAATATTTAAAAAATTCAATAAAAATAAAAAAAAAACACGAAAAATAAGAAAGTAGAATTTTCTGAAAAGTGTTTTTTGAAAAAGGAAAACAAACAAGCTGATTAGCATTCCACCACTCTCCTACAATCACAATTTAATGGATAGGACTAGTGTTAGCTCTTGAATAATCTAGCCACATTAAAATTAATATAACTAACAATTGGTGTTTCTCATTTAAGATGTGAATCTATGTCAAATTTTTTTTTTTCCTAGTCTTCTATAAATTACAAATGTGTTTTTTCTTTCTTTCTTTAATGTAAAGAGTAGAGTACACAGCTCTTAGAACATCACAAAGAAACCAAGTACCAACAGATGTGTCTTCGTAATCTTGTAGAAGTCAAACCAGCCAAATATTTAATTCCAAAAGTTTCGAACCTCAAGATTACATATTTTACATTCATCAGTAAAAATTCTATTTATTTTTAGTGAATTTTTAAAAATATTTTAACTAGTTTTTTTACTTTTTAGATACACCTAACCTAGATGTATTTTAAAAAAAAAATATTTTAAAAAAAACAATAAATACAAAAGAATACGAAAATGTATTGAGTTTTTGTATTTTTGTTTATATTTTTGGTATTTAGTGAAATTTGTAAAGATTTTTTTGCAAATATTATAATTTGTAAGTTATTTATATTAGGTATATCTAAAAACTAAAGATTTTTCTTAAAATATTAAAAAAATTCAATGAAAAAAAAAAAAAAAAACCTAATCACTTTGCTTGGTTTGGGTTTTTCAAAAATACTTTTCAGAAAATTTTACTTTCTTTTTTTTTGTATTTTTTTTTTGTTTTTACTGAATTTTTTTAATATTTTAAGCAATTTTTTTAATTTTTAGACACACCTAACATAAATATACATAAAAAGTATAATTTATGTGAAAAAAAACTTTAAAAAATTCACTAAATACCAAAATTACAAAATATATATATATATAAATTCAGTATATTTTTTATATTTTTGTGTATTTATTAATTTTTAAAAATATTTTTTCACCAATATTTTACTTTTTAGATACATCTAAGTAAGATGCACCTAAAAAAGTAAAAAAAAAATACTTAAAAATTTTAAAAATATTCACTAAAAATAAAAAAGTACGAAAAATAAAAAATTCAATTTTTAAAAAATTTAATTCAGAAAATTTAAACCAAGCAACTTAAATAAATTTCAGACAAGAGGAAAAAATCAAACAAGATTGGTTGTACAAAAGAAAAGAATAAAATACTATTGTCTATAAAATATGTAATTTGAGGTACGAATAAAGCTTTTGTAGTTAATATTTGGTTGGGTTGGATTGGGTTTTGGGGGATGCACTAATAAATTTCAAATTAATAATTTATACACTGTTTAGTCTTAAAAGTTTTCTTATAGACTGAAAGGTCCTATTACAATATTTCAAACATCAGATTAATGTTTCAAACATTAGATTTCGAATATCAGATTAATGTTTCGAACATTAGATTGATGTGCAAATGGGACTAAATGGAGCATAAGAAAACTTATAGGACTAAATGGTTCAACTTTTCAGAAATTAAGACTTATGGGTAAATTTTTCTTGACTTTTAGAGGATTAGAAAAATATTTGAATTTCTAACGATTAGCAATAGTCCAATTGTCCATTACTATTAAGAATTTTTAAAATTAAAAAGCATCCCATTTGTTTTCTTTAAAAACTAGAGAATGGAATTTTAATTCTCATGTAACAAGTTTATTATATTGGCCACCTTTGGTCATGTTACCGTTAAATTGTCAACTATCGTCATGAATGTATTAATTATGAATATTAAATTATTAATTATTTAACTTATTTACAAATGCATTGTTATTCAAATATAAAAGTTAGATTTATTTTTTAAACCTAGTAATGTGCCAAGAAAATGATTAGTTGATAATTTAATATTTTATAAATCATCTTCTTAATACATCTTTGAGTTTAGAAAGTGAGTCTGAAAAGTAGACTTTTATATCATTTTTCTATTTAAAAATTTAAACACAGAGAGAGAAAAAAAATTAAAAAATGATTCATCCATACAATTTCTCTCTCAAATCTCCCCAAATGACGTAGCAAGTAAAATTTGAAAAGTTGATCCACACTTCAATATTCTCTCATAACTCTCCTTGCATACATTCTATCTTGTCAACTCATTCGAGGGATTTTTTCTTTTGTGGGGAGAAAGAAATTGTGTGAATTTAACACTGCTATAATTTTATCATTTATATTATATTCTCAATATGTCCATTCATGTGTGATTGGGTTCTCCTTTATTACCAAACCAAACATATGAAAGTATTACAATTACCACGTAGACGTGATTCTCCTCCATTAGCAGATCAAACACATGCAAGTATTTTAACTATCAAGTAGACAGTAATGTTCGAATATGGGCAACTTCATAATTTAAACTATATTATCTATTAGCGGGTAAAACATGAGCAAATATTTTATTTATGAGATAGATGATGAGGTTTGAGCAGGGACAACTTTATTAATATTAGATAAAATATCATTTCGTCCTTCAAATTTTTACTCATTTTTCAATTTGACCCCTAGACTTCGATTAGTATCAATTTTACACCAAAACTTTCGAAATTTCTGTCAATTTGACTCCTGCCGTCATATTTCATCTACAATTGGATGGAATGTGTTGATATGGGAGGGTGGCAAATTGATTTTGAAGGTATAGTTTGGGACAATTTGATTTTTAAGGTTTGTTTGGGGGTAAAATGAAATTTTAAATGAATTTTGGTGCCACGGCAGCACATTCCCCAATTGTAAACGAAAATTGATCAAAATTTTGAAAGTTTGAATGCAAAATTGATATTAATCGAAATCTGAGGGTCAAATTGAAAAACATATGAAGGGCAAAATAATATTTCTGCTTAATATCATATTCTCAATACGCACCTTTATGTGTGGCCGAATTCTGCTCCATAAACTGGCCAAACACATACAAGTATTTTAACTATCAGGTAAATGATAACCTTTGAATCTATGATCTATTGCTTGCTCTAACAGTATATTAAATTGTTGACCACCAGTATACACTACAACAAAAAAGGTCTTTGGTGACGAAAAGGCATGATGAAAAAAAATTTCGTCTCCAAATATACATGTTTTAGAGATAAAAGTAATATTTCATCTCCAATTGTAGTATTTTTAGAGAGAAAAATCAAATTTTGTCACCAAATGCTTAAAATCAAAAAAACAATAGGTGACGAATATTTTATTCGTCTCTATATTTTATTTTTCATCGCAAAAAAAATTCCCGCCCTTGGAAAATTTAACAAAATATTTGAGCGCCATTTTAGAGACAAAAATTTTCGTCACCATTTTATAAAATTTTCTACGAGGAAATAATTTTGTCTCCTATAATTTTATTATGCAAAACGACGTAGTTTCAGACTATAAGTAAGAACCCTCTTTGTTTGCCCAAATTAGGTCCTATTTTGCAAAGCCCTCTCTCTCTCTCTCTCTCTTCGCGTCTCCGCTGCTCCTCTTCCCTTCCTTTCTCCTGCCGGTCCTCCTCGCGTTTGCGGGTAACCGAAGCTCCTCCTCATTCTCTTCCGGCATCGCCACTATTTGATCTCACTCCTGTTAAACTGCCCATCGCTCTTCGTCGGTACACTGTATCATCGCCACCGTCACTCACCGTCGCTCACCGTCTCAAGCCCATTGATTTTGATTTAGGTATTTCTCTCTCTCTCTCTCTCTTTCCGTTTCCATCCCTTCCTCTATTTCTCCATTTTGATTTAGGTATTTCTTCCTGTTACATCTTTCACCCTCCAACTGTTTAATGCAATGCCCGAATCAAAAAATTATCTCTGTCTCTGCTCATCTTCTTCTTCTGTTGTATTTTGAAGTCACAATAGTGAAAATGCAGTGTACTGGCCAAATCGTGCAATTGCTCAATATCTGACTATTTTTTTTGGCAATATCTGACTATTTTTTTTTCTCGTGTTTGGACTTGTCAAAAATGATTTTGCCTTGTACATGATTTTGTGGCAATGTGAAATCATACATCTGAATGGGATCTTAGATAGACAATGTATATTTTTTGTTCATCTTCTTCACCTTCATGAATTATCAAAATTATTAAGGGGCTATTAAAAATCCATTTATTAATGACAATCTTTCCTAGGTAAAGCAACTCATCAGTGAATCCAAACAACCTATAATCATTGCAAGATAAGTTTGTCACCTCCTTTTCTAATTAAACATCCAATACTAGCATCATAACCCCCCAATCATGATCCATGATATGGGAACAAAAATTATAGTAATGAAAACAACTAGTTCACTCATTGGTAAATCTAGAAAATAAATTTGATTGGTATAACAGTGTGGAAGATAGGGTGACGTTTTGTTTAGATTGAACCTGCAAAAGAAGCATTTCATTATTTTAGACAATTGAAAAGGCACCCAGAAATATGCCATCAATTATGCAATGCTTTATTAAGTCATACCCAAAGCAACAAACAACACCTAAAATGTGTCTTGGTAGTGTATTTGTTGCTATATCAACATTAGGAGCAATAATCCCAATGATATAGTTTGTGTTATCTTTAGATCTTTTAGAAACCGTCATGCATGTGTGACACTTCAAACCTTAACCTACGTTGCCTTGCTAGTTCTGAGAGGTAAAGAGAATCATTATTGAAGCTTGTAAAGCTCGAATACATAAGGAAAACTCTTGTTGAGGTATACATATTTTTTTTTTTTTTTTTGAGGAAAACAAATGTTGAAACCTTATCTGCAGTAAGATCAATGTTTTTTTTAGCATATGTCCATTCAGCTTAATTAATTTGTTTGAAGTTAGTGGAATTGCTGCTGTAATGCTGAATTGAAGCCTCTCAAGAAGAATTGGTACGAATGTAAATTGCAAGAGAAAAGGAAGATCCCTACTTCACCATGCAATCTTTATAATTTCTAACTCATTAGAAATTGTGCTTTCATGCCCAACATATGAAACCATTTACATTTACTAAAATGCTCACAGGCTATAAGTTTTTTCTTTTTCAAGTTACTTGTTTGGTCTATCCTCTTTTCCAAAACCTTCCTAATATTTTTTGGTATGTTTTTAATATGATTATTCTTTGGTATTTCCTTTATTTTTAAATGAAATATATATATATAGCGGCAAACTATTCAGTAGTCCTCTGTTGGAGTGACCTCTACTTGTCCTACTATTGCAAATTGTGTTCTTCTGTTGTTTTTTAAATTATTATTTATGAAGTAACAGACAAAGATGTGTGCCGCCACAACCTTGTTGTAAACTATCATCTTCATGAATGAAATGTTTTTTGTGTAGAAAATAGCTCTTGGAGTTTTGCTACCCAAATCAGCTATTCAATTTGAACGCCACCTTATGGGGGAGGTGGGAAAAATGATGCAAATACAATAATTCAGTTTTCCTTATTTGGGTTTTTTCCCCTTTTCAGATTCTTGCTGTTGGTGCTGAGGTTGAGCAAGTTGAGGCTGGGAAACAGGTAAGATTTGTAAAGGTTTTGCTAGCTAATTTTCTTCAAGGGTCAATAATTTATTGCAATGCCAATCAATTTTGTTGCTTTGGATATGACTTAATAATGCATTGCATAATTGATGGCATATTTCTGGGTGCCTCTTCCATTGTATAAAATAATGAAATGCTTCTTTTGCAGGTTCAATCTAAACAAAATGTCACCCTATCCTCCACACTATTATACCAATCAAATTTATTTTTCACAAGTTACTAGTTGTAGTTCGTTGACAACCTTTTTTAATTCTCAAAACATGCCTCAAAACATGCCATATTAAGCTTAGTCAACCCAAATGCTTTTCCTGACATTTTCCTGTCAATAATTTCAAATACAAATAACCAAGGAAATCCCACCTAATTTAAATCTGCATTCACTCTTTTAAATGAATATTTTAAATGAATATCCATTCTGGTCTCCATATATTTGCTGGTTAAAGTAAATTAGCATAACAAGATTGTGTAAATTTTATGAAGCCTAACTAGACTACTAATGCAATTAAATTTCCTTCCAACCTGTTTTGACACTAGGAACTACATACATTCATTTAAGTTAATTGAAAAAAATTAAAAATAATCCGACTTAGTCGAAAAAGGGCGTTGTAAATTGGACACGATGTTGTAGAGACAAACGGTACGTAAATAGGACACGGCATTGGAGTTGCAAAAAATCGAAAAATACTAATAATTATGTAGAATGATTACTTGTAAAATATTATTGGTTGCCTAATTCCAAATTTTTATTTCATATATATTTGAGTATGCAAAACTAATGATTAATTTGAAAAGATTAATTAAGTTCGAGTTTTATATGTTTTTTTTATAATTTTAAATATGCCAATATTTAGTCAATACTAATGATTAATTTTATTTTTGCAGATGATTTTTGACGTAGAATTGTGGATATGACTTTTTTTTGACAAGTATGGAAGGACATTGTTTTTATACCTCCATCCTTATAATGGTTTGTACAAATTAGTTTTTTGCCGTGGTAAATATCTAAAACTTAGCATGGTACAAATTAGAAATTAGTTTTTGGGGCGGTACAGATTATCTTTTTGGTGTGGTACAGATTTCCTTTTGGATATGAAATTTGCTTAATTCTCTATTGTGTATGGAACTAAATTTTTGAGGTTTTTCCTTCTACCGCTTGCTTATGATCTGTTACAGCTCTTAACCTTTGTGTAATCTTCATGTTAACTATAAATAAGTTTAGGTAAATGTTTTTCTTTGAACACTTATTAGTGATGCTGTGTTTTTCTTTAAATGTTTTGGCCTCAGGTTTTGTGGATCTTGTAATCGAATTTGATCTTAAAGTGACTTTTCTCAAAGGCCTTCGACAAGAATTGGAAACTAAGTCCAAAAATGCATTTTTCTCACATTTAAACTGCATAAATAGGCCATATGGGGCCAAAATCGTGTAGCAATCACGAGAAGGCCCGAGGAACACCTCAAACACCTCAAGAGGGACCATTGTAAGTTGTGAAAACTTACGGAACTAGAACGGGACTCCCAGTTTGAAAACTAACTCGAAAAATGCACTTTTCTCACACTTGAGCTTGAAAATAAACCATATGGGGCCAAAATCGTGTAATAATCACGAGAAGGCTCAGGGAACACCTTAAACACCTCGGGAGGGACCAATGTAAGTTGTGAAAACTTACGGAACTAGCACGGGACTCCCGGTTTGAAAACTAAATCCAAAAATGCATTTTTCTCACAATTAAGCTTGAAAATAGGCCATCGAAAGGCCAAAATCATGTAACAGTCATGAGAAGGCCCGGGAATATCTCAAACACCTCGGGAGGAACCAAAGTAAGTTGTGAAAACTTACGGAACTAGCACCGGACTCCCGGTTTGAAAACTAAGTCAAAAAATGTACTTTTCTCACACTTAAGTTTGAAAATAGGCCATCGGAGGCCCAAATCATTAAACAACCATGAAAAGACCCGAGGAACACCTCAAACACCTCAAAAGCGACCATTGTAACTTGTGTAAACTTACGAAACTAGCACGGGACTCCCGGTTTGAAAACTAAGTCCAAAAATGCACTTTTTCACACTTAAACTTAAAAATAGGCCATCGGAGGCCAAAATCGTGCAACAGCCACGAGACGGCCCTGGAAACACCTCAAACACCTCGAGAGGGACCAATGTGAGTTGTGGAAACTTACGGAACTAGCACGGGACTCCCAGTTTGAAAACTAAGTCCAAAAATGAACTTTTTCACACTTAAGCTTGAAAATAGGCCATCGGAGGCCAAAATCGTGCAACAGCCACGAGACGACCCATATAACACCTCAAACACCTCGGGAGGGACCAATGTGAGTTGTGAAAACTTACGGAACTAGCACGAGACTCCCTGTTTGTAAACTAAGTCCAAAAATGAACTTTTTCACACTTAAGCTTGAAAATAGGCCATCGGAGGCCAAAATCGTGCAACAGCCACGAGACGACCCATATAACACCTCAAACACCTCGGGAGGGACCAATGTGAGTTGTGAAAACTTACGGAACTAGCACGAGACTCCCGGTTTGTAAACTAAGTCCAAAAATGAACTTTTTCACACTTAAGCTTGAAAATAGGCCATCGGAAGCCAAAATCGTGTAATAGCCATGAGACGGCCTGAGTAACACCTCAAATACCTTGGGAGGGACCAAATTAAGTTGTGGAAACTTACGGAACTAACACGGGACACCCGATTCGAAAACTAAGTCCAAAAATGCACTTTTTCACACTTAAGCTTGAAAAATAGGCCATTGGAGGCTAAAATCGTGTAACAGCCACAAGACGGCTCGGGTAACACCTCAAACACCTCGGGAGGGACCAAAGTAAGTTGTAGAAACTTACGGAACTAGCACGGGACTCCCAATTAGAAAACTAAGTCCAAAAATGCATTTTTTCACTCTAAAGCTTGAAAAATAGGCCATCGAAGGCCAAAATCGTGCAACAGCTACGAGACGGCCCGGGGAACACCTCAAACACGTCGGGTGGGATCAACATAATTTGTGGAAACTTACGGAACTAGCACGGGACTCCCGGTTTGAAAACTAAGTCCAAAAATGCATTTTTTCACTCTAAAGCTTGAAAATAGGCCATCGAAGGCCAAAATCGTGCAACAGCTGCGAGACGGTCCGGGGAACACCTCAAACACGTCGGGTGGGATCAACATAATTTGTGGAAACTTACGGAACTAGCACGGGACTCCCGGTTTGAAAACTAAGTCTAAAAATGCACTTTTTCACACTTAAGCTTGAAAATAGGCCTTCGGGGGCCAAAATCGTGCAACAGCCACGAGACGGCCCGGGAAATGCCTCAAACACCTCGGGAGGGACCAATATGAGTTGTGAAAACATACAGAATTAGCACGGGACTCCGGGTTTGAAAACTAAGTCTAAAAATACATTTTTTTCCAACTCTTAAGCTTGAAAATAGGCCATCGGGGGGCCAAAATCGTTAAACAATCCCGAGAAGGCCCGGGGAACACCTCAATCACCTCGGAAGCAACCGTTGTAACTTGTGTAAACTTAAGGAACTAGCACGGGTGTAACGCCCTCAAAATAATAACATTAAAACCCATCAATTTAGACATGCATTGATATAAAAGATAAATATTCTTCTATTCATCAGAGTAATTCATTACATCAAGTATTACATGTTAACAACAAAAGCAAATGCCCTACTAGCTTACAGCTTTCCAAGTTAACACTTGGTTACAAAAAGAGAGTACTAACTCAAATACACATTAAGCCCTTGGCTTGAAATTACATGTAATACATCAAAAGATAACAAAACAACCAAAAATCTGTCTGCCTCTAGCCTCCCAAGCTATGTCCTTGGAGGTGGCATGCTACCTGCACCTGAAAATGATGTCCCATAAAGGGTGAGCTACAGCCCAGTAAAAATACACTAAACCAGCTATGAACAATGACTAAAAGATTAGCAGTTGATAGATGGTCAACACAGATATATCCACTTATATCATATTCTGGCTTCATGACATTAAGTCCACGTTACATTTCATTTTCCGTTTCTCTTTCAACCTTGAGTTTGAAAACAAGACTCAACACTTAGCCACATAACTTAATGAGATTTAGACTCATCTTTAAAACACTTTCGAAATTCATGGTGGATACACATTTCAATGCTGTATCAATAACAGATAAACCATTTCCACACGTTACGAAGATACGCATTTCGATGCTGTATCAACATAACATAGAATCACTTCTATACTTTACAATTGATAACGATATACATTTTAGTACTATATCAAATCAATTCGAACACTTCCATAATCAACACTTGATACACATTGTAGTGCTGTATCAATGTCACAGAAAATCCGGTTTAGAGGTCCATCCCCTATTTTCCCTTAAACCGTGGAGTACATCCCCTATCTCCTCCCACACAACACATGTATATAAACATAGATCATATACAATCAATCAATACATAAAGTTGATGTATTATTCCAACCGCTATATTCGATAGCATACTCAATCGATTAGTTTTAGTTTGCCTAATCATCATGCATTGTCCACAACAATCAAGACTATCCTCCACCGATAGCCTAAAGCAGTTATCTCTAAACAGAAAATAAATGCACCAATGGATAAATTATCAACATTTCAATCAGGTGAGTGATAAATAATCCAACTATACCCTTTAATCCCACACATTCCCAATTCCTACATTCTCAATTCAATTCTTCATTTCTCCAAATTAATTATACAAATTAATTAAACTATGTAATTAGGGCATTCTCCCATAAGTTACATAACAACCCTAAGGTTCCATTTTCTTCCATAATCCATCATCTATCTCATTTCTCTATGCCAATCATGCATATAGGTTTATTATAAATAAAACCCCATCTTTTGTAAAATTACACAAAGACCCAAAGTTTCTCAAAACTACACAACAACCCCCAACATATCAAAAGGCTAAAATTTAAAGACAAAACTCATAAAGAGGAGTAGGATATCCCTACCTCGAAGTTTGAGCTCAAATGGAGAAGAGACCAAAACCAAAATGCTCCAAACTCCAAACTTTTCGGATCAAAACGACGCCCTCGACGATCAACACAACTTTTACAAAGGCCGAAGGAAGGAAGAACACTCTAACTAGATCAAACCCTAGAGAGAAGGGAGTTTCTAGAGAGAGAAGCTCTCAAAATCGATTTTGGGAAAGTTAGAGAGAGAGAAGGAAAGTGAAAAGTGATTCAAAAAGGCCCAACTGCTATCTGATATACGACAGGTCCGCTCGAGCGGAAAACACAATGCTCGAGCGTCAAGAACAAAAAAACTGGGTCCGCTCGAGCGCAATAAGGCCCGCTCGAGCGCCAAGACACAAGAGTGAAACACATCCGCTCGAGCGCGAAAAACTAGTCCGCTCGAGCGTGGATTATCCCATCCCAGAACTTTTACCAAGAATGTACTACCCGCTCGAGCGCCAACAATCCCGCTCGAGTGCGACCCGCTCAAGCGTAGGAATCACACCTGCAGAAGTTTTGCAGGGACACAAAATGCTGGAAGGGTGTAATCCCCGCTCGAGCGGAACGACCAAAACCTGGGCAACAAGAAATTAGACCAAGGCTCAACCCACTTGCTCGAAACATGCCCAACACATCCTAAAACTCAACCAAATGGAATTAAAGGATGACAACAAGATATACAACTACCAACTCCACGGAATCTAAAGTCCGGATACAACCATTGAAGAAAGGGAAACCGGGATCGCTATAACGAGACTCCCGTTTTGAAAACTAAGTCTAAAAATGAATTTTTCCAACACTTAAGCTTGTAAATAGGCCATCGGGGGCCAAAATCGTGTAACAGGCACGGGAAGGCCCGGGAAACACCTGAAACACCTCGGGAGGGATCAATGTAAGTTTTGAAAACTTACGGAACTAGCACCGGACTCCCGATTTGAAAACTAAGTCGAAAAATGCATGTTAAATTGTATATTTAATTGATAAGATAATAATTGTCTAACTTGCATTCTTTTTTCTTTTTTTTTGTGTTTCATTTTTTTGCAAATTCGAGATTTGATATGGACATGTTTGGTAATTTGGAGAGCATAAGCTAGCTCATTTTGTGTTTTTGTTCATATTACCTTACATGTATTTTGGTTGCGTTGTAAATTTTATATTTTTGTTGGTATTACAGGACATGTTTGGTAATCCGCACTTGATATTTTATTTTTGTTGATATTGGTAGACATGTTTTTTGTGGATATTAGGAGACGTGTTTGGTAATCCGCATGCGGTTGATATTATATTTTTGTGGATATTAGTAGACATGTTTTTTGTAAATATTAGGAGACATGTTTATAATCCGCATGCAGTTCATATTATATTTTTGTGGATAGTGTTGAAATTCGATTGTGATGTTTATAAAAAAAAACAGATTTTTGTATTGATTTGTAATAGATATTTTATTGAACAGGTTATTGAAATGCGTAGAGAATTTTTACTGAAAAGAAAAAATTTAATTTGAAAATAGTACCCCAATTTAAAAAAATTTTAATTTTTATTAGCGACGAAATAAAAATGTCGCTATTAGTTTTCAAAAAACATGACAAATAATTTTGTCACTAATAATATAGTACCAAACAAATAATTCCGTCACATTTGCTGAATATTTCGGCGCTAAATTGAAATATTTGGTGACAAAATGTTTTTTGTCATTGAAGAATTTTCTTTTTTGCTCATTTTAGTGACGAATTTTTTTGTCACCTTAATCCATATCATTGGCGAGGACAACTTTCGTCACCAAAATCTATTTGGTGACGAAATATTTCGTCGCCAAAAACAATTAAAATAAAATATTATTTAGTTTTGGTGACGAAATTGATGTTATAGAGGACGAAAAATGCAACATTTGGAGACGAAACATTTCGTCGCCAAAAATAAAAAAATAGGCGACCAAACTGTTTTTCGTCACCAAGTACTTTCAGCGACAACGTATAGGCGACAAACGTGATGACAAATTTTTTTCGTCACAGATCACTTTAGTGACGAAAATTTGATGTTTGGAAACAAAATCAGTCTGTCACCAAAGGCCTTTTTTGTTGTAGTGATATCTAAAAATTTTAGTTGTTAGAGAGATAGAGAGATAATTTTATTATTTATATTATATTCTCAACGATGAAGCATGAGAAAATTTCAAGCAAAGTCAACAAAGGGGTTAGTATGTACCTAAAAGAATTGGAAATTCTTTTTGCGGTTTTGGGAATGGGTATGAGTGACCAACTCTTGGGCGGATGATCAGTGCTCCGTGAACAATTGCATGGAGCCATTGGACGTGTGCATGCCACAAAAGTATTCCTTCTTGGCCGGTGATGGTGAATCGATAAGTGTAGCTATTTCCAGGAAGTATCGGACATTGAGTTGAATATTCAGGTCTATCTGCCCAACCACTAAGTAGCTGGCAAATTCCATGCCTGCATACATATATAAGGACACTACTTTAAGCATCAATAACGATAGTTGTAATAACAATTATGGTAGTAATAATGCAAACCCATGCACTTGCTAATAATTAGGGTTGCAAACCAATAGCTCGAGCTTGGCTCATTTATTAAATGAACAAACTCGAACTCAATTTTTATGCACATTTATTAATCGAGCCAAATTCGAGTAGGCCTAAGCTTAGTTAGCTCAGCTCGATAAGGCTTGTGACCATAAAAATAATTAAATTAATATTTATTTTTAATAATATATCAAATAAATTTTCAATAATCTATTTTATTTTTCTATTTATGTTTGGTATTTGTGTAAATTCACATATTTGATTAATACAATTTATTTTAATATAAGTATTCTTGTATATTTTGCTCATAATTTTGTATTTTTTATCTTAATAAGTAAATTAATTTAAGTTTTTTCTTCTTCTTTTTTTTCAAGCTCGAACTTGGCTCGTCTATATAATTGAGCGAGCTCGAGTTTATTAAATATTTGATGAACCGAGCTCAAGGTTGATTATTTAAGCTTGACTTAAACTCGAGCTTAACTAATTCTTAATAAATAAACTTGAACACTCAAAAACTCGGTTCGGCTTGTTTCCAACCCTACTAATAACAAAGATTAGAATATATAATATTACAATTAACTTTGATAAAACAATATATGTTCAAGTTGTCGATGTTGTTGGGACTAGAAAAATAATGTTATAATAGACTTGGACAAAATTATCGGAGAAAATAGCATCCAATAAATGAGAAGTCAAGGTACATCTTCAAAGGGGTGGGTGATAATGAAGAAGATCCAGATATAAATTATTTGGTGTAAAGTTTCAGTAACTATCATACTCAGTCGTGATAAAATAACAAAATACTATCACACCTTGTCTAATTTGTAAAAAGCTATATTACCAGTGAATGGTAAGATTGTAGGGAGACTTGTTAAAAACATGAACAACGAGCGTGTCACCCTCGTGAACTTGTATTATTGGGCCGGGAAGGTTTCCATTTACTGCAGTAATGACTCGCTGGTGGCACAATAGTTGAACAGTCAAGTTTTGCACCTGAAACAACGTAAATGAAATCAATACGTAGCCAAATTTAACATTACAAGTTTGAAAAAACATGCAAATATGTAAGATGGGATAGATTACATGAAAAGTATGCTCCACAACTGCAGCAAAGGAGAGTGAAGAAGCCAGAAAAGCAAGAGCAAAGGATGAGCCATTGCCATTGCCAAACCAAAACAAAAGATGAAGAGACAAAAGGGACAAAGATGAGAATAAGCTCTCTCTCTTTTTATATGAGAAGTGCTGTAGTTTCTCCTTAGAATGTGGGGTTTTTTTATATTTATTTTTAATGTTTTATAAAACAGTCTATTGTTTTGTGTTTGTTATGCAATTCCTTTCCATAAGGTCTTACATATATAAACAAATCCTCGCCTTTCGCGCGATTGCATAAGAATAAGAACCAAAATGTTTTGACAAGTAATTTGACTTAGGGTTTGAATATATTAATCAAAACATAGTTATCTAACAGCTAGAGTTAGCCATCAAAATAAATAAATAAATGGAACAAAAAAGTCATCATAGAACTTTTGGTGGTTCAAGCAAAATATAGAAGCAGTTTGATCCAATTAGGTAAATTTTGATTGCAACATCAATGGCTTTAAAGTCCAAATGTAATTACGTTCTCATCATAGGACTTGACGTATGGGATGTAGTTGGTGTAATTTTAGGGGTAGTTTAGACACATGGTTAACTGTTTTTTCAAGCAACCTTATTTCAATTTGAAAACTATTGCCTAAGACTTATTTAATTAACTAAATGAAAAGTATTTTAAAGTGTTTGATACTATATGAGGACCATTAATGTAATTAATTTTTATGATTGTTATCAATTGGACCTGTTTAGACACAAAATGCAAAATGAAAGAATAATAATATTGTAATTAGAATTATAGGGACTAAATTAATACATCAAAAAAATAAAAATAAAATAACCATTACAAAAACTACCACTGTAATTTTCTTAATAATAATATTACATAAATTAGACATCTAAAACTCACCTTAAAAAAAGAATAAAAAATTTTGCCACATTCCAATGAGATTTCCCAATTCTTAATGTGGTGCACACAAAGTGATGCAAAACTCCAAACTAACCAAACTTGAGGATTTGAGAAGTTATAAAAATATTAAGACGATTTCTTCTTCTTCTTTTTTATTTATTTAATTTTTATTTTTTTAAAAAGAAATTATTCATTTTGTATGAAAGTGTGTAATAAAAAATGAACAAATTTTTTAAGGAGGAAATATCATTTTCCCGTCTAAACTATCACGTATTTTTCACGTTAACCTCCAGACTTTGATTACTATCAATTTTATACCTAAACTTTCAAATTTTTGATCAATTTGACCTATGCCGTCACATTCTGTTTACAATTGGATGGAATGTGCTAACGTGGCACCAAAATTCATTTAAAATTTCATTTTACCCTCCAAACTATACCTTAAAAATCAATCTACCCTCCAAATTAAAAATCAATTTGCCCTCTACATTAGCACATTCCGTCTAATTGTGGACGGAAGGTGACGACATGGGTCTAATTGATCAATTTTTGAAAAGTTCAGTTCTAAATTAAAATAAATCAAACTATGAGAGTCAACGTGAAAAATGCGTGATAATTTAGAAAAAAAAAATGATATTTCCTCTTTTTAAAACTTTCTTAATATCTATCTACCTTAAAACACATGTTAGCACGACCTCTTCTATTTGAGATTAGCTAAAAAATGCTTTTTTCTAAACTTAGACTTGTTTGGGATAAATTAAAAAAGTCAAAAAGTTATTAAAAAAATTAAAAACTCTATACTATTGGAGGGTAATTTGTGAGAGAAGCCACTAGCACAAAATTATATTATTTTCTGATTTTTAATCGTAATTGCTCTGTCAAATTTTTTTTATTGTTTTCTGATTTTTAATCGTAATTGCTCTGATAAATTCCTTACAAACTGTTCATCTCTCTCTCTTCTGTGTGTTTTGTTTTGTGTTTTTCTCTTGTGAATGTAGCTATTGAGTTGGAAAAGAATAATGTTCTGTAAATGATATACTAATTTTCTGTAAATAGGTAGGAGGGTGGACAGAGGTGTATGATGGACTAACCTTTGCCACATTGAGAGGAGCTGGGCATGAAGTTCCTCTCTTTCAGCCTAAGAGAGCATTTATTCAGAATGTTTGAGTAATTGTTATTTGTTTCATTCAATAGATCTGATGAATCTTAGGATATTAATATGGTTGGATTGCAAAGCAATATCTTGCTATATCACAAAAAAAAAAATATTTATTTATTTTTTTAACAAATTGTTAATATGTGGTACAATGCTGAAAAGACTATTAGGATCAACTAATTACTAAAACTGCTTTATTATTGTATGCATATAAGTTGTTTGATGAAATGCTTATATGAATAGTCCTTTTGGAGCTATAATTATTGGCCTTGTGGTGATTCAAAATTACTCACCTTATTTTTGGGAAATGCAGTTATGTACTCCCCTTATCCTAAGAAAAGTTATGAATTTTTGTTGGTGCTAGAAGACGACTTGTTGTTTTTTGTGTTGCTGAAAGAGAAGTTTTATTAATTGTACTGATTTCTTGTTTTTTCCTGTTCTTGCAGTACAGGAAGCAACTAAATGACTTTTTGAACACTCCTATTGGAAAAAGTTTTGCTGTGAGTATCACACAATTTCATGTTGCATGCTGTGCACTTCTTGATTGAACTATGTGGCATGATGTTGTTCATCATGTCTAATGAACTTTATGGTGGGTCAAAGTTAATAGAGAACAATAGGTCCATCCAATAGTTTGGATTAGATTTCTAATCTATTATGGCTGCTATATTGAGAATTTGAGTTTTGATTGAATCAGCAAGTGTGATACATAATATTAATTATGTAAATATTAGTCAAAGGGAACAACTATTCCACGATGAGTTTATTAAGTTAGACAAGGCAATGATTTTAATTTTGTTTTTGAAACTAATACTGGTAGCCTAATATTCATGAATTACATTTAAGTATTTCAATTTTCATATATTGTAGTCTCTGGGCTGTGCAATTTTCTGTTAGCTCACTTTGTATTTATTTATGTGTAGACAATATTCTTCATCTGGTTTGCACTATGTGGATGTCTGTTTCGGTTCTTGATATTTGCAACATGGATACTGCCATTTGCAGGTCCTCTTCTTATTGGAACAATTGCCAATAATTTAGTCATTAAGGTAAAACAGGCTGCCATTACTTTTCATAGACATTTGTGTTTTTGTATTGATAAATTATTGTTGTTCTAATTTTTTTAATTTGCAACTGTACTGGTAATAATGTAATGTACCATCTCATATTACACATGGGGCAATTGGATATAAGCTTAAGTCCTCTTTTAGCATTCAATAAATCAACTCTGGCTTGTCTTTGGTTTTGCCTCGTAACACATCCAAATATCCCTCCGTCCTTGGCTTCAGCTAGGATTTACTTTTTCATTAAGAACTGCGACATGCCCACTCTTCGTTAGAAATTTTCGTCAGACATTTTGATTGCATTTGTGCCCCTCTCCTATACTTCTTTTTAGTTGTTTTTTGTTGGTGATGGTCTCACATGTTTGTAGCCAGTTTAGTCAAATACATTTTAAATAGTCTCACAGGCAGCAGCTGGCTTGCTCTAAGTTCACTGACAACTCTTCTACAATGCTTTGCATTAATATGGGTTCCTCAACACTTTCTCAATCAACACCTGCACCCCATGCATCTATTAAATCAGTTTGATCATCTACACTGCACCCATTTACATCAGAATCAGTGCATGAAGTTACGTCACAAGTTTTACACTCGGATACTTCATGCATTTCAGTAGCTTGAATTAAAATAGTTAATTATTTTAATTCAGGGGAAATGTATGTGTTAAAATAGTTGATTATTCAGTAGCTTGAATTAAAATAGGGCCAAAAAAGTTAATTTGTGCACAAGTCCTAGTGTATTTTCAGACTAATGTTTCCTGGGTCGGTTGTGGCTGAACCACGCCGGCGCATTCTTTATCTCGGCGGCCGGTCCTTTGAACTAGAAGAAGCGTCGGTCGACTCGATTGGCCGGCGTAGTATCTCGATTGTGGAAAGGGGACAGGGGCTCCGAAGGTTAGTTGTGTTGGTTGGCTTTGAAACGAGATGGATTGTGGCAAAATTGCGAGCGGCTTCATTGGCACCAGACCACTTTGGTTTTCTGGGTCGTCTTCATGGGGGTAGTCGTAGTGTCGCAGTGTGGGTTCGAGGAGAGGAGGGTGTTGGGTCTTCGTTTCAAGTTGTGGTAACGGTAGGGACTCGGAGGGCACAGATTTTTATTCCGGCGTCAGAATTCGGAGGTGGGTGGGGGGATGTGGCTTTGGTCTTTGAAGGCTTTGGGTTAGGGGATGGATGGGTGCAGCGCCCTGGTAGTTTGCAAAGGAAGGTGTTGTCCCCTCCTGGGCCAGTGTCTTTGCCGCCTACGGGTGCGTCTGGCGGGGTCACGGTGGCTTATACGTCAGCGGAAGCGGATTGGTTTCGTTTGTTAGATCGTTCATTGGTGGGTCAGATTCGTGATATGGATGGTAGAGGTATCAGCTTTGCCGATATTTCTGACTGGGTCTCACGGTGGTGGAAGTTTTCGGCCAAGGTGGAGGTGCGACCATTGGGCAATCAGGCTTTCTTGTTTGTGTTACCAACACGTCGTGAGGCAGAGACGATTTTACGTCGTTGTTGGACCATTGGTGGCTGTGTTCTGGAGTTGGGTTGGTGGAATCCTCTAGCCCTTTGTGATTTGGGCAGTTTATCTCCTTCGACACAGCGGGTATGGGTCCAGGTGATGGGTTTGCCGATCCATCTTCGTGGGCTGGAGGTTTATCGGCAAATCGGAGATCTGTGTGGTGGCTTTGTGGCGGTCGATGAATCGTCGGTTGACATGGGTTCTGTTCGACTGTGTGTTACGAGCTCTGCGCATATCCCATCGCGAGCTTCTCTCCGGTGGGGCTCGTGGACTTTTTCGTTGCCGATCTGGGTTGAGGAAGGGCCGACGGTGGAATTGGCAGTGACGGAAGCCGATCAACGACTGGATAAGGCAGGGCGTGATCCACGCAGTTGGAATCGTAGCATCCCGAAGTTTTTGGGAGTAAAGGATTATCTGCGTCGATTCAAGGGGGAGACCGAATTTAGGGGAACTCGGGTACGGACTTCGGGTCAGTCTGGGAGTCAATTGGGCTTTAGTGCTGAATTGGGGCCAACGACTTTGGGCCAGGCTCAAGCCCAAAGGGATGGGTTTTGCCCTATAGACACCAATAGGTGGGTTAGGCCGGTTGTACCAACTGTTGTGGGCCCAATGACTGCTGTGGGCAATCAGAAGCAGTTAGTTGATCATCTTAGTCAACCCAACCCATGTGGGTTTCTTTCAGGCCAACCCGACGATCCCAACCCGTCTATCAGTCGGGTTTTTGCCTCGCTCCATGCTGGAGTTGGGTCTCGTAACACAGTTCGCGCGGTGGGCTTGTCGGCAGAAGCTGCGTTACCTCCTGTGGGGGTTGTCGGTGGTGAGGTTGTGGCGTTACAGTCGTCACAATGTTTAGCCGACGCTGGGCCACCTGTGGGGGTCATTGGTGGTGAGACTATGGAGTTACAGTCGTTACTTGGTTCATCCGACGATGGGTGTCATTTGGGTAAGGCTGTGTCTGTGACGGAGGAGTGTAGCCAGGTATTTCTCGACTGTCCAGATAAGCGTGGGTTTGTGGAGGATGTGGGAAAGGATTGCGGGGTAGACTCAGTGGGTGAGTTAGTTTTGGTGGTGTGTCCTGAGGTGTCGAGTCATGGGGATCAGGAAGTGGCTCGGATACATGAGGAGGACCTTGAGTCTCTAAAAAAGGAATATGCTAATGTTCAGCTAGAATGTAATGCATCTGATGAACGTGCAAAGTTGTTGGCTTCTGAAGTTACAACGTGCAAAGTTGTAGATGGTGAGGTAGTTCCACAGTTTCCTTGTGCTGATGGTTTGGCTTTGGTACTTCAACCTCTTGCTATGGAGGATGGTGGGTCAGACGTTTTGCGGGAACCACATCAAAATTTGATCCAGAATAGTGGTGGTTTGGATGGATTGGCGATCCCATCTTCTGAGGCTGTGTCAAATTGGGTGTTGGAGCGTATTGGGGAAGTTAGCCGTTGTTTGGGTGTGTCGTTTGTGGGTCATGAAGAGGAGGCTATGCGATTATTTGCAGCGGTAGAGGCTTCTTGGCGTCAGGGAATTCCTAGTTCGGGCGTGGGTACATCATTTAATTCCCCCGCCAAAACGCAACGAGAGCTTAAGAAATTGGAGTGTACTATTAATTATGATCATGGGAGACAAACTGTTGGACGAGGAACTAGAAGAGAGCGTGGGGGACCACTTTTGTTGGAATGAAGTTAAAAATTTTATCTTGGAATGTGCGAGGTTTGCATGACAAGGATAAAAAGGTGGCAGTGAAGGCTGTGTTGCGTGGAGCCAAGGTGGACGTAGTGTGTTTACAAGAAACAAAGATGGAAGAGTTGGGGCTGGAGTTGATTCAGGAGGTATGGGGGGGCCGGTTTGTGGATTGGGCTTTTTTGCCGTCTGTTGGGACGGCAGGGGGGGTTCTTCTTGCTTGGGATAAGAGGGTGGTGGTGAGAGAGGAGTAGGAGGTGGGGGGTTTTTCGGTGTCCTGTTTGTTTCGATGTGTGGAGGATGGTTTTCGGTGGGCTTTTACTGGGGTGTATGGACCGGTGCAACATTCGGAACAGGAAGGGTTTTTGCAGGAATTGGAAAGTATGGCATTTCGATGGGATGTTCCTTGGTGTGTTGGGGGAGATTTTAATGTTATTCGATGGCCCTCGGAGAGGTCAGGGACCAATCGAGTCTCGGGTTATATGAGGTCTTTTTGTTCTTTCATTGATTCTTTGCAACTGGTTGATTTCCCTATTCAGGGAGGGAGCTTCACGTGGTCAAATGGGAAGAGCATGTCTCGTATTGATCGTTTTCTAGTGACTGGAGGATGGGAGGAGCATTTCTCGAAGGCAATCCAGTTACGATTGCCTCGCCCAGTGTCTGATCATTGGCCTATTGTGCTGGATAGTGGGGGTATTCGTTGTGGCCCTATGCCTTTTCGGTTTGAGAATATGTGGCTGCCAACAGAGGGTTTTTTGGATGTGGTGCGTGGTTGGTGGAATAGTTATGTTATTTCTGGTTCTCCTAGTAGTGTGTTGGCTCATAAATTGAAATTGCTCAAAGGAGATTTGAAGATTTGGAATAAAGAGGAGTTTGGGCATTTAGAGGGCCAAAAAGCGGGGGTGGTGTCTTCGCTCCAAGCTTTTGATGATTTAGAGGCGCAAGGGGGTTTGTCCGCTGCTGATAGTGTTCGGAAGGAGGCAGCCAGACAGGATTTCGTTCGTATTTCTCGTATGGAGGAGGTGTCCTTTCGACAAAAATCTAGATGTTTGTGGTTGAAGGATGGGGATAGAAACACGAAATTCTTTCATCGGATGGCCAATGCACATCGGCGGGTTAATCAAATTAATCGGATGTGGGTGGATGGTAGACAGCTTTGTGCGGATCCGGAAATTCGAGAAGGGATTGTGGGTTTCTATCAAAATTTGTTTCGGCAACAAGAAAGGAAGTGGCGGCCTAGCTTGGACGGGGTTCAGTTTGATACGATTTCGGCGGAGACTAACGACCGTTTGGTGTGTGCTTTTACGGAGGAGGAGGTGTTTGGGGCTTTGCAGGCCATGAGTGGTGACAAAGCTCCGGGTCCTGATGGATTTTCTATAGCTTTTTTCCAGCATTGTTGGAATGTGGTCAAAGGTGATGTGATGGCAACTTTTGAGGAGTTTTACCGTTCTGGCCAATTTGAAAAAAGTTTTAATGCAACTTTCCTGGTTTTGATTCCAAAGAAAGGGGGGGCTGAAGATGTTCGTGATTTTCGGCCAATTAGTTTGTTGGGCAGTGTGTATAAAATCTTAGCTAAAGTTCTTGCCATTAGACTTAGAGGGGTTTTACAGGCTGTGGTATCTGAGTCTCAGAATGCATTTGTTGCCGGTAGGCAGATTTTGGATGCTGTGTTGGTTGCCAATGAGTGTGTGGATTCTCGGATTCGACAACATTGTCCCGGTCTGATTTGCAAGTTGGATATTGAGAAGGCATATGACAACGTTAATTGGGATTTTCTTATGTATATGTTGGATCGGATGGGTTTTGGGGACACTTGGTGCCGTTGGATTAAGTTTTGCGTGTCGACTGTGCGGATGTCTGTCTTGATTAATGGATCTCCAGCAGGTTTTTTCCCGACGTATCGGGGTCTTCGGCAGGGGGATCCGTTGTCACCTCTGTTATTTATTTTAGTGATGGAGGCGTTGAGTAGATTGTTGGATAGAGCTGTGCGTGGGGGTCTTCTGGGGGGTTTTGCTGTGGGTTCCTTGTCTGGGGTGTCTCTTGCTGTATCTCATTTATTATATGCAGATGACGCTCTGATTTTTTGCGGGGCTGATGTCGAGCAGGTGGGGCATTTGCGGTGTGTGTTATTATGTTTTGAGGCGGTCTCGGGCCTTCGGGTTAATTTGCGAAAGTCGGAGCTTATTCCAGTTGGGGAGGTTGCGCGGTTACCGGTTTTAGCTGCTGTCTTGGGTTGTAGGTTGTCATTTTTGCCGGTTAGTTATTTGGGATTGCCGTTAGGTGCCTCTTTCAAGGCGAAAGGGGTGTGGGATGGGGTGGTGGAGCGTGTTCAGCGCCGTCTGGCGGGTTGGAAGAGGCAGTATTTGTCGAAAGGTGGTCGGTTGACGTTGATTAAGAGTGTGTTGAGCAGTATTCCGACCTATTTTATGTCGGTTCATGTTATTCCTGTATCAGTCGCGCATCGGTTGGAGAGGCTTCAGCGGGATTTTTTATGGGGTAGTAGTGCTGATGAATTTCGATATCATTTGGTTGACTGGGGGAGGATTTGTCAGCCTAAGTATGCAGGGGGGTTGGGGGTGAGGAAGTTGGTGACTTTTAATCGGGCTTTGTTGGGGAAATGGTTGTGGCGGTTTGCTTTGGAACCGGATGGGTTCTGGCGGAGGGTGGTGACTTCTAAATACGGGGTGGGGAGGGGGAATTGGATTTCGGGGGATGTGCTTACTTCGCATGGGTGTGGGCTTTGGAAAGGGATTTGGATGGGTCGGGAGGAGTTTTGGAGGTGGGTAGTTTTTAGGGTGGGTAATGGGTTGCGGGTGCGGTTTTGGAAGGATAGGTGGTGTGGGGGGGAGTCTTTGGCGATCCGCTTTCCGTTGATTTTTCATATTGTGCTTGATCGGGAGGCGACGGTGGCATCTTATTTAGGGGGCGGAGATGTGGTGGTGTGGGATATTCAGTTGCGGCGTGCGGTGCATGATTGGGAGGTTGCTCAGTTATTAGAGTTGTGGTCTGTGTTATATGGTTTGGGACTAACTGGGAGGGGCCAAGATGTTATGGAGTGGACTGGGGTGGGGGCTAAGAGGCGGTTTTCAGTTGCATCTTTCTATAAAGGTTTGGTAGGGGTTGATGGTTTTGCTTTTCCTTGGACTAGTGTTTGGCTACCGGGCGTTCCGTCTAAGGTGGTTTTCTTTATGTGGACTGCTGCTTTAGGCCGGAATCTTACTTTGGATAACTTAATGCGGCGTGGTCATGTTTTAGTGAATCGGTGTTGCATGTGTTGTCGCGCTGCAGAGTCGGTGGATCATTTGTTTCTTCATTGTATGGTGGCTTCTCAGTTGTGGAGTTTTATTTGTTCTCTTTTTGGGATTGCTTGGGTTCAACCTCAAAGGGTGGCGGATATGCTTTGGGCGTGGCGGGGTGTTAGGTTTGGGCGTCGCCGGCGGAAAGTTTGGGCGTTGGCGCCGTTTTGTTTAATGTGGCTTGTTTGGTTGGAGCGGAATCGTCGTACTTTTTTAGACAATGCTCACGGGGTTTTTTGGTTACAAAATCGTCTTTTAGTAGTTATGTATAGTTGGTTGGAGAGGAAGGTTGATCCAGACTTATTTGTTTTTTTGGATTTTCTAGAAGATGTGATTGGTTAGCTTTGTTTATGAGTAGCTTTTTCCAAATTGGGGAAGGCTTTTCTGTATTGGTTTGCATCATCTTGATGCGTTTTTAATAAAGTCTGATTTTATTTATCAAAAAAAAAAAAAAAATAGGGCCAAAAAAGCTACTGAAAGAGGAACATCTCTACACCAAACTGATCCTGCTGCCAATTACTCTATAATTTTTATATCGCCTGTGTGTGTCTATACATGCATGTAGCTTACACTTGGTGTTGTAGTAATAGGAATAGTTGTCTTGTTTGTGGATTGAGATATTTGAACTGGTTACCCTAGCTAATGTTGGCTAATATTGGGGAAAGTTGTTGGGTACTTTGCTTTCACCATTGATGGTATTAGTCTTGAAAAATGATCATGTTTGAAGATGTGGGAGCTGGTCTGTTCTCTTATATGAGTAGAGTCGTTGATATGAGAGATCTTTTTATGTAATTTTTCTCTTCTGATTTTTTATTATTATTTATGTCTATTTATGCTCTGTTTGCACGGATAGGTGTTGGAGTCTGACAGTGTTACACGTACACTGGGTAGTATCTGATAAATTTAAATGTGAAATAACTTGTTTCTTATATTCTTTTTGGTGAAAACAACTTGTTAGCTATTTAACCCTTTGTTGCTATCTATATGCTAAAAGAATGAGGTGTTTTCATTTCCAATGTTAAGCCTTTGGAGAGAATTCAGAGGAGTAACTAGTAGCTGTTAACTCTCCAGTGGTGGACTTGGGTAAATAGAGCCTCAAAAAGCTTTAACCACCAGTAATGTATTATATGTATATGCATATTTATTCCTCCGAAGTAGCTATAGTTAATTTTTTTTCCATTTCCTTTGCTAATATACATGAATGTAATGTGCATTTTTTTTTAATAAACGGGTTGTTAAAACTTTCACAATTAGTTGCTAACAAGACATTTTTTATGCTGACATGTTTTTTTTCTTCTCATTGTTAGGATCTTGAAAACAAGGTGGTCATAATCTATGATGAAGACCTGAAGAAAATTTTTGCAGGGTGAGACCGAGTTGGGTTTCTTGAGATTGCGGGATTGATTTATCCACACTTTCTTAAGTGAGCCCTTGCAGGAGAATGGATTTTGATTTTCAAAGTCATCGATGAATCTGTTCTTTTGTAAATGAGGGGTCTCAGCATTTTGTTGATGATACTACTTGTTGGATTTAGCAATGCTCTTTATATGGGACGTAGTAGTTTTTTTTTTGAACTTCCAATTGCCTACGCATGAGCCTCGCTCTGTTTTGGTTTTAATGAGTGTTTATTCTCATTTTGTGTTCTTGTTATATAGGCTATGGATCGGAATGCAATATTTGTAGTGACTGTCAATTTATGGTTTATATATCATGTTAAGTTTTAGAGGAATCTGAATAAGTTATTGTTGTTTTCTATCCCTATGATATGCAAGCAAAGACATCTTTTATGCAATGTTGAACAAGTTTAATGCTTTACAAACACAGAAAATAGTCAAGAATTGTCTGTGAATATTTTCTGTTTGGTTGTTGAGAAATCAAGACAGGAATATAAGTTGATATTCAAACTAGTATCTTTATAGTAATTGTTACAAAATCAAAAAGGCAAATATAAATATATATATATATATATATTAAACTTTTAGAGACCAATTTTAGTTGTCTCAAAAAAATTATAACCTTTACAGATCACTTTTAATTGTCTCCAAAATTAAAGCTTTTAGCCACCACTTTTATTTGTCCCATAAACTAAAATTTTTAGAAACCAATTTGTGTTGTCTCAAAAATTAATTTTTTGTCTCCATAATTGCTTCTTTTGACCTGGAATGTAATTAGACTTTTAGAGACAAATTTTGGTTGTCTCAAAATCAAAACTTTTTGGAACTACATATTTTTGTTTTTAAAAGTCTATTTTCGTAGATGCACAAAGTACAGAGAGATTGCAAAACCCGGTTGAGCGCAAGAACAAGGTTCTAGACCAACAACCAACCAACCTGTTCTGGACACGCCCAAGACATTCAAAAACCCAAATTAAAAGGGTAAGAAGAGGAAAAGACATAACAACAACATTAAACCACAAGACCCGAGTCCGAAACACCATAGAAGTCGGGTCAAAAACCGGGATCGCTATAACCTTCCCCCCTTAAAGAATTTCATCCCCGAAATTTTATACAAGTTTCAAAATAACGATCATATCAATTTTCAACATGATTATAATTCAACATTTACCATCATGACCCATCCACCGGTCATTCTATCTCTTCTCGAGAGAACAATTTACAAATATATAGCTCAGTATACATTATCAACATGTATTCTTTCGAAATTCAACTAATTTCAATACACATATTCCATATCTCCATAACATATTCAATGTTAATAACATACTTGCATTTCGACAATACATTCAACATATACAATGTTAAAGTAAACTTGCATTTCTGAGACATTTTCAACAATTACAATATTTCCATACTCCAAAACATATACAATGTTTTTAGAGTTCAACAATAAAACAATATCCCCAACATATGCTCAAACATTAATAAACAGGTCCGAATATTTCTCTCAGACTTCCAATTCACGTTCCCAAGTCGCTTCCTCGACTTCGTGATGTTTCCACAACACCTTGGCCAAGGGAATTGTCTTGCCTTGCAAGACTTGGTCCCGTCTATCCAAGACCCTCACTGGTCTCTCCTCATACGAAGCATCCTTATCTATTTCTAAGTCGGTCCAATTCAACACATGTGATGGATCTAGCTCATATTTCCAAAGCATACTAACATGAAACATGTCATGTACTCCGGACAGTTGCGACGGCAACGTTAAACGGTAGGCAACTTCCCCAATCCTCTCAAGGATTTCAAAAGGGCCAATAAACCGAGGGGACAACTTCCCACTCTTTCCAAACCTCATCAAACCGCATTTAGGTTATATTTTCAAAAAGACGTGATCACCCACCTCGAATAACAAAGGCCTCATCCTATGGTCGGCATAACTCTTTTGGCGACTCCGGGTCGTAACCAACCTCTTACGGATAAGTTCCACTTTCTCTATCGTTTCCCGAACCAACTCTGGACCTAGCAAAGGTGTATCACCCACCTCACCCCAACACACTGGAGATCTACACGGTCGGCCATACAAGGCCTCAAACGGTGCCATACTAATACTTGATTGGAAGCTGTTATTGTAGGCAAACTCCACTAATGGTAGGTGTCTTTCCACGACCCCTTAAAGTCAAGGATGCAGCCTCGAAGCATATCCTCAAGGATTTGAATAGTGCGCTCAGACTGCTCGTCTGTTTGAGGATGGTAAGCCATGCTAAAAGTCAATCTAGTGCCCAAGGCACTCTGCAAACTCTGTTACAACCTAGCAGTAAAACGCGGATCTCTATCAGAGATAATCGACACTGGGACCCCGTGTAACCTCACTATGTCTCGAATATACAAGTCAGCAAGGTAATCTACCGAATCTCTTACGCGTATAGGAATAAAGTGCCCCGACTTGGTCAATCAGTCAACTACCACCCAAATGGCATCACTATCCCGTTGAGTCCTCAGAAGACCCACGACAAAATCCATTGTGACGTGCTCCCATTTCCACTCGGCTATGGGCAAGGGTTGTAACAAACCCGCTGGCCTCTAATGCTCGGCCTTCACTTGCTGACAAGTAAAGCACTTTGACACAAACACCGCCACATCCTTCTTCATACCCCTCTACCAAAAATGACAATTTAGATCATGATACATCTTTGTGCCTCCCGGATGCACCGCAAAGCGTGAATGGTGAAACTCTCGGAGTACTTCCTTTCGGCAAGACTCCGGCACAAACAAGCGGTCTCGGTACCTCACACTCAGGTCAGGATACACCGTCAAACCCTTCTCTACCTTCCCACTAGAGATCTTCTCCCGGAGGGATTCTACTCAACAGACTCGCCCAGATGCAAGTCAAACTCCCCAAGAGCACCCAACATCTCTCATTCTTGGATAGCAATACAAGCTACATCACTAATGGACTTCCTACTTAGGGCCTCGACCATAACATTGGCCTTCCCCGGATGATAATGTAACTCAAAGTCATAATCTTCTATGAACTCTATCCACCTTCTCTGCCTCAAATTCAAGTCTTTCTGTGTAAACAGATACTTCAGACTCTTATGATCCGAGAACACCTCAAATCTCTCACCATAAAGATAGTGCCTCTAAATCTTCAAGACAAATATTATAGCTGCTAACTCTAGGTCGTGAGTAGGGTAGTTCCTCTCGTGTGTTTTCAATTAACGTGAGCCATAGGCTACTACTTTCCCCTCTTGCATCAATACACAACCCAAACCCTCTCGTGAGGCATCACAATACACTGCATAACCCAAATCCCTCTCTGGAATAATCAAGAATGGAGCGGTGGTAAGTCTAACCTTAAGCTCTTGGAATGACTTCTCATAAGTCTCACTCCATACAAATTTGACCCCTTTCTGCGTCAATCTAGTCAAAGGCGATGCTAGCCTGGAGAAATCTTTCACAAACCGACGGTAATACCTGGCCAATCCTAGAAAACTACGAATCTCAAAAACGTTCTTAGGTTGTGCCCAATCCTGCACTGCCTCTATCTTGGATGAATCTACGGTCACCCCTTCTCCGGATACCACATGGCCTAAGAACTTAACCTCTCTTAGCCAGAACTCACACTTCCTAAACTTGGCGTACAACTTATGGGCTCTAAGCAACTCAAGCACCACTTGCAAGTGTTCCTCGTGCTCCCCCTCAGAAGGTGAATAAATCAGAATGTCATCCACAAAGATGACTACGAAGCGGTCTAAGAACTCTTGAAAAATTCGGTTCATCAAATCCATAAACATAGTCGGTGCATTGGTAAGCCCAAAAGGCATCACCAGAAAATCATAATGGCCATACCGCGTACGGAATGCCGTCTTTGGGATATCCTCCTTCCTGATCTTCAACTGATGGTAACCCGATCTTAAGTCTATCTTAGAGAAACAACGGGATCCTTTCAACTGATCAAACATATCATCTATACGAGGCATAGGGTACTTATTTTTAACCGTAACCCGGTTCAACTTTCAGTAATCAATGCAAAGTCTCAAAGCCCCATCTTTCTTTTTAGCAAAGAGGACCGGTGCTTCCTAAGGCGAAATACTAGGGCGAATAAAACCCTTATCTAACAGTTCTTGGAGCTGAACTTTCAACTCACTCAACTCCACTGGTGTAAAACGATACGGTGCCATGGAAATCGGTGCCATGCCAGGCACTAAGTCGATAGAGAACTCGATCTCTCGATGGGGTGGTAAACTAATAAGATCCTCGGGAAAAACGTCCGAGTACTCACAAACCACTCTTGACAACTCAGTCCGAGTCTCATCACACTCACTACTCATAAAGCTAGCGAGAAGACAACTAAGCTCACTCCGCCCTCTCGGATCATACACCGGTGGTAAAACTCTACCAACCCGATCCCCCAAGAAATGGAAACACTCGCCGCTCAAGGTACATACAGTAACCCTCTGGCGATAACAATCTATAACAGCCCGGTATGACGATAACCAGTCCATATCCAAAATCACATCAAACCCAGACATAACTATCAATACAAAAGAAAATGGAAGCCGATGATCAGCGACCTCTATATCACAGCCCCGACACCCTTGTTTCAAAACCATCTCACCCCTAACAGATGATACAACACAAATAGGAGATGCTAACTGCGCCAACTCCAATCCCAAAAAAGATGCAAATGCAGAAGATATAAAAGAGTGGGATGCACTCGTATCAATTAACACATTAGCAACTGAGTAGCAAAACAGAAAGATACCTCTCACTATTGATGGAGTAGGTACAAGATCCGGCGCTGTAACAGCATACACGCGCCCTGAAGGTCTCTGATCCACCTGCTCACCTCTCGGAGCATAAGACTGCTGCACAGACTGAGCCGAAGAGGCTCCCTGATTGGCCCTTGAGGCCTGAACTGACTGCGCCGGCTGGTGACTCTGTGTCTGTCTCAAACTAGACGTACCAGGTGTGCCACCCAACTGTGGGCAAAACCTCTTCAAGTGCCCCGCCTGCCCACACTAATAACAAGTAAGCAGCTGGCCTCTGCCCTGACTCTGGCCCTGAGAACGGGCCGAAGATGATGCTGCACGCTACCCTCCTCCCCTCTGCGGACAAACTGGAGACTTGTGGCCCAACTGACCACATTTGAAACAGGTGACGTCTCCCTGACCGCCTTTTCCAGAACTTGAACTCGACACTGGAAAGGTACATCTCAAATGCACTCCTTGGGACTGCTGAGGGTTAGAACCCCTTTGCCTCTTACCGTTCCCCTAGCCATCCTGACTCCTCCTAGAGCCCCTCATCCTCTCTTCCTCCGCATGCATGTGGTCTCAAGATGGGCAGCAGCCTCCACAAGACGCCCATAGTCTCTAATCATGGACCCGGCAACTTGAAACATGAGTCTGGTCCTCAATTTCTTCTCGAACTCCAGACAACGGCGTTCCTTAGTGTAGACACCCCATTTTTGACCTTCCTCAAGACTTGGACGTCATCGTTTGAACACTCGATGATCATCCATGCTTGTGTTCGTTTTGAGTTCCCGAAGGTCTCGGCTGCGCGCCTTGCCTTAGGATCTCTCAACTTGTTTGTTTTGTGTTTGGTTGTGGACCAAGGCCTTGTGGTTTTTGCTTCTAAGGGAAGAGGGTGGCTTGTTGGCCATCCCTACAACCCATCGGCTAAGGCCTTGTGCCATCGGCCTTGTTTTCTTGCCATCGACCATAAGTGGTGGCCGATCGGCACTCTTTTTGGTCGATCGGCCATATTTCTTAGCCGAGACCTTTCCACCTGCTTTTGCAGATATTTTTGTGCCAGCTGTGACAGCAGGTAAGCATAGATCTCATTCTCCATACACGTGTATGGAGGGATTGAATCAAGACTCAAGCTTGTTCAACAAGCTTGAGAATTGAATTTCTATAACAAAGGAGAACCCTCTCCCTTTCCAGAGGTCTAAAAAGTTGATATACAAAACATATATCACTCTCTCTCTATATTTTACCTCTCTCTCCATATTTACCCTAGTTTGTGCTCAAAAGTGTATTTTCTTCATACTTTGGCACTAAAGCACCTATTAGAACACCATCCTTTTGTTGCTGAGGTACTTTGGAGTTGGTGTTAGTGTTTTTGGACTGGTTTTGGTCAGAAAAGAGTGCTGGAGTTGTGTTCTTGAAGGTGTTCTTCAAGGATGAGTCAACTAGCCTTTAAACCCTTGTTTTGGTTTAAGCTTTTGGACCTATTTGCATGCTGATTTAAGCTTAACTTTCTACTGTAAAAAGTTTTGATTTTTCATGCTTGTAATGTTTGTTTAAGGTCACTTTTGTGTTGGGGGTTGTCTACCCCCTCTTAGGCCTTGTTTGGTCTTGTTCTTGTGCCTTCCTTTTAAGCTTTTGGGACCACCTTGTTTTGGCCTTCTCACCACTGAAATCCAGAGGATTTTCAGTGGTGGAAATGGTGTTTTGAGGTCCCAAATAGGAGAGGGTCATCCCCTCTCCTTATGTCTTGCATGCTTGTATAGATGGCTCATCAAAGTGGCATGTTTATCTAGCATATGTTGGCCATATCTCAACTTGTTTTTGGTGTTGTTTTGCCATGCTATACCTTTGTTTTAGGTTGGTTTGATAGCATCTTGCATGCTTCACATACTTGTAGTGCAATCTTGCATGCTAGCATAACATGCATCATGTGTTTGGACCATCATTCTTGCATGTTTTGGCTCAACTCAAAGAAGCTTTCTGTCACACCCCAAACCTGCCCCTACAAGTTTGGGCATGACCACTTCAGAAACGGACACTTAACTCGATGTACGTAAGATATGGGGCCTGAACGGAAGCATTAATAATCTAAAATAACATAAAACAACATCCATTGAGCTACCACTACCATGCCAGGATCGCAAATATCGCATTAGGTAGATAATATACAAGAAACATACACCCAAGCTTCAGTTACATACATACACATACATAGACTCAGCCCCACACTTGGGCGTATAATAAAAACATTGGTGAAGAAGGGGTTGTATACATTTCAACCATAAGCAGACAACTAGAGTACAAGCAAAAGCCTAACAAAACTTTACAAAATGCACGGGCTTCACTTAAGTGCCTGGACACACTAAGGTTGACAAAAGAGAGACGAGCCTCAAGGGTTAAGACTGGTCACCCCCGGTTGATTACCTACAGAAGCAGACAAAATACAGAGTAAGCGAAACTCAGTGAATAATAATACGTAAACAATCTAAGGATTAACTTGAATCACAATGTATATAAATGCAAAGGACTTCTGGTTAATCTTTTCCTGTAATTGTTCCAGAACGGCCTTAGGTCCAGTCTTTAAACAGAGTGGCTTTAAGCACAGTAATATACAGAACGGCCTTAGGCCTAACAGAGTTTACAGATGGCCATAGGCCTAACAGAGTTTACAGAATGGCCTCTGGCCCAGATATCAATAGAGCAGAGTAATTCCAGAGTGATACAGATGTACACAAATTCCTTTAACGTTTACATAAGTTCACACCGACTCCCAATCAACATACATGTTAACGTAATTACTTGCGGAGAATAGAACGTTAATAACGATAATTATTAACGGTAAATAAATGTACATTTATAGTACTATTACTTACTGTGTTGTGGCGGAGCGCTAGTTCCTCCCAGAGTGTGTCCTACACACATACATAAGTCACAAATTAATTCTTGTTCCTTGTTAAATCATTTTCAGACTTGCTTTGTTTCAAATGAATTTACAAATATCAAAAAGGCATCAAATACAGATTTTAAAAATATCTGAGGGTCAAGCACGTAAAACGGAGCAGACCAACTTTTCCAGCATGGGCCGCACGTTCAGCTGTGAGCCCCGCACGTGCGGCAAGGGTTCTCGCATGTGCAGTAGTGAAGCCCCGCACGTGCCCTTTTAGCAGTAGCCAAATTCCAAATGCCCTTGTTTTCCGCACGTGCGGCCATGACTCCCGTACGTGCGGCCATGACCCCCGCATGTGCAGCAATTCTGCTCAATTTGGTGCAGTCCAAAACAACATACATTCATAACTAGCTCATGCAACACAAAGTGTAATAGAGAGGGAGTTAAATTAATTTGATGATATGATATCCCCATAAACATGAGTCACAAAGTCATTGGAGTCTTTAATTCCTTCAATTGCACATAAATAATTCAATAATCTTATGTTTGTGGTTGTGCATAACTTATAAACAATATGTATATATACAAACATGAGTTCAACATGGAAATTCAAGGATTAGAATGTAAGTCCTCATCATGCAACTTAAATTAATTCCCAAAGCAAGTAAATAACAAATACAACTTCCAATTGAGTAATCATCATCTACAAAATTTCAACCACAAACCCTAATCCTCACAATTGAAAGGAAACTCTTACACATGTTTAAGAAGGAGGCTAATTAAGGTGAATTATACATACCTCAAGCCTAAATCTCAACAAACCCCCTTAAATTCCCAATCTCTTCCTTGGTGGTGTTCTCTCCCTTCTATTCTTCTTCTCCAATTCTCTCCCGAGAGATATTGATGGAATGGATTCCCAAGTCAAAAGTTTAAGGGGCAATTATATAAATATAAGGTGAATAAAACAAAAATCAATCAGTTTAATCATCCCAAATCAAATTTTCACAAAAATGCTTATCATGACTTAAAAATTATGCCAATCTCAAATGTAAAATAAATTTCAGATTATTAAGCTTCTAAGGCCCTCAATTTATGTTCTAATCATCTCAATTGTAACAGATTTTTCTCCTATTAAACAGATATGACTCCATATTCATAAGATTCACTTAATTAAATTTAATGTCACATAAAATTTCACAGTAAGCATTCTAATGCACAGAATAAGGGACTAAAAGTATACCAGAAACACATACGAGGGTCGGGTTATTACACTCTCCCCCCCTTAAATAAGTTTGGTCCCTCAAACTTGGTTTACCTTAGGATAGGAACAAATGCGGATATTGGTGTTGCATTTCCTCTTCTTTTTCCCAAGTTGCTTCGGTTCCGTAATGTTCTTGCCGCTCAACTTTTACCATTGAAATTTCTCGATTTTGTAACTGTTTCACTTGCCGGTCCAGAATTCAAATTGGTTTTTCTGTATAAGTTAACTTGTTATTCAACACAATTTGGTGGTAATCTATAACATGAGACGGATCCGAAAGATATCCTCGAAGCATAGAGACATGGAACACGTTATGTACTTGACTCATACTTGGCGGAAGGGCAACTCGGTAAGCTACCAGACCCACTCTTTCCAAAATTTGGAAGGGACCAACATAGCGGGGTGTTAACTTACCCCTTTTCCCGAACCTGGGGTGTCCTTTCATCGGAGTAACTTTCAAAAACACATGACTATCCACTTCAAATTCCAAATTCCTTCGTCGGTTATCCGCATAACTCTTCTGCTGACTTTGAGTAGTTTTCAATCTTTCCCGAATAGTTTTAACTTTTTCAGTTGTCAATTGAACAATTTCGAGCCCTAGCAACGATCTATCTCCAATTTCGGCCCAACACACGGGGGAACGACATGGTCTTTTATACAGAGCCTCATAGGGTGCCATTTCAATGCTCGAATGGTAACTATTATTATATGCGAACTCTACCAATGGTAGATGAGTTTCCCAACTTCCCTGGAAATCCAGAACACACATTCGGAGCATATCTTCTAATGTCTGTATCGTTCTCTCGGATTGTCCGTCAGTCTGAGGGTGGAAGGCTGTGCTAAACTTTAATTTTGTACCCATTGCTTCCTGTAGACTTTGCCAGAACCTTGAAACAAATTTTGGATCTCTGTCTGACACAATGGAGACCGGAACACCATGAAGTCTTACAATTTCATTCACATAGATCACAGCCAGTTTATCTGCATTATACTGAGTCTTCACAGGTAGGAAGTGAGCGGACTTAGTTAATCGGTCTACAATGACCCATACGAAATTCATACCCCGAGGTGTCTGCGGTAATCCTACAACAAAATCCATGGTCAGATGTTCCCACTTCCATTCCGGGATTGGATGGGGTTGTAATAATCCTGCTGGTCTCTGATGCTCTGCTTTTACTTGCTGACATTGCAAATATTTAGAGACGAATTCCGCGATCTCCTTTTTCATACTGGGCCACAAAAAATTGTTTCAAATCTTGGTACATTTTAGTGCTCCATGGATGCATCGAAAATCTCGAGGCATGTGCTTCTTCCATCAATTTTCGTTTAAGTTCCAACACATTGGGGACATATATTCAGTTTTGGAATTTGAGTACTGAATCCACCAAATTGAATCCCGGTTTCGGTTTTGTCTCTAACTCATCACATATCTTCCTCAAAGTTTCGTCTTCCATTTGACGTAGTTTGATCTCTTCAAGTAAGGTCAGTTGGGCCATCACTGCTGCTATTATGGCCTCCTGCTCATGTACCACAAGGTCTACGTTCATTTTATCCAATTCAGTCACTAACTCCTTTTGCCCCGTAAACAAATTTGCCAAATTCCCCATATTCTTCCGACTAAGTGTGTCTGCAACCGTGTTGGCTTTACCAGGATGGTAATGGATTTGCAGATCATAGTCTTTAATAAGCTCTAACCACTGCCGCTGTCGCATATTCAACTCTTTCTGGGTAAAAAGGTACTTGAGGCTCTTATGGTCGGTGTAGACTTCGCAAGTAGTGCCATACAGATAGTGTCGCCATATCTTTAGAGCAAAAACTACTACTGCTAGCTCGAGATCATGTGTGGGATAATTCTTTTCATGGGGTTTGAGCTGACGTGAAGCATAAGCGATAACCTTTCCATTTTGCATAAGCACACAACCTAGCCCTTTGTGAGAGGCATCACTGTAGATCACGAATCCTTCAGTATGAGACGGTAAAGCAAGAACCGGGGCTGTAGTCAACTTCGTTTTTAATTCCTGGAAAGCAGATTCCCGCTGTTCTGACCATTCAAATGCGACCCCCTTTTGAGTTAATTGTGTAAGCGGTACGGCAATTTTGGAAAAATCTTGAACAAATCTTCTGTAATATCCGGCTAATCCCATAAAACTATGCACCTCAGTCACATTGGTAGAAGTTGGCCACTTCACGATTGCCTCAATTTTGTGTGGGTCAACAGAGACTCCTTCCTTTGTTATTACATGCCCCAAAAATGCCACCTCATGTAGCCAGAATTCGCATTTCTTCAACTTTGCATATAGTTTCTTTTCTCGAAGTGTTTGAAGAATTAAGCGAAGATGATCCTTGTGAGCTTCTACATTTCTCGAGTAAATAAGGATGTCATCAATAAATACCACCACAAACTCATCCAGATAAGGCTTAAAGACACGGTTCATTAAATCCATAAATGCTGCTTGTGCGTTAGTGACTCCAAAGGGCATGACCAGAAATTCATAATGACCGTACTGGGTTCGAAAAGCTGTCTTCTCGACATCTTCAGCTTTGACCTTCAGTTGGTGGTATCTGGATCGTAAGTCAATTTTCGAAAAGACTTGTGTCCCTTGTAACTGGTCAAACAAATCATCAATCCGCGGCAGTGGGTACTTGTTCTTGATCGTCACCTTATTGAGTTCCCTGTAATTGATACACAACCGAAGTGTTCCGTCTTTCTTTTTCACAAACAGAACTGGTGCACCCCAAGGAGAAACACTCGGGCGAATGAACCCCTTATCAAGTAAGTCTTGCAACTGAATCTTTAATTCCTTCATTTCAGCTGGTGACATTCTATACGGAGTCTTAGAAATGGGTTGAGTTCCCGGCGCCACTTCAATTGTAAACTCGATTTCATGGTCTACTAACTCCCTCAGTAATTCTTCTGGGAAAACATCCGGAAATTCACAGACAATTGAAATCATGTCAGTACTCCCATTCATCACTTGCCTTTCCAAAACACTACATAAATACCCCTAACACCCTTTCTGAATTAATTTACAAGCCCTTGCTGCAGAAATCAAATAAGGTGGAGAAGTCACGCCATGTCCCTGAAAAGTAGATTCTGATTGTCCTGGAGGGTGGAAACTGATTTGCTTAGTCAAACAGTCTATAGTTGCTCCATATTCACTCAACCAGTCCATTCCCAGAATAATATCAAAATAAGTCATATCAAGAGGTAACAGATTGGCATATACCCGGATATCCCTAAGTTGGAGTTCACAAGCAAAATATACAGAAGCACAGATCATAGAGTCTCCCAAAGGTGAAGACACATATAACATATAAGACAATTTTTCCTCAACTTATCTAAATTTTGCACAAATAATTTTGACACAAAAGAATGGGTAGGCCAGAATCAAACAATACATGAGCAGAGTGACCGTGAACAATAAATGTACCTGACACCACTATTGACGCATTTGCACATCCCCCGGAACCAACGCAAACACCCTGCCTTGTCTCGTGGTGTCTTTATTGTTAGTAGGTTTGGCAACTGACTTGGTATTAGAAGTTGGTGTAGACCCCACCGAACTTGTAACAGTTTTATTGCCATTCTGTTGATTCCTTTAAGGATAATCCCTTACCAGATGACCCGTTTTGCCACATCGAAAGCATGCTCTAGACAATCGGTAACAAGTCCCACGGTGCCTCTTTCCACATTCTGAACACACAGGAGCTGAATCTTGAGTAGGAGTAGTAGTGCTGGAGATCCCTGAATTTTGCTTCTTGTTTGGTGGAGTAGCTGACCCCTTTAACCATTGATTGTTCTGCCTTTTCCCTTTCCATTAGGAAATCCGGTGCTGAGTAGCAAGGTTTCCCTCCACTATAACAGCCCTTTCCAACACATCAACATAGGTGGGCAACTTCAGCATGTTGACTTGGTCCAGAATAGCACTCCGTAATCCCCCTTCAAATTTTCGTGCCTTCTTATAATCCGTATCCACCATATGAGGTGCAAACCGGGCTAGTTCCGCAAATTGAGCTTCATACTCTGCAACGGTCTTATTTCCTTGTCTAAGAGTTTCAAATTCAGTCACCTTCTTGTCTCGCACACTTTGAGGAAAGTACTTATCATAAAACAGTTCCAAGAATCTGTCCCATGTTAACCCTTGGTGTACAGTGCTCGCAAGCATCCACCACCTCCGCACTTCGTCTTCAAGAGTGAAGGCAGCCAGTTGCACTTTTTGGGTTTCGGTACAGGGAAATACTTCAAACAGTTTTTCTATTCCCAACACCCAGGCTTCAGCTTTCATTGGTTCTATTCCTCCTTTGAATGATGGCGGCTTCATCTTTTTAAACTCTTTTGTGAGTGTAATGGTTCGGTCCTCAGCATGGAAATCTTGCACTACAGGCGGAGGTACCGATGGTGGTGGTGGTTGTGGTTGTGGCTGTTGCTATTGTTGTCGTATAGTCTCTGCCATTTCCATAATCATTCTTTCCATTCTATCTAACCGTACAGAGGTAGCATCTTCCAAATCTTCCGTTCTTGTTCTCACCATAGTCTACATAACAATATGCACAAGAAATATACAATAGACATGGATCATAATCATTAGTGTTAGCAGATTACAGTTAACGTTGCCATCAATCTTTCTATATGCATTCAGAATATTATGTATGATGCCTAAGTCTTTTCTAGACATCCTAAGGCTCAATGGATCTATGTATGAGATAGCAACTCGTGCTCTGATACCACTTGTCACACCCCAAACCCGCCCCTACAAGTTTGGGCATGACCACTTCAGAAACGGACACTTAACTCGATGTACGTAAGATATGGGGCCTGAACGGAAGCATTAATAATCTAAAATAACATAAAACAACATCCATTGAGCTACCACTACCATGCCAGCATCACAAATATCACATTAGGTAGATAATATACAGGAAACATACACCCGAGCTTTAGTTACATACATACACATACATAGACTCAGCCCCACACTTGGGCGTATAACAAAAACATTGGTGAATAAGGGGTTGTATACATTTCAACCATAGGCAGACAACCAGAGTACAAGCCAAAAGCCTAACAAAACTTTACAAAATGCACGGGCTTCACTTAAGTGCCTGGACACACTGAGGTCGACAAAAGAGAGACGAGCCTCAAGGGTTAAGATTGGCCCCCCCGGTTGATTACCTACAGAAGCAGACAAAATACAGAGTGAGTGAAACTCAATGAATAATAGTACATAAACAATCTAAGGATTAACTTGAATTACAATGTATATAAATGCAGAGGACTTCTGGTTAATCTTCTTCTGTAATTGTTCCAGAATGGCCTTAGGCCCAGTCTTTAAACAGAGTGGCTTTAAGCCCAGTAATATACAGAATGGCCTTAGGCCTAACAGAGTTTACAGATGGCCATAGGCCTAACAGAGTTTATAGAATGGCCTCTGGCCCAGATATCAACAGAGCAGAGTAATTCCAGAGTGATACAGATGTACACAAATTCCTTTAACGTTTACATAAGTTCACACCGATTCCCAATCAACATACATGTTAACGTAATTACTTGCGGAGAACAGAACGTTAATAACGATAATTATTAACGGTAAATAAATGTATATTTATAGTACTATTACTCACTATGTTGTGGCAGAGCGCATGTCCTACACACATACATAAGTCACAAATTAATTCTTGTTCCTTGTTAAATCATTTTCGGACTTGCTTTGTTTCAAATGAATTTACAAATATCAAAAAGGCATCAAATACAGATTTCAAAAATATCCGAGGGTCAAGCACGTAAAACGGAGTAAACCAACTTTTCCAGCATGGGCCGCACGTGCGGCTGTGAGCCCCGCACGTGCGGCAAGGGTTCCTGCACGTGCGGCAGTGAAGCCCCGCACGTGCCTTTTTAGCAGTAGCCAAATTCCAAAAGCCCCTATTTTCCGCACGTGCGGCCATGACTCCCTTACATGCGGCAGTGCTCCCGTACGTGCGGCGATTCTGCTCAATTTGGTGCAGTCCGAAACAACATACATTCACAACTAGCTCATGCAACACAAAGTGTAATAGAGAGGGAGTTAAATTAATTTGATGATATGATATCCCCATAAACATGAGTCACAAAGTCATTGGAGTCTTTAATTCCTTCAATTGCACATAAAGAATTCAATAATCTTATGTTTGTGGTTGTGCATAACTTATAAACAATATGTATATATATACAAACATGAGTTCCAACATGGAAATTCAAGGATTAGAATGTAAGTCCTCATCATGCAACTTAAATTAATTCCCAAAGCAAGTAGATAACAAATACAACTTCCAATTGAGTAATCATCATCTACAAAATTTCAACCACAAACCCTAATCCTCACAATTGAAAGGAAACTCTTACACATGTTTAAGAAGGAGGCTAATTAAGGTGAATTATACATACCTCAAGCCTAAATCTCAACAAACCCCCTTAAATTCCCAATCTCTTCCTTGGTGGTGTTCTCCCTTCTATTCTTCTTCTCCAATTCTCTCCCGAGAGATATTGATGGAATGGATTCCCAAGTCAAAAGTTTAAGGGGCAATTATATAAATATAAGGTGAATAAAACAAAAATCAATCAGTTTAATCATCCAAATCAAATTTTCACAAAAATGCTTATCATGACTTAAAAATTATGCCAATCTCAAATGTAAAATAAATTTCAGATTATTAAGCTTCTAAGGCCCTCAATTTATGTTCTAATCATCTCAATTGTAACAGATTTTTCTCCTATTAAACAGATATGACTCCATATTCATAAGATTCACTTAATTAAATTTAATGTCACATAAAATTTCACAGTAAGCATTCTAATGCACAGAATAAGGGACTAAAAGTATACCAGAAACACATACGAGGGTCGGGTTATTACACTTTCCCTCATGTTTTACCATGCTTGAGCTCTGTTTGACGTTGTTTTAGTCATGCATGCATTGCTTTGTATAGCTATAATGCATTCTAGCTTGTTAGCTTTGAGTGTCCAAGTCACTAGCATGCATTGCTTAGACCATTTTCATGATTTGGCATCATTTCATATGTGATTTTAGTCCATATAGTGTGGTCATGCACTCACATTTGTCACCTTTTCCATGCATTGGGAGGTTTGTGTTTTAAGCCTCTAACATGAGCCATTATGCATGTCTTATTGCTTCAGCTTTTGGGATGCCATCTCAGTGGGTTTTTGGGCTTATTTTGACATGCCATAACTCTGATTTTTATTGGTTAATTCATGCCATGCTTGGTCTTGGTAGGTGTAGTGTAACCCTCTTTATTGGCCTTGCATGCATCATGCCTTTTGCCCTTCATGTTGGTTTGTTTTAGCTTTGGACCCACGCATGTTTTAGACTCATTTTGGACATGATCTAGGACTATTTTGGTTGTCATTGGCCCTTTGGGGTTTGATTCATATGGCTTTGGTACAAGTTCCTATGCTAGTTTCAAGCTTTGAGCTTTCTTGCATGCCATACTTGTCTTACTTGGTTGATTTGGCATCACTCCATACTTAATTTCAGAGCTTATAGTGTTGTTACACTTCCACTTTTGTCACCCTTTGAGTGCCTCTAAGGGTTGTGTTCTTGTTGCCTAGCTTGTGGACTAATATGTGTGCATGCATGTTTTGCCTTTTGGTGCCTTAGTTTTGGTGTTTTGGCCACTGATTTGGGCATGATTGAGGTCTGTCCATTTTGGTTAAGTCCATTTTGCAGGTTGTTGCCTGCTTATTGCATTGCTCGGTATGTTGCATGTTGTTGCATACTTGTTACATTGCATGTTGTTGCATGCTTATTGCATTGATTGGTATTTACATGTTGTCACATATAGCATGTTGTTGCATGCTCGTTCCATTGCATGTTGTTGCATGCTTGAGTTACATTGCATGTTTGCATGCTTAGGTTGCATTGCATTGTTCACATGCCATTAGTACTACTAAGTCAATCATGTTACATTGCATGATGCTTGCATGCTCATGTTGTATTACATTGTTTGCATGCCATTAGCTTTGTTAAGTTGTGCATGCATTGCATTGTGTTTGGTTTGGGTGTTAAGCCAAACACGAGGAACGAGGGACGTTTCATACTTGAAGTGATGAAACGTGCCTCAATTCTCGGTCGCCGACCCTCTGGATCATGCATGATAGAGGTTAAGGCATTTATGTGTTTTTGCGCATTTCATCCATATTGATTTGCGCAACTCAGCCTCTTTGGCCATCATGCATCGAAATGCGTGATTGATGGCTCGAGAGTCGAGCACTACACTCCTTTGAGCTTCAAACATGATAAGGAGTGTGGTTGTACAAACATTTTCTTGCAAATGTATTGTCATGCCTCTGTTTGTACTCTGCTGCAGCAAAAGGACGAGTTTGCAGAAGAGATGGCCGATCGGCTATCTAGTGTGCCGATTGGCTACAAATATTTGGCCGATAGTCTCAAAATTGGTCGAAGACCATTATCCACTGGCCAATGGCCACCCCTCTTGGTCGATGACCTCTCAGAATGTCCATGAGGTAGGTCAGAAGCATCACAGAAGTTGGCATAATTTTCAGAGGTGCAGAATAGTGCAAACAGAGGCAACATAAGGCATGGCAACGGATTTCCGAGCGAAGTCGATCGAACATGCATATGCCCCTCTTCTCGAGGCCGTTTTAACTGCTTTGTATAGTTAGTTAATTTGTAATTAATTAGTTAATGTGTTAGCTAATTTAATTCATCGTTGCAAATTCTTAATTAGCTTAGCAGTGCTAATTTCCAATTTAGTGTTGTAATAATTAGTCTAATCAGGTTATTAGATTAGTTAGAATAGCTTAGCGTAGCTAGCTTGTATTATTCATTCGGACCCTCTGTTGAGAGGGCCAAATTTTGTAATACGTGTGCGTGAGTGTGTGAATGTCTTCTAACCCCACGTCTTTCTCCCTTTTACTTAACCGCTTACGATGGTTAGTTCTAGGCCATATTTCAATTAGCATCCTTATGCTAGCATGTTTGCATTCATTCATCTGTCTTGCATGCACCGGGCTCGGCGCATCATACAAACTGCATTGTATTTCAATACTAATTTGAATACATGTTATCTAGTTGCATCTCATATGCCATCTTAGAATAGCCGAGCCTATCTTAGTTGCATTTTGCATGTGTTGCATTAGCATTCTTGACATAGCTAGGGTCATACATTGATTTCTAACATAGCTTTTGTTTTGGCTCGGAGTACTAGGTAAGCTTTTATGCTTTAGCACTCTTGCATGAGTGTGAGCCTTGCCATGATACCATGCTTGCCATGAAGCTAACTGCTTAAGTGATTAACTGCATGAATGCCTGTGGATGAAGGTTGGATTGCTTGAATTGGAACAATTCATCAAAATGCGAGTTTTAAGCCCACTTGAGGGTGGCAAATAATGTTTTCTAAGCCCACTTGAGGGTGGCAAAATCCACGTCTTAGCCTACTTGCGAGTAGCACCTTCAAACCATTTACAAACAAACATGAGATGTTTTGTTCCAACTTAGGCGATCTAGTCTATACTTGTATGTTGTGCGCATCACGTAGTAAGCTAGCTAATAAACCGGAATAAGAACACATGTGTTTTCAAAAACAAAATATCATGTTAGTAAAGGCCGATCTTTGATCAGGCGAGCGGGGGTGCTCATTGCATGACCTTCCCCTCTCATACCCAAGTTCCCGAGCCGAGGCAACTTTAGTGATGACGGACACATGGCCTTAGGCACGAGTTAGGGTTTCCTAAATTTCCCAAAACAAAAATATTTAGGTGGCGACTCTGTATCTGGCAAAGCAGTCCATGTGTGACACTTCTTTATAAAAATCAGTTTTCCAAAATGATTTGTCGGATTTGGACTCTTTGGTGATTTATCAGTCTTGCATTGCACTTTGCGAGATTAGATTCAGAACCGTGACATTGAGTCCGAACTGTAGTAGCTAATGAACAAAACGGATTTCGTGCCATTCGCGCGCCGAGCTGTGACGTTCGGGCACGTCTACAGTTTCTGGCGACTCTACTGGGGACTTAGAGAACTTGACTCGAACTCATGATATCTTGTTTTGACTACACTTATGTGTCTCTTTGCATTGCATTTGCATTGGTGCGCCTAGGACACCATGTTTGCCGTATGCTATTCCTAAACATTTTGTCGGAGGCTTGCTTTGAGAAGCGTGCCATAAAGCTGACCGGTTGCGGGCTCTGTCACGACAGGAACACAAACCTCAGTTTTTACTGGGGCACCTTTTTGACCATTCGACCTAGTGCATATCGGAAACTGTAGTGACCATTCCAAGCTAGGACAGGTTGCTTACCCGATTATAGGTTGTTTGAAACTGCTGTGTGCGTAGTGAAACCCTAGCTCCTGACAATAGGACAGGGAAACCCTACCCCTCCATAGGGGTGTTTGGCTCTCACTTGCTTGCTATGTGCTTTTAGAGTGCGTCTCTACAAGAATGCACGTATCAGTTTGCAAGTTTGGGTATTAGGCCTGCGGGCATCAGCATTTAGGGAATCAATTTTACCTGCGGGTATCAGATTCAGATTCGGGGCAGTGATTTGGGAACAGTGATCGGTGGTTGAGAACAGTTCTTTCAACTTGAGTTTGTCAACTGTGTGTTGTCTTTATTTAAGCTGTTATGCTGTCCGTTTTTCTGCTCATTGTTTCCTTATTATGCTTTATTTATCTTTTTGCAAGGTAGTTTAGCACCATTGCATCCGATCAGGCAGATATTCCCCGAGCACTCTGGGTTAGAGGTCGAAGACTTAATCGATCCGCGGATCTGATAGACGGACAAGCAGTGTTCCTTTCTTTACCTCCGGTTGCTAGACGGAGGTCAGCTAGGCGCAGTGTATCGGTACAGCGGTCGCCAGATCAGTGGTCCACCCCACCAATGAACAGTCAGGCTGAGGTCTCAGTTTCTACTGCAGGGACAGATATACCGGTTGTTCAGATAAACCAACACCCTATGGCATCTATGGAAGAGATGATGCGTCAGCTCCAGGAGAGTATGCAAGCCATGTAGCAGGATGCTGCCCGCCAAGCAGAATTTGCCGCGCGCCAGGCCGAGGTTATGGCCCAACAAGCAGAGCTGATTACTAGACTTCAGCAACAGCAACAACCACAGCAAGCCGGAGCATCTGCTTCGCACCCACCTCCTCCCCCACTCAGAGTTCCAATACTAGGGGAGACAGCACACGTCCAGGACAATACGGACGTTCCAACAGGGCCAGCTCCACCTCCGATCTTACCCCAACTATCCAAAGCACAGACCAACCTGGGGGATACACCGTTTGAATTCTAGGTGGACCCGACAACACTAAAAGTGAGCAAGCTAGAAAAGCTGTTCAAGAAGTCCTAATGCGTGAAGTCCATCCCGGATATAGAGGATGGGTACACCGACTCGGCCATGACTCTGCCAGATCGGTTTAAAATACCGCACATAGACCGTTTCGACAGGTCTGGGGATCCCATGGTACATTTGCGGCTGTTCTCGGATATACTAAGGCCGATGGGCCTCTCCAGATTGCAGAAGCTTTCCCTGTTTGGCCAGACCTTGTCGGGTGTAGCGGCTATTTGGTATGCACAACTGGAGGACTTTGTTAAGAGGAACTGGGAGGAGATGGCTGAGGCCTTTGTAGCTCAATACTCTTACAACACGCAGATCGAGGTCACAACTCGTGATCTCAAAACAACTAGGCAAGAGCCGAAGGAGAGCTTCTCTGACTTCGTAACCCGTAGGAGGGCCAAGGCCTCGATGATGACCATCAGGACGGTCAACAAGGACCAAATACGAATGGTTGTGCGCAACCTCCAGCCCAAGCTTATGCAGAAGATGATCGTCCTCTCCCTACCCACCTTTGCAAATTTACATGAGATCGGGGTGCAGATCGAGGACGCAATGAAACAGGGCCTTATTGATCATGAGAGAGAGCAGCCCAAGAGGGCATTCAATCGCAGTACGAATGCAGGCATAAGTAGTGCTGCAGCTGCCAGATCTTCAGATGTGGGAATGGTCATCACCACCACCCCAAAAACCCTTGCAGCTACGCCATTCACCGGTGCGTCCAGAAGTAGCTCACAAATAACCAAGTTTCCACCCCGAGGCCAGAGAACCTTTACCCCGCTATATATGTCTCTGTCCAAAGCTCTGGGGGTTCTGATCAGGAAAGGGCACTTGAAGCCCTTAGAGCCGCGACCCTTACCAGAAAAGCTTCTCCCCTCCCATAACCCGGTGAAGTACTGCGCCTTTCACCAACAGCATGGTCATGACACCGACCAGTGCTATAGATTGCGTCATGAGATTCAAGATCTCGTTGACAACAGAATGATCGTGCCTCTGGAGAAGCCGAATGTCACCACCAACCCCCTCCCACCACACAACCAAGCTCCACCTCCCAAACACATCAACTTGATCTAAACTGGGGTTGTGCCATACGACCCTAGCATATATATCATCCTTCTCACCTACCCAAGCCGGAGGTGTTCATTCCTAATAGCATTGACTTGTGCATGTTGGACATCTCCCAAACCCAACCTACAACAGTGGTGATGGCTATCGAAGATAGAATTGGGTCGACTGTGGGAACAGATGGGAATAATGAATCAGAGCCTGAGGGGTCTGCGAACTTCATGTACAACCTGAGTGGTTACATCATACCAGCAGATCAGCCCAAACCAAGGGTGGAATTGCCAGTGGGGGCAGAGATTTGTGTAGTGCGAGAGGATGGACCAAATCAGGGGCTAGATGACCTAGCGGATATGGAGGAGAACATTGCAAATCTGTAGTTCTTTGAAGAACAGGACTCAGGGGACATGACTGTCAACTGGTTCGACTTGGATGGGTCAGCAGAAACTACTGGGTGGCTCAGCGACGAGCCAGATATTGTTGAGCAGCCTCAACCAAAACAGGGTCCGTCAGGGATAGGGACGACAACAGTGGCCGGAAGGGCCGAGGAACAGAGTGTACCGCCAGAGAGCACCGGTGTTAAGAATTTTGTTCAAAATATGGGCAGTTTGGGTACGAAAGATACTGAACAGCAGGCTACACTGAAGCAGTTTGAGCAGGAAAGGATCGAAGATTCTGAGAGGGCCAGAAAGGCCAAAGCCCCTGCGGGGACCGAACGTGCTGTGTGCACAAGAACGAAACGTGCTGTGAGCACAGGAACGGAAGGTGCTGTGGGCACATGAATAGTTGTAATGGAGCCAGACAGGTGTCTGTTAGCTGTTGATGGCATGTGGTGGGAAGACAACGACCTATGTCTTGCCCACACAGACGAAGATTGGGGACAAAGCCAACCAGATGATACCTGGTATGTGGGAGAGGTGGACCACATGACCAGAAGTGGGCGGTACTTGAAGCCCCCACACCTGGATCAACCAGAGGCGTCCGGAAAAGACAAGGAAGCGGAGAGGCAGAAAGAAAAACTGCTCGAGGAGAAGGCTGTGCTGAAACAGCTTAAGAAAATACAAGCAGACATCTCTATCTGGGGACTGCTTATGGCCTCAAGAGTTCATAGACAAGCTGTCCTTTCTGCAATGGACAAGGCCAAACTTTTAATCGACACCACGCCTGAGTAGCTGGTAGGATTAGTTTTTCCGGGAGGAGCTTCCCCGATATTGACCTTCACTGACAAGGAGCTGTCGTCTGAGGGCACAAACCATAACAAACCTCTCTACATCTCTGTCGAGTGTAGAAAAAAAATGGATACCAGTTGTTCTTGTTGACACAGGATCTGCTATCAACGTGTGCCCGTCGAGGACGGCATATGCAATCGGGTTGAAGCCCGCAGATTTGTACCAACTGCCCAGGTGATAAGGGCCTATAACAATACTAGCAGAGAGGTGATGGGGACCGTGCAGATTCGGACTCAGGTTGGTCCAGGACAACACGATATTGACTTTCATGTCTTGGACGTTCCCGCAACCTTTAATCTACTCCTAGGGCCGTCGTGGCTGCACCAGGTGAAGGCAGTCTCTTCCACCCTGCACCAAATGTTGAAGTACCCCCACGAGAAAGGGGTGGCTATTGTTTTTGGGAATTCGTCAATACATCCGCTGCCAGAGGTTTCTACACCAGTTCTGGATATCGAGCATGGCGCGGAGGATGTGTTCCTGTCAGGATTTACCCTAGCCAAGGCCCGGGTTGTACAGAACATCTTAGTTGTTGATGAGGGGTTATATGTCAGCGCACAGTCTGTGTACCTCATGAACAAGCTCCAGCACATCCCTGGGATGGGACTAGGAAAAAGTGGCCGGAAGGGCATTACAGTATCGGCCGAAGTGCCGCACAACCCGTATACCTTTGGCTTAGGTTATCTGTCTACCAAAGAGGACTGGGTGAGGAAAGGCAAAGAGATTGCCGGAAGAGCCAGACCCAAGCGGACAGGGAAGTATTATGAGATGATGCATCGACCCATCCAGGGTACCCTGAACGGACGCTTTGTCCGGGAGGGGGAAGACTTTCCATTCTGCGGCTTCCCAGAGCCATGGCTAAATGCAGAGAAGAGGCGCCTGCTAGGATTTGAGATCTTCTTCAACTTGCAGTTGTCCGAGGATGATGTTGTCGAAGAGCAGACAGACCCACCAGCTGAGGCTGAGCAGTGTAAAGAAGAGGATTCCGAGAGCACTGAGATTAAAATGGGGGTAGCGCTGGCTTGTCTACTCTCAGATCCTCTGATCGTATAAGACTGCTTGGGGGATAACTTCTCGGTGTCCATGATTGGGAATGAAGCGGCTGTGAGCCTATCTTCAAACATTCTGGATGTGTCCATCGCACCCTCCCTCGTCTGGCAATACGAGGAGGGATTTTTATCGAGCAGCATCGGGTCAGGTAGTGAGCCGGATTTTTATTCCACTGAGTCTGTGGAGTCGGAATCAGGTTCCAGCTCGTCTGAGTCTAAGTCCGGTATTCTTGGGGGTGACAACCCGAATGCCACAGCTTGTCTAGGTCGTCTTTTTCTTTTTCCTTTGAGTCTGTTGTAACAGAGGAATCAGGCGACTTGGAAGTGATTAATGAGAATGGAATGGCTGTGGCCTTCGAGTACTTTTCTGTGCCTTTGATTTATTGTATTAATCAGGACTTTCAAAATTTCGATGAAAACGACGAGGAAAAAATTCCTCCGGTTTTGAAATATTTGCTAGATCAAGAGCAGGAGAGGTTTGTAAAACCGCTGGTTGATGAAATCACCCAAATTAATGTTGGTACTGAGAAGGACCCGCGGCTGGTCCAGATCGGGTCCACGTTGTCTTCGGAGGAGCGTAAGCGCTTAGTCGCTTTATTAAAAGATTTCAAAGATGTTTTCGCGTGGTCCTACGAAGACATGCTTGGAATCGATCCTGAGATTGTACAGCACCGGATCCCTCTTGACCCAGAGGCCCGACCTGTCAAGCAGAAGCTCAGAAGGATCCGCCCGGACTGGGCTCTCAAGATCAAAGAAGAGGTCACCAAGCAAATTGACGCAGAGTTCCTGCTAGTATCCGAATACCCGACTTGGTTGGCCAATATAGTTCCGGGGCCGAAGAACAGCAGCAGAATTCGGGTATGTGTGGACTTCAGGGATTTGAACAAAGCCAGTCTGAAGGACGACTTTCCTCTACCGCATATCGACGAATTAGTGGACTTCACTGCTGGGCATGCGTTGCTCTCATTCATGGATGGGTTTTCTGGCTACAATCAGATTCTGATGGCACCCGAAGACCTGGAGAAGACTGCTTTCACCACCCCGTGGGGGACCTATTGTTATAGGGTGATGCCGTTTGGGCTAAAGAATGCTGAGGCTACAAATGAACAGGCTGCGACCATGATTTTGCATGATATAATCCATAAAGAGGTTGAAGTGTACGTGGACGACATAATTGTCAAGTCCAAGGAAAGAGAGAGCCACTACACCGCCTTGCAGAAATTCTTTCAACGAATCAGAGAGTATCGGTTGCGGTTGAATCCTCAGAAGTGTATGTTTGGTGTTACAGCAGGGAAAATGCTGGGGTTCTTGATCACACAGAGAGGTATTGAGGTCGATCCTTCTAAAATCAAGGCCATCTTAGAAATGCCACCACCGAGGACTGAAAAGGAGGTGCAAGGCTTTCTGGGTAAAGTGCAATTCATAAGACGGTTTATTGCAAAATTAATCTTGACTTGTGAACCACTCTTTGGTCTCCTGAAGAAAGGAAAGAAATTCCAATGGGACGGCCGATGCTAAGCTGCTTTTGAACAAATCAAACAATATTTACAAAACCCACCTGTGTTGTCACCGCCTGAGCCTGGGAAACCGTTGATTCTGTACCTTTCAGTGACTAAAACTACAATGGGCTGCATGCTTGCACAGGAGTCTGAGGACAAAGTGGAGAGAGCTATCTACTACCTGAGCAAGAAAATGCTGGATTACGAGACCCGCTACACTCCGCTGGAGAAGGCTTTTCTGGCCTTGGTATGGGCTACCAGGAAGCTGCGACATTACCTGTTAGCTCACTCCGTAATACTGGTTTCGAGATTAGATCCCATCAGATATCTTTTCGAGAAACCGGCACTTACGGGTAAGCTAGCCTGTTGGTTGCTTCTGCTTTCTGAATTCGATCTGAAGTACATGACGCGCAAGTCAATGAAAGGGAGAGTAGTGGCGGAGTTCCTAGCCGATCACCCAGTTGAAGGGGATGAAGCAGTTGAGTATTTGTTCCCAGACGAGGCCATTCTGCATGTCGAAGAAGAGGCTTGGACGATGTACTTTGACGGAGCGTCAAACCAATACGGGTATGGGATAGGAGTGTTGCTGATAGCACCTGACATTTCCCGCATACCTTTAGCATTCAAACTCCGATTCAGAGTGTCGAACAATGAGGCAGAGTATGAGGCATGTATTGCTGGTTTGGAAGCTACCCTAGAACTAGGGGCAAAGTGGTTAGATGTCATTGGGGACTCGAACCTTGTTGTATCTCAAGCTAAAGGAGATTGGAAAGTTAAAGATGAAAAGATGAAAATCTATCACCAGACCTTGGACGTGCTGATTCCTCGGTTTGAGAACTGAACTTCGCTCATCTATTAAGAGAGAACAACAGGTTCGCTGATTCATTAGCAACTCTATCTTTTATGATAGACATCCCTTTCGGAGTCCGGATGCATCCGATCATCATCGAGCAGAAATTCGTGCCAGCCTACGAGCTGATTGCTGCCATAGATGAGGTACAAGATGAAAATCCTTGGTATTACGACGTATGGAACTTCTTGGAGAAGGAAGCATATCCACCAGGGGCAAATGCCAAAGATAAGAAGGCAATTCAAAAAATGGCTGCTCAGTTCATCGTCTGCAGGGGTAAACTGTATAAGAGAGGTCATCTCGGGATGCATAAACTGTGTGTTGATGCTGAAGAATCCAAGCGCCTGATGAAGGCCATCCATGGAGGAGAGTGCGGAGCGTACATAAACGGGGTGGTGCTAGCCCGGAAGATCCTTAGACAGGGTTATTACTGGTCCACCATAGAGGAGGATTGTATTGGCTTTGTCTGGCGATGCCACAAATGCCAGATCCATGCAAACCGCATGAACATTCCGCCGTCGAAGCTGTACAACATGACTTCGCCATGGCCGTTTTCAGTCTGGGGGATTAATGTGATTGGGGCTGTCACTCCGAAGGGGTCCAATGGGCATGAGTTCATTTTGGTAGCGATAGACTACTTCATGAAGTGGGTTGAGGCCCAATCTTACGCGGTGTTGAAGGCATCGCTTGTTACTAAGTTCATCAGGAACAACATCATCTGTCGCTACGGGGTCCCGAATGAGATCATTTCAGATAATGGTTCCCACTTCAAGAAGGAAGTGATCGACTTGTTGGATAAGTACAACGTGGCTTTTCATAAGTCATCTACGTATCGGCCGCAAACCAACGGAGCTGTTGAGGCCACCAACAAGAACATCAAGCACATTCTGCAGAAGATGGTGGAAACCTATGGGACTGGCTAGATAGCTGCATTTGCTCTGTGGGCTATGTCAATTTGTGCTCTACTTGGGCTATCGTGAGGATTGACTTCTATAGGGCGACTTCGTATTCCTTGGTTTGATGATGGCCGTATTCGAACTTGGTTACGTATTGGAGAGTTACAGTAGTGGCAGTAGCAGCTGAGTGTCAGATAGTTGAGGCAGATTGGCAGCAGAGCAGATTCGAAGAACTCATGCTGTTTGACGAGAGAAGGCTGAAAGCACTGTATCACGTTCAGGGTTATCAATGAAGAATTGCCAGGGCTTTCAACAAGAAGGTTAAGTCCAGGAATTTGAAAGAATGAGATTTGGTGCTCAAAGACAACCGAGCTCCCATTCACGACCCAAGGGGCAAGTTCAGACCCAATTGGACTGGCCCTTACGTCATCAAGTCTATCTGGTCAGGTGGAGCTGTCGTTCTGATGGACCTAGATGGCCTAGAGTTTTCCCAACCGATCAATATGGACAAGTTGAAGAAATATTATCCCTGAGTGGCTCGCTAGGCCGAAAACCCGAAAGGGCGACCTAGGCAAAAGTTAGAGCATGAAAAATTTGAAATTATAAAAACTGAGCTCGCAAGGTTAAAAACCCAGAAAGGGCGGCCTTGGCAAAAGTTAGAGCGCAAAAGGAGAGTGTTAATACACGAGTGAACCCTAGCCGAACTACGTAAGGCTTGATTCCCATCTTTGGGATACGTAGGCAACTTCATCCTGAAGTCCAGCCATAAACACTTCCAAATCAACTTTGTCCGTGTGATCATGTTGGTCATCTTTGTCTTTTCTGCATTCAAGAGCTCAATTGTGATCTCCAGTGCAGTGCTATTCAGACTAGGGGCCACTTTCTAGTTGCTTGGATCCGAGGTTGTACATCTCAGTGATAGATCTCAGGCGTGTCCAGTTGTGATCCATATCGAAAATGGTTTTGAAAAGTTTTAATAAAAGTTGATTTTGCTCAAATTAATCTTTTTAGAACTTAGACCATTTTTGGACCAAACGGAAAATTTTCAGTACCCACAACTTTCAATTACATTAATTTCAGTACAGAGTTCTCCTACTCTTGAATACAAATTGAAGTTGCTTTTTATTACATTCATAAAGAAAACTTGAAAGTACTGATTAAAGCAAATAAATTTGGGACATCGTTAGGTGTTCCTGCGTCCCCTCCTAGAGCTGGTCGAAGCCTCTGATGCCAAAGTAGGCCCAACCTGCACCTTTTCATCAAGCTAAGCTATGCACTCATCAGAGAGGGTGCAACTGAAAGTGGGAGCGGGGGCTAGAAGCTCTCTCGTCCTCTATGCTGTGGCATACCGAGCTAGATGTGCGCCTCGGACCGGAAATGCAGCAGGGTACTCTATCCCCTCTTCCGGGCAAATCTGATCATGTCCGAACTGGCGCCGGAACCGGAACGGGAAGTAAAAGACACAGTATGTCAGGCCAATCAACTGAATCCCAGGCTGGCGGGTCATGCTGTAGCTCATCGCCAGTAAATTGAGCCAGGGGCAGCACCAGGCAATGGCTAGAGCAGACAAACTGCACATCCACCACCATCCCTTATCAGGGGCATCGACTAGACGTCGCCAGAAGAAATAGTTGCGAGCTGAATATACTGGGTATGAGTCCACAACTTTCAACTTATCCATCAACCATATCTGGAGAGAGATGAAAAATGAGAGATTAAAGAATAGAGAGCTGTACGTTGAGAGAAAAAGTGAGAAAAGGGTTTTGAGAGAAAAACCGAGCCTGAGGGCCAAGTGATGTGAGAAATATATGTGAGATAAGGTGGGAAACATTACCTGCAGTAGTAGTGGACTCCCTGCAAATCTAGTCGTCTCCCGACGATGGAAAGTGTCCAAACCCATCAATGTCTCAGCTAGTGTCATGGCAATGCAGCTCTTGCCCTCTTTTAAGCCCTCAGCAACTTCAATCAAACGAGTGCTAAACCCACCAGAGCCTGGGGCAAGCAAGAAATGAGACAACATGCACAAGCAAAGCGCATGTCGCCGATAACCTTGCCAATGATGATCGCCGCGGTCACCGGCATCAGAAAATCGACGAACCAAGCTCGGAATGTCCAGCTCTCTGTCATGAATCAATGACCGAGCATCATGCAAAGTAAGGCCGCACATCCGTTTTAAGGCTTGGACGTAGCCGAAGCGGAATTGACGCAAGATTTCTTCATCGCGTTCGGATTCCATTAAAGCTTGGAAGTCCTCGAAAGTGGGACATATCTCTTGTCCGCCAAAGCTAAAGATGTGTGTTATCGGATTCCAAAACCTTGCCGCAGCATGAAGGAACGGAAAATGCAGCGAGGTGCGACTCAACGTGAATAGTGCATTAATTTCGAAACCCTAGAAATTCAGCTTTTCCGAGCCATCCAAGTTGGCAATCCAATTTGTGAGATTTTGGACAAGAAATGCTTCCATTTGGTGCAAAAAACTGAGCTGAAATGGAGAAAACTATGAAGCTGAGGCTTTTGTAGAAGATAAGGTGTTGAGTGGAAGACAGGTGGCAGCATTCTGGAGGTACTTGCCATTTTTGGCCGATCGGCTAAAAAGAGTGTTGACCGACCATCTTTTTGGGCCGATCGGCTAGTAATGATGGCCGATGGTCATTTCTTGAGGTCGATGGCCTCTCACTTTAGCCGATGGCCTTTCCTTTTGTTTTCTGAGCTGTCTATGAGTTGGAGGGGTTGAGAACTTGTGACTGGTTCCACTTCAAATGCCTTTCGGTGATGATTTTGTGAAGTCATGCCTGTGTTACTTCAATTTGTTTATTAAGTTGTTGTACTTTTGTTTATCGAGTTGTATTTTGTGTTCTTTAGTCTTTGTCTTGCTTATCGAGTTGTATTTACATTTGGTTAGCATGTCGAGTTTCTTTGTTTTGCTTATCGAGTTGTTTTGTTGTCAATTGGTTCACTACCTGATTAATGCAATTCGAGTGTTTAGTTTTCAAAACAAAGTTCAATCTCATTTACATTGTTATGTAATGTGATGCGATGCGATGTTTAGAATGTATAAATGTAACACTTTTTCAACAAAAGAACTGTTTCATTCCATCATATTTTCTTTTGCAAAAAGTACATAGTTTTGAAGAACATAAAAACTTGCTTGAGGCAGTACAATGTGCTTAAACTATTAGCAGAAAGAAAAATAAAGCAAAAAAAGAGAAGAAGAAGAGCAACATCTAGATCGGCGCCGGTCGCCTCAAGTGCGGGAGTCCCTCCTCGTCCTCTTCCTGGACGAAGGTCCAGGATCATCGCCGCCAACTCCACTGTCAGAGTCTGAGCCCGAGCCATCCCCAGCCTCATCTTGAGACGACTCTGCCTCTACATCAAACTCGTCGTCATCTGGGACGGGTGCTCGCGAGCTACTCCCAGAGTGAGTACGCCTGGCTCTACTGCGGCTGCGTACTGAGATCCCTCGTCCTGCTCTCCCTACTCCTCGGGCAGGCACAGATGGTCCTGTTGGAGTACCCCCTATGGTCGGTATCTGGAATGGGGCCTGAAAATAACAAATTAGTAGATACATCAGTTATGCTATGCAAAGTCGAGTATGGTATCGAATACAGTGTATGAGTACAGTGCATGAATGCTGTGAGCAGTGTATGAATGCCGGGAGTAATATATGATTATAGTATGAATGCTGTGAGCAGTATGTGAGTTACAGTGTATCAAGTGCCGTATTGATAATTTGATGTATCAGATCAGTATGGAACAGGTTATGTAAAGTTTTGGGACTAAGGTTGAAAGAACTCACCGGGATACCATAGATGCTAAGCAAATCATGGCTCCTCTGCAGCATCCCCATCACTGAGGCCGACAGCTCCAGAGCCTGCCCAGTGTACTCGATGGAAGCCTGCAAAAGTGTTGAAGTCATTAGTATTCTGCGGGATATCAAATGAAATGAAATTACTGTACAAAATGCAAAGTATAGTACATACCGGGGTCGAGTCGCGGACTCCGACGAGCTCATGATCAGCCAGAGGAGGAGCGATGGGTATCTGATAAGTCTCCCCACCCTGTCCTCGGCATGTCATGGTGGTGGGCAGGTCTGGCCACTCAACTGTCACGACCCAAACCCGCCCATATGCGTTTAGCATCGTAACCGGCCAATAATCCGTAATTACCGAAGGCCTGCTTAATAGTAAAGACCGTAATACAGAGTAAAGGGGCTGGCGGAAGCCAAAACAGTAAATAAAAGATGTCCAATGAGCTATGACAGTCTGAATGCAAAAAGACTTTTTATAAATATGCCACATTGATAACCAAAACATATGTACGTGCGATATATACACAACAACCATGTCAGGGACCAAATCCCTAACTAAAACTATACAGTCAAGTCTTAAACGTTATTACAGGACAAAAACAAAAGGGTGAATCTGAACACCCCAAAACAGCCATGGCTTGAAAGCACTTGGAACCTCGAGGTGAGGCGCAATGGTTGGCTTTGACAAAACAAGAGCTAACCCGATGCTCCTAGCTCCGGTCTGGTGCCTGGACACCTATATATATATATAAACAGTGAGCTAAAGCCCAGTGAATAATAGTTGAGTAAAGAGGTTAAGAATTAATGTCCTTTTAGTATTTAAACAGTCATATCAATCACTTAGAAACCATAGCAGTCATTTGTGGTACATCCAATAGCAAAACAGTACAGTAGGTCTTAACAGACCGAACAGTCAGTTAATGGCCATCATAACAGTAAACAGTAGTGGTTCCAAACATGGGAACCGACAGAGATCTCTGTGACAGTAGCGGTAACAGTACAGTAACAGTAAATTATTATGGATGCCACAAATACGGTTTACAATAGGACAAACATTCATTCATTAAACGATAACGTTTCAGTAAGCAGAACAGTTGATCATTCAGAAAATAATCATAATTGAACATATCTTTACAACATTGTTACTCACAGAGTACTGGGCTACAGACAGGCTAATGAGCGTCCTCGGATGCCAACCCTATAGTTGCAGAACGAACACACACTCGGGATTAATAACTTAGCCCCTAACTATACTGGTGTGGTTCTATAACATTATCCTCATTAAGATGCCTTAAACATAGCCTAGGAATGCCTAGGATGGAATGAGGATGCAAAAATGCACTTTAAAACACTTTTCAGAAAACAGGGGTCTCGCTCGAGCGTGGCTTTCTACGCTCGAGCGAGCGTGCCAAACAGAGGGGTCGCTCGAGTGTGGACTTCCTCGCTCGAGCGGTCTGTAAAAATGCAAAAAGTGCTAGATGTTGAAAATCTCCGTTCGACGCTCGCTCGATGCTCGCTCGAGCGTGAGACACAGTCCTCGCTTGAGCATAGGTTCCCTCGCTCGAGCGTGCGTCTGCATGCACCAAACATCTGAGAGCTTGCAATCTACGCTCGAGCCAGCATTCCCTCGCTCGAGCGGAGCTCTGAACAAAAGATGGTCGCTTGAGCATGGAATCCTTCGCTCGAGCATGGAAGCCAAAAGCTGGAATTTTCAGGTTTGCCTCCCAAGCTCAAACCAAGCATTCAACACATCAAAACTCAACCTTTTGGGCCCATTTTCTGGAAAACACTTGAAAACTCATACTACAACATGTTTTGAAGATCAATTTTGTAAAATCAAGCCCAAAGGTGGGACAATTGTATACAATTTCAAAGAAACTTCCATGAATAATGCAAGAACTTGACATGCAAGAGTTCACACGAGTTCCAATGCTCTAAAACATGACCAAATGTAAAATTGAGCTCAAGACATGATGAATCCATGGACTACAATTAAAATATGAACTTGCATGTAAGAATTTCCATGAAACCAACCTCAAGATTCCATGATATGGACATGCATGCATGAATGGACCCTTAATTCAACACTTTAAACCAATTCTTGACTTAGATCACTAATTTTCCCATGAATCATGCAAGAACAACTTAAATACATAAATAAAAGGATGAATTCCCTACCTTAGGTCTTGAATCCTAGGTATGGAAGCTCAATTATGCAATCTCTCTTCAATTCCTCTAAGTTCAAGCAAGAATTCTAGATGAATTCAATTTTTCTCCCAATTCTCCCTCTCTTACGTTTGGTCTAGCAAAGTGGCTGAAGAAAGGTGCTAAACAAGGCTCTAAACAATGTTTTTGACAAAGTGGCCCACTACAATGGCAATTATGTAATAAAGCCAAACTAATGTAATATAACATTATTTCATCTAATTTAATCATTCCAAATCAAATTTAAATTAAACCTACCATAAAATCACATAAATCCTAATTAACACATAACACTAATTAATTTCTGATTCGACCGCCGATAAGGCCTTCAGTTCGCAGTTTGAATTAAAAACACGAACAGATCATTCAACAATCGAACAGATAGAAATGCATTTAAAACAATACACTCATACAGTCAATTCAAAATTTTAGTTTAATCAATTACTTATCATGCACAATCACAGTTTAACACTAATCAGAGGTGAGGGTTGTCACAGTCTTCCCTCCTTAAAAAGAGTTTGGTCCTCCAAACTCGAATTACCTTCGTTCTAGAAGAACACTGGATTCAGGGGGAACAATTCAGGATACCGTTTCATCATATCGTCTTCCCTTTCCCAAGTGGCATAAACGCCACCGTGGTTTTGCCAATCCACTTTCACTAACGATATTTCTTTATTTCTCAACTTCTTGATTCGACGGTTCACAATCTGAATAGGCTGTTCTTCATAAGTGTAGTCATCACTTAGCACTACGCGAGTAGGCTCAATAACATGGAAGGGATCCCGAAGATAATCCCTCAACATTGAAATATGGAAGACATTATGCATATGCTCCATTTCAGGAGGAAGCGCTACTTGATACGCCACCGGATTAATCTTTTCAATGATCTCATGCGGTCCGACATATCTCGGTGCTAGCTTACCCTTGACTCCAAAGCGAGTCTGCCCTTTCATTGGTGTCACTTTAACAAAAACATGATCACCCACTTCATATTCCCTGTCTCGTCTTTGGACATCCGCATAACTTTTCTGTCGGCTTTGTGCTGTTTTCAATCTTTGTTGAATCAGTTTCACCTTTTCCGTAGTTTCATGTACAATCTCGGGCCCAAGCAAAGGCCCATCTCCAACTTCTGCCCAGCAAATAGGAGATCGACATTTGCTAACATATAAAGCCTCGAAAGGCGCCATACCAATGCTCGAGTGAAAACTGTTGTTGTAGGCAAATTCAGCTAAAGGTAAATGGCTTTCCCAATTTCTTTGAAAATCAAGAACACACATACACAGTAAATCTTCCAGAGTCTGGATTGTTCTCTCTGACTGGACATCTGTCTGAAGATGGTATGCACTACTCAGTCTCAGTTTAGTACCCAATGCAGTTTGCAGACTTTGCCAAAATCTCGATGTAAACTTCGAGTCCCTATCAGAAACAATAGATACAGGCACTCCATGCAATCTAACAATTTCATCAATATAAATTGTGGCCAATTTGTCCGCATTATAGATTGTTTTGACATGTAAGAAGTGAGTAGATTTAGTCAATCTATCAACAATAACCCAAATTGAGTCCATACCTTTACTGGAGCGAGGTAATCCAACAATAAAATCCATAGTAATATGTTCCCATTTCCACTCCGGTATTGGTAAGGGCTGAAGTAAGCCTGCGGGTCGTTGATGTTCAACTTTAACTTGTTGGCAATGTAGACATTTGGACACAAAGTCAGCGATCTTTTTCTTCATTCTCGACCACCAGAAATTAAGTTTTAAGTCTTGTGTGTGTGCGGTGTGTGCAGTGTACAGCCAGTGTAAAGCAGATTGTGTGTATGCAGTGTGTGTGGTGTACAGATAGTGTAAAGCAAAACTGTAAAACAGAAAGAAAAAATGTACCTCCCAGGCTCGCCAGTAGCCTCCTAACAGATGTCCGCTGCGGCAGGATGAGGAACTCATGTACTCGTAAAGCGTCGCCAAGCTTGCGCCACCCCAGTCGTAGCGCCGGATCCGGGTCACATCCACCAACGCGCTCAATAGATAAAGGCCAACAGTGTTCACCCGGTCGGCGAATAAGGTGGTGCCCAGCAAGAACATGATGAACCCTCGGGCATACTGCTCGACCTCTCGCGGGTCGTAGGCGCCTGTACCCTGAAGTGGTCCTCGAACCAAGAATACCTCACGAACCCTGGCCGGGAGAGAGGTGGCCGAACGCCAAGCAAGAACATCTAGGCAGCGTCCCACTCGTCCATATCAGTGTCGAAGGAGATCGGATCACCCCTTACTCCGATGCCAGTGAGCATGGAGAAGTCGAAGGGAGTCATCGTCATCTCCTCCGCTGCGGAAAGGTGGAAGGAATCGGTGCTGTCCCACCACCTTTCCACCAGCGCGCCTTGAAGGGGCCTACTCGCAGTGAGGCGCGAGAGTCCCATGCAGAAAATGCCGAAGCTGGCCTCGTCAACGATGTAGCGAACCTCGTCAGGCAACTCCATGTACCAACCTCGGGCAATGGTGTTCCCATACCCCCGGAAGGCATGGGCATCTCCCTGTGTTCAAAGACAAACAAATATGAAGCAGTGTCAGAAATGCAGTGTTTGAAAGCATTCAGAACTGATAAAAATGCAGTGTGCGTGCATGTGTTCGAGTTAACACAGATATCATGTATGATTATGCTCAGGGTGAACTAGACACGTGATGTATCAGTGTGTTTAGGTTATTTAGTTAAAGAACAGTATTAGCTATTCAAGGCATACGATCTACATTGCAGAAAGTAAAGAGGAAGGGTATACCTCAGCGGCGCTGTAAGAAAGGTACGACTCCGGCTCGCGTAGCAGGAGCTCCAATAGCGCACCTCGCGCGTAGCTCCTGAACTGGCGAATGCTATCAAGAGGCAGTATGTGTATCGCGGGCCGGTATGTCGCCGGGTCGAATGGTCGGACACTGAGCGGCAAGAGCTCGACCTCAGGATCTGTATCCATCTCTGGAGGAGTCCTACCCCATGGAATATCGTCTGCCATCTCGAGAAGAGTGCAAAAATGGCCGAGGGTATGAAAAGTGGGCAAGAATGCCGAAAGTCAACCAAAAGTCAACCCCGAGGGGTGAAAAACGGGAGAAAAGGTCGAAGTGCGGAAGAAAGCACGGAAACCAAGGCTAACTCGGGGGAAACAAACCCCAAGTGGTGGAAATCAAGAAAGGAACACCGAAATCGCGTTTCGTTCGATTCAAAGTGTTTGAAACGAAGAGGGTTTCGCGAATCGGAAGTTGCGGGAGGCTTGAAAATGGGAGAAAAGCACGGATTGAAGGGAGGAAAATGACCTAGAGAGAGAACAAGGAATTTCGGCTAAGGAGAAGTGAGGAACTAGGGTTTGGAACCCTATATTTAAAGACTCGAAGCAAATGGACAAAATTGCCTCGAATCTACCACTTTTGGCCGATCGGCCAAATTGTTAGCTGATCGGCTAAATTGTTGGCCAATAAGCTCTTTTGTTGGCCGATGGATGGCCGATGACTTCCCTTTGTGGTCGATGCACCTCCAATGCCCTTGTTTGGGTCAGTTCTGTTGATTTGGTACCCTCATTTTTCAAGAAAGTGCAAGAAAGTACACTTTTGAAGCTTAAGCGGCCTTCGTGGTCGCCTCGAACCGTGTCTTCCGTGTGCGGTGCTCAGTACGCGCGAGTTGTATCCTTTTTCGTATCCTTTTTGTATATTGCAAGATTCAAGAATTGCTCAAGAATTACTGTCGAATATCTTGCCTTACGAGTGTTTTGTCATGTTTGTAAGACGCGCGTTTGTTATATGTCTTTTCGCTCTTGCATTGAGCATGCCTCATCTCGTTTTAAAGTTGCATCTCAACGTTGTGGATAACATGCCTTTACCATGTTTGCATTGTCATGCACATCTCACTCGCATTGTTATGCACACACTATATGCGTTGTCGCGCACATTTTGTTTGCATTGTCATGCACATCTCACTCGCATTGTTATACACATTGCTTACGTTGTCGCGCATGCTTTACTTACATGTGTTTATGCACCCCATGGCTTGCATTGTCGCGCATGCTTTTTCTTGCATTGTTATGCCCCTTGCTTGCGCTGTCGCGCATGCTCTCTCTTGTATTATTATGCACTTGGCTTGCGTTGTCGCGCATGTCCCCCTCGCATTGTTATACACATTGCTTGCGTTGTCACGCATACTTTACTTACATGTGTTTATGCCTTTCTTGCATTGTTATGCACCCCTTTCTTGCGTTGTCGCGCATGTTTTACTTACATTGTTATGCTCGTTCTAATTGCATCGTCATGCATCTTTTCACTTGCATTGCTATGCACCTTCTCACTCGCATTGTATATGCATATGTTTATCTCGTATTGAAGTGATTTCTTGATCTAACGATTGAACTTATGTTTCTACTATATTGTACCTATTGAATTTCTTTCTTTTGCAGGCACGATATTGTATGTACGGTTCATTTTGAAGTTGGTGAAACCAGACGATATTGTATGTACGATTCATTCGAGAGAAGTCCCGGTTCAGTTTGACTGCACCTTCTCCACTCGCGTTTGGCATGCGTTATGTACCCCTCTCCTCTCACTTTTGGCACGCGTTTGGATGACTGCGCTTTCTTGCACAGTCCTTTCCTCTCCTGCGTGTGATACGCTGAGAGATGTTGTGTTTGAGACTCCGGGTATCCTCGATAGTCGCTTTTAGTCTTCTCCGCATGAGACGCAGTGAGAATTGCATAATTTTCTTACATCCTTTCTGTTGGAATGTGTGGGACTATTCTTTCTTATTCGCTTGCTTAAAATGTTGCATTTATTTTACATAATTTGCTTCTTTACAGCTCTCTTTGCATGATCATAAGTTATGTTCAGCATCGTGCATGTCATTTGCATCTTGCCCTCGCCTGCGGGCGCATCTCTTTGATTATCTTGTATGCATGTCTAAGTCTTCGGCCTTGTCAAAAATGGGTCGTCTCTGGGCTTTGACATTCACTCCCGTCATCTTATGACTTTCGAGTTCTGTCAAAGAGGGGTAACTGTAGACACCCCATTTTTGACCGTCCTCAAGACTTGGATGTCATCGTTTGAACACTCGATGATCATCCATGCCTATGTTCATTTTGAGTTCCTGAAGGTCTCGGCTGCACACCTTGCCTTAGGATCTCTCAACTTGTTTGTTTTGTGCTTGGTTGTGGACCAAAGACTTGTGATTTTTGCTTCTGAGGGAAAAGGGTGGCTTGTTGGCCATCCCTACAACCTATCGGCTAAGGCCTTGTGCCATCGGCCTTGTTTTCTTGCCATCAGTCATAAGTGGTGGCCGATCGGCAATCTTTTTGGTCGATCGGCACTCTTTTTGGTCGATCAGCCATATTTCTTGGCCGAGACCTTTCCACCTACTTTTGCAGATATTTTTGTGCCAGCTGGTAAGCACAGATCTCATCCTCCATACACGTGTATGAAGGGATTGAATCAAGACTCAAGCTTGTTCAACAAGCTTGAGAATTGAATTTCTATAAGAAGGGAGACCCCTCTCCCTTTCCAGAGGTCTGAAAAGTTGATATACAAAACATATATCACTCTCTCTCTATATTTTACCTCTCTCTCCATATTTACCCTAGTTTGTGCTCAAAAGTGTATTTTCTTCATACTTTTGCACTAAAGCACCTACTAGAACACCATCCTTTTGTTGCTGAGGTACTTAGGAACTGGTGTTAGTGTTTTTGGACTGGTTTTGGTCAGAAAAGAGTGCTGGAGTTGTGTTCTTGAAGGTGTTCTTCAATGGTGAGTCAACTAGCCTTTAAACCCTTGTTTTGGTTTAAGCTTTTGGACCTATTTGCATACTGATTTAAGCTTAACTTTCTACTATAAAAAGTTCTGATTTTTCATGCTTGTAATGTTTGTTTAAGGTCACTTTTGTGTTGGGGGTTGTCTACCCCCTCTTAGGCCTTGTTTGGTCTTGTTCTTGTGCCTTCCTTTTAAGCTTTTGGGACCACCTTGTTTTGGCCTTCTCACCACTGAAATCTAGAGGATTTTCAGTGGTGGAAATGGTGTTTTGAGGTCCCATATAGGAGAGGGTTAGCCCCTCTCCTTATGTCTTGTATGCTTGTATAGATGGCTCATCAAAGTGGCATGTTTATCTAGCATATGTTGGCCATATCTCAGCTTGTTTTTGGTGTTGTTTTGCCATGCTATACCTCTATTTTAGGTTGGTTTGATAGCATCTTGCATGCTTCACATACTTGTAGTGCAATCTTGCATGCTAGCATAACATGCATCATATGTTTGGACCATCATTCTTGCATGTTTTGGCTCAACTCAAAGAAGCTTTCCCTCATGTTTTACCATGCTTGAGCTCTGTTTGATGTTGTTTTAGTCATGCATGCATTGCTTTGTATAGCCATAGTGCATTCTAGCTTGTTAGCTTTGAGTGTCCAAGTCACTAGCATGCATTGCTTAGACCATTTTCATGATTTGACATCATTTCATATATGATTTCAGTCCATATAGTGTGGTCATGCACTCGCATTTGTCACATTTTCCATGCATTGGGAGGTTTGTGTTTTAAGCCTCTAACATGAGCCATTATGCATGTCTTATTACTTAAGCTTTTGGGATGCCATCTTAGTGGGTTTTTGGGCTTATTTTGACATGCCATAACTCTGATTTTTATTGGTTAAGTCATGACATGCTTGGTCTTGGTAGGTGTAGTGTAACCCTCTTTATTGGCCTTGCATGCATCATGCCTTATGCCCTTTATGTTGGCTTGTTTTAGCTTTGGCCCACGCATGTTTTAGACTCATTTTGGGCATGATTTAGGACTATTTTGGTTGTCCTTGGCCCTTTGGGGTTTGATTCATGTGGCTTTGGTACAAGTTCCTATGCTAGTTTCAAGCTTTGTGCTTTCTTGCATGCCATACTTGTCTTGCTTGGTTGATTTGGCATCACTCCATACTTAATTTCAGAGCTTATAGTGTTGTTACACTTCCACTTTTGTCACCCTTTGAGTGCCTCTAAGGGTTGTGTTCTTGTTGCCTAACTTGTGGACCAATATGTGTGCATGCATGTTTTGCCTTTTGGTGCCTTAGTTTTGGTGTTTTGGCCACTGATTTGGGCATGATTGAGGTCTGTCCATTTTGGTTTAAGTCCATTTTGTAGGTTGTTGCCTGCTTATTGCATTGCTCGGTATGTTGCATGTTGTTGCATACTTGTTACATTGCGTGTTGTTGCATGCTTATTGCATTGATTGGTATTTGCATGTTGTCACATATAGCATGTTGTTGCATGCTCATTCCATTGCATGTTGTTGTATGCTTGAGTTACATTGCATGTTTGCATGCTTAGGTTGCATTGCATTGTTCACATGCCATTAGTACTACTAAGTCAATCATGTTACATTGCATGATGCTTACATGCTCATGTTGTATTACATTGTTTGCATGCCATTAGCTTTGTTAAGTTGTGCATGCATTGCATTGTGTTTGGTTTGGGTGTTAAGCCAAACACGAGGAACGAGAGACGTTTCATACTTGAAGTGATGAAACGTGCCTCAATTCTCGGTCGCCAACCCTCTCGATCATGCATGATAGAGGTTAAGGCATTTATGTGTTTTTGTGCATTTCATCCATATTGATTTGTGCAACTCGGCCTCTTTGGCCATCATGCATCGAAATGCGTGATTGATTGCTCGAGAGTCGAGCACTACACTCCTTTGACTTCAAACATGATAAGGAGTGTGGTTGTATAAACATTTTCTTGCAAATGTATTGTCATGCCTCTGTTTGTACTCTGCTGCAGCAAAAGGAGGAGTTTGCAGGAAGAGATGGCCGATCGGCTATCTAGTGTGCTGATCGGCTACAAATATTTGGTCGATAGTCTAAAATTCGTCGATGACCATTATCCACTGGCTGATGGCCACCCCTCTTGGCTGATGACCTCTCAGAATGTCCATGAGGTAGGTTAGAAGCATCACAGAAGTTGGCATAATTTTCAGAGGTGCAGAACAGTGCAAACAAAGGCAACATGAGGCATGGCAATAGATTTCCGAGTGAAGTCGATCGAGCATGCATATGCCCCTCTTCTCGAGGCTGTTTTAACTGCTTTGTATAGTTAGTTAATTTGTAATTAATTAGTTAATGTGTTAGCTAATTTAATTCATCGTTGTAAATTCTTAATTAGCTTAGCATAGCTAATTTCCAATTTAGTGTTGTAATAATTAGTCTAATTAGATTATTAGATTAGTTAGAATAGCTTAGCGTAGCTAGCTTGTATTATTCATTCGGACCCTCTGTCGAGAGGGCCCAATTTTGTAATAAGTGTGCGTAAGTGTGTGAATGTCTTCCAACCCCACATCTTTCTCCCTTTTACTTAACCGCCTACGATGGTTAGTTCTAGGCCATATTTCAATTAGCATCCTTATGCTAGCATGTTTGCATTCATTCATCTGTCTTGCATGCACCGGGCTCGGCGCATCATACAAACTGCATTGTATTTCAATACTAATTTGAATACATGTTATCTAGTTGCATCTCATATGCCATCTTAGAATAGCCGAGCCTATCTTAGTTGCATTTTGCATGTGTTGCATTAGGCATTCTTGACATAGCTAGGGTCATACATTGATTTCTAACATAGCTTTTGTTTTGACTCGGAGTACTAGGTAAGCTTTTATGCTTTAGCATTCTTGCATGAGTGTGAGCGTTGCCATGATACCATGCTTGCCATGAGGCTAACTGCTTAAGTGATTAGCTGTATGAATGCCTGTGGATAAAGGTTGGATTGCTTGAATTGGAACAATTCATCAAAATGCGAGTTTTAAGCCCACTTGAGGGTGGCAAATCATGTTTTCTAAGCCCACTTGAGGGTGGCAAAATCCACGTCTTAGCCTACTTGCGAGTAGCACCTTCAAACCATTTACAAACAAACATGAGATGTTTTGTTCCAACTTAGGCAATCTAGTCTACACTTGTATGCTGTGCGCATCACGTAGTAAGCTAGCTAATAAACCGGAATAAGAACACATGTGTTTTCAAAAACAAAATATCATGTTAGTAAAGGCCGATCTTTGATCAGGCGAGCGGGGGTGCTCATTGCATGACCTTCCCCTCTCGTACCCAAGTTCCCGAGCCGAGGCAACTTTAGTGATGACGGACACATGGCCTTAGGCACGAGTTAGGGTTTCTTAAATTTCCCAAAACAAAAATAGTTAGGTGGCGACTCTGTATCTAGCAAAGCAGTCCATGTTTGACACTTCTTTATAAAAATCAGTTTTCCAAAACGATTTGCCGGATTTGGACTCTTTGGTGATTTATCAATCTTGCATTGCACTTTGCGAGATTAGATTCAGAACCGTGACATTGAGTCCAAACTATAGTAGCTAATGAACAAAACGGATTTCGCGCCATTCGCGCGCAGAGCCGTGACGTTCAGGCACGTCTATACTCAGTCACCACTAACTCAGGTACAAACCTAGACAAGCTAGTAAAAGTGGCCTCAAAGTCCGCCACTGGTATATTCAGCTACTTGTGCTGAGAAAACTGATCCCTCAACTTCTCCCTTACCGTAGCAGGCAAGTACTTATCCTGGAAAGCCTCAACAAAGGCCTCCCAAGTCTCTTCAATGCACCCCCGCACATACTTCCACTACTGACGCAACTCCCTTCAACTGGAAAGACGCCAAGGTCACTCGCAAACCTCCGTCTTCGATGCCAAGCATCTTAAACGTCTTCGTCATCTGCTCCAACCACTCGTCAGCCTTCAGTGGCTCCTTAGGGTCACCCAAAAACTCGTTCAGATTCGATCGGAAGAACTCCCTCTTCAGAAAGGACGGCCCTACTTCAGCTACTTGGGCCTAGACTTGATTCTCAGCCTTGAGAATATCCATAGATTCCCTTAATGCTCTGGCCATTTCACGGGCTATGGCGCCCATGGCCTGCTGACCAACCGGCTCGACCACATTGGCCTGACCAACTCCTTCCTCCTGCGCCAGAATCTCATCCGATATGGGCACTTCCTGCCTCCTAGGCCTACCACGCCTACCACCACGACCTCGTCCTGACATCCTAATAAAGGTAACGAAGGGATTAGCACATTCACAAATGTGCCGAAGCTATTTCACTCACGTCCTAACACATTGGACAATAGTAATTCACTCTACATAGGCACATAATCACATAAACACTTACGAATTTCATTTCCGAATAATGACTGTCCCGTGGCGTTGCTAGAGTTCCAGTTAGAAACGGCAATGATCAAGTGCCTTTCCAACAGGACTCCTAGAAACCCATGGACTCGATCATCATCCTAGAAACTAAATCACATACCAATATAGTCACATAAACATGTTATGACATAAGCACATAACATTACACTTAAGTCTCTAACAAGCGAGACAAACCCATTGTGGTACTAACCACTTCCCATGTACCCAAAGTATTCAAACCTGGTACGCTCTGATACCAAGTTGTAACGCCCTCAATTTAAGTCATAAATCATACATTCACAAGTTCCATGAACATAAAGAAAAGAATACATTTTCATTCATCAGAATCCCCTTTACAAAAGATATTACATGTTATCAACAAAGTAAATGCCCTACGGGCTTACAGCTTTCCAAGTTATCACTTGGTTACAACAAAAGAAGAGTTCTAACTCTATACACAAAAAGCCCTCGGCTTGGATTTACATTTAACATCAAACAAAATATCAAAAGGAGTCTTCAACTCCTAAACCTCCCAAGCTAAGACCTTGGAGGCGACATGTCCCCTGTACCTGAAAAATGATGTCCCAAGTAGGGTGAGCCAAAGCCCAGTAGAGATATGCTAAACATTATATGAGAATTAATTAAAACATTAGCATCCGATAAATGTTTTAACACTAGTAAACCAATTTACATCATTTGCATAACCAGACAACGTGTACATCATAATAATCCCACTTCCCTTTAAGTACCCAAATTAATTCACTGACATAGCTCAATATTATCCAAACAATTCAAAATGAGATTGCAACTCATATTATCAACAGTTCACATATAAACATCAACAAAACACTTCCATTATCTTGCCATTTTACGGAACTACGTCCGAGGGAACCGGCACCCAAATATAAATAAGATTTCGGGACTTTCACCCTGGACACTCTGGCCAACTTAGTTATCCATAGAGTCCATTCCCTATCTCCTCCCAAAAAATGGAATACATCTCTCATCTCCTTCCAAACAAGATACATATACAATGTATTTACACACGTTGTCATATACAATGACCAATTTAATTACATATACAATGTTTACTTCTAACCGTCATATTCAATGACTTATTCAAGTCGATTAATTTCAATTTACCTAATCATCATGCAGTTTCTACAGCACTCATGGCTATCCTCCACCGATAGCCCAAAACAGATATATCTAGACAGATAAGTACATTTCTCAATAGTTAATTAATCACATTTTCCATAGGTGAGTGATTCATTGATCTAACTACACCATCAAATCACAATTTCCTCCAATTTCATGATTTTCAAGCCAATTTCATATTTCCATATAGATTTCATTATTTCTACAAATAATATATTTAATCCCAATTAGGGCATTTTCCCCTTTTTCTCAAACATCAACCCTAAGGCTCAATTTTATCAATTCTACACACATAAACCCATTTCAAGACCTTACATACACAATGGGGCCCAAATAGAAAACTCCCCTTTCAAACATTTCAAATTTCAAACCCTAACTTCTCAAAATTTCCAAATCTCACCATTTATACAAAATGACCAACATTTAGGTTAAAGCTCATAGAAATGAGTAGATTATCCCTACCTCAAGAAGAGAAGATGAGCCAAGCAAGGGATGAACTCCAAGGATGACAAAATCAACTTCTACTTGGATGGAAAGATAGATCTTGAGATGCTCCAACTTTTTATCAAAGGAAGGAGGGTGAGAAGATCACTAGATCTAGGTCAAAATGTAGAGAGAGAGGGTGTTTTAGAGAGAGAGGCTCTTAACCTAGGGTTTTGAAAAGTTTTAGAGAGAGAAAGGACAGAAAAAGTGATTTAAAATGTCACTTTCGCGATCTGATATACGTACAGTCCGCTTGAGCGGAGAGTTTGACGCTCAAGCGTCAGACACAAGAATTTGACCCGCTCGAGCGCAAGAAAGGCCGCTCGAGCGCCAAGACACAACAGCAAGGCACTACCCGCTCGAGCGTAGAATACACTCGTCCAGTATTTTACAGACTTCAGACAGTCGCTCGAGCGCCAGAGGGGCCGCTCGAGCTCAGACCTGCTCGAGCGTAAGAAACTCCGCTCGAGCGTGAAAAACACTTCTGTAGTATTTTTGCAGACGCACAAAGTACAGAGAGATTGCAAAACCCGCTGGAGCGCAAGAAGGCCCGCTCAAGCGGAAAACCAAAATTCTGGGCAACAAGGTTCTAGACCAACAACCAACCAACCTGTTCTGGACACACCCAAGACATTCAAAAACCCAAATTAAAAGGGTAAGAAGAGGAAAAGACATAACAACAACATTAAAACACAAGACCCGAGTCCGAAACACCATAAAAGCCGGGTCAAAAACCGGGATCGCTATACTATCTCACACCATCATATTTTAAATCAATAAAATTCACATGCCTATCATATATCTAACTCACATCATGACTTACCTAAATAATAATAATAATTAAAAACAAATAGAAACCATATATAAATTAAATTAAAAAAATAGAAATCCACAAAAAAATAAATAAATAGAAACCACAAAATAATAAATAAGATAAGAATTTAGATATAGATCTCAAAAAGATATGACAATATCTAAATTTGAATTATGATTTAATAATATAATTATCTAAATTTGAATTATGATTTAATAATATAATTATTACTTAATGGGACAAATTAATCAATTTTTAAGTCTTATTTAAATAATAATCTGATTAGTCATTCCAACTCTTAAACTTTGCTGGCACTAGTGGAGGAGCTGACGAATTAGGCGGGGCGAGGTCTAAGTTGTTGGGGGATAATATCCTACCACTTCATAAATTTATTTGTTTTTTAAGTTTATTTTTTTTCCTGTGTGATTCTCTTTCTCTGATATTGGTTTGGTTTTGGTTTTAGTGAGATTTATGTGTTTGTTTACAAGTTTACATGGTGGAGAAGAATTATTGGTGATAATGGTTGCAATCAAAGTATCTATGCCCATTCTGTGTATAGCGACCCTAGTTTTGACCCGTCTCTTGTGGTGTTTCAGACTCGGGTTTGTATGGTTTGGAGGGTGGTTTATGTCTTGCTTCCCTTGTCTTTCGCTTAGTGTTCGTTATTGGGTTATAGTTGTGTGTTTGGAATAGGTTGGTTGCTTGTTTTTCCAAAACTTTGTTGCCCAGAAATTTGCCTTTTCGCTCGAGCGAGGCTTCTTGCACTCAAGCGAGCTCTGTGAAAATGTTTCTTTGCTCGAGCGAGCACTCTTGCGCTCGAGCATGCATCTGCGTCTCTGTAAGACTTGAAGGTTGGTGTTCTTCACTCGAGCGGGCTTTCCTTCACTCGAGCGTGCTTCTGCGTTGCAGACCTGAAGCTTTGCATTGTTCGCTCGAGCGAGCATTCTTTTCGCTCAAGCGAGGCGACTTTTTGTGTCTGGTCGCTCGAGCGAGCATTCCTTCGCTCGAGCGAGCATTCCTTCGCTCGAGCGAGCCTGGTTTACATCAGCACACAGCAGCGCCGTTTTGCTGCATTTTTGATCTCCTTTTTCACTCCCAAACCCTAAATCTGCAGCTTCTCTCTCTAGAAGTCACCTTCTCTCTAAGGTTTCATCTACATTCATTGTGTTCTGGACCCTAGTGTCTTTGAGAATAAGGTAGAGGGCTTCAAGAGCTTCATGTTGATCCAAGTAAGGGTTGATTTCGTCATCTTTGGAATTCCGACCTTGCTTGTTCGTTTTCTACACTTGAGGTAGGGATTTTCTACACTCTAGTGTGGTTTTTAGCTTAGTTATCTGCTATTATGTATAGATTATGAGATTTGGTTGTGGTTTGGACAAATCTAAGATTTGGGTGTTATATAAAAAGAGGGATTTTGATATATAAGAGATAAATGATGTATGGGGTGAATATAAGATCTTGGTGTACCAAAATAGTTGATTTTGGATGGTTAAGCCAACATTGGAAACAAGAGAATTTCTTCCCTAATTTGATAAAATGATTATTTTGTATAAATAATTGGAATTAACATTGAATATGTTAGATTAGATGGTTATTGATGTAGATGGTGAAATTGGATATGTATTATCTCACCTATGGAAGTTTTGAATGAACTATTTATTTCGATATTGAACATCTCTTGGAAATAAATGCATTGTCTATCGTTGGAGGATAATCATGATTGTTGTAGAAATTGTATGAGGATTAGGCGATATAATGCTAATCTATTGTTGGTGTCATTAAATATGACCATGTTTATAAATACATTGTATATGTATGTTTATTAGGAGAAGAAAGGGGATGTACTCCATATATGATTATGTTTATAAATACATTGCATATGTATATTTGTTTAGGAGGAGAAAGGGGATGGACTCCATTTAAAGCAAGTTGGCCGGAGTGTCCTGGGTGAAAGACCCGAAATTTTACATATAAATGGGTGCCGATTCCTTCGGACAAAATATCCGTAAAATGGCAAAGTTTGAAGTGTTTATGTGTGTTTTGCATATTTGGAAAACCATTGAGTTGTGGTCTCATTTTGGTTGTTGAAAGATAATGATTATAACTCATGAATTGAGTAGTGTATATGAATTAGAAATGAATTGATGGAACATGGAATGAGATTGGCCTCAGTGGCATATGGGTATGTAGGCCTTGTGGATGCTTCCATATCGGTATTGTTTATATACGTGGTATTTATACCTTTGCTAAACTTCATAAATTGTGTTAGATTATTTCTACTGGGCTGTTGGCTCACCCTATATGGGAATACCATTTTTCAGGTGCAAATGAGATGTTTCCTCTAAGGTAATAGCGTGGATGGACTTTCCGGAAGCAAGAGCTTCTTAATTATGTATTGTTGTGTGTTTGTTGGTATTTGTAAAGCCAAGGGCTTAAGATGTAATGAGCGAGACTCAATTTGTGTAACCAAGTAATGACTTGAAAAGATGTAAGCCTACATGGCATTTAATTGTTTGTTAAATAGTAAACTCTGATGTATGAAAGTATGTTGTTTCTCATATTTATTCCGCATATGAGTTATCTTTATTGTATTATTTTGGGGGCGTTACACTGTGCTAATGATTTTGATCGGATTTTGTTTTTTTTCAATGAAAACCGTAAAATTGAAGTAAAAAAAATGGATATCAATTTTTTATTTTTTATTTTTTATTGTCATTTTATTTTATAGAAAATGTGAAAAATTATTGGGAAATCAAGATTGTACTATAACATTAGATTTTTGTATTACTAGGTAAATTTAAAACTTTTAAATATCATTATGTTTTTTACTTTCATCATCTTTCTATCCTATTATACCATTACTGCTACTTGTTAGTTTGTTAATCATAATTCAATTAATTGAAAATGAAAGCTTAGTATAATTTTTTATATATATTAATTAATTAGTTACTGCTATATTTGTATATAATAGCATAATATACAGGAATAATTTCCAAATATAATTTCTATTTTTTATGTGATTAAAATAGTCCATCTTAAAATAATATATAGAGGAGTTAGATGGCTTCTTTTATCCCCAAAAAATCCAATCTATTTTTTTTTTATACTTTTTAATTTTTGAAATTGAAATATCAGTTGTTTATGTCCACAAAACAAAATTGATAAACACATATCCAAAAGATACACATTTTTTTCTTTTTCTTTTGTCTTTTCTTTTTTTTTAATAGGTAGGATATTTACAAATGAAAAATGTTTGACACCTCAAAAAAAACTTTCCATAATCCGACTTATAATGATGTGGTCATACGTGTCAACATAATTCCAATTAAGAGAATTTTCAACCCTTAATATTTTTTTTATCGAATTATAATTTGATAAAATTTTAAAAAGATGAAGCGTTGGAAATTATTATTTTTTTCATCAAAATTGATGAAAAGGAAAAAAAATTGGGACAATAATGAAAGTTCTTTTAAAAATTGATAAAAATTTAATGAAAAAGTTAAAGTAATTAATATCAAATCAAATTTTTTATTCAAATTTAAAATCAATTTAGATAAAAAAAATTAAAAGAAAATTATGAAAGGTTGGAAATATTTTAAAATCTTTTTATTCTTAAAGATTAGAAATTTGTATGCGTGTTATATTCATATTGTATTTTTAGTTATGAAATTAAAGCCAAAAGAAATGTAACTTAAAATATTGGATTAATAACAAAAATATCATATCAATTATTGTTAAATATCACTTCACTTCACATTTAATAATAAAATTGTATACTTGTCTTAATTATAATTCTTAAATTTGTCTATTTTCATAACAAGAAGAGGTAATGTTTTGAAAACCGGACCGGTGAGCGAACCGGAAAAGGGACTGGGTGGACGGGTCACCGGTTCAACCGTCGGGTCAAAACGGTCGAACCGTGACGTCATAATTAATATTATATAATTATAAATTATAAATAAATAAAAATATATATAAATACTCAAATAAAAATAAAAATTGTTGTATAATATTTATTAATAATATTTAATAAAGTCATAATTGATAAAAAAAAAGGTCACTTGTTTTAAAGAAATTAAAATTTTTAAACATTCCCTCCAAATAAATTGATTAAATGTTAGGTTTAATTTTGGAGGGAAATGAAATTTTCAACTCTCCCTCCAATCAATATGTTTCAAATAATTTGATTGAATTCTCACATAGAATTTTGTAGGTTCTTTTTGAAAAATCTTTTCCTATAAATAGGAATGGACTTTCATAATCTTCTCCAACTTCCAATGAGACTCTTCCTTATGAGAGGAGACTCTTGAAGTAAGAATTTTTAGTCAAAATTTTAAAATATATTTGTAATATATATATATATATATATATAAATATATAAGAAAGAAAGAAAGAAAAAAAGGAAAAAGAAAAAAAAAAAAAAAGAAAAAATCCCCGGTCTAACCAGCCAAACCCGGTCCGGGTCACCAGTTTTCCCGGTTCGACCGCCGGGTCCTGCGGTTTTGCATTTTCAGGCCGGTTTTGCACCTAGTCCGGTTCTAGAGGGTTGACCGGACCGGAACAAGGCCCGGTTCCCGGTCCAACCGGTTCAACCGGCCGGTCCGGTCCGGGTTTCACAACATTGAGAGGTATATCATAACTCATGTAATCTCATTTAATTAGGTTTATTTTTTTTAATTACAAATTATCAAAATTACACTAAATAGATATATATATATATATATATATTTAATTTTTTTAAACTAATAATTTAAAAAGTTATAAATATAAAAATTAACTTATAAATTTCATATATACCATAAGACAAAATATTAAATTACTTTAACATATTTATAATAATTTTTTTTATAAAATTTATAAAGTCCCATGTATAACATGAGTTACCACTAATATAAAAACTAAAAAACATAATTTTTAAAAAATTAAATTAAAAAAACTGAAACTAAACCCATTAAATAAGTTTCCAAACAGCTGGCAAGAACCAATGGTAACCTTGGGGGACAAAAGAATACAACCCAACAAAGCACTGTGAGTGTTGAAGTTTTCTAAATGGCCGATCTTATTCTCTCATATGTTTGGACACTATTATTTATTTATTTAAAAAAAAAATTATATCTCAAAAAGTGAACAAATATTTTTATTTTTATGATAGTTTAAATCTCTTGTATCAGAATACGTTTTTGTGTGTATTTAGTATAAGTATTTTTTGTGAGTCAAATTTGTAAAAAAAGGATTTCACATCTAGTGTAATTATTTTAAGAATATATCACTTATTTATAATGTTTTGTTTTTGTTTTTGTTTTTGTTTTTTTTTGTGGTCAGCTATATGATGGTTTGGCATTGAATTTTCTATCATTTCTTTATTTTTCTGTTCTAATGTGCTTCTAAACAATGGATCATGTCTAAAGATTCAAATATGTTGATATTCTCACACATAATTTAATAATTGAAAATATATTGAGATAGAATGATAAAAAATAAAAATAAAAAATTGAGGACAAAAGATCAGTAGCCAATTGATACTGTTCGCATATAATTATCAAAAATATCATTCTTGCAAAATTTCTACATAAAAATGGCCAAAAGAATACTGTGACATAGAAACTTTGTCCTCTTATAATCAATTTAGCAATTGTTGATATATATTATTTGTCGGCAGTGCTAGGGCCTCGAATTGTTGAGGTTCGAATGGCTAGACAATTCCTCTCTTTCTCTGGCTGGGTTGGTTTGACTTTTTTTTTCTATTATTTTTATTTTTTGAAAGGGTGGACATCCCGCACCAACTCAGCCTGAGTTGGACTGATTGGCTGATAAAATTGATTGATTAGTTAAACTACTGGTTGAAATTTGTTAATTTCATATAATTTTGTATGAGTCCCTATTATATTTTTATTCCTAATTGATCAGTTAATTTTATCATCTAACCAATCCAACCTAACTATTGAGATTCTTGAATACTGATTTTTTATTAAAGAAAACTATGGCTTACATCTTGTTATATACTGAGAGTCTGAACCTAACTATCAAAATATCTAAACTGACTCTGTAACAAAATTAACAAACTAACAAACTAACTGGCTAACAAAATATCTAACCACCACAACTAATGCCCAGATAACATGGCAGTGGAACATTAGCTTTACAGAGCTGTGATGGAGAATCTAGAACCGACACAAATGCTGAAGGTGGCTGTGATGTAGATGATGTCTGTGATGTAGGCTGTGATGTAGATGCTGTCTGTGATGTAGATGCTGTGATAACTTCTTCAGCCCCCCTCAAGCTGATAGGGCAGGCAGACACTAACAGCTTGTCTCGTAGATAATGAAACCTGGACGGAGACAGGGGCTTAGTGAAAATATCAGCCACTTGATCCATAGTGGGAATATACTTAAGTTCAATCTGCTTGGCAACTACTTTTTCCCGAATAAAATGGCAGTCGATATCTATATGTTTGGATCGAGAATGAAAAACAGGATTTGATGCTAAGGCCATGGCAGATAAACTGTCACACCAGATGACAGGAATATGAGATGAGGAAACACAGAAATCCTTAAGTAACTGCTGAATCCAAGTGAGCTCAGCTGTGGTATGAGCTAAGGCTCGATACTCAGCTTCAGTGGATGATCTAGCAACAGTGGCTTGCTTTTTAGCTGACCATGAAATCAAGTTTGAACCAAGATAGACGCAATAGCCAGAGGTTGATTTGCGATCAAGACTATCACTGGCCCAGTTTGAATCTGAGAAGGCAGAAAGATCACAAGGACCTGGTGTGAAAGAAAGACCATGATGCAGAGTTCCTTTGACATATCGAAGAAGTCTTTTAACAGCCTGAAAATGAGCATTGGTGGGACAATGCATAAACTGACAAGCTTGATTAACAGCATAGGAGATATCTGGTCTAGTGATAGTCAAATATTGCAGTCCACCAACTAAACTGCGATATAGTGAGGGCTGAGCAAATGGCAGTGAATCAGTGGCAGAACACATAGGTTTAATAACCATAGGAGATGAACAGGGCTTACAGTCTGCCAATCCAGCTTTATGTAATAAGGCAGCAGCATATTTGGCTTGGGATAAAAAATAACCATGCTCATCAGACTGGACAGAAATTCCCAGAAAATAAGATAAAGAACCAAGTTCTTTCATGGAAAATGCCTTGTGCATGTGCTGAAGAAGCAGAGCAATAAAAGCAGCATCATTTCCAGTTAGTAAGATGTCATCAACATACACCAACAACAAAGTAATACTAGTAGCAGTGTTTCTGATAAAAAGAGAGGCATCAGACAGGCTGTTGGTGAATCCTTGAGAAAGCAAGAAAGCAGAAAAGGTGGAGTACCAAGCCCTAGGTGCTTGCTTGAGACCATACAAGGCCTTCTTGAGTTTGCAAACATGAGAAGAAGACTGTTCAAACCCTGGAGGCTGCAACATATACACTTCCTCTTGAAGAGTACCATGAAGGAATGCATTGGAAATATCAAGTTGTTTTATAGACCATTGAGATTGAAGAGCAATACTTAAGAAAATTCTAATGGTAGGTTGTTTTGCCACTGGACTAAAGGTCTCATGGAAATCAATGCCTTCTTGCTGCAAAAACCCCTTGGCCACCAATCTAGGTTTATAACGGGCAATGGTACCATTTGAATCCCTTTTTATGCGAAAAACCCATTTGCACCCAATGGCAAGCTTATGAGGAGGAAGGACAACAAGATCCCAAGTGCCCTGTTGTTGAAGAGCTTGATATTCCTCCTGCATAGCTTGAAGCCACACTGGAGATTGAAGAGCAGCTTGAACAGTGGTAGGCTCAGTTTCAAGAAGAGAAACAGTAGCAGAAAAACACTGCAGAAGTTTATGTTTGGACCTAGTAATCATGGGATGTGTGTTGCCAACAGAAGAAGGAGGAGGTAAATCAATAGTAATAGAAGAAATAGGAATAGGGTGTGCATTGGATGGAGGAGTAGGAGTAGGAAAAGAAGAAGAAGAAGAAGGCTCAGAAGAAGGAGTTAATGGAACAGATAGTGAAGGTACTGAAGGCACAGATGTGTTCAGAGAGGCAGTGCTAAAGGAAGAAGGCCAGAAAAATGAAGTAAGAGTAGACAAATCTGAAGAGGAAGAAGCAGACACAGATGCTTGTTTTTGAGAAAAAGGAAAATAGGTTTCATTAAAAATGACATGCCTAGAAATGTAGATTTTTCCAGAAATAGGCTCAAGACATCGATAACCTTTAATGGTAGGATGATAGCCTAGAAAAACACAAGAGATAGATTTTGGTGCTAGCTTGTGAGAAGCATAAGGCTTTAACCAAGGGAAGCATTGACAACCAAACACTTTAAAAAGAGAGTAATCTGGTATGAGATGAAACAACATTTCAAAAGGAGTCTTGTGATGTAAAATGCTAGAAGACATTCTGTTAATTAGAAATGTAGCTGTAGCAATGGCATCAAACCAAAAAAAGTGCCTCTGGATCTATGATTATTATACCTGTTATTGAATCTGCCTCCTCTAAAGTTATGATATCTACCTCCTCTAGAACCACGATATGAAGATCTGCCTCTTGGAGAATGAAAACCTCGATTGAAAGCATGTGAAGAATCATAGCCAGTCTGAGAGGAAGAGGAAGATCCTCGTGAGGCAGAGTAAGCAACATGAAGATCTGTGCTAGTAGACTGTTTAAGTTTTTGTTCAATGTGAATGGATTCGGAACATAATAATGCACACAACTGGTCCATTTTGACAGGGTCAGATCGAGTGCGAATAGAGGTTTTGAAGGCATCATATTCCTCTGGTAAACCATTCAAGGTTAGAAATACCAGATCTTCATCATCAACCTTTGCAGAAGCCAAAGCTAACTGTGCAGCTATATCTTTAATTTGAGACAGGTATGCCTCCATTGAAGAGGACTTCTTACAGATGGTTTGAAGTTTGGTTTTGAGCTGATGAACATGAGAACGTGAGACTGAAGTAAATTGCTTCTCTAAGAATTGCCATACCCGATCACTTTGAGTCAGATGAAGAACAGAGGAATAAATGGATGAAGATAAAGTTGCAGTCAGAAAGGTGAGCAGATGTGCATCGATCAACTGCCATTTTGCATAACTCGGATTTGGAACAGTTTTTCCAGAATCATCAAGGATTTCTGAGGATGGACATGGATGAGAGCCATTGACATGATCAAGAAAGCCAGATGCTCGAAGCACATTTGTCATCTGTGATTTCCATATGATGAAATTGTTTGACTCCAGCTTCACTGTGATGAGTGAATTGAAATTTGAAATTAGTAAACTGAGATTTGAAGGTAACGAAGCATCTGCCATTGAAAGACTAAGGATCTTGCTCACGAGAGCTCACAGCTCTGATACCATATTGAGATTCTTGAATACTGATTTTTTATTAAAGAAAACTATGGCTTACATCTTGTTATATACTGAGAGTCTGAACCTAACTATCAAAATATCTAAACTGACTCTGTAACAAAATTAACAAACTAACAAACTAACTGACTAACAAAATATCTAACCACCACAACTAATGCCCAGATAACATGGCAGTGGAACATTAGCTTTACAGAGCTGTGATGGAGAATCTAGAACAGACACAAATGCTGAAGGTGGCTGTGATGTAGATGATGTCTGTGATGTAGGCTGTGATGTAGATGCTGTCTGTGATGTAGATGCTGTGATAACTTCTTCACTAACTCACTCACCTTATCAATCCACACAGGCTGAGTGGGTGCGGAATATTTAGTTTTTTGGCACACCATTACACATAACCACCCTTCCAAAAGAAGAAGAAGAAAAAGAAGAAGAAAAAAAAAAAACAAACCAACACATCCTAACGAATAATAATAAATAGTAAAAAAAAGGAGAGGAATTTGAGATATTTGAGCCTCAACCATTCGAGGCCCCAAACATTTCCCATTATTTATATAGCATATTAGCATAACTCAACAACTAGCATATCACCCGTGCTATGCACAGATTGTGTTTACAATTATCTATATATGTGAATTGTGATTTTTAAATGTTTTTTTTTTTCTTTTTTTTTTTGTATTATATTAAAGTTTAATATTTTGATAATAATCATATGTGTTGGACTTTTCAAGAAATTTTTTTTATACTTGTTCTTAATGGATTAAAGTGTTATTATGAGGGATAATAATCATATGTGTTGGGACTTTTCAAGGAATTCATGTATTGGATTTCAAAGAATTTTTTTTGTGCTTGTTCTTAATGCATTAAAGTGTTATTGTCAGGGTAAGACTTGGGAGTTAGGAGAAGTTAATAAATGCTAAGATTTTTTTTTTAAATCAAAAAATTAAAAAATTTAGATTGGGAGATTGGAGCTTCCACAAGGCTTGGGGTTAAAAACTTCCTTTTGCTTAATATATAGTATAGATTATTATATGGTGTTTTGAAAAAATGGTTAAAAGTTGACTTTTAGCTTTTAATCAAACTTTTTAGCTTTTTCAGAAAGTCATTTGCAAAGTTGGTTATTTGTTTATGCTGTCACATTATAATCAAATAACTAAAATACCCCCACCAATTTAGAAAGTAATCACTTTCACTCATGTGTCTCATTTAAACAACATGGATGGTATAATTGTAATTTCACAGGTGGCTTTTAACTGCCGTCCTAAATGGTTTGCTGACAAAAAAGCTTTTGGCTTTTTTGGTCCAAGCTACAAAACACAGCTTTTTTCTTTTGTTCCCAAATGGCACCTATATGTGACATTCATGTGTTGGTATTCGCATTTTTTGGTGATTGAATGAATTGACATCGGCTCTAGTAGTTTCGAAATATGAATACGTGATATTTTATGATATTATGATTGGTAAAAAAGATGAATATGTAAGGTATTATATTAAATGATTAAAAAATATGAGAAAATATAATAAAGGAAAATTTACCCATAAATCCTATTTTCTGAAAAGTTGAACCATTTAGTCCTAAAAGTTTTCTTATGCACCATTTAATCCCATTTTATTTTGGTAATGTTGTTTATTTAATAATCATCATCAGCACCAACATTAGTCATCAAACAAGGATCGAACATCACCAACATATATACCCATTTGAATGTTAAGACCCATTTATCAACATTATTCATCAAACATTGATAATCATTATTCATCAAACATTAAGATCCAGCGAACACCAAACATCATCGCCAACATCAACATTATCAAACATCATCATCAACATTAACATCACAACAAAAACATTAAGATCCAGCGAACATCAACATCATCGCCAACATCATCATCAACATTAAGATCGGCCTTTTCCCAACAAACGTTGCAGACGATTGCGAACCACGAAGGCAGAGAGGTCACGATCTCACGGCGGTGGTAGTGGATCGGTGTGGATCGGCGCTGATGTTGACGATGTTGATCGGTGTGGTACTGGATCAGTGTTCTCGACAATTACAAAGCTTTCGGCGTTGTTTCTAACCCTAAGGAATGGAGCAAACAGAAAGAGAAATCTGTGGAGCATTAAGGAATGAAGATAGAGCAAAGAGAAAGAACAAAGAGAGAGAGAGAGCTACGTACCACAAGCGAAGAGCAGCACCGGCGATGAGCGAAGAGCCGCGGCGGTGCGGTGGCAGCAAGGCTAGTGACGCCGATCAGGGAGGCGAAGAGCAACAGACGATGAATGAAATGAGATGGATTGAGGGTGTGAATTAGGTTTAATGAGAATTGATTGTGTGTGGACATTTTGATAGATTCAATCCAATGGTTGAAGAGTGGTATTATATCCATTAATTAGTGTACTAATATTATATCCAATGATGTTGTTGTGATGTTTGATGTTGTGTTGTTGATGATGTGATGACGTTTGATGTTGATGATGATGATGTTTGATGATGATGTTGTGATGTTTGATGTTGTTTTGATGATGATATTTGATGTTGTTTGATGATGATGTTGTGATGTTTGATGTTGTTTTGATGATGATGTTTGATATTGTTTTGATAACGATGATGTTGTTTTGATGATGTTTGATGTATATGCCCTCTATGGTCAATTTCCCTATAATGGGACCTTTCAGTCTATAAAAAAACTTTTAGGACTAAACAGTGTATAAGTTGTTAATTTAGGATTTATTGGTGCATCATCCTATAATAAATAATGATTGATTAAAAAAATATAAACACGTAATATGTCAAAAAATTTATGTAATTTTCTCGCATCATAAATGACACATTTCAAAATTTTCAATTAGTATTGATATGACTTGGACTCAAGATTTTCAATCTCAAGACACTAAAAAATAAATAAATAAATAAATAAAATTAAGGTTTTAGAGACCAAAATTTAGGGATAAAGTTAATTTTTAGGGACCAAATATTTTTGTTGCGAAAAGTGTCGTTATTATATTTTTAGCAACGAAAATTAGACATTAGTGATGAATTATTATCCTTTTGAGACCAAATTTTTTGTCTAAAAAAAACAATTTTGGGACCAAATTATTTTGTTCCTAAAAGTCTATTTATTAGTGATATTTTAAAAATTTTGTGGCTAAAAGCCTTATTTTGACTTTTTAGGACGACCTTTTAGCGACTATTCTCTTGACGATAGAAATTGGTCCCTAAATGTCTTTTGCAACAAAATTTTCATTTTTAGATACCAAAATATTTGATCTCTAAAACTCTTGTAGTGATATTTTCAATCTTATCATTAAGTAAGGGTTCATTTCTTCTTCTTTGGTACCAAACTAGCCATTGGCTAATATAGAATTGGGCAATGATTCATCCTCTAAAAATAGAGTTTTAAAGAAAGTTTTATATAGTTTGAAATGAAAAAAAGAAAATATAAGATCAAAACATCACATTAATTGAGTCCTACCACTCTTAAAACTCTATTAAGACTCTTAATTTAGAATTCTAAAACATTTTTAATTTAGAGTTCTAAAACATTTTTTTTTACAAAATTAATGTTTGAGCATTTAATTTTTAATTTCACCATCACTATCATTAGATTTGACTTTTCTATAGAATTGGACCAGTTTTCATAATTGTTGCAGTTGGACAACGGTTGCTTGTGAGATCTGTTCTTTCTCATTATTCAATCAAGCCAACCTTCCCTTCCTCCAAGGAAAATGAGTGAGACTATTTTTTTTTTTTGTTTTTTTTGAAGATTCTCATAACTTTTAAAGTGATTTATATCATTTATGTATATGTGGGATTCATTTATATATGTGTGGAGTTCACACTATGAGTGGTGTAGATCACTCTGAGAGCTGTGGGGATCTCCAAAAAAGGAGTATCTATCATTGTTGCTTCCTCTAATTATGATAATATTGATGATACTCCTTCGTCCTAAAATAATAATGTTTTTTAGAAAATTTAATTTTTTTTATAATACAATTATTATATTTTAAAATTATTAATTTTTTAAAATTATTTTTTAATAGTATTTTTTTTGAGAATATCAATTGCCATAATTGTACTTTTTGTGTTATTAATAAATTTGAAAGAAAGACAAAATAGTAAATTCATATTATTTTATTCTTTAATTTTTAAAAAGAGACTAATATTTTGGGATGATGAAAAATAAAATAAATGATATGAAAAAATTACCAGTAAATCCTATATGGTAGAAAGTTAAACCATTTAGTCCTACAAGTTTTCTTATGCACCATTTAGTCCCATTTGCACATCAATCTAATGTTCGAAACATTAATCTGATGTTTGAAACATTGTAATGGGACCTTTCAGTCTATAAAAAAACTTTTAGGACTAAACAGTGTATAAGTTATTAATTTGGGATTTATTGGTGCATCCCCCCAAATATTTTAGGATGGAGGGAGTACTAATAATAAGGATAAGCCTTAAATAAGGGTAAATTTCACTTACACTCCCTGGAATTTGGGTTTAATACATATTACTCATTGACTTTTGAAAAATTACGCTAATCCCCTATCATTATAATTTTTTAGACGGAATGAAAATATTAAATTTATGCATTCTCTCTTTTCTTGCTTTGCTTTACTTTCTCTATTTTTTTTTTTTTTTTGTCCTTTGCTTTACTTTTTTTTTTCAAGGTAATTTTTTTTATTTTTTTATTAGGAATTGTTGTCTTTTATATAAGTAGGGGGAATTTGTGAAATGAGACTATTAACTGTAGGAGTGGAAATGTAATTTCCAAAACACCAGGAAATGAAATGTAATTGAACCAAATCTCAAGAGGTGTCAGTGTAATTTACCCTTTAAATAAATTTTTTTTGATACTTATAATCTCAAGAGGGGGTTTAGGCGGCTTTTGTTAAAGGCATTTTTTCAAACGCTACTTTTATTAACATTTAACGAGCATATTTCGTTAATAAAACGCCACCGTTTTGGAATAGGAGGCGTTTTAAAATGTCCCCAACTACGTTGTGCCTTATGCGCCTATTTTGAATCTGAGAATACTTGTTAAAGCTTTGTAAATCCTTATTCACAATCCTCACGCCTCTCTCTTGCTCACCCCCAACTGCTTCTAAACCCTTGAGAGCGATTTCGATTCAGAGCTATTTTTTTTTAGATTCATCTTTGAGATTCATACAGATCCATCAGAGCAATTTCGATTTGAAGCTCTGAAGCTCTGGGAGATTGTGAAGAGAAAAGAGAGGTTGGTTTCGATCGCAGAGGAAGTGATCTCAAGAGCTGCTGTGCTTGATTTCTCAGATCGAACTCAAAGCGATTTCGATTTCGAGATTTATCTCAGAGCAATTTTGATTTTGAAGTTCTCTCTCTCGATTTCGAAGCTTCACTGCGAGGTATTGATTTCTCTCTCTCTCTCTCTCTCTCTCTCTCTCAAGCTCGGCCTTCCCGTCTCTCTAGATTTGGTTATTGAGATTTATTGCTTATTTGTGTTGAAACCTGTAATCATTGACATACTACTGCTGCTGCTTATAAAATATTTATATGAGCCTGTCTTGAAATTTTGTTGTTGTTGGGCCAAAATCTAGCAAACTATCTTGTTGAATGGTTCACTACAAGAAAAAACACCTTAGTCGCCAAAGGTCCTATTTTAGTCGCCAAATGTCAAAATTTGGCTTTTCCCGACTAAAAATTTTAGTCGCCCGTCTTGTTGCCAATAAATGGTCGCGGATGCCTTTGGCAACTAAAAAACTGTTAGTCGCCAATATATATGTCTTCAGCAACGAAACAATTTGTCGCCAAATGCAATTCCATTTTTGGAAACTTTACATTTAACGACTAAAATTTTAGTCGCCAATAGTGTTTTTTTTTTATTTTTTATATTTTCACTTTCTCCGACTAAACTTTTCGTTGCCAAAACGAAAACCATTCGGTGACTAAACTCTTTAGTCGCCAAAAGCATTTTTGAAAAAAAATAAATTTCCCTCTCTGCCTGAGGACCTCCCACGGTTCGAACCTTAGACCTCCAAGTTCCAAACCTTCACAGCACAGTCCCCCCCACTATGCCACTGACCCATCACGTGAATATAATTGCAACTTATATTATTTATATATTATTTTGACCGGTATTAATACAAAACTATATATATAAATATAATTATATATATTTAATATAATTCATGTAAAAAATAAATGATTTACTAACAAAAATTTTAGGACACTTTTGGCGACTAAAATAAATTTTTAGTCGCCAATTTACTAATTTTCGGCTACTAATTATTTGTTTGTCGCTAAAAAATGAAGTTCCGTGTACAAATAAAGCAGTTTTGGCGACTGAATCTGGTTTTAGTCGCCAAAAACGTCCCCTTTTGGCTACTAAACTGAGTTTTAGTCGGCAATTGACAGTTTTTAGCTACTATTTTTTTTTTGTAGCCAAAAATCTGTACTTTCAGCGACAAAATGTTTTTAGTCGGCAAAACACCTATAATCGGCGACTAAACTATTTTTTTGTCACCAAAACCATCACTTTTGGCTACTAAATTAATTTAGTCGCCAAAAATTGTGACTTTTGGCTACTAAACAAACTTTAGTCGCTAAAAACCCTATATTCGGCGACTAAACTGCCTATTAGTCGCTAAAACCCTTATGTTCGGCGACTAAACTCTTTTAGTCGCTAAAACTGTTATGTTCGGCGACCAAAACTCTTTTAGTCACCATTTCATGCACTTTCAGCGACGATTTTTTTTTTTTTTTTGTCGCCATTTGTGCTTTTTGTTGTAGTGGTTATACATGAAACTTAATTCTTGATACAACAATATCAACTGGAATGCTAGATTTTTGTACAGTATCCACGATTGTTCCCGTATCAAATGGCATTATATGATGCTGAGGCAACATAGCTTCTATCCACGATTGCTCCCATATCAAATGGCATTATATTTTGAAATTTAAATGCGTTAGTTATCTCCCAAGCAATTCTCTAGTGTTGTCTTTCATCACTCATTTTACGTCCAGCCACGGACAGTTTCATGAATGAAAAAATGAATACTTTGTCTTTGAATAAGTGGTTCCTTGATTCTGGTTGTTTATTACATCACATAATGTTCATTGTAGCCAATTTGAACTTTTCTTAATGCACAACAATTGCTTTGGGGAATTAATATTATAGTGAACCAGTGAAATAGGAAAGTCAAAAAAAAAAAAAGTTTATCCCAAAAATGTCAAAGAAAGAAATCTCTGGAAATCCAGAAAAAAAAAAAAGAAAAAAAGAAAAAGAAAAGGAAATAAGCTCAATTGCCAATTTAGCTCCACGTGATCATAAAGTAAATATTGTCATTCAATAAATTAATTGTGGATCATTATATTTTTTATATTTAAAAAATCTATCATGAGTTTCTACTCATGTTCTTGAGACCCCTATATTTAGGTCCAGCATTGTACATAAATTGAGACACAACTTACCATTTGATTAAACATTGTGTGGCCATATTATGGTTAGAAGTTCACTTAAAAACAATATTAGATCTAATAACCAAGTTCTGAGTATTTTCTCCCAACTTTATACTAATATAGCCATCTTATCGAGAGAAAGATGTTGATATGGCACTCACAAGTGGACCAATTAAATGGAGAGCTTATTAGAAGGGGCATGAACTTTCTGCCATGATAGGCTTGCCTTTAAATTAAATGTGTATTTATCTATTCAATCATTTTAAACAATGATGTGAGTTTTGTCATTTAAATTTAATTTCATTTGATCATTGCTTTTCAAAACTGCATAAAAGGAAGTTTATATTATTTTGTACAGTTCACAAACTTTTTCTTTCTTTCCTTGGTGCAAAAATAGAAAGTCCTTGGCAATAGTCTATACAGTTACAATTCAATTTTAATTTAAATTTTCCCAGGTGATGTCCTCTCACCATGAGTATATATATATATTGGCATTTGAGGCATTAGGACTTGGAACCTACCGAAGTTGTGTTTTGAAGCCTGAGCTTCACACTCAATTTGTCTCTTTTTGTGTGAGTGTGTGTCTTTCAGGGTTGGGGGATGCTATTTTATCTCTTTCTCTTGTCCTCTAATCAAAAAGTTAAAAAAATCTAATTAAATAAGTTCTCGAAGAAAGGCTTCAATTCTCTTTAATGCTTGCCAAGAATTATTTTATTTTATTTTACTTTTTTATAGGAAATAGTCGTCAAAGGCTGCTGAAAAGTTTAAATAAGTTCAACATACCAATCAGAGCTCATTTCAATGTCAAACTGATGAAAAAATTAACAAGGGAAACAATTTGCAATTCCCTTTTTTTGGCTTGATAAGCATGCTTTAGAATCTGATTTGACAATCTCACATTTTGGTACATAAGTTACACAGTCACTTCAATATTGTTAATATACTACAATGTCACTAGTGATTGCTTGCTTTAGTTTTTTATCTTTAAGGGCCAAATTGTTTGCAATTTCTTCTAGATGAATGTCTTGGAGATGTTGTCACTATGTGCATTATTTTGACTCTAATATGGGAATGCATGCTAGCTTTCCATTTGTGTAAATGTGTATAGCTCTTCTATTTGAAAGAAATGGCTAGATCCAAATGTAGTAGTGGCAGCCAAAGAACCTAATGTTCAAACTACCTAGGTTTGGGTATTTCAAATTCATAGAAAACAACTAAAGCAAAAGAAAATAGAACCTTATCTCTTAGAAGAATGATATGCAAATTAATTGGAAAAGTTCAATAACGAAAATCTTAGATGGCCCTCTGCTAGTATATGAAAGGGAATAAGTGGGCTAAAGCTGTATATATTCCATTTAGTTAATTTGTTATGCCTGCTTTCTATATATATAGATCCTTGTGTTCGTTTTTTTAACCTGTTTGATTGATGATGAGATCAAATCTTTGCAATTCAAGACTTTAAAGAATTTAGATTTATCTTCTCTGTTTTGGGTTTGTCTGCTGTGTAGTTTTTCACCCTTATGTTATATGTAAATTCAATTGAAGTTTTCTTAGAAAAGTGAAGTATTGACTAGGACTTGATTCCTATCTAAAAAAAAAAAGAAGTCTATCATAATCTATCAAGAGCATTGTAGAAACTTTTGGTTTCTTCATTAATATGCTTCATACTAGATATGCTTCTAGTATGCTTGATTAGATTGCACCACCGGGATGCAGTCATTAATGGTGCATGCATGCATAAATAGTCTTAGACCCGTCTAAGAATCTTCACTGGAGATACCTAGTCATTTTTTATGAAGCTTTTCTTGGATTGTCCAGTTTGGATAGTTCAGGAGCACAAGTCTATACTGCAATTATAGAGATCTCATAGAGATTTCGTGTAGCAGCTCCTCATATTCTCCGGGTGCATACTAGACAAGGTGTAGCAGTACACCTAGTCTATGTCGTGTACTTGGAGAACCATGGGGAGATGCTGCTGAAATTTCGTTAGAGATGAGCAGAGCAGTATGAGCTACTTTTTACAATGTAGACTGCGCATTCCTAAATGGAAAAGTAGGATGAACCAACATATTAGAGACCAGCTAGAGGTGAATGATGTCATGTCGTATACATTGTAAAGTACTTAATTGAGGTTAAGATTAATTGAAATGGAATGGTAATTTTGAACTTTGTTAGATTTGGCAGTGACATTTGTAGTGTAAGACAGAGTAAGATGGATAAAAGTTGGATAAATCAACATAGGTTGCACCCGGAATACATACAAGGGGTTAAGGAATTTATTAAATTTGCATGCGAAAATAAGCCGTTGTTGAATGAAGTCACATGCCCATGTAAACGGTGTCGTAATGTCAAATTGATGGAGAAAGGCCTGTTAGGGGAACATTTAATGATCAATGGGTCTTTTTCCAAGTTATACCAGTTGGATTTTTTATGGTGAGAATTTGTTGTCACCTGTGCCACACAATGTGAATGTCGGGCAAACTAATTCAAATGATGGTGATGAAACTTATGAAATGCTATAAGAAGGATTTGGACTTCCTCCACCAGGCTTTATTCATGAGGCAGCAAGTTCTGGTATTAAACAAGGTCCAGATGAAAAAACTAAAAAATTCTTCAATTTATTGAAGGAGGCTGAAAGAGAGTTGTATCTTGAGTGTTAGAAGTTTTCAACGCTCTTATTTGTTGTTTGGTTATTGCACATCAAATGCCTTAGTGGATGGAGTGACAAGTCGTTCACGATGTTACTTGAGCTTTTGAAGGATGTGTTCCTAATGGGTGAAACTTTGCCAAAGTCATTTACGCAACTAGGAAACTCCTTAGGGACTTGGGTCTCGATTAGCATAAGGCACATGCATGCCTATAGACACCCCATTTTTGACCGACCTTAAGACTCAGACGTCACCGATTGAGCGCTCGGTGATGTTACATATTGTGCTCGTTCAGAAGTCTCAGAGTCTCGGCCGTGAGCCCCGCCTCCGGACTTTCGAACCTTCTTCTATGCCTTGCCTCGGTTTGCGAACCAGACTTGATTTTCTCTGTTTCTTTTCCTGAGGGGAGGGAGAGGTCCCGTAGACCATCTCTCAGTGGCCGTGGGCTACATTTTGTGGCTGTAGGCCATTTTGCCCATTTCGGAGCCTGGTTCCCGGTTTTCGGACCCGTCAGGCCGTGTGCCTCGGTTCGGGACCGCCTAACTATCTCCGATTGCTCCGATTTTTGGCATACATCTTATTTACTCCCTTTTGAGGGACACTGAGGTCTGAGAGACCCACTTCGTGGTCGAATGCCACTTTCGGTGCTTAACAGTCAGTTTTCGGGGCCCCGAACTGCGCGTTTTGGCCCCCGAACGTTCGTTTTGCATCAGTTTTCATTCATTTTTGGCAGGTACCTCTGTTTCATCACCAGGAAGGCTGTAGAAAGGTGGGAGGTCAGCAATTGTTTCAGCAACCAGTTATATTCCTCCGGCGCCCTCCGACGCCCGTTTTTCTCACTTCCAAGTCAATGTTGACCACCCTAAGGCCACTTTCTTCAGCTCCAAACCACATATTCGTGTTGTACACACTTGGGAGGCCACAAATATTATATGGCCGGCCAGTAATTCCATCTGACCCTTTTGAACCCCTCCTAAAAGTGGCCTATTCTCTCTCTTGTTTTACAGTTTCCAATTTTGAACAACAGGGTTATGTTGAGGGGACATGGGAGGCCACCAATATGTGGTGGCCGGCTAGAAAATCAACTTGGCCTTTTTGACCCTTGGCCGGCCGGCCATGGGGGGTGGCCGGCCGGCCACCTGCAACCCTAAAAGCTAGCCGGCCATGATCCTTGCAATGTGCATGTTACAGCTGTATATCTGTTTTCCCCCCAAAAACCTGTATCCGGGGGGACAACTTTTGGGGGGAAACTTGGCTTGTTTTCCCCCCTCTTTTTCCCTCCTTTTCTTCCCCCCCTTTGGTCCATATAACCAGCCTCCAACATTGGTCCAAGGGTTGGAAAAAAAAACCCTTTGAGCCTCTTGCATTGCCTCTCTTCCCCTCTCTCATTTCCACCCTCTAAACATCCAAGATCAACCACTTTTCCACACCACCACCTAGCACCACCACCACTACTCCATTTCCAGCAACTTGGGGAGTTTTTCAGAGGCTAAGGGTGCTGCAACTTGGTCCAAGAGGCAACCAAAGATTGGTCTACAAGGGTGAGTGCCAATTCCCTCCTTTTTTAGCTTATTTTGCAAAATTTTTCTAGCCTCTTTGCTTGCTGTTTTGAGCTCCGACCAAAACTGAAATTGTCATTTTTTTGAGCTCATTTTCTTGTTTCATTAAGGGCTCAACACTGTTTGAGCCCCCCATGTTACACTTGCTTCAATACCCTCTTGAATGCCATTTTCTTGCATGATATTTTTAGCTTGTGTGTGATCTTTTTTGGGGCCTGATTTAAACTGTAAATAGGCCTATTTTGAGCCCCTCTTCAACATTTAAGAAGGGCTCAACACTGTTTGGGACCTCCATGTATCATTTGCCATTGTACCCCTCTTTGGTCCCATTTTTTTGCATGTTTTGTTAGCTTATCTTGCTTTTGTTTTTCGGCCATGATCAGAACTGAGAGTGGCCATATTTTGACCCCCTTGTCATGTTTCATTAAGGGTCTTTGGCTTTTGATGAATTTTTTGTGTACTTCATGTTATAGCCCTCTTATGGCCTTAATCTTGCATTGCATTTTGAGCATGTTTGTATACTGATTTGGGGCTTTTCATCTACTGTAAATGTTCATATTTTTAGTCCCTCTTCAGTGTTTTAGAAGGGTATTTTTCTGTTTGGGCTTTGCATATACCACTTGCTTCATTGCCTCCCTTGCGGAGCCATTTTTGCATGCTAATTTTGCCCTATTTGTACCCACTTTTTGGCCATGATTCGAACTGTAAAAATGCTTTTTTTGGGGCTTCCTAGCTTCTGTCTTCACACTTCATGTACGAATCATGCATGCATTGCATAGCTATAGGCCATTTCATGTGCTTAATTCCATGTTTCGGGACCCGTCCCTTGCATCGGGTTTCATTTCGCCATGTTTCGGGGCTGTTTTGCATGTCATTTTGCCTCTGAAATTTTCATGTTTGCATATCATATTCCATGTCTTGCCATGTCTCATTAGAGTGGCATTTCGGTGCCTGAGGGTCGGTCCTCGGTTTGCGTGCACGCGTGCACGCATTTCGAGTTGTCTTGTTTTCATCTGATGGCCTCCTATGTGAGTGTGGCTGAGGCTCTCTCATGTTGGTGTAAGCCCATTATTGCATTGCGTATGCCATTTCATCCATTAGCATTGTGTATGCTCGGTTGTGTTTCCTCGTGCATCGTGTATGCCATTCCATAACATTGTGTATGTTAGGATTGTATCTTAGTTGCATTTCACGCATATCATGCATATTGCATCGTGTTCGGGATAGGAGTTAGCCCGGGTACAGGAAACGAGGTACGTTCCGTACTCCGAGTGATGGAACGTGTCTCAATTCCCAAGTCACCGACACTCCGGATTATCCGTGATGGAGTTAGGTTTTGTTGTAGTGTTCATATGCATTCATTCTACATTGAGTTGTGCAATTCGACTCCTCGGCCATCATGCATCGATATGCGTGATTGGTGGCACGGGGATCGAGACATGCATACATTTGTGAAAATACATTGCCATGCCCCTTTCCTGCTCTCTGTTGCAGCAAAATGAAGAATCAGTAACTTTTTGGAGCTTGGCACGCATTTCAAGAACAGGTGCAAACAGAGGCTAATTGGGGCATCGTCATGGATTTCCGCACAAAGGCAACCCGAACATGCATCATTCATCACCCAGAGCGGAATCAAGGCAGTCCCTGGCTTGCATGCTAGTTTTACAGCTTTCTTAGTTAATTTGTTAATTAATTAGGAATTTGTACATTATTTGGACTGTATTATTTGGACTGTACTATTCTTTTATTCGGGACTGTATATTTATTCGGACCCTCTGTGCGAGGGCAAAATTGTAATAAGTGTGGGTGAGTGTGATGTATGTCTTCCAATCCCACGTCTTTCTTCCCTTTTATTTATCTGCTTATGATGGTTAGATTAGGGCATATTTCAATTAGCATACAGTATGATAGCATGTTTGCATCATTCATCTGTTTTGCACGCACCGGGCTCGGCGCATCATACTAACTGCATTTGTATTTCAATTCCAAGTTGAATACATGATAGCTGTAGCATTCCATATGCCATGTTTAGGATAGCCGAGCCTACTATAGTTGCATTTTTGCATGTGTTGCATTAGGCAATCCTGTATATTTAGGATCATGCATGATTTCTAATGAGCTTCTGTTTTGGCTTGGAGTACTCGGTGAGTTTTATGCTTTAGCATCCTTGCATGCGTGTGAGTGACTGCCATGAATAGCATGCTTACCATGAGGCTATGTGCTTATGTGATATAACTGCCTTGAATGCCTGTGGGTGGAGGTTGGGTTGTTTGGATTGGAACAATTCATCAAGTGTTTTAAGCCCACCCGAGGGTGGCGAATCCACGTCTTAGCCTACCGGCGGGTAGCACCATCAAACCATTTTCACAAACAAACGTGAAGTGTTTTGTTCCAATTCAGACGACTCAGTCTATACTTGTATGCTATGCGCATCACATAGTAACCTAGGCTAATAACCGGAATAAGAACACACAATGTTTTCAAAATAAGATATCATGGTTAGTAGAGGCCGGTCTTTGACCGGGCGAGCGGGGGTGCTCACGAAGTGACCTTCCCCAATCGTACCCAAGTTCCCGAGCCGAGGCAACTTTGGTGATGACGGACATGTGGCCTTTGGCACCGAGTCAGGGTTTCCTAAATTTCCCATTAAAAAAAAACATTTAGGTGGCGACTCTGTATCTGGCAAAACAGTCCATGTTTGGCACTTCTTTTCAAAAAATCTGTTTTCAAAATCAATTTGCCGGATTTGGACTCTTTGGTTCAAGATTAAGAACCGTGACATTTGAGTCCTTGAACTGTAGTGACCCCAACATGAACGGAACGGGACTTAACCCTCCCAGGGTGTTCGGGGACGTCTACAGTTTCTGGCGACTCTACTGGGGATTTAGAGAACTTGACTCGAACCCATGATATCTGGTTTTGACTACACTTGTGTGTTTCTTTGCATTGTATTTGCATTGGTGCGCCTAGGACACCGTGTTTGCCATATGCCATTCCCGAACGATTTGCCGGAGGCTTGTCTTGTCAAGGCATGTCCATAAGGCTGATCGGCTCTGGGCTCTGACAGCATGGGAACACAAACCCCGGTTTTACCGGGGCACCCTTTTTGACCATTCGACCTAGTGCATATTCGGATTCATAGTGACCATTCCAAACTAGGACAGGTTGCTTACCCGTTTATAGGTTGTTTGAAACCGCTGCGTACGTAGTGAAACCCTAGCTCCTGACAAAATAGGATAGGGAAACCCTACCCCAACATAGGGGTGTTTTGGCTCCCACTTATCTGCTATGTGCTTGTTAGAGTGCGTCTCTACAGGGAATGCATGTATCAGGTTTTTTGAGTTTGGGCATCAGGCCTGCGGGCATCAGTCAGTATCTGAGAATCAGTTGTCTGCGGATATCAGATTCAGTTTTGGGGAACAGTGATACAGGAACAGTGATCAATGATTGGGGACAGTGTGTTTTCAGCTTATCAACCGTGTGTTGTATGCCCGACTGTGTGTTGTGTATTTAATTTAAGCTGTTATACTGCCCGTTTATCTGGTCATTTATTCCCTTTTTGCTTTATTTATCTTTTGCTAGGGCAGTTTTAGCACAATTGCTTCCAACCCAGAAGATATTCCCCAAGCACTGTGGACGCGAGGTCGTCGGCTCAATCGATCCGAGGATCTGGTTGACGGACATCCAGTGTTCCACTCCGTACCCCCAGTTGTTAAGAGAAGGCCAAGGAGGTGCAGTGTGTCAGAGCAGGGATTACCGTGGCAGCGGGCTACTTTAGCAGCAAACAGTCAGGTTGGGATTTCTGTTTCCGCCATAGAGATACACTTACCGGTCAGTCAGTTAGACCAACAGAATATGGCCGGGATAGAGGAAATGATGCGTCAAATGCAAGAAAGCATGAGACAGATGCAGGAGGATGCCATCCGCCAAGCGGAATTTTCTAAGCAACAGGCCACAGTCATGGCCCAGCAGGCCGAGCTCATTACTAGGCTGCAACAGCAGAATGCAGCATCAGCTTCACATCAGGTTCCTCCTCCACCAGGGCCCCCATTACCCGAGCAGGCTCCTACTGTTCAGAACGCTCTACCAAACACCCAAAACACCGGGCCCAATGTCCAGAATATCCAAGAGGACACAAACCTTCCAACGGGGCTAGCTCCGCCCCCACTTCCACCTCAACTGTCCAAGACCCATACACCTGCCAACCATCTGGACTCGCCATTCGAGTTCGAGATAGACCATATAGCTCTGAAACTGAGCAAGCTTGAGAAGCTCTTCAAGAAGTCACAAGGAGTGAAGGCCATTCCGGACATCAAAGATGGATATACCGATGTGGCCGTGACATTGCCAGACAGATTTAAGATGCCGCAAATTGACCGCTTCGACGGGTCCGGAGACCCCATGGTCCATCTGCGGCTATTCTCAGATATCCTGCGGCCAATGGGCCTAACCCGACCACAAAAGCTTTTGCTGTTTGGCCGAACCATGTCGGGTGTGGCCGCCATTTGGTACGCGAAGTTAGAAGATGAGGTGAAGAGAAGCTGGGATGAAATGGCTGAGGCCTTTGTTGCACAGTACTCGTACAATACACAGATCGAGATTACAACTCGTGATCTCGAAACAACGAGGCAGGAGCTTAAAGAAACTTTCTCAGATTTTGTAACTCGATGGAGAGCGAAGGCATCGATGATGACTTTGAGACCTACAGACAAAGATCAAATCAGGATGATTGTGCGCAATCTCCAACCAAAGTTGATGCAGAAGATGATTGTACTCCCTTTTCCCACCTTCTCAGATTTACACGAGATGGGGGTACAGATCGAGGATGCCATGAAACAAGGTCTGATCGACCAGGATAGGGAGCAACCCAGAAGGACTTTCAACCATAATAACAACGCAGGCCCGAGTGGCGCTGCAACTGCACGAGCTTCAGAAGTGAGCACGGTCACCACCACTCCCCCTCCCCCAAGACCCATGACAGCCACGCCTTTCTCTGGCGCATCTGGAAGCATACCCAAACACCAAATATCAACCCAGAGGCCAAAGAACCTTCACCCTATATATGCCCCTGTCCAAAGCTCTGGGGGTTTAATCAGGAAGAAGCATTTGACACCCTTGGAGCCGAGATTGCCAAATCCACTCCCTCCCTCTCATGACCCGGCAAAATACTGCGCGTATCACCAACAGCATGGTCATGACACCGACCGTTGCTTTAGATTGCGTCATGAGATCCAGGATCTTATTGACAAGCAGGTGATCGCGCCTCCCGACAAACCCAACGTCACAAAAATCCTCCCACACCATAACCAAGCCCCTCCTCCCAACAGAATCAACTTCATCCAAACTGGGGTGTCTTACGATCCTAGTATCTATATCACCCCATCCCACCTACCTAAGCCGGAGATGATCCTTCCTGTCTGCACTGACTTGTGCATGATGGACATCTCCACGACCTAATCTGAGCCGATGGTGGTGACCACCGAAGATGGGACAGGGCAGATTTCAGAAGAAAGTGGGGTTGCTAAGTCTGAGATTGAACAGTCTGAGAATCTTGCTGGAGGAGCCTATGATCCAAGTGAATACATCCAGTCAGTGGGCCAGTCTGAGCTAAGTATGGGGCTGCCAGAAAGAGCGGAGTTATGTGTGATTCAGGGGGACAAGTTTGAATGGGGAACAGATGATCTAACAGCTATGGGAGAGGACTTTGCCAACCTCCAGTTCTTCAGTGACCAAGAATCAGCGGATGCAGCAATCAACTGGTTCGAATATGAGGAGTCGGCAGAAGTTGTCGGATGGTTAGATGATCAACCAGACGTTGTAGAATATCAACCAAAACAGAGCCCGACAGGGGCGAGAGTATCAATGGTGGCCGGAAGGGCCGAGAGTCAGAATCCACCGCCGGAGAGCGCCGGCACTAAGAATTTCGCTCAGAATTTGGGGATTGTAAATGCAGGAAATATCGAACAACCAGCTGTACTGACACAGTTGGAACAACAAAGATTTGAGGATTCCGAGAGAATCAGAAAAGCTAAGGCCCATGTGGGGGTCAAGAGTGCTGTGTGCACAGGAACAGAAAATGCTGCGGGCATAAAGACTGAAGGTACTGCGAGTACGATCACGCCGGAGCCGGACAGGTGTTTGTCGGCTGCCGACGGAATATGGTGGGAAGACGATGACTTGTGTCTTGCCCACACAGATGAAGACTGGGGAGGTAACCAACCAGATGATACCTGGTATATTGACGAGGTCGCTCATATGACAAGAAGTGGGCGGTACTTCAAGCCCCAACACTTAGACCAACCTGAGGCGTCTGGGAAAGACAAAGAAGCTGAGAAACAGAGAGAGAAACAGATTGAAGAAGAAGCTGTGCTCAAGCAATTGAAGAAGATACAAGCAGACATCTCCATCTGGGGACTGCTTATGGCATCGAGGGTACACAGACAGGCCGTCCTATCTGCCATGGACAAGGCCAAACTCTCTATAGACACTACACCAGAGCAGCTATGTAAACTGCACAAAATAGTGCAATTGAGGTGCGCAAGATAGCGCGAATGATACAATGCACAAAATAGTGCGATGCGCAAAATAGCGCGAATGAAACTGCACAGAATAGTGCGATGCGCAAATAGCGCGAATGATAAACTGCACAAAATAGTGCGATGCGCAAAATAGCGCGAATGATAAACTGCACAAAACAGTGCGATTGAGGTGCGCAAAATAGCGCGAATGTAAACTGCACAAAATAGTGCATTGAGGTGCGCAAGATAGCGCGAATGATACAATGCACAAAATAGTGCGATGCGCAAAATAGCGCGAATGAAAACTGCACAGAATAGTGCGATGCGCAAAATAGCGCGAATGATATAATGCACAAAATAGTGCGATACGCTAAACAGCGCGATTGATAAACTGCACAAAATAGTGCGATGCGCAAAATAGCGCGAATGATAAACTGCACAAAATAGTGCGATGCGCAAAATAGCGCGAATGATATAATGCACAAAATAGTGCGATACGCTAAACAGCGCGATTGATAAACTGCACAAATAGTGCGATGCGCAAAAGAGCGCAAATGTAAACTGCACAAAACAGTGCGATGCGCAAATAGCGCGAATGAAATGTAATGCACAAGATAGTGCGATAAAATGCATCTTCTATGCAAAAGATACGGGCATTTTCTATGCAAGTATGGAAGCACAATTTATGCAATATTGAAAGCAAGCATTTTCTATGCATGAATCATAATGATGCGCGGCACGCATGCAACAGCAGTGTATAAGAAAGTTCACATTCTATGCAATAAAGGATCATCAAATATGTACTCTGGTGCCTCTGATTTGCCTCTTAGAGGGCTTCACAACATACTCAGCTCAAAAAGGACACACCCTGTTCATATCGGCAAGAGATAACATTTGCATGTGAAACCCTCGGGTGCTGCTTGGACTGCCATTCTGACTTGAAGCAGGCTTACACTTGGGGTCGAGATACACCATACTCCAGAGAAACGGCGAGGCCTGAGAAGGTGCACCTGGAATGCAGTCTCGAATTTTGCTAAAGTTGAAACATGCTAGGATGCTCCAAATTTTCCCTCTTTTCTTTTGCTTTGCAGTCTGGAACCTAAATAACTTCAGATAGGTCCTTGTTTTACTATTCTCACATGACCTGGGTTGAACCCGGTGGTTTTATGAAAGAACTGATCCTTTTTGCACAAATGTGGAAAACGACACGGCACTCTGAGCACAAAATGATTTTTCTTTTGAAAATGAGAAAAGGATTCTCAACCGGGTATTGAGCCTACAACTGACCACAGCCAAACGTCTCAACACAGAAAGAAAACAATAGGTAAACGACCTAAACACAACGAGACACACTCGGGACGACTCAAAGCAGGAATCGAGACAAACAAAACAAAAGACACGACACCAGACGTATACAGGGAGCCTGTTTCACCGGTAGTGTTTCCTACCCTTTCTCATTTGTGATTCTTACATCACTCGGCCCTCAAGCTCTGTTTTTCTGAAAAAGCCCTTTTCTCACTTTTTCTCTCATCGCACATCTCTCTATTCTTCAATCTCTCATTTTTCAATCCCTCCCCTGGGTGGTTGATGGATAAATGGGAAGTTGCGGTTCGCCCCTAGCATCTGCTAGATTCTTCTTCTTCTGCACGCAGCTAGTGAGTTTCTCCCACAGAGGGGTTGCGCTACAACTGGGTGTGTAGCAAATTGCAGCTGGCATCGATTGATGATGCTTTGCTGGGGAGTTTGGACGTGATAAGATCTGTCCAGATGAGGGAGTGGAATATCTTGCCCCATTCCAGTTCGTGCTTCGCACTTGGCTTGATACCTCGTTGCTTGGAGGGTGAAAGAGCTTTCAGCCGTTTGTCGGTTAGCTTCAGTGGTGCCCTTTCTGGCAGGTAGAGTGCCCTTCTTGACAATATTGTGCCCTTTCTGTCAATGATGTTGATAATGAGGAAAAGACAGAACACCTGACTCAACTGTGCCCCTAGTTCATCATTTTGACCATTTTTTTTTTTTTTTGCTTTCTATAAAACAATTTTGACCAAAATGAGAGTTAGATTAACATGCTTGTTCATTTTTGATTTGAAATCATGCAAGTCAGGCTATGAGCACTGAAAATTTTCCTTTTTTTGGGTCCAAGAAAATGGTCCAGTTTTGGAAAAGATGGAATAATTTTCGAGAAAATTAGTCAACCTCAGTAAAAATTCTCAAAAACTATTTTTGCAAACGGCCACTTGCTCAACGAGCATGAAACCCACTCTCGAGATACACAACCTCGGATCCAAGGGAAAACTGCCCCGTGCTTGAAGAGAGCTGCATGGCAACGGAAAGTTGCCCCTTGTTTGAACGGCACTGCAGCGCATTGAATGGCAACGGAAAGTTGCCCCTTGTTTGAATGGTGCCGCAGCACACTGAATGGCAACGAAGAGTTGCCCCTTGTTTGAATGGTACTGCAGCGCATTGTAGTCAGTCCTCAGAGCGATGATTGCAACCGTACTCTCGGATACAGAGAAGGCAAGGATGGTCAAAACCATTACATGGACACAATTGAATTTGAATTGTTTTACGGCTGGACTTCAGAATGAAGTTGCCTACGTATCCCAAAGATGGGAATCAAGCCTTACGTAGTTCCGGGGTTAAGGTACACTCGGGTATTAACCTCTCCTTTTTAGGCTCTAACTTTTGCCAAGGCGCCCGATGCGGGTTTTCGACCTTGCGAGCTTCTTTTTTTCTTTTCTTTTCAATTCTTTTCATTCTTTTCATTCCTTTTCTTCTTCTTTTTTGCATTTTTCTTTTCTTTTCTTCTCTTTTTTTTTTTTGCATTTTTGTATCTTTGCATTTTTTCTTTTTTTCTTTGCTCTAACTTTTGCCTGGGTCGCCCTTCCGGGTTTTCAGCCCAGCGAGCCTCTCAAAGGGTAAAAAAATGTAACCAGTCCATGCCAAATGGTTCTGAGATTGAAGCCCTCTATATCCAGGAGAGTGGCTGTTGTATTGACTTGCAGAAAGATCCACCTTTGGCTCTTCGAGCACATTGGATATTTTTTTGCCCCTAGTTCGAGGGGTGCTTTTGCTCTAGCCTTGCAAGCTTCTTTTGACGAGGTCTGACCTTCTTGATCTGACTTTGGTGCCTCTTGTTCGAGGGCTGCTTCAAATCTGGCCACACAGGCCTTACATCGTGGTCGACCGTTGAACATTCTGAATGCCAGTTCAAGGTTTGAAAGCCAAGGGGGGTCGAGTCTCGAGGCTGAGAGCGATCCTAAGCTGCACAATCTCAAGAGCGATTCCACACATGTCTTCGCAGGACCGTGCAAAACATTTTTTGAAAGTTTTTAAGAAAGCGACAAATTGCTCGCGCTGAAGACAGTGTAGGATCAATCTGGATCAAAGCCAGGGTCCTTCTCAGTACTCACACTAACAAGCATGATTTCATTCATTAAGGGCTTAGCACGCCTCTCTTCCTCTCAATTTGATTAAAGTTTTGCAAATCCCGAGGAATTCGTCCCTCTTTGTTTTCACCGCAGTGTTCAAAAAGTTTTGAAAAACGCAGGTCATTATGATGACTTCAAGGCACAAGAGAGCAGGTGGAATGCACTGCCATTTCATTCAAATCCCGGTACAACTAGCACACGGCAGAAACAAATGCGAGAGTATGGAAATCACTGCTGTTTCATTCAAAAGTCTGTTGGCACAACTGGTCCCTGGCAGAAACAGACTCAAAACAAAACAAAAAGACGAACACAAAACAAAATGGTGATGCCCGAGGTAACACCCCCGGAATCACCCGACTCCTATACAACAGGACTGACTCGATACAACAAGACAGACCCAAACAAAAGAGACTGACTCAAAACAAAAAGACAGACTCAAAACAAAATAACAAAAATGGCCCAATACCCAAGTCAGAAAACACAAAAACTGGTATTTGCGCATTGCTCAGAACAGTGCATGCCATCCACCATATTTGGAGTAAACTGAGCGCTGCCCGCAGGTGGTTCATCCCTCGATCACATCACATTATCCCCCACAAGTTCACTAATCAAGTGCCGATAGACTTTGCAGAGCTTGGCGGGAGGACAACCCCGTTGTCAAACAGATCCTGTACTTCATGACGAAGACGGAAGCAGTCGTCGGTAGTATGGCCAGTTTGCTGATGGTACGCGCAGTACTGGGTAGCATCATGTGTAGCCAGAAGAGGGTTCGGGAGAGGTCGAGGCTCAAGGGGTTCGAGATGGCCTTGTCCCACAAGGATTTGAAAAGCTTTGGACAAAGGCATATAGAGGGCATGGAAGACCCTCCGACCTCGAGGTTGGTACTTCTGGGTTTGTGGATTTTTGCTGGACGCACCAGCAAAAGGATTGGCAGGTGCTGGCCTGGTTTGCCGATCTCTTCTGAGTGGAGGGTTAGAGCTAACAGGATTGCCTCTGGTATAACGGCCCTTCTCCCGGTTTTCTCTTTGGTTCAAACTGCCCCCAACTTGAGTAGCGAAAGTGTCATCCACAGTTTTTGCAACAACTGTGAGGACTTGCTCTTTGTCCAGTCCCTCGGCTTTCAAAGCCTCAATAGCCAACAGAAGATGTTCATGGGGGTCCATGCCCGCCCCTATTTTGTTCTTTCCACTCGCCTCCACTTTGCCAAGGGATTGGCCTTCCTCGAATGTAGCCCGTCCTAAGCTTGGGGAGCCTTTTGACATAAAACTCCCAGTATGTGGTGTGGTCGATGATGGAGCCAATGTCCCAGAGGCCAGATCGGTCACAGTTCTTTGAAGATCTTTAATCATCCTCATCAGCTCGGAAGTAGTGGGTTCATGGGTTTGAGATGATTGGGGTTCAGGTGCACCCATCATGCATAAGTCCATGCTTTCTGGGATAAACACCTCAGGCTTGGGTAGATGGGCCGGGGTGATGTATATGCTGGGGTCATAGGTGGATGGCAATGTATGGATGAGATTGAGGTAAGTGGGAAATGTTCGGTCATTGGGGCCTGAAGGTGGAGCTATCGTCCGGTTGTCGATGAGATTTTGGACCTCATGACGAAGGCGGTAGCAACGGTCGGTGCCATGACCGCGCTGCTGATGGTACATACAGTACTTGAGGGGTTATGTCTGGCTGGGAGTGGGTCAGGAAGAGGTTGAGGATCGAGGGGTTTGAGATGCCCTCTTTCCCTCAGGAGTTTTAGTGCGCTAGTCAGGCTCATATGGAGAGGGGTGAAAGTTCTGCCCTGAGCTCGGGCTGGGTCGGCTGTTTGTAGGCTTGGATTGGCAAAGGGGTTGGCTGTGGCGACTGTATTGATTTCAATGGGTTCGGAAATAGTGCTACTTCCGGCATTGGTACTCCTTGAAATCACCTTCCTTGTCGGTTCACTTGTTCTGGGAATGATCCCACTGTTGAACGCATTCTCGACCTGGACCCCCAGTTCATGCAAACTTTTGAAAGTGAATAGCGGAGCCACTATCAATTTCTGCAACATATCATGCTCGAGGTTTCGCACCATCATCTGCACTTGATCCCTCTCAGAAGGGCGGCGATCTGTTATCTGTGCTGCCTTTGCTCTCCACCTCGCAACAAATTTCACAAAAGGCTCTTTTGGGTTTTGGCGGGTTGCTTCAAGCTCTTGGATGGTCATTTCAACTTGGGTATTATAGGAATACTGATCGACAAAGCCTCAGCCAATTCTTCCCAGTTTTGCTTCACTTTGTCCTCCAACTTAGCGTACCAAGTGGCTGCTACACCGACAGGGTTCTTCCATACAGAGAGAGTTTCTGTGGCTTAGTCAAACCCATCGGCTTTAGGACATCCAAGAAAAGTCGGATATGTACCATTGGATCCCCAGACCCGTCGAAACGGTCAATATGTGGCATTTTGAATCTGTCTGGGAGCCGTACAGCAGACTCAGTGTGCCCATCCTCAATGTCGGGAATGGAGTTAAGGCCCTGTGCCTTTTTGAATTGCTTCTCGAGGTTCGCAATTTTCACTGCGGTCAGATCGAGGTCATTAGCATCAAGGGGATAACGCCTCTCATTAGGCTGCACCATGGGTCTGAAAACTTGGGCTTGAGCTAACCCTTCTCGAGGACTCGGACACAGCAAATCTTCAACTGGCGGAAGTGGGTCAAAGTTCGGCTGGGGTCCCAAAGCTGGATGTGAGGCAGATGCCCCAGATGGGCGCTGCGTTTCAATACTGGTCTCAGCCTGCATGGCAGTTCCCTGATTCAACGCTGCTATCACGGCTACAAATTCTTCCGAACCCTGTGCCATCACGGGCTGCTGATTCTGAACAAGGGTGATGTGACTGGTGACTGACGGATCAGATGAGCCAATGAGCCCTGTATGGCCCTTCTTTGCCTTGCCTCAGCGAAAGAACACTGGTTGCCCTTGAATTGAATTTCTGACCTAACAAAGTCTATCAGCACTAGTCCAATGTACCCGGGGGATATCGGAGCCTTCTGAAGCTATGGTTCCAGGACTACCTAGCAAAAGAGAAACGGACAGCATCTCAGCCTGATTTCACAATAACAGATACGAACAAAGCTGAATGAGTGTGCTCTCTACTGAATTCTGCCTCAAAATTCCGCCTGTAAGCTGATACCCTCAGGTACAACTGATTCCACCAAATACTGATGCCCGCAGGCCTGATACCCAAAATACTGAATTGGTGCCCGCAGGCCTGATGCCCAAACTCGCAAACTGATACATGCATTCCCTGTAGAGACACACTCTAACAAGCACATAACAGATAAGTGAGAGCCAAAATACCCCTATGTTGGGGTAGGGTTTCCCTGTCCTATTTTGTCAGGAGCTAGGGTTTCACTACGCACGCAGCGGTTTCAAACAACCTATAAACGGGTAAGCAACCTGTCCTAGTTTGGAATGGTCACTATGGATCCGAATATGCACTAGGTCGAATGGTCAAAAAGGGTGCCCCGGTAAAACCGGGGTTTGTGTTCCCATGCTGTCAGAGCCCAGAGCCGATCAGCCTTATGGACATGCCTTGACAAGACAAGCCTCCGGCAAATCGTTCGGGAATGGCATATGGCAAACACGGTGTCCTAGGCGCACCAATGCAAATGCAATGCAAAGAAACACACAAATGTAGTCAAAAGCAGATATCATGAGTTCGAGTCAAGTTCTCTAAATCCCCAGCAGAGTCGCCAGAAACTGTAGACGTCCCCGAACGCCCCGGGAGGGTTAAGTCCCGTTCTGTTCATATTGGGGTCACTACAGTTCGAAGGACTCAAATGTCACGGTTCTAATCTTGAACCAAAGAGTCCAAATCCGGCAAATCGTTTTGAAAACAGATTTTTTGAAAGAAGTGCCAAACATGGACTGCTTTGCCAGATAACAGAGTCGCCACCTAAATATTTTAAAATGGGAAATTTAGGAAACCCTGACTCGTTGCCGAAGGCCACGTGTCCGTCATCACCAAAGTTGGCTCGGGAACTTGGGTACGATTGGGGAAGGTCACATCGTGAGCACCCCCGCTCGCCCGGTCAAAGACCGGCCTCTACTAACCATGATATCTGTTTTTGAAAACATTGTATGCTCTTATTCCGGTTATTAGCCTAGGTTACTATGTGATGCTCGCAGCAAATAAGTATAGACTGGGCCGCCTGAATTGGAACTAAACATCTCATGTTTGTTTGTTTGAAAATGGTTTGATGGTGCTACCCGCAGGTAGGCTAAGACGCGGATTTGCCACCCTCGGGTGGGCTTAGTAAAACATGATTTTGCCACTATCTAGTGGGCTTAAAACAAACAGTTAATGAATTGCTCCAATTCAGATAACTCAACCTCCACCCACAGGCATTCAAGGCAATTGTATCACATAAGCACATAGCCTCATGGTAAGCATGCTATCATGGCAACACTCACACGCATGCAAGGATGCTAAAGCATAAAACTCACCTAGTACTCCAAGCCAAAACAGGAACTGATTAGAAATCAATGCATGATCCTAATTATACAGGGATGCCTAATGCAACACATGCAAAAATGCAACTATAGCAGGCTCGGCTTTTCTAAACATAGGATGTGAAATGCAACAGCTATCACGTATTCAATTTGGAATTGAAATATAAATGCAGTTTGTATGATGCGCCGAGCCCGGTGCGTGCAAAACAGATGAATGATGCAAACATGCTGTCATACTGTATGCTAATTGAAATATGCCCTATATCTAACCATCATAAGCAGGTAAATAAAAGGGAGAAAGAAATGGGGGTTGGAAGACATACATCGCACACACCCACACTTATTACAGTTATGCCCTCGCGCAGAGGGTCCGAATAAATAATAATACAGTCCGAATAATATACATATTTCTAATTAATTGACAAATTAAACTAGAAAGCGGTAAACTGGCATGCAAGCCAGGGGCTGCCTCGCTTCTGATGAATATTGCATGTTGGGCTGCCTGGCGTGGAAATCCACTGGGATGCCCGATCTAGCCTCTGTTTGCAATTTTTCTCGAAATGCGTGCCAAACTCTGAAAAAGTTGCTGATTCTCTATTTTGCTGCAACAGAGAGCAGGAAAGGGGCATAGCAATGTATTTCACAAATATATGCATGCCTCGATCCTCGTGCCACCAATCACGCATACCGATGCATGATGGCCGAGGAGTCGGATTGCACAACTCAATATGGGATGAAATGCAGATGAATGCTACAACAAAACCTAGCTCCATCATGGGTAATCCGGAGTGTCGGTGACTGGGAATTGAGACCCGTTCCGTCACTCGGAGTACGAAACGTGCCTCGTTTCCCGTGCCCGGGCTAACCCCTATCCCGAACACGATGCAATATGCATGATATGCATGAAATGCAACTAAGATACAGCCTAGCATGCTCAATGCTATGAAAATGAGATGAAAATGAGACGCCTCGAAAAGCGCGCACGCGGACACACAAATTGAGGCGATGAAGTGGAAATCGAATAAAACCGAAGTGCCTCGAAATGCGTGCCCACAGGCACGTAAACCGAGGCGATGATATGAAGTGGAAATCGGATAAAACCGAAGTGCCTCGAAATGTGTGCCCACAGTCACGTAAACCGAGGCGATGATGAAATGCAAAATCGGATAAAACCGAAGTGCCTCGAAATGTGTGCCCACAGGCACGCACACCGAGGCGATGATATGAAGTGGAAATCGGATAAAACCGAAGTGCCTCGAAATGTGTGCCCACAGGCACGCATACCGAGGCGATGATAAAATGAGATGGAAATGCAAATTGGGCTTATACTGACATGAGTGGACCTCAGCCACACTCACATCAGATGCCGTCGGATAAAACAGAGATGCCTCGAAGTGCGTACCCACAGGCGCGCAAACCGAGGCATGGCCCGAAGGCATGAAAATGGTACAGAAATGCAATGATGGGCTTATACCAACATGAGAGAGCCTCAGCCTACTCACATGGGAAGCCAATGAATGAAAACGGAGTGCCTCGAAGTGCGCGCCCGCGGGCACGCAAACCGAGGTAATGCACTAAAGCACGAAATGACATGAAAATGATATGCAAGCATGCAAACCAAATTTCAGCAGCTAAATAAAGGGGAAAACAGCCCCGAAATGATACGAAATGACAATCAATGCACGAAATCATCCCGAAATGTGATTCTAAGTACCCGAAATGGCCTACGGCTATGCTAAACATGCAAAATCAGTACATGAAAGCAAAAACAGTAGCAGGCAGCCCCAAAAATAGCATCTTTTCAGTACAAAACATGGCCAAATTGTGAGCTTAGATAGGGCAACAATAGCATGCAAAAATACGAACCAAGAGAGGAATTACAAAGCAAGTGGTATTTACAATGCTCAAACCCAAAAGTACCCTTCTACAAAATTAAATAAGGGCCAAAATTATGCACATTTATAAGAGATGACAACCTCCAATTCAGTGTGTAGATATACTAAACATAGTATGCAAAATTTGGGTCAACAAGGGCTATAAAGAGAGGTACCATAAGCAAGCATCAAACAATTTTGAACCCTTAACAAAAGATGAAGAATAGACAATTCTAAGACACTTTCTAAGCCTGATGAAGACTCAAATCAGTGGCTAAGCAAGCCTAAACAAACATGCAATTTTACGGTAAATTGAAGGATTACAAAACAAGTACCAAAACCAGTCATCAAAGGGCCTAAGACCCTTAACAAAACATGAAGAAAAGGAAAAAATAAGGCTCTGTCTAGGCCTGATGAAGGCTGAAATCCGAAGCATGGTAAGCTTAAAAAAGCATGCAAAATGGGAGTGGAACAAGAATTCAAAGCAAGTGATATACAGAGCAAGAAAACCAGGTTGAGCCCTTCTTCAATGTTGAAGAAGGGCTCAAAATAAGCACAATCACAGTATGTTACAAGTTCCAACTCAGATCACAAATAAGCCAAAACAACCATGCAATTTTACGGTAAAATGGAAGGATTTCAAAGGAAGTGCATGCTAGAGTCACCAAACATGATGGAGCCCTTCTTCAATGTTGAAGAGGGGCTCAAAATAAGCCCACTCACAGTATATAGTATACTCGAAATCAGATCACTCATAAGCCAAATATTCAATGCAAAATAAAGGCATACAAGATGCTATTGAAGCAAGTGCACCATAGAGGGCTCAAACAGGGTTGAGCCCTTAAACAAAGATGAAAATGAGCTCAAAAGAGGACCACTTTCAGTAGGGGTCGGAGCTCAACACAAAAAGCAAATAGGCTTAAGATTTGAAGCAAAAATGAGCTCAAAAGAGGGTGAAGTGTACTTACCCTTGAAGATCAAGACTTTGGTTGCTCTTTGCTTGATGAAAGTTGCTTCTAAGCTTCTCAAGAACCCCTCCTTGCTGCTGGAATGGAGTTGGTGATGGTGATGCTAGGTGTTGATGAAGGATTTGAGCTAGAAACTTGAAGCTTTGAGCTTGGAAATGGAGGAGATGAACATGCAAGGCTCCAAGGATTTTTCTCCACACCTCCACCAGCTAGGAGCTGCCGTTCTTATGGCCAAGAAAAGGGTTCAAAAGGAGGGCCAAATGGTGGAAATATCTTGCCTCAAATATCTAGATATTTTGAGGGCAAAATATCTAGATATTTTGAGGGCACGAAATCGAGATATTTTGTTTGGCCATGAAGTGGGCATCAGAGACCCCAGTGTCCCTCGGAATGATAAAACAGGGGCGCTTGCCAAAATTGAACGAAAAACGATGCAAAACGAATGCTCGGGGGCCAAACCGCGAGGTTCGGGGCCCGAAAACCGGCTGTAAGCACCGAAAGTGGCATTCAGCCACGAAGTGGGTATCTAAGACCCCAGTGTGCCTTGTTATGATGAAACAGAGGTACATGCCAAAAACCGGAGGAATCGGAGACGAAATGAATGCTCGGGGGCCAAACCGCGAGGTTCGGGGCCCGAAAACCGGCTGTAGGCACCGAAAGTGGCATTCAGCCACGAAGTGGGCATCTGAGGCCCCAGTGTTCCTCAGTATGATAAAACAGAGGTATGTGCCAAGAACCGGAGGAATCGGAGACGGTTGGGCGGTCCCGAACCGAGGCACACGGCCTGACGGCTCCGAAAACCGGGAACCGGGCTCCGAAATGGGCAAAATGGCCTACGGCCACGAAAAGTAGCGCACGGCCACCGAGAGATGGTCTACAGGACCACTCCCTTCCCTCAGGAAAGAAAACAGAGAAAACCGAGTCTGGTTCGCAAACCGAGACAAGGCACAGAAGAGAGTTCGGAAGTCCGGAGGCAAGGCGCACGGCCGCGACTCTGGGGCTTCTGAACGAGCACGATATGCAACACCACCGAGCGCTCAATCGGTGACGTCTGAGTCTTAAGGTCGGTCAAAAATGGGGTGTCTACAACAGGCGACAACAAATTCTCACCATAAAAAATCCAACTGGTGTAACTTGGAAGAAACCCGTTGATCATTAAATGTTCCCCTAACAGACATTTCTTCACCAATTTGACATTACGACACCGTTTACATGGGCATGTGACTTCATTCAACAATGGCTTATTTTTGCATGCAAATTTAATAAATTCCTTAACCCCTTGTATGTATTCCAAGTGCAACCTATGTTGATTTATCCAACTTTTATCCATCCGACTCTGTCTTATGCTACAAATGTCACTGCCAAATCAACAAAGTTCAAAATTACCATTCCATTTTAATTTATCTTAACCTCAATTAAGTACTTTATAATGCATGCGACATGAAATCATTCACCTCTAACTGGTCTCTAATATGTTGGTTCATCCTACTTTCCCATTTAGGAATGCACAGTCTATATTGTAAAAAGTAGCTCATACCGCTCTGTTCATCTCTAAGGAAATTTCAGCAGCATCTCCCTATGGTTGTCCAAGTACACGACATAGACTAGGTGTACTACTACAACTTGTCTAGTATGCACCCGAAGAACATGAGCAGCTACTACACGAAATCTCTACAAGATGGACTATAAGCAATAGAACTACTAATTGCAATATAGACTTGTGCTCTTGAACTATCCAAACTGGACAATCCAAGAACAGCTTCACCAAAAATGACTAGGTATCTCCAATGAAGATTCTTAGACGGGTCTAAGACTATTTATGCATGCATGCACCATTAATGACTGCATCCCGACGGTGCAATCTAAATCGGTACTATTAAGCATATCTAGTATGAAGTATTTTAATGAAGAAACCAAAAGTTTCTACAATGCTCTTGATAGATTATGATAGACTTCCCTTTTTTTTTTTTTTTATAGATAGGAATCAAGTCCTAGTCAATACTTCACTTTTGTAAGAAAACTTCAATTGAATTTACATATAACATAAGGGTGAAAAACTACACAGCAGACAAACCCAAAACAAAGAAGAGAAATATAAATTCTTTAAAGTCTTGAATTGCAAAGATTTGATCTCATCATCAATCAAACAGGTTAAAAAAAAGAACAAAAGGATCTATATATATAGAAAACAGGCACAACCAATTAACTAAATGGAATATATACATCTTTAGCCCACTTATTCCCTTTCATATACTAGCAAAGGGCCATCTAAGATTTTCGTTATTGAACTTTTCCAATTAATTTGCATATCATTCTTCTAAGAGATAAGGTTCTATTTTCTTTTGCTTTTAGTTTTTTTCTATGAATTTGAAATACCCAAACCTAGGTAGTTTGAACATTAGGTTCTTTGGCTGCCACTACTATATTTGAATCTAGCCATTTCTTTCAAATAGAAGAGCCATACACATTTACACAAATGGAAAGCTAGCATGCATTCCCATATTAGAGTCAAAATAATGCACATGGTGACAACATCTCCAAGACATTCATCTAGAAGAAATTGCAAACTATTTGGCCCTTAAAGATAAAAAAACTAAAGCAAGCAATCACTAATCTTATATACAGTGACATTATAGTATATTAACAATATTGAGGTGACCGTGTAACTTATACCAAAATGTGAGATTGTCAAATCAGATTCTAAAGCATGCTTATCAAGCCAAAAAAAGGGAATTGCAAATTGTTTCCCTTGTTAATTCTTTCATCATTTTGACATTGAAATGAGCTCTGATTGGTATGTTGAACTTATTAAAACTTTTCAGTAGCCTTTGAAGACTATTTCCTATAAAAAAATAAAATGAAATAAAATAAAATAAATTTCTGGCAAGCACTAAAGAGAATTGAAGCCTTTCTTCGAGAACTTATTTAATTAGTGTTAGGTTTTATTCTTGGCAATCTCGTTTGACAAGGATTTCTATAAGAAGTTGGTTTTCTTCCAAAACTTGGATTACTTTGGATTTCTATAAGTAATTGGATTTCTCCCAAAACTAGGATTACTTTGGATTTCTATAAGTAATTGGATTTCTCCCAAAACTAGGATTACTTTGGATTTCTATAAGTAGTTGGTTTTTTCCAAAAAACAAGACGACTCTTCAGATCTACTTGGAGGTTTTCTAAGATTTTCTTCTGGAGGACTTTTGTGAGTTTTCCTTGATAAATTTGAATGAGTATTAAACTCATGAATTGAGAAGCATACATCAAGGAGGTTGATCGAATACAAAAGAGAGAGTTGTTCTTCGGTGGATTTTGAAGAATTTGAGCCTGAAGCTTTGGTGGATTCTGGAGTGGCTCATCATCAAGACAATTCCGAGGTGAAGACGGGGTTGGAAGAGGCACATAGAGGTTGGTTCAATTCGGGCGTGGATTCGCTATGTAATTAAGAGTATACCAGTGTAATTCCTTTATGTCTTTTTAGTGGATTGTTTTGTGGCTTTTGCCCGTGGTTTTTTTTATCACAATTGGAGGTGTCCAATTATGGTTTTTCCACGTAAAATCATTGTGTCGATTTGTCTTGATTGTTTGATTGGGATTGTTATATACTGCTTAAAATTGATACATAATCACAAATCAACATCAAGGGGATTTCTAGATTTTTCAATTGGTATCAGAGCGGGTTGTTCTATTTTTTAAATAAAAAATCTTTTAGAATAAGATCTTGTTTGATTTGTGATAATGGATACAATTCGTGAGGAAAATTCTATGGTTCGACCACCCCTACTTGACGGATCCAATTATTCTTTTTAGAAAACTCGGATAAGATCGTTTTTAAAATCTATTGATGAAAAAGTTTGGCAATCTGTCATGTATGGGTGGACTGAACCAACGATTACTATTGATGGAGTAACTTTCCCCAAACCAATAAGTGGGACACAATTGATTACCAAAATAGTAGCTGGAATAGTAAAGCTATCAATTCTCCCTTTTGCGTTGTCACACCTGAAGAGTTTAGTCGTATTTGTAATTGTGAAGTCGCAAAAGAGGCTTGGGATATCTTACAAACTATTCATGAGGGCACTCCTTCTGTTAAACGCTCAAAACTTCAAAGGCTCACATCTAGTTTCGAAAACCTTTCAATGAAAGATAGTGAGACCTTTGATGAATTTTATGCAAAGTTGAGTGACATTGTTAATTCCAGCTTCAATTTAGGTGAAAAAATACCAGAATCCAAAGTTGTGGGAAAAATTTTGAGATCCTTGCCCGATCGGTTCCAACCAAAAGTTACGGCTATTGAGGAGGCTCAAGATGTTGACAACCTCAAGCTGGATCACTTGGTTGGAAATCTCTAAACTTATGAGACACATAGGAATTTCAAAAAGAAACAAAAAGATATTGCTTTCAATAGTGCTCATAGAGTTGGAGAGGATTCTGATGAGGATTGTGAGATAGATTCCAAGATTACGGCTGCTTTTGTTAAACAATTTAAAAAATCTTTTTTGAAAAAGAATCCTAATCTTTTGGATTCTACTCATACTCATAAATCTAAAGGCAAAGATAAACTCAAAATTAATTCTATAGCCAAGAAGGAGAAAGGAAAGATACTAGGAAACTCTAAAAGAGTCCAATGCTATGAATGCCAAGGATTTGGCCACTTTGCTTCAAAATGCCCCACTCGTTTGAAGAAGAAGAAAGCCCTCGCTATCACTTGGGATGATGAATCAGAATCTGATGAAGATGAAAGTGACAATGAAGATCAAGGCGAAGAGGGACATAAACAATTCATTGCTTTCATGGCGGCTTCTGAAACTAAAGGACGAACAGAGTATCCGAAGAGGTCGGTTGAGAATGCCACTGATGATGAATCCTCGGAGAGTGATGATGAAGAGCTTGAGCAAGCTTATGAAAAGTTGTATAAGGAGTCTCTTAACTTATCCAAATTGAATGACAAACTCACTACGAAACTCAAAGCATGTGAAAGTGAGAATGTCAAATTAAAGAACGAGATTTCCGAAGCTAGGAATGATGCCCTTAAAATTTTTAATGATCGACAAGTTCTTTGTGCAAAACTCTTGACTTGTGAGACAGAGAGGAATGAGCTACAGCAAATCTATGCAACATATGAAGAAAAGATTGAAACTCTCGAGATGTCTCTAGTTGCTTTGAAAGAACTAATGATCAAGAAAGAGGAAGAACTCAAGTGTGCTATGGCTACCATTGGTCTTTGGAACAGAGGATCAAAGACTTTGGACAATATCATTGGGTCTCAACAAATTTGTTCTGACAAGAGTGGCATTGGCTTTGGTGATAACAAAGAGCAAAAACAGAGTGCATCTACATCTCATGATACAAGAACTCAAGGAAAGGGAGAACAAAAAATTCAACATAAGGATGGACTTCTCAAACTTCCTAGAGTTGGTAAGGTAAAAGAAAAGAAGGTACACCCTGTACACCCAGTTTTTATTTGTCATCATTGTGGTATGCATGGTCATATTCGCCCTTATTGTTATAAGTTACATGAGAGAGTGTATTTGCTTAGACCTAAAACTAAGAAGTTGGAAACCAAGTCGAGACAGGTTCTCATTGAAAGCAAAGGGAACCACAACGTCAAGACACCACCCAAGAACCGCAATACTCACAACTTTGTTTATACTAAAGCGGTTTGGGTGAGAAAACTTGACTTGTGTTAATTTGTTTATCTGTTTTAGTTTTTTGGTTTCTGTGTGTTTTTTTTTAATGAAAAAAAAAATGTGTGCATGTTAGTTTTTGTCTTGCTTTGGTTAAGGAAAAAAAAAAAAGAAAAAAAAAATCCAAAAAGATTTTCTTGTATGGTTTTGCAAGCTTGAAATTTTTGAGTAGTCCTTGGTGCATATTGGAATTGATAAGACTATCCATTACATGTTAAAATGTGTGTGCTTTCTGTGGTCATTACTCATTTTGGAGTGTGTGTTTTTTTATTAGTATGTCTCATTCTGTACACACTCTTAGATTAGCAAATTTTGGAGTCTTTCGCCTTAGTGATCATTTTTCTCTATGGACTTCTGGCATTGTATGTTTTGCTTTTCTAGAGGAATTGACCTATACTAGCATATCATGGGTGATGTTGAGTCTCTTAACCACCTTCCATCTTTTTGCACCTCCACAGCTTTTCCCTCTATTCTTTGTAGTCCAGGCATGAGGAAAAGGCTACCTCAGAGTCACAAACCAGGCCATCCTTATTATATCCATACTTCTCTGGTTCGGTTTCCATACTCTTGAGCGTGTCAGCCGCCAATGAGTGTGCAAAAGAAAGAAAAAAAAATGTGCAAAAGAAAGAAAAGAAAAAAAAAAAAAATGTGCAAAAGAAAGAAAAAAAAAATGTGCAAAAGAAAGAAAAGAAAAAAATGGAAAAAAAAAAAAAAGGACTCATTGATTGAGGGGGAGCCTCCGTCTTTACTCACCAAATACCCCTTGATTCCTAGTGGTTTGACTTTCCTTAGTTGTGCTTAGATTCTCTTGTCGGAGGTCCAACTATCAGATCACTACTAGGATTTGAATCTCGTGTTTGTCGAACTCCAAGAGTCACACACACACTTTTCTCATAGGATCTATGCTTTTCACATAATGCATTACTTTCTTTTATAAGGAATTTTCTAAAGGCTGTACACATTGTGTTTTCAAGTAATTGTGCTTCTTGGATAATCTTCTGTGTTTCAAGGTACAAATCTAAAATTTCTTGTTTGCTCCACCATATTATTTTTGTCGTTTTTCTTCTTGTTCATTGTTTTTAGTGAGGGGGAGTTTGGTTTATCATTGCAAGAGTTTGTTAGCATGAACACTTTGTTTTGTTTGGTACGGGAGATTGGCATTAGTTGGTTTGCATGTTGCTTTGCATTGGCTTTTTTATTGTTTGAGCTTTCTTTTGTCAATTCGTGAAAAAAAGGGGGGGGGATTAATGTTGTCCGGTGTGTCTTAGGATTTCATGTATTCATGTCATGTGTCGGGTGCATAAGTCTTAGTTTTCATCTATCCATGCTACATGTTCTTAAAATCTTCAAGCCGCATCTATTCATGTTTTCCATCTCATGCTTCAAGATAATCTTGTCATATGTTTATTGCTTTTTCATATACTCTTGTGGCACTAATAGTTGTTTTGGAGATTGTGGCATTAATAGCTGTTTTGCAGATCTTGACCGTCAGAAAGAAGTTTGCGTTTGTTGACTGTAATGGGTTGGGGTGATTAGGATTTTATTTGTTAGGTGTGTTTTGTCACGACATTGCCAAAGGGGGAGATTGTTAGGTTTTATTCTTGGCAATCCCGTTTGACAAGGATTTCTATAAGAAGTTGGTTTTCTTCCAAAATTAGGATTACTTTGGATTTCTATAAGTAATTGGATTTCTTTGGATTTCTATAAGTAATTGGATTTCTCCCAAAACTAGGATTATTTTGGATTTCTATAAGTAGTTGGTTTTTTCCAAAAAACAAGACGACTTTTCAGATCTACTTGGAGGTTTTCTAAGGTTTTCTTCTGGAGGATTTTTGTGAGTTTTCCTTGATAAATTTGAATGAGTATTAAACTCATGAATTGAGAAGCATACATCAAGGAGGTTAATCGAATACAAAAGAGAGGGTTGTTCTTCGGTGGATTCTGAAAAATTTGAGCCTGAAGCTTTGGTGGATTTTGGAGTGGCTCATCATCAAGACAATTCCGAGGTGAAGACGGGGTTGGAAGAGGCATATAGAGGTTGGTTCAATTTGGGCGTGGATTCGCTATGTAATTGAGAGTATACCTGTGTAATTCCTTTATGTCTTTTTAGTGGATTGTTTTGTGGCTTTTGCCCGTGGTTTTTTATCACAATTGGAGGTGTCCAATTGTGGTTTTTCCATGTAAAATCGTTGTGTCGATTTGTCTTGATTGAGATTGTTATATACTGCTTAAAATTGATACATAATCACAAATCAATTGTAGGTTTTATTCTTGGCAATCCTGTTTCACAATGATTTCTATAAGAAGTTGGTTTTCTTCCAAAACTAGGATTACTTTGGATTTCTATAAGTAATTGGATTTCTCCCAAAACTAGGATTACTTTGGATTTCTATAAGTAGTTGGTTTTTTCCAAAAAATAAGACGACTCTTCAGATCTACTTGGAGGTTTTCTAAGGTTTTCTTCTGGAGGACTTTTGTGAGTTTTCCTTGATAAATTTGAATGAGTATTAAACTCATGAATTGAGAAGCATACATCAATGAGGTTGATCGAATACAAAAGAGAGAGTTGTTCTTCGGTGGATTCTGAAGAATTTGAGCCTGAAGCTTTGGTGGATTCTGGAGTGGCTCATCATCAAGACAATTCCGAGGTGAAGACGGGGTTGGAAGAGGCACATAGAGGTTGGTTCAATTCGGGCGTGGATTTGCTATGTAATTGAGAGTATACCTGTGTAATTCCTTTATGTCTTTTAAGTGGATTGTTTTGTGGGTTTTGCCTGTGGTTTTTTTTATCACAATTGGAGGTGTCCAATTGTGGTTTTTCCACATAAAATCGTTGTGTCGATTTGTCTTGATTGTTTGATTGGGATTGTTATATACTGCTTAAAATTGATATATAATCACAAATCAACATCTAGGGGATTTCTAGATTTTTCAATTAGATTTTTTAACTTTTTAATTAGAGGATAAGAGAAAGAGATAAAATAGCATCCCCAACCCTAAAAGACACACACTCACGCACAAAGAGACACAAATTGAGTGTGAAGCTCAGGCTTCAAAACACAACTTCGGTAGGTTCCAAGTCCTAATGCCTCAAATGCCAATATATATACAGTCATGGTGAAAGGACATCACCTGGGAAAATTTAAATTAAAATTGAATTGTAACTGTATAGACTATTGCCGAGGACTTTCTATTTTTGCACCAAGGAAAGAAAGAAAAAGTTTGTGAACTGTACAAAATAATATAAACTTCATTTATGCAGTTTTGAAGAGCAATGACCAGATGAAATTAAATTTAAAATGATAAACTCAGATCATTGTTTAAAATGATTGAATAGATAAATACAAATTTAATTTAAATGCAAGCCTATCATGGCAGAAAGTTCATGCCCCTTCTAATAAGCTCTCCATTTAATTGGTCCACTTGTGAGTGCCATATCAACATCTTTCTCTCAATAAGATGGTTATACTAGTATAAAGTTGGAAGAAAATACTCAGAACTTGGTTGTTAGATCTAATATTGTTTTTAAGTGAAGTTCTAACCATAATATGGCCACACAATGTTTAATCAAATGGTAAGTTGTGTCTCAATTTACCTACAATGCTTGACCTAAATATGTAGGTCTCAAGAACATGAGTAGAAACTCATGATAGATTTTTTAAATATAAAAAATGTAATGATCCACAATTAATTTATTGAATGACAATACTTACTTTATGATCACGTGGAGCTAAATTGGCAATTGAGCTTATTTCCTTTTCTTTTTCTTCTTCTTCTTCTTCTTCTTCTTCTTCTTTTTTTTTCTTTTTTTTTTTTTTTTTTTTTTTTTTTTTTTGTGGATTTCCAAAGATTTCCTTCTTTGACATTTTTGGGATAAACTTTTTTTTTTTGACTTTCCTATTTCACCAGTTCTGTGATAACCCAACCCATAATATACTTAATTATGCATATGATTATATGTTTGATATGAATTTGTATGTTTAATTATGTGAGTTATTATGTGATTTATGTGATTATGAATTTTTATCTATTGAGTGTAGAAAAATCTATTTAAATTGGGGGCTTTGAACTAAGAATTTATAGCCTTAGAGGTGCTAGAAACCAAAGTCGACTTTACATCTGTGTTTAGCATTTTTTTTAGAGCATGTGGTGGAATTTGGTAAAAGTTCGATTCGTAATGAATTAATCGAGTTTAATTAGCATAAATTGTAGATTAAGCCAACCACATCATGTATATGATTTTATGTTTAATTGATTAAGGAGATTTGAATTCTAATTGGTTGTCACTCTAATGTAATTTGGGATTTATGAGAATTCTGGAGTCTAATTCGTATTTGATTTTAATAGTGATTTATTTTGGAATTAAAAATCAAGGGCCCAAATGGCTTAGGGAAGTGAAATTAATGAATTGAATCAATTGAATTTTAAATACGGACCCATTTGGGAGTTTAATCAATATTTGGTTCAGTTTAGTAAAATCAAGAATTGATTAATTGGGTCCAAATTGGAGTTAATTAAATTAATTATGTTATAAGGTTTGAGAAATATGATTATTATGGATTGAATCTATTTATGAGGTATCCAATTTGAATATGTAATTTATTGATGGCAATTTTGATTCTGATCAGAAATTGAAGGATATGATTTGAGGAAGTAAAATTGAGAATAGTAATAAGTTCAATTTGATATTTGGAGCCTTTTGGGAGCTTGATTAAAAATCTGATTCAAATTGAGAAAAATTAAATATAATTAATTGGGCTCTAATGGAAGTCAATTAGACTAATTAAATTATGTAGGTTGTGATTAGTATGATTAATTAAGTTATGTGCTAATGAAAATTAATTAAGACAAAATACAGTTTTGTTGCGTTAATTGTGTGATCAAGAGACAAGCTAAATTTTTCATGTGGTGTGATTAATTGTGAAGTTGTGAGTAGGGGATTATAATTCTTGTAGGAGTGTGCTAAGACGTTTATATAGTGTCTAGTTGTAACAACCCTCGTCACTGTTTACCGATTGATTACTGATTACCGTTAAATTGGAACTGATTATGACTGATAATTGAATTGATCGAAATACTGAACTGACTGACTGAAATCTGAAACTGATTGATTGATTGTATCTGTTTAAATGCATTCCTATCTGATTGACTGTTTGACTATCTGTTTAAATGCCTTATCGGCGGCCGAACCAGAAATTGATTGATGTTTTGAGATCATTGGAATTTATATGATTATATGGCATATTTATCTGAAAATTGATTTGGTATGATTAAATTAGATTAAAATAAGTTGCATTGCATAATTGGCCTTATTTACCATAAAGCCACTAAGTGGGCCACTTAGCCAACATACTTGAGCCTTGTCATACATGTAAACAAAACATTTCATCAGCCAAATTCCTTGTGATTGCCAACTAGAGAGAGAGAGTGAGAGGAAAAGAGTGATTTCAATTTGCTTCATCTTGTATTGCTTGAAAATTGAGAAGATTGGGGGAGCTTGTGATCACTTGAGCTTCTAGACTTGTATTTGAGGACCTAGGTAAGGAAATTATCTTTTTAATTGTGTATTCATGTTAGTTTGTGCATGATTCATGGTAGATGAGAGCCTAAGGCCATAAATTGGAGTTAAATCATTACCATGAAGCTTAATTGTTGCATGCATGTATTATACATTGAAGTTTTGAGGTTGTAGTTCATAATTCCTCACATGCATGTCCATGTTTTGAGAGTAGACCATGATTTCATCTTGTTTTGAAAGGAATGAGCTCAGTAGAGCATGTTTTGAAGCTTGAAAGTTGTTTAAAGTTCATGCATGTTGCATGTTCATCTTGTTCATGAAATTGGGTTTGAAAATGGATTTAATTGAAACACCCTTGGGCTTTGATTTTACAAATTGAGCTTTGAAACATGTTATTCTATGTGTTTACAAATGCTTTCCAGAAATTTAGCCCAAGAGGATTGATTTTGGTACATTGGATCTTGATTTGAGCTTGGAAGTTCAAATCTGGAAATTTCAGATTTTGGACTCCCGCTCGAGCGGGGAAAGTGGCGCTCGAGCGGGAAATTCGTGCTCCCAGTACTTTGTACTGTTTTGAAGTCCGCTCGAGCAGGATAATTGACGCTCGAGCGGGACCTTGTGTCTTACGCTCGAGCGGCTATCGAGCGCCCATCGAGCGTGATTTTCGAGCATCCAGTACTTTTGCCATGTTTTGCAGTCCGCTCGAACGGGGAAACCTACGCTCGAGCGGGACCCCTATTTTCTGAAAATTCTGAAAATGTTTTCTGAATGCATCTTTGCATCCTCATCCCATCCTAGGCATTCTTAGGCCTAGTTTAAGGCATCTTAATGAGGATATAGATGTAGAACACACCGGGGCAATTAGGGATTAAGTTATTATCTTTCCCAATTGTGTAGCTTAGTGTGTGTTCGTTCTGTAAATTGTGTAGGGTTGGCGACTGGAGACACGCTCTAGCTTTACTGTAGCCCAGAACTCTGTGAGTAACATTTGTGTAAAGATATGTTCAAAAAATGATTATCTTCTGAACAATTGAACTGAACTATTTTCTGAACTGATACTGTTAACTGAATGAATGTATGTCCTATATTCTGAACTGTATTGTGGCATCCTTAGCAACTACTGTTACTGACTGTTACTGTTACAGAGATCTCTGTCGGTTCCCTTGTTGAAACCACTACTGTTTACTGATTGATGGCCATCAATGACTGTTCGGTCTTTTAGACCTACTGTTTACTGTACTGCTATGCTAATGGATGTACCACATATAACTGTTTACTGTACTGAACAATTGATATACTGATTGAAACAACTGTTTTCAATACTGAAGGACATTCATTCTAAACCCCTTTACGCTTTATGTTATTCACTGGGCTTTAGCTCACTGCTCATATATATATGTAGGTGTACAGGCACCAGACTGCGGCTAGGAGCGTCGGGGTAAGCTCCAGTTTTGTTAAGCCAACTACTGTGCCTCACTGCGAGGTTCCGACCCTGCCAAGCTATGGCTTAGGGGTGTTTTTATTTCCCCTGTCTGTCCCTGTGTCTGTTTTGTATAACTGTATAGACTGATAACACTGTACTGTACTGTACTGTTTAATAGGGATTTAGTCCATGTTCTGAATGATTGTAAATATTGTATAAACTGTTTTGCACTGACTGCATATATGGATGAAAAATCTTTTTGCATACAGACTGTCACAGCTCATTGGACATTGTTTATTTACTGTATAGGCTTCCGTCATGCCCCTGTACTCTGTTTTACTGTATTACTGTTAAGCAGGCCTTCGGTAATCTCGGATTACTGGCCGTTTACGGTGCTAAACCCATAGGGGCGGGTTTGGGTCGTGACACTAGTGAAGTGTTGTGCTGGAGCCTCAATATGTGAGGTGTGTGTGCACGTGTTGAAGGGAGAGGTGTGTGAAAAAACTAGAAATCCCCTATATATTGATTTGTGATTATGTAACAATTTTAAGCAGTATATAACAATCCCAATCAAACAATCAAGACAAATCAACACAACGATTTTAACGTGGAAAAATCACAATTGGACACCTCCAACTGTGATTAAAAAACCACGGGCAACAGCCACAAAACAATCCACTAAGAAGATTTAAAGGAATTACACAGGTATACTCTCAATTACCTAGCGAATCCACGCCTAATTGAACCAACCTCTATGTGCCTCTTCCAACCCCGTCTTCACCTCGGAATTGTCTTTACGATGAGCCACTCCAGAATCCACCGAAGCTTCAGGCTCGAATTTTTCAGAATCCACCAAAGAACAACTCTCTCTCTCTTGTATATAACAAATAAAACCTTTGATGTACTCTCTTTAAACCATGAGTTGAATACTCAATAAAACATCAAAGAAAACTAACAAAATATCCCCAGATATAAACCTTAAGAACCAAAAAGAAGATCTGGAGGAATTAAATAGTTTTGGGAGAAAACCAACTATTTATAGAAAATCCAAAAGTAATCCTAGTTTTGGAAGAAATCCAATTACTTATAGAAATCCAAAAGTAATCCTAGTTTTGGAAGAAAATCAACTTCTTATAGAAATCCTTGTCAAACGAGATTGCCAAATAAAAAAAACCTAACAGTGTGTATATGTGTAATGTGTAAATGAGAGAGTGAGGTTGAACTCATTTTCTTTCTGCTGGAGAAGCTCAAAAAAGGAGAACCGAGAGGGAGAAAGAGAGAACAAGGAGGGAAGAAGAATCATCTAAGTTTGTGCTGGAAAATTGAAGAAAGAACTCAAGAGATTCAACAAATTAAAGTTTTAGGTTAGGAATCTAAGCTTAATTCTTGCAAGAAATTCATGTAAAAATTTAATTGAAGAAATAATTGGGTTCAATTTCATGTAATTAAAAGGAAATTAGCAAGAAGATGATAAAATTAAATTAGATTCATGATTATGGAAATTAATTGAGAAAGTAATTATTTTGAGATTGATTTTTATAATCTTGCATGAAATCAAATTCCATTGTTACATGCATGAGGGAATTCTATGAGTATTTGAGTCTATATTTACATGCATCATAGATTTCTTAGAATTAATTTCATGTTTTGATGAAATAAGAAATAAGCTTTGGCAAATTATGAGTTTGTGAACAATTGAGTTTAATTTTTAAACTAAAGGAGTTTTGATATAAATGATTTAAAATTGATCATATTTTCTTCATTATTTAAGAGTTTGTGTATTTTTAGACAAGCCATGTATGAACCTAAGTCTTGAAATTATTTTGAAAGTCGAATTCATGTTTTAGAATTTGTGAGTTTGGAATTGGGCTTGATATGAAGAACATGAATTAAATTTAAATTTGGACAAGTATGAAAATAAATTCTAATTTATATTTGAGAATCAAAAATTAGTTTGATTTTGACTTAAATTTCATACATGCAAATATTTTTGAAAGGGCCTTATAACTTCAATTTATGTTTCATAAAATAAAGAAAGATGATTTTTGAAACATGGAGAATATGGCACCAAATCACACATGCATACATAATTTTGTTGAATCTCATGAATTTGAGTGTCATTTCTACCATTTGAGATGAAATTAGAGTCTACATTTCACTTGCATGCACAATCCATGAAAATATAGAATTTAAGTGCATGAGTTTTGAAGTTATGGAAATGAATTTGAAATAGTTCGAGCTTGTATGATGAATCCTTGGAGATTTGAGCTTCAAATCTTGTAGAATTGGCATTATATAATGTTAGAAGTTGTATGGTTGACATATAGGACAAAACATGTAGGTTGTATCATTTAAAGTTATGTTTTGAAGCTCAAACAACATTTTAGAAAACCCATAAATCAACTTCATCGCTTGAGCAGAGAAGTTGCCACTCGAGCGTAAAATGCAAGCAACTAGTATTTTTGCAGACCAAGGAGTCCACTCGAGTGACCAATGTTACACTCGAGCGAGAAACCCTGTTTATGAAAAGTTTGAAAAGCTGTTTCATGTCCCTATTTCCGTTTTCTTTTATTTCTAAGCACTCTTAGGCATACATTGAACATTATAAATAAATTAAAAGAGTAGAAAAGAAGTCTAAAAGGATTAAACAAGTTAAGAGCGGAATAAATTGTATTGTGACTCGATTTCTATGTGTATGATGAATTGTGTAGGGTCAACTACAAAGGCGAACCAGGCATCTGAACACTGTGAGTAATACTTTAGTAAATATATGTTCATATATGCTATTTTAAATACCACTTATGTGTAAGTTTTTTGGATTGGCGAATTCGAATTATGAATGAATATTCTATTCGTCTGATTGTGCTTGACTCTGTAATGAAATTGAATTGTACGAAATCATTTGATTACATGGACCAAAGGTCATTCTAAATGAATATGACATAGGCCTAAAAGCCGTTCTGTGTATTTGATAACATGGACCAAAGGTCATTCTGAATGAATATAAAATGGGCCAAAACGGCCGTTCTGTATATTTGACAAAGGATATGTTTGATAAGAAATGAGCCCCAGGCTGTCTAATACGATCATGATCACAAGTGTAAATATGCGCATAGATATGAATATAGAAATGATGGACCTGAGGTCGTTCGTATAAATATGCGCATAGATATGAATATGGAAATAATAGACCTGAGGTCGTTCTGTATTATGATTGTGCCCGAGGCCGTTCTGTAATATCATTGGATAAGTATTTTGGACCCAAGGTCGTTCTGTATGAATGAGAACTTGGACCCGAGGTCGTTTTGCCCCTCTGATACACCTTGAACATGATGGATTGAACTTAAAGTCACTCTGACTTGGATTTACATGTATTACGCATAAATATGAATGAATTAATTAAGAATCTCATTCATATACCTATTTACTTTGGTATTGTTCACTGGGCGTTAGCTCATTCTTTATTTATATATATGTAGGTGTAGGTGAGCAAATAGAGGATCAACATTAAAGTTTGCCTAGGAGTCCGCCTCTTTGTCAAGCCATTCAAGAGTGCCTCTATATAGAGGCTTTGTTCTGTTTTGTTTTGTCAAGCTTGGGATAATCTTTGTACTTGGTTAGAAGTCCTTCACGTAGTGTGTGAGATATGATATAAAATATGTCTTCGTACATGTATATATGAATGTGTGTTAAGAATGTTTTAATTACTGTAGTTGATCATGTACGTACAGCTCGATGGACATTATCATTTTTGTTTTTGCTTCTGCTTCAAGCCTCGATAAAACTAAATATTTTGAAATTTTGTCGTTGAGGCCGTAGGTAATCTACGGATTATTGGCCGATTATGATGCTAAATCTATAGGTGTGGGTTTGGGTCGTGACAGATTCACAATAATATTAATTCCCCAAAGTAATTATGGTGCATTAAGAAAAGTTCAAATTGGCTACAATGAACATTATATGATGCAATAAACAACTAGAATCAATGAACCATCTATTCAAAGACAAAGTATTCATTTCTTCATTCATGAAACTATCTGTGGCTGGACGTAAAATGAGTGATGAAAGATAACGCTAGAGAATTGCTTGGGAGATAATATAACGCATTTAAATTTCAAAATATAATGCCATTTGATATGGGAGCAATTGTGGATAGAAGCTATGTTGCCTCAGCATCATATAATGCCATTTGATATGGGAACAATATGGATAGAAGCTATGTTGCCTCAACATCATATAATGCCATTTGATATAGGAACAATCGTGGATATTGTACAAAAATCTAGCATTCCAATTGATATTGTTGTATCAAGAATTAAGTTTCATGTATAACCGTTCAACAAGATATTTTGCTAGATTCTGGCCCAACAACAACAAAATTTCAAGACAGGCTCATATAAATATTTTATAAGCAGTAATAGCATATGTCAATGATTACAGGTTTCAACACAAATAAGCCATAGATCTCAATAACCAAATCCAGAGAGACGGGAATGATGAGCTTGAGAGAGAGAGAGAGAGAGAGAGAGAGAGAGAGAGAAATCAATACCTCGGAGTGAAGCTTCGAAATCGAGAGAGAGAACTTCAAAATCGAAATTACTCTGAGATGAATCTCAAAATCGAAATCGCTCTGAGACCGATCTAAGAAATCAAGCACAACCTCTCCTGAGATCACTTCCTCTACAATCGAAACCAACCTCTATTTTCTCTTCGCAATCTCCCAGATCTGCAGATGGATATCGCAGAGAACAAAGGATGAATCAAGACATAGAGAGAGAGAGAGAGAGAGAGAGAAAGAGAGAGAGAGAGAGAGGAGCTTCAGAGCTTTAAATCGAAATCGCTCTGATGAATCTGTATGAATCTCAAAGATGAATCTAAAAAAAAATTGCTCTGAATCGAAATCGCTCTCAAGGGTTTAGAAGCAATTGGGGTTGAGCAAGAGAGAGGCGTAAGGATTGTGAAGGCATGAGGATTCAAAATAAGGGTTTACAAAGCTTTAACAAGTATTCTCAGATTCAAAAAAGGTGCCAAGGTAAAACGCATTTGGAGGCATTTTTAAACCCCTCCTATTCCAAAACGGGATCGTTTTATTAACGAAATATGCGACGTTTTTATAAAACATCGTTAAATATTAATAAAAGTGGTGTTTAAAAAAATGCCGTTAAAAAAAGCCGCCTAAACCCCCTTTTGAGATTGTAAGTATCAAAAAAAAATTTATTTAAAGGGTAAATTACACTGACACCTCTTGAGATTTAGTCCAATTATATTCTACCCCCTGACGTTCTGGAAATTACATTTCCACTCCTACAGTTAATAGTCTCGTTTCACAAACTCTCCCTACTTATATAAAAAACAACAACTCCTAGTAGAAAAATATAGGAAATTACATTATAAAAAAAAAAGTAAAGCAAAGGAAAGAAAAAAAAAATAGAGAAAGTATAGCAAAGCAAGAAAAGAGAGAGTGCATGAATTCAATATCTTCATTCCACCTAAAAAATTACAATGATAGGAGGTTAGTGTAATTTTTCAAAAGTTAGGGAGTGATATGTATTAAACTCAAATTCCATGGAGTGTAAGAGAAATTTACCCTTATTTAAGACTTATCCTTATTATTAGTACTCCCTCCATCCCAAAATATTAGTCCTTTATTTTATTTTTCATTATCCCAAAATATTAGTCTCTTTTTAAAAATTAAATAATAAAATAATATGAATTTACTATTTTGTCATTCTTTCAAATTTATTAATAACACAAAAATTATAATTATGGCAATTGATATTCTCAAAAAAAATACTATTAAAAAATAATTTTAAAATATAATAATTGTATTATAAAAAAATTAAATTTTCTAAAAAATATTATTATTTTAAGACGAAGGAGCATCGTCAATATTATCATAATTAGAGGAAGCAAGATATCTCTTTTTTTTGGAGACTCTCACAACTCTCTCAGAGTAATCCACATGACTTATGATATAAGCTCTAAACATATATGAATGAATACTACATATACATAAATGATGTGAATCACTTTAAAGGTTATAAAAATCTCCAAAAAGACTCATTTTTCTTTGAGGAAGGGAAGGTTGGATTGATTGAATAATGAGAAAGAACAGATCTCAAAAGCAACCGCTGTCCAACTGCAACAATTATGCTCCAATTCTATAGAAAAGTCAAATCTAATGACAATGATGGTGAAATTAAAAATTAAATGCTCAAACATTAATTCTATACAAATATATATATATATATATATATATATTTCAGAACTCTAAATTAAAAATGTTTTAAAATTCCAAATTAAGAGTTCTAATAGAGTTTTAAGGATGGTAGGACTCAATTGATGTGATGTTTTGATCTTATTTTTTTCTTTTTTTCATTTCAAAGTATATAAAACTTTTTTAAAACTCTATTTTTAGAGGATGAATCATTGCCCAATTCTATATTAGCCAATGGCTAGTTTGGTACCAAAGAAGAAGAAATGAACCCTTGCTTAATGATAAGATTGAAAATCTTACTACAACATATAAGAGTTTTAGAGATCAAATGTTCTGATCTCTAAAAATAAAAATTTTGTTACAAAAAATATTTAGGGATCAATTTCTATCATTATGAGAATAGTGGCTAAAAGATCGTCTCAAAAAGTCAAAAACAAGGCTTTTAGCGACAGAATTTTGAAAATGTCACTGATAAATAGACTTTTAGCGACAAAATAATTTGGTCTGAAAATGGTTTATTTTTTTAGATAAAAAATTTGGCCTTAAAAGAATAATAATTCATCACTAATGTCTAATTTTCATTGCTAAAAATATAATAACGACACTTTTCGCAATAAAAATATTTTGTCCCTAAAAATTAACTTTGTTCCTAAATTTTGGTCTATAAAATTTTAATTTTTTTTTTTATTTATTTTTTTTAAGTTTCTTAAGATTGAAAATCTTGAGTCCAAGTCACATCAATACTAATTGAAAATTTTGAAATGTGTCATTTATGATGAGAGAAAATTACATAAATTTTTTGATGTATTATGTGTTTATATTTTTTAATCAATCATCAATAATACTTCACCTATTCATCTTTTTTATCAACCATAATATCATAAAATATCACGTATTCATATAACTACTAGAGCTGATGTCAATTCATTCAATCACCAAAAAATGTGGATACCAACACATGAATGTCTCATATAGGTGCCATTTGGGAACAAAAGAAAAAAGCTATGTTTTGTAGCTTGGGCCAAATTGCTTTTTTGCCATCAAACCATTTGGGAAGGTAGTTAAAAGTTATTTGTGAAATTACAATTACACCCTCCATGTTGTTTAATGAGACACATGAGTGAAAGTGGTTACTATCTAAAATGGATGGGGATATTTTGATCATTTGATTATAATGTGACAGCATAAATAAATAACCAACTTTGCAAATGACTTTCTGAAAAAGCTATAAAGTTTAATTAAAAGCCAAAAGTTAGTTTTTAACCATTTTTCCAAAACACCATATAATAATTATTGAGTTATGCTAATATAGAAATGTTTGGGGCCTCGAATGGTTGAGGCTCGAATTCCTCGAATTCCTTTCCTTTTTTTAATTATTTGTTAGGATTTATTATTAGAAAAATGTTTGGTAACTCAAAATTTTGTGGTTCAAATGGCTTAAATCTGTCAAAACGACGTCGTTTTACACTCAAAATCTGTCAAAACGACGTCGTTTTGAGTGATTTGAGCCACAAAATTTTGAGCTACCTAGCATTGTTGTTATTATTATTTGTTAGGTTGTGTTGGTTCGGTTTTTTTTTTTGGAATGGTGATTATGTGTAATGGTATGCCAAAAAAACTAAACATTCCGCACCCACTCAGCCTGGGTGGTTTGATAAGGTGAGTGAGTTGAATTGAACTGGTTAGATGGTAAAATTAGCTGATTAGTTAGGAATAAAAATATAATAGGAACTCGTACAAAATTATATAAAATTAACAAATTTTAACCAGTAGCCTAACTGATCAATCAATTTATCACCCAATCAGTCTAACTCAGGCTGAATTGGTGCAAAATGTCCATCCTTCCAAAAAATTTAAAAAAAAAAAACAGGCAAACCAACCCAGCCCAACAAATAATAATAATAATAATAATAATAATAAAAGCAATGCCCAACAAACAAAATAAAATAAAAATAAAAAAGAAAGAGAGGAATTGTCCAGCCATTCCAACCTCGAAAATTCGAGCCTAGCACTGCCGACAAGCACTGCCGACAAATAATATATAGGAAAATGTTTGATACTTCAAAATTTTGTGCCTTAAATTGTTTAAATCTGTCAAAATGACGTCGCTTTACACTTATTTATACTCAAAACGACGTCGTTTTAAGTGATTTGACCTATTTGAATCACAAAATTTTGAGTTACCTAACATTGTTGACATATATATATATATATATATCAACACTTGCCGAAGTGATTATAAGAGGACAAAGTTTCTAGGTCAGTGTTCTTTTGGCCATTTTTATGTAGAAATTTTGCAAGAATGATATTTTTGATAATTATATGCAAACAGTATCAATTGGCTACTGATCTTTTGTCCTCAAATGTCAATGATATTTTAAAAATTATAAGAACAGTAATAGTTATTTTGATTGAAAATAAAGAGACTATTATAAATTATATTATATATGAAAATTTTATAAATTTTTTTGAATGTAACGGTAATGTCATTATTATTGACATGTAAGTATAAGTAATCTCATTATAAAGATATGAAATTTATTACATTGTTAGTTACATTTGACATGTGAGGTTCACTCTCTATGTATTTATTTACTATTAGTTAGTGATATCACATATTAATGATGACGTGGTATTACCATTATGTTGAATTTTTAATCAAATTTTGTATAAAAAAAATAATTTATCATTATATAATTTATTTTAATACTTATATGTATATTTTCTTTATATTGTCCATGATACATTAGTTATAAATAACATTGTTTTTTTGATGTTTCTCGAAATCAATCGTAAAAACTTGCGTAAAATATTTTTGTAAAAATTTTCGATATTGTAATTAATAAATGTCCTCTCTAATTTAAATTTTTGACTTCGTCACTGATCTCAATGTATTTTCAATTATTAAATTATGTGTGCGAATATCAACATATTTGAATCTTGAGACATGATCCATTGTTTAGAAGCACATTAGAACAGAAAAATAAAGAAATGATAGAAAATTCAGTGCCGAACCATCGCATAGCTGACCACAAAAATAAATAAATAAAAACAAAAACAAAACATTATAAATAAGTGATATATTCTTAAAATAATTACACTAGATGTGAAATCCTTTTTTTTTTTTACAAATTTGACTCACAAAAAATACTTATACTAAATACACATAAAAACGTATTCTAATACAAGAGATTTAAACTATCGTAAAAAAATATATATATATTTGTTCACTTTTTGAGATGTAATTTTTTTTTAAATAAATAAATAATAGTGTCCAAACATATGAGAGAATAAGATCGGCCATTTAAAAAACTTCAACACTCACTCACATTGCTTTGTCGGGTTGTATTCTTGTGTCCCCAAGGTTACCATTGTTTCTTGCCAGCTGTTTGGAAACTTATTAAATGGGTTTAGCTTCAGTTTTTTTAATTTAATTTTTTGAAAATTATATTTTTTTATTTTTTGTATTTTTTTTAGTAAATATTTTTAAAATTTTAAATAATTTTTTTACTTTTTTTAGATATACCTTATTTATATTTGTAATTTATTTGGGTTAAAATAATTAATAAAAATAAAATAGATTAAAATAATTAATAAAATAAAATATTATATTTAAATCATAATTTTTTTTTCTTATAACTATCAAATCAACTATAAAAATAAAAATAAAAATAAAAACAATTATCATCTAAAATATAATTTTTTTTAATCAAATTAAATAGTTCAATAATCAAAAGAATAAAGCTTGAGAGCTCGAAAATTTGCCCCCCCTAATCCCCTAATGCCCAAAATGACGTCGTTTTGGGCATTAGGGTTTTTTTTCTTTTTTTCTTTTTTTTCTGCCATTTTTCACCATTTTCGAGCTCAAAACGCAGGTGAAGAGGGAGAGGGAGAGGGAGAGGGAGAGGGAGAGGGAGAGGGAGAGGGAGGGAGAACGGAGAGGAGAAGAGCGGAGAGGAGAGAGGGAAAGAGAGGGAGAGAAGAGAGAAGAGAGAAGAGGGAATGGAGACACACACACACACGAATGGCCCCTGCATTCCGGCCGAGCGTCCGATCGTCGCAGCTCCGCCGATCGTCGGTCCGCCGTCTGCCTCCGCCGCCGCCGTCTGCCTCTGCTTCTGCTTCTGCTTCTTCCCTTCTTCCCTTCTTCTTCTTCTTCCCGTCTGCTTCTTCTTTCTGATTGAACCAAAAAAAAAAAAAATTCAAAAACGCCGAAACGGCATCATTTTGGTTTCGGGGGATTAGGGGGGTCTTGGTTTCGAGCTACGTAGCACGGTTCTAATAAAAAAGCCAACTACAATAATCAAGTTTTTAAAGGGAGCCATAATAATGATGTTGAGGCTTTGGCTAGTTAGCGTACGGTTGCAAACATCAATGGGATTTTGCATCAGTCTCGTCAACAAACATACAATTGGAGCTTGACAATGCCTTTTTAGCAATTTTGTTTAAACTTTTTTTTTTTTAATTTTTTGAATTAATTTTTTTTACAATTTTAAGTTCTACTCGAGACTACCTTGAAGAAAAAAAAAACTGGAAAAGGTTCACTAAGTAGTTGTTTGAGATGTGCTATATAAGTGTATTTTTTGACTTTTTAGCTCAGAAAGTAAAGAAAAAAAAAGTATATTTAGGATAAATTTTTGACTTTTTACGAAAGATGTATAATAAAATATTGTAGTAAAATCAAAATGACAATTTTACTCTTTTGACTTTTAACTTTTTGACTTTTAAGTAATTGAATTCAAAGGTACTACAAGAAATCAGCTTTTTAGAGGCAAATTTATTCCATCCCTAGAATGTAATATTTATTTGGAAAAACTTTAGCCAACTAATTTCCTCCGTCGCAAAGTTTGTCCCAAATGCCTCGTCCAGAAAAGTCAAAAATTGACTTTTAGAGACCAAATTTTACATCTGTCACTATAAATAGACTTTTAGAGACAAAAATATGTGATCGCAAAAAGTTTTGATTTTGAGACAACCAAAATTTGTCTCTAAAAGTCTAATTACATTCCAGGTCAAAAGAAGCAATTATGGAGACAAAAAATTAATTTTTGAGACAACAAAAATTGGTGTCTAAAAGTTTTAATTTTTGAGACAAATGAAAGTGGTGGATAAAAATTTTAATTTTGGAGACAATTAAAAGTGATCTGTAAAGGTTATAATTTTTTTGATACAACTAAAATTAGTCTCTAAAAGTTTGATATATATGTATATATATATATTTGCCTTTTTGATTTTGTAACAATTACTATAAAGATACTAGTTTGAACATCAACTTATATTCCTATCTTGATTTCTCAACAATCAAACAGAAAATATCCGCAAACAATTCTTGACTATTTTGTATTTTGGTAAAGCATTAAACTTTTTTAACATTGCATAAAAGATGCCTTTGCTTGCATATCATAGGGATAGAGAACAACTATAACTTATGAATATCAGATTCCTCTAAAACTTAACGTGATATATAAACCAGAAATTGACAGTTACTACAAATATTGCATTCCGATCCATAGCCTATATAACAAGAACACAAATGAGCATAAACACTTGTTAAAACCAAAATAGAGCGAGACTCATGCTTAGGCAACTAGAAGAAGTTCAAAAAAAAAAAAAAACTACTACGTGGCATATAGAGAGCATTGCTAAATCCTACAAGTAGTATCATCAACAAAATACTGAGACCCCTCATTTACAAAAGAACAGATTCATCGATGACTTTGAAAATCAAAATCCATTCCCCTACAAGGGCTCACTTAAGAAAGTGTGGATTCATCAATCCCGCAATCTCAAGAAACCCAACTCGGTCTCGCCCTACAAAAATTTTCTTCAGGTTTTCATCACAGATTATGACCTTCTTGTTTTCAGGATCCTAACAATGACAAGAAAAAAAACATGTCAGTATAAAAAATGGTTTGTTTGCAACTAATTGTGAAAGTTTTAACAACCCGTTTATTAAAAAAAAAACGCACATTACATTCATGTATATTACCAAAGGAAATGGTAAAAAAATTAACTATAGCTACTTCGGAGGAATAAATATGCATATACATATAATACATTACTGGTGGTTAAAGCTTTTTGAGGCTCTATTTACCCAAGCCCACCACTGAACAGTTAACAACTACTAGTTACTCCTTTGAATTCTGTCCAAAGGCTTAATATTGGAAATGAAAACACCTCATTCATTTAGCATTTAGATAGCAACAAATAGTTAAATAGCTAGCAAGTTGTTTTCACCAAAAAGAATATAAGAAACAAGTTATTTCACATTTAACTTTATCAGATACTACCCAGTGTACGTGTAACACTGTCAGACTCCAACACCTATCCATGTAAACAGAGCGTAAATAGACATAAATAATAATAAAAAATCAGAAGAGAAAAATTACATAAAAAGATCTCTCGTATCAACGACTTTATTCGTATAAGAGAACAGACCAGCTCCCACATCTTCAAACATGATCATTTTTCAAGACTAGTACCATCAATGGTGAAAGCAAAGTACCCAACAACTTTCCCCAATATTAGCCAACATCAGCTAGGGTAACCAGTTCAAATATCTCAACCCACAAACAAGACAACTATTCCTATTACTACAACACCTAGTGTAAGCTACATGCATGTATAGACACACACAGGCAATACAAAAATTATATAGTAATTGGCAGCAGGATCAGTTTGGTGTAGTGATGATCCTCTTTCAGTAGCTTTTTGGCCCTATTTTAATTCAAGTTACTGAATAATCAACTATTTTAATTCAGGCTACTGAAATGTATGAAGTATTCATGTGTAAAACTTGTGACGTAACTTCATGCACTGATTCTGATGTAAATGGGTGCAGCGTAGACGATCGAACTGATTTAAAAGATTCATGGGCTGCAGGTGTTGATTGAGAAAGTGTTGAGGGACCCATATTAATGCAAAGCATTGTAGAAGAGTTGTCAGTGAATTTAGAGCAAGCCAGCTGCTACCTGTGAGACTACTTATAATGTATGCGACTAAACTGGCTACAAACATGTGAGACCATCACCAACAAAAAACAACTAACACGAAGTATAGGAGAGGGGCACAAATGCAATCAAAATGTCTGACGAAAATTTCTAACGAAGAGCGGGCATGTCGCAGTTCTTAATGAAAAAGTGAATCCTAGCTGAAGCCAAGGACGGAGGGATATTTGGATGTGTAACGAGGCAAAACCAAAGACAAGCCATAGTTGATTTATTGAATGCTAAAAGAGGACTTAAGTTTACATCCACTTGCCCCATGAGTAATATGAGATGGTACATTACATTATTACCAGTACAGTTGCAAATTAACAAAATAAGAACAACAATAATTTATCAATACAAAAACACAAATGTCTATGAAAAGTAATGGCAGCCTGTTTTACCTTACTAAATTATTGGCAACTGTTCCAATAAGAAGAGGACCTGCAAATGGCAGTATCCATGTTGCAAATATCAAGAACCGAAACAGCTATCCAGATAGTGCAAACCAGATGAAGAATATTGTCTACACATAAATAAATACAAAGTGAGCTAACAGAAAATTGCACAGCCAGAGACTACAATATATGAAAATTGAAATACTTAAATGTAATTCATGAATATTAGGCTACCAGTATTAGTTTCAAAAACAAAATTAAAATCATTGCCTTGTCTATTCCCAACTTAATAAACTCATCATGGAATAAGTGCTCCCTTTGACTAATATTTACATAATTAATATTATGTATCACACTTGCTGATTCAATCAAAACTCAAATTCTCAATATAGCAGCCATAATAGATTAGAAATCTAATCCAAACTATTGGTTGGACCTGTTGTTCTCTATTAACTTTGACCCACCATAAAGTTCATTAGACATGATGAACAACATCATGCCACATAGTTCAATCAAGAAGTGCACAGCATGCAACATGAAATTGGGTGATACTCATAGCAAAACTTTTTCCAATAGGAGTGTTCAAAAAGTCATTAAGTTGCTTCCTGTACTGCAAGAATAGAAAAAAACAAGAAATCAGTACAATTAACAAAACTTCTCTTTCAGCAACACAAAAAACAAGAAGTCATCTTCTAGCACCAACAAATAACAAAGCAACACAACTAATACAAATTAAACTACACAACTGTTCGTAACTAAGACCACAAAAATTCATAACTTTTCTTAGGATAAGGGGAGTGCATAAGTGCATTTCCCAAAAATAAGGTGAGTAATTTTGAATCACCACAAGGCCAATAATTGTAGCTCCAAAAGGACTGCTCATATAAGCATTTCATCAAACAACTTACATGCATACAACAATAAAGCAGTTTTAGTAATTAGTTGATCCTAAGGCCCCGTTTGTTTTCAGAGGTAGAATAGAAGGGATTTATAGTGAAGTGATTAATAGTGAGAGGATTGATAGTGAGGAGATTAAGAAAAATTGTATTTGTTTTGATGATAGTTGTTAGTGTAGGAATTATTAAATTATTTTTATATAAAATAATAAAACAAATAAAAAAATACAAAAAATTAAACATCAATGTTCAAAAAAAAATTCCCAATATGTAAAAAATACAAAAATTTCTAATCCCCTCACTATTTTTCTAATACCACCTCCACCTCTTTCATTCCAATCCCCCTTCCAACCTCCATCTTAATCCCCTCCTCCATCCTAATCTCTTCCCCAACTCTACAAACAAATACAACACTACATGGCCCCACTTCCATCCTAGTCCCATTCCATCCATTACACCCCAAAACAAACGGGGCCTAATAGTCTTTTCAGCATTGTACCACATATTTAAAAAAGATTAAGACTCAATTGAATTGAATGAATTATTACAGAGTTTACAATCTCTATTTATACAAAAACTATATTAGCTAACCAAACCATAACTAACTACTAAACTTAACTATAGTTAAGTTTTAACAAACTATCTACAACTAACTACAACTAACTAACTAATTACAACACTGCTCGTGTATGGGGCTGTAGCTGTGATTGTGTAGACAGTTGAAACTGTGGCTGAGATTGCAGCAGCTCAAGCACTTAGACTTGGATGATTTGGAACTGTGGCTGAGATTGCAGCAGCTCAAGCACTTAGACTTGGATGATTTGGAACTGTGGCTGAGATTACAGCAGCTCAAGCACTTAGACTTGGATGATTTGGATGATGCTAGCTGCTGTGGTTCAGGTGGTTTATCATTCCCCCTCAAACGACCAGGGCTAGGAAGAATAGAGAGTTTGGCTTGCAGCTATTGAAACTGAGGAATAGACAAGGGCTTTGTGAAAATATCAGCAATCTAGTCAATGGTGGAAATATAGCTAATGTTGAGCTTCTTGGCTTCCACCCTTTCTCTGACAAAGTGATAGTCAATCTCTATATGCTTGGTACGAGCATGGAAAATAGGATTTTTAGTCATGGCAATAGCAGATAGATTATCACACCAAAGAGTAGGTGTAGGAATAGTAATATGAAGCTCTGCTAGGAGCATACCAAGCCAACTAAGCTTGGAGGAAGTCTGAGCCAAAGCCCTGTATTCTTCAAAGGAAAACTTGGACACTGTTGGCGGCTTCTTAGTAGTCCAAGCAATCAAGTTAGGTCCAAGATAAACACAGTAACCAGTGGTGGACCGTCTATCAACTAGATCTCCAGCCCAATCAGAATCCGAGAAAGCATTAAGGATAAGAGGACCACTGGAAAAATGGAGACCATAAGACAAAGTGCCATTAAGATATCGTAGTAATCTCTTGACAGCAGCAAAATGATTATTGGAAGGAGCTTGCATGAATTGATAGGCATGGTTGACTGCAAAGGCTAGATCAGGTCTAGTAATAGTCATGTATTGAAGTGCACCAACTAAACTGCGATGAAGAGATGGTTGAGAAAAGGGTAGATCATCAGTGGAAGAGGAATGAGAATTCTTAGTAGCCATAGGAGAGGAGTATGGCTTACAAGAACTCATACCAGCTTTAACTAAAAGATCTGAATCATATTTATGCTGAGAACAAACATAGCCAGTGGATGCAGGAACAACTGAAATGCCAAGAAAGTAGTTGATGAAGCCAAGTTCTTTTATAGAAAAAGCAGAATGCATTGCTTGAACAAGGGTTTGAATATAGAGAGAATCACTCACTGTGAGGAGAATATCATCCACGTATATGAGAAGGATGGTAATGGATGTGGAGGTTTTCTTAAAAAATAAAGAGGAGTCACATTGGCTAGGAATGAAATCCTGAGTGAGGAGAAAATTAGAGAAAGTAGAGAACTAAGCTCTTGGAGCTTGCTTCAAGCCATAAAGAGCCTTGTTAAGTTTGTAGACAAAGGATGGTTGATTGGATTGAACAAAACCTTGTGGTTGATGCATATAGACCTCTTCTTCAAGAATACTATGTAGAAAAGCATTAGAAATGTCCATTTGCTTGATTGGCCAATTAAAATGAAGAGCAAGGCAAAGTAGAACGCGAATGGTAGGTTGTTTGGCTACAGGACTGAAGGTTTCATGATAGTCCACCGCTTCAGTTCGAAGAAAACCCTTGGCCACCAATCGAGCCTTATACCTAGCTATGGAGCCATCTGAATTTTTCTTATGTATGAAGACCCATTTACAACCAATAGCTTGCTTACCAGAAGGTAAAGGAACCAGAGTCCAAGTGCCTCGCCTTTGAAGTGCCTCATATTCATCAACCATGGTAGCTTGCCAAGCAGGAGAAGAGAGAGCCTGCTGATAAGTTTGTGGCTCAACAAGGTCTACAGAAGCAAGCAAACAAGAAGAGGGAAGTCTAGTCTTGGATCTGGTGGGCATAGGGTGAGCATTAGAAGAAGCAAGAGGTGGAAGATCAACAAAACATAAGAGATGGGAATCTGAGAATCATGACAGGCTGGAGGAGCTGCAAGACTAACTGAAGAAGGAGGAATAGCAGGATTAACAGGAACTGTAGAACTGGGTAGAGAAATAGGAACTTCAGGACTGATTGAAGAAGCTGCAGCAGAACTGTTTGAGGATGAAGAATGACTAGTAGATGAGGAGAAAGGAGCTGAACAAGGCTGCTGAGACTGAGAAGATGCCCAAAAAAAATTATGCAAATGAGAAACAGATGAGGAGGATGAAGATGATGAGGAGATGCAGTTTGAAAAGGAAACAAGTGTTCATCAAAGATCGCATGTCTAGAAGTATATATTTTGCCTGTTTGAGTATCAAGACATCGGTACCCTTTAGTAGAAGGTTGATAGCCTAGGAAAACACAAGGAATAGACTTTGGCTGAAGCTTATAAGAAGTATAGGGTCTTAACCATAGATAACATCTGCAGCCAAAAGTCTTTAAGAAAGAATAATCAGGTTTGTCTTTGAATAAAGCCTTATAAGGAGTAAGATGATTAAGCTTGAATGATAGGATGTCTATTAATAAGAAACACAGTAGTGGCAAGGGCATCCACCCAGTAAGACAAAGGGAGAGATGAGTGATGTATAAGAGTGATTGTAGCCTCAATAAGATGCCTATGTTTCCTTTCAACTACTCCATTTTGAGCAGGTGTATGAAGACAACTCAATTGATGTTCAATGCCTTTTTGGCAGAGAAACAATTGAAATTCTTTACTAAGATATTCACCTCCATTGTCACTTCTCAAAATCTGAAGTTTGGTAGTAAATTGAGTTTCAACAAAAGCTTTAAACTCAAGAAATTTAGTAAAAACCTCACTCTTGTAATGAAGAGGGAACAACCAGGTCAATTTGCTAAAATCATCTATGAACAACACATAGTATTTCAAACCTGAAATGGAAGGGGAGAAAGGACCCCAAACATCAGTGTAAATAAGTGCCAATGGCTTATTGATAGTAGAATTGGACAAACTAAATGGTAATCTATGACTTTTTGACACATAACAATGTTAACAGAGACTAGAACCTTTATTGGAAAGAACAGAAGCTGAACCTACTAAATGACCATGTGAAAGAAGATGATGAATTTTCTTAGAGGAAGGATGGCCAAGTCGAAAATGCCAATTTGGAGCTAGAAGAGAAAATACAGAACATTTGAGGCATGCTGGTGTTGCTGCAGTAGAGGTGGAGGAAGAAGAAAGGAAAAGATAGGGACCATTGGTATAGCATCCTTCATACAGCACTTTCTGAGTACTCTTGTCCTGAAAAAGAAAAGAATTCTCATCAAAAGTAATGGTACAATGGTTGTCTATAGCCAACTGATGAACTGAAAGTAAATTGGAAGAGAGATTGGAAGCATGAAGCATTTTCGTGAGATGAAAAGGAAATGAGAGAGTAGGAAGAAGTCATTTACCAGTATGTGCAATTGGTAAGGTAGTTCCATCACCAATGGCAACCTGATCATGACCTTGATATGACTGATAGAGGGACATACTACTGAAATCATGTGTCATGTGATTTGTGGCACCTGAATCAAGAAACCAATGGGAATCAGGCTGTGATGAGCTAGTAACTGGTGTAGATGCAACATATGCCTTGGAGTGACCTTGAGACTGTGAGAATGCAGTGAAATAGAAAGGCTGAGTAGGCTGAAAGGCAAAATCAAGTCTATGCCAGCACTAGAGGGCAGTATGATTTACTTTTCCACATATTTGACAAGTCACTTGTGCACCAGCAGTAGTACTAGTTCTACCTCGAGAAAATTGAATTGGACCTCCTCTCTGATAGTGACTAGTCTGAGAGTGACTGGTCTGAGAAAGCTGAGAAGATTGACCTCAAGATCTGCCCCCATCTCTGCATCTATATGAATTTTTGCCTCTATATGAACCTCTGTGACCTCCTCGAGAAGAATAATGGCCTCTATTAATAGCATAGGCAAATGGAACTTCTGAAGCGTGATTTTGTTTCAGAGCAGCTTCAACATGTATAGCTTCTGAGCAGAGTAGAGAGCACAGAGTATCCATAGTGATAGGTGCAAATCTAGCACGAATTATAGTTTTCAAAGCATTATACTCATCAGGTAAACCATTGAGAATTAACAGAACTAAATCCTCATCATCCACTGGGGATGAAGCTAAAGCTAGCTAATCTGCAATTGTCTTAAATTGACTCAGATAATCTTCCATTGTTGCTCCTCTGCTAAGCTTGTTATTTAACTGATGAATGTGAGACCTTGACAGAGAGATGAATCTTTTTACAAGAGTACTCCAAACCTCATTACTGGTTTGACAATGCATCACAGTCGTAAAGACAGATGGAGACAAAGTTACTGTTAAACAACTTAGAAGATGTGCATCAATGGTGAGCCACTGAGTATGATTTAGATTCAGAATTTCATGATTACTTGAATCTAATACAACCAGTGGAGGACAAACCTCAGATCCATCAACATATCCAAGAAGCTTTGTTGCTTTTAATATGTTCTGCATTTGACTCTTCCATACTATATAATTTGTGGAATCAAGTTTTGTGGAGACAAAAGCATTGAGATTTGAAATCAGCAATGTGAGATTTGGAGGTAGAACAGAGGTGTGTGAAGAAGAACCTATTGCAGCTATGGTGGTTGAATCAGTAGAGGCCATTGAAGCTTCTTGCTTCAAAGATCGAAGCTCAGAAGAGCCTAGGGCTCCGATACCATAAAAAAGATTAAGACTCAATTGAATTGAATGAATTATTACAGAGTTTGCAATCTTTATTTATACAAAAACTATATCAGGTAACCTAACCATAACTAACTAACTATCTACAACTAACTACAACTAACTAACTAATTACAACACTGCACGTATATGGGGCTGCAACTGTGATTGTGTAGACAGTTGGCACTGTGGCTGAGATTGCAGCAACTCAAGCACTTAGACTTGGATGATTTGGATGATGCTAGCTGCTGTGGTTCAAGTGGTTCAGGTGGTTTATCAATATTAACAATCTGTTAAAAAAAAAAGAAAATAATTTTTTTTTTTTTTTTTTTTTTTTTTTTTGGTGATATAGCAAGATATTGCTTTGCAATCCAACCATATTAATATCCTAAGATTCATCAGATCTATTGAATGAAACAAATAACAATTACTCAAACATTCTGAATAAATGCTCTCTTAGGCTGAAGCAGAAGAACTTCATGCCCAACTCCTCTCACTGTGGCAAAGGTTAGTCCATCATACACCTCTGTCCACCCTCCTACCTATTTATAGAAAATTAGTATACCATTTACAGAATGTTATTTTCCTAGATGGAGCATTTATTCTTTTCCAACTCAATAGCCACAATCACAAGAGAAGAACACAAAACAAAACACACAGAAAGAGAGAGAGATGAACAGTTTGTAAGGAATTTGTTATGAAAACACTTCTAATGCAAACAAACAATCAAAAATCAAAAATTGTTTCAAATCATTAGTCTAAAAAAAAAAAAAAAATCTCAAATCAAATCAAAATCATTCATGAGCTGTGAATTATCTCTTTTCAATGGCGATTCAAGTCTATGGATACAAATATTTTACCTTAAAATTGACCTATCTCTCTTCAATGGTGATTCAAGTACATGATTAATCAGTACGGTTTTACCTCTTTCAATCCTTTTTAGCTTCAGCTTCGAAGAATCAAGCTAATATACCATCGATTTGATCGATCGAGATTTAAACTGTTTTTGTATTTGATTGGGGAATTTGGAGATGGGTTTGAAAGGAAAAAGAAAAAAAAAATTATGTAGAATTAAGTGAAATATAAATATATTTTATCTATTTTTTTATTTTTCTTTTCAAATTCATCCTTAAATTTTCAAATCAAACACTGCATTAGGATTCGATCGAGAGAGAGAGGGGGGAGGGAGAGAGAGAACGAGAGAGACAGTGGTGGGGAGAAGGAAATGAAATCCCAATTGTTGAACCTCAAACAATGAAAATAAAATAAAATAATGTATGAGTTAGTTTATTGGGACCAACGAAAGTTGTAGGCAAAAAGTCAATAATTTTTTTTTACAACCAAATAGTTTTGTCTTAAAAATGTAATAGTAGGATTAAATATATATATATATTTAAAATTCTTTTATTTTATCTTTAAAAATATAATTTTTAGAGAAAAATTATTTTTATTCTTAAAAATTTGTAAATAAAACCTTAATTTATTGTAATGAGGATAAAATAATAATTTTACCCTAGTGACTTTCTCTACAAGCTATCCTTGAATAGTATAGATTTTTTTTAAACTTTTTTAAGAACTTTTTAACTTTTTTAATTTATTTCAAACAATGCCTAAGTTTAAAAGAAAGCATTTTTTTAGCTAATCTGAAACAGAAGAGGGTCATGCTAACATGTGTTTTAAGGTAGATATTAAGAAAGTTTAAAAAAGAGGAAATGTCATTTCTCTCCTAAACTATTACACGTTTTTCACATTGACCCTCATATTTCGATTTATTTCAATTTAATACCTGAACTTTTCACAAATTGATTAATTAGATCCCTGCCGTCACATTCCATCCACAATTGGACGGAATGTGCTGATGTATGGGACAAATTGATTTTTAAAATATAGTTTGTGAGGCAAATTGATTTAGGGGGTAAATTGATTTTTAAGGTGTAGTTTGGGGGGTAAAATGAAATTTTAAATGAACTTTGGTACCAGCACATTCCGTCCAATTATAGACGGAATGTGACGGCAAGGGCTAAATTAATCAAAAATTTGAAAGTTTGGGTATAAAATTGATATTAATCAAAGTCTGGAGATCAACATGAAAAACGCGTGATAGTTTGGAGGGGAAAATGATATTTCCTCTTTAAAAAAATTGTTCATTTTTTATTACACACTTTCATACAAAATTAATAATTTCTTTTTTATAAAATAAAAATTAAATAAATAAAAAAGAAGAAGAAGAAATCATCTTAATATTTTTATAACTTCTCAAATCCTCAAGTTTGGTTAGTTTGGAGTTTTGCATCACTTCGTCTGCACCACATTAAGAATTGGGAAATCTCATTGGAATGTGGCAAAATTCTTTATTATTTTTTTAAGGTGAGTTTTAGATGTCTAATTTATATAATATTATTATTAAGAAAATTACAGTGGTAGTTTTTGTAATGGTGTTTTTTTTTTTTTTTTTTTTTGATGTATTAATTTAGTCCCTATGTTCTAATTACAATATTATTATTCTTTCATTTTGCATTTTGTGTCTAAACAGGTCCAATTGATAACAATCATAAAAATTAATTACATTAATAGTCCTTATATAGTACCAAACACTTTAAAACACTTTTCATTTAGTTAATTAAATAAGTCTTATACAATAGTTTTCAAATTGAAATAAGGTTGCTTGAAAAAACAGTTAAACATGTGTTTAAACTACCCTAAAATTACACCAACTACATCCCATATGTCAAGTCCTATGATGAGAACGTAATTACATTTGGACTTTAAAGCCATTGATGTTACAATCAAAATTCAGACATTATTTCATTTTTACCCCTGTACTTTGTCATGTTTTTCAAAGACACCCCCGACTACTATTATTTTCACGCGTACCCCTATACTAGGTGAATTCCTTTCAATTTTACCCATGCCGTCTATTTCCATCAAGGAAGTGGACGGAGTGGGTGATGTGGCCCCCTATACTTTCACATGGAAGGAAAAGTAAATGACCTGGCTGAGCATAATCAAGTTACATATATTAGGGTTGCTTAGAACTCCCAAAATCGCAATTAGGGCTTTTAATTTTCTAGCAAAATTCCAAAATCAAAGCTGAGAGTGAACAATGACTGTGAAATCACATTCAAATCAAAGGTTGATCGATGGGTTGGGTGCTAAGAGAGAAGAATAACGGTGGAGGAAGACAAACACCTGTATATGGTATGTATGTTTTATTGTTTTTTTTAATGTTGTTTTAAGTTATTTTTTGTTGTTGTTGGAAATCACATGTGTTTGATGTTAATATTATTTTAAAAAGGTAAAATCTTTGTTTATTTGTATGTGACATGGATTTGTTAATGAAATTTGTTTATATTTGTTTCAGTTTAAACAGTTTTACTTTAAGAAAATCTTTGTTTATGTTTGTTTGAAATTGATGAACACATATGAAATCTTTGTGTTTTTAGTTGTTTGTATTTCACATAAATGACTACTTGTTTATTATTTATCTATCGCTATTGTAATGTAATAGGATTTTATCATTGTGAGTTCCATTGAATAGTAGTGTTAATGACACATTTCAAATACAAAATGCAGAAGATGGATCTGGGTATTTTACAATCAAAATGCATCATGGAGGTGTGGTGAGGTATATTCCACAGAGGGTTTGCAGTAGTGGTATGGTAAGTCATTTTGACTTTTGTCATTCAGATCAAATTTCCATTACAGAGTTGTGTTGCATGGCTAAGGAATTAGGACATAGGCCAAGTAATAACTATTACAGTAAGGTTAGTGGTTATAGTGGGATGGAGTTATTAAAATATGATGCTGATGTATTGATATTGGACACATATGTGGATGAAAACAGAGTAATAGATGTTTATATAGGACATAATTTGGATGATTATGTAAGTACACAAAGTAGTCAAGTACGCTCAAGTGTAGAAACAAGTAAGGGTAAAGGGGTAATGCCTAATGTTGAATTAGAGGAAGATGAAGATAGTGATGCCTATGATCCTGACCAATCAGACTCATCCTCTGATGAGTCTGAAAAATATAATGACAGTGACTATGAGCAAGGTGATAATGATGCTTTATATAATAAACATGTTGACAAAGATGTGGAATTTGGTGGTTTAGGAAGTAGTAAGGATGCTATGGGTGATGTGGCTGACAATGATGACCTACAAAGCATGGACAACTCATCTGATGAGCTAAGAAGCCTTCATAGCTCCTCTGATGAAGATAGTCATAGGATTTAGTACCCTGTTTTCAGTGAGAGTGACATGCATAATCTTACATTCCAACTTGGCATGGAGTTCAAAACAAATGTGTTTTTTTAGAGATATTGTGAAGGAGTATGCTATTAAGTGGGGCAAACAAATCACATTTACTAAGAGTGACAAACAGAGGGTTAGGGCAGAGTGCAAATCTGGTTGTCCTTGGGTTTGCTATGCTTCTTTTGTGAAGGGTGAAGGGGTGTTTAGAATCAAAACTTTTTGTAGATGAACACACATGCAACAGAACATTTGATGTGCCACATGTGAGTAGTAGATGATTGTCAATAGGTATTGGGAAAGGATTAGGTTAAACCCTAACTGGCCAATTAAGTCATTGGCAGACACTATTACAATAGAGCACAATGTCAAAGTTGACCTGCAGAAAGTGAGAAGGGCAAAAAATAAGGCTCTCACAATGATTGAGAGTATTGCATCTGAACAATTTGCAATGCTTTGGGGTTATGTAGAAGAGATTACAAGTAGTAATCCAGGAACAACAATTTCCATGAAGGTGAAAGAAGTTCCAAAAGTTCATGAAGAGGATGAGCAAATGCCCAAGTTTAAGAGATTGTATTTGTGTTGGGGTCCATTGAAGAAGAGTTTCTAAAATGCTTGTAGACCAGTCATTGGAGTTGATGGTTGTCATTTAAAGGGGCCACATGGTGGAGTGTTGTTGACTGCAGTGGGGATGGATGCAAATAATTGTATATTCCCATTTTTCTATGCCATTGTTGAGAAGGAGAAAAAGAAAACACGATTGTGGTTTCTGAATTTGTTGGGGCAAGACTTGAATATTGTGAATTCTCATTGTTACATTTTCATGAGTGACAAACATAAGGGCCTAATTGATGTAGTGGCTGAGCTCTTTCCAAATGCCTCACGCAGGTTCTGTGTAAGGCATTTGTACAACAATTTCAAGGGTCAATTTAAGGGTAGGGTATTGAAGGATTTGTTATGGAAAGCAGCCAGGGCAACCACTGTTGGTGTATTCACTAAAGTTCTGCAAGAAATGAAAGGAGTTGATGAAAAAGCATACAATTGGTTGGCTAAAAGAGCACCAATCCATTGGAGTAGGAGTCACTTTCACGGTTTCCCTAAGTGTGACATTTTGTTGAATAATCTTTGTGAGTGTTTCAATGCAAGCATATTGCAGGCTAGGGATCAACTTGTGCTATCCATGTTAAAGAAGATAAGAGTTCTGTTGATGGAAACAGTTCAAAAAAGAAATGAAGCAATGAAAAGGTACAACAGAAGTGATAAATGTCCTAAGATTCAGAAGATTTTGGAAAAGGTCAAGGTGAGTGCAGCTGGATGGATTCCTAGATGGAATGGGGGTTCCCAATATGAAGTTGTTGGCCCATATGGTGAGCAATATAAGGTGGACTTGAAAGAATGGACTTGTGGATGTAAGAAATGGGATCTGTCAGGCCTTCCTTGTGTCCATGTTGTGACTATTGCAAACTATATGGGTGAAGAACCAAAAAGTATGTGCATCATTACTATAAGGTTTTAAACTACCTGAGGATTTATGAGAACATGTTGACTCCAATCAATGGTAGACAAATGTGGCCAACAAGTCAATATGGTAAAGTGCTACCACCTGATGTAAAGAAGAGAGCTGGGAGGCCAAGACTGAAAAGAGAAAGGACACAGATGTCCCAATTGATGCAACTGATTCAAGTAAGCTGGAAAGGAGGGGAACTCAGATGACATGCAAGAATTGTGGCAAGTTGGGACACAACAAAAAGACATGCAAAGTCAAAGGCGAATTCACCTACCTTGAAAGACCCTATGAGTTCCAGTCAAGTAATTCATATTTATTTTTTTTTTCGATTTTGTTAACTTACACATTGCTGACTTTTATTTTTTAGTTTTTGCAGTGCCAGCATGAAGGAAGCCAATGTCAGGCCCAGACTGAATAGGAGCCAAACTTAAAGTCAGGTAAAAGAAAGCCTGGTTGGGAGTTAGGTTACAAAAGCAACTCAAGTTAGGAAGAAGAAGCTGGCTGTAAGTTTTGCAAAGGCCCTATTTGTTAATTTACAGATGTCTTCCTTGCATATATCCTAACAATAATGATAGCTATTACAGGTAAGAAGAAGAAAGGTTATAAGAATAAGTAACTCAACTCCATTGCATGCAAGTCAGGATGTACCGGGGTCTGCAGTAACTTCCAATACTAACATTCCTGTGCAAGCTCAAATGAGATGGAGAGGAAGAGTGGTGTACAATGCTAGTGCTGTCAAATCTGCTGTGGGTCAAACCAAGAATGCAGCTAACACAAAGTAATGGATGTGAAGGACCACTGTTTTTTTTTTTTTTTTAAATGTTGGAGAAGGTTTTTGTTACTTTTGTTCATGAAATACAATGTAATGGATGTGAATGTTTTGCTACTTTTGTTCATATTCCATAACCTTCATAGTGGTTGGAGCTTTTTGTACATTTGAAGCCTGGTTTTTGTATTGGCTGCCCCTTTCTTAGTATATGTTTTGAACAACATGAATGGCGAGTGTGTAATTGATCAACGTTTGAATGATAATTTATTATTGATTTGCTGTTGTTTCCAAGTCATGATGTTCATTGGTTATGTTCACAATTGTTGATATTCATTATTCATTGGTGATGTTCATTGTTCATTGAATTTGGAGTGATAATTATGGTCACAAATTGTGTACTTACTTCTGTATGTTTCCTTTGTCTATGTCAGAGTCACAAAACACAAAATAATGGAGACAACATTAATAAGTCACCAAGCACACAATTTTCATCTCAAAAACATATTTTCTATTAACTACACTTCACCCATTGCATATGATTTGTAAACAGGATACAGACTCCATTCATTCTTACACTACCATACAACTTCAAACTTTACATTATAAACCATATTCCTACAACCAACCATGACAAAACCAAGCAAATCCATAGTTTCCTCTCTCTTCGAGTCCTTCTCTTCAGTTGTGCTTCCATGTTATTCAACTTCTTCAACAGCCCAGGAATGATTTGCACTGCCCGATCGCACATGGGTGGGTCTATCTAGGTAAAATGATTACAACCACTGTTAGGGCAACTAAGAAATCTCCTCCCAAGATTTGTGTCGGTCCATGCTGCGTGTATCAGTCTTCTTCTTCCACAAACATTGCAAAACATCTCGTCTACACCACTTGCGTTCCATTTACCTTGATTTCTTGAGCTTCGATTGTTCCTCATTTCTTCGCTCCAATTGATTTCATTGATGCTTTTTTTTTTCTTCTATTTGCAGTCGTCTCTATTTTTATAGGTTGAAAGGAATACAATGGTAGGTTAGGTTTTGGAGGGAAAGCCTTAATTTTCCGTCCATGTGAAAGTCTAGGGGGCCACGTCACCCATTCCGTCCACTTCCTTGATGGAAATAGACGGCAGGGGTAAAATTGAAAGGAATTCACATGGTATAGGGGTACGCGTGAAAATAACAGTAGTCTTGGGGTGTCTTTTGAAAAACGTGACAAAGTAGAGGGATAAAAATGAAATAATCTCCAAAATTCACCTAATTGGATCAAATTGCTTCTATATTTTGCTTGAACCACCAAAAGTTTTGATGGCTAACTCTAACTATTAGATAACTATGTTTTGATTAATATATTCAAACCCTAAGTCAAATTACTTGTCAAAACATTTTTGTTCTTATTCTCATGCAATCGTGCAAAAGGTGAGGATTTCTTTATATATATAAGACCTTATGGAAAGGAATTGCATAACAAACACAAAACAATAGATTGTTTTATAAAACTTTAAAAATAAAAATAAAAAAACCCCACATTCTAAGGAGAAACTACAGCACTTCTCATATAAAAAGAGAGAGCTTATTCTCATCTTTGTCTCTTTTGTCTCTTTATCTATTGTTTTGGTTTGGCAATGGCAATGGCTCGTCCTTTGTTCTTGCTAGCTTGTGCTTTTGCTTTTCTAGCTTCTTCACTCTCCTCTGCTGCAGTTGTGGAGCATACTTTTTATGTAATCTATCCCGTCTTACATATTTGCATGTTTTTTCAAACTTGTAACGTTAAATTTGGCTACGTATTGATTTCGTTTACGTTGTTTCAGGTGCAAAACTTGACTGTTCAACTATTGTGCTATGAGCAAGTCATTACTACAGTAAATAGAAGCCTTCCCGGCCCAATAATACAAGTTCACGAGGGTGACACGCTCGTTGTTCATGTTTATAACAAGTCTCCCTACAATCTTATTCACTGGTAATATAGCTTTTTACAAAGTAGACAAAGTGTGATAGTATTTTGTTATTTTATCGCGACAGAGTATGATAGTTAATGAAACTTTACACCAAATAATTTATATCTAGATCTTTTTCATTATCACCCACCCCTTTGAAGATGTACCTTGACTTTTCATTTATTGGATGCTATTTGTTCTCCGATAATTTTGTCAAAGTCTTTTATAACATTATTTTTCTAGTCCCAACAACATCGACAACTTGAACATATATTATTTTATCAAAGTTAATTGTAATATTATATATTCTAATCTTTGTTATTACTAGGGTTGAAAACATGCCGAACTGTCACGCCTTCAAAATAAACCCATAATATATATAATATTGACATGCATTGGCATAAGAGAATAAAACATCCTTCCATTCATCAGAGTATTCTTATTAAAATACATTACATGTAATAACGAAATAAATGCCCTACGGGCTTACAGCTTTCCAAGCCAACACTTGGACACATAAACTGAGTTCTAACTCATCTACATATTAAGCCCGTGGCTTGAATTTACATGTAATATCAAAATAACTAAATAACTAAAAAGAGTCTTCAACTCCAAATCCTCCCAAGCTAAATCCTTGGAGGTAGCATATCACCTGGACCTGAAAATGAAGTTCCCATATAGGGTGAGCCACAGCCCAGCAGAGATATACTAAAGTAATAGCATTCGATAGATGGTTAACACTTAAAATTCAATTGCATCACAATACTGTTTCATGGCCATTATGTCCATGATACGTTTCACTTTCCATTATTTATCCAACTTTCCATTATACAAACATGGCTAAGAACCTGGCCAAACAACAAAATGAGACTAAATCTCATAATAATATTACCTCCAATATCAATAATTCAAATGAGGCTAAGGCTCATACTAAAACACTTCCATAAATCAATAAGTACACATACTTGCTGTACTAATAGAGTCCATCCCCTTTCTCCTCCTAAACAGGTTTGAGAGTCCATCCCCTATCTTCCCTCAAACCATGGAGTACATCCCCTATCTCCTCCCAAACAATATGCATATACAATGTATTTAACACTTGTCATATACAATATTCAATCAATACACGTATTTGTTGTATTAATTCAACCGTCATATTCTATGACTTATTCAATGTGATTAGTTTCAGTCTTCCCTAATCAGCATGCAATGTCTACAACAATCACGACTATCCTCCACCGATAGCCCAAAACAGTTATTTCTAAACAGGAAATAAATGCATCAACAGATATAATCTCAACATTTTCATAGGTGAGTGATTAAATTATCCAACTACACCATTTAATCTCATAATTCCCCAATCTCATGAATTAAACTTAATTCCACATTTTTCCCAAAATTAATTATACAAGTTAATTTATTTCAACAATTAGGGCATTTCTCCCTTTCCTCAAAAATTAACCCTAAGGTTCAATTTTCTCTATTTGACACTATCAATGTCATTTTTCATGACTTACAAACACATGGAGTTTAATATATATGAAAAACCCCCTTTTTCCCAAACTACAAATCAAACCCTACCTTTCCCAAAATTATCAAACAACACCAACATATCAAAATGACCAAAACCTATGTCAAAACCTATAAGATGGAGTAGGGTATCCCTACCTCGAAAATAGAAGTCCAAAGGAGAAGATGATGAAAATGCAAAGTGCTCCAAATCCACAATTTTTCAGATTAGAATGAAGCCCACACAACCCTCTACCTTTCTTACAAAGAACCTAGGGTAGAAACACATTCTAAGTAGATCAAACCCTAGAGAGAAGGTAAGTGTAGAGAGAGAAGCTCTCAAATGGCGGTTTTCAAAAAGTAAGAGAGAGAAAAGAAGTCAAAAAGTGATCCAAAAACTAAAATCTCGGACTGATGTAATCGTCTCCCCGCTCGAGCGTGGAAACTCCCGCTCGAGCGTCAGACACAGACTCACGCTCACGCTTGAGCGTCCAAACCCCTGCTCAAGCTCCGGATACACGCTCCCAGAACTTTTGCAGAGCCAGGTCCCCGCTCGAGCGTAAAACTCCCCGCTCGAGCGTCACACACAAACTCTCGAGCGTCGAAACACCTGCTCGAGCGTCAAACACTGCAGAGGAAAATACTGGGAGATGGATATTTACGCTCGAGCATCAAAACGCCCGCTCGAGCGAAGAAGCAACAACGAAGGGCCCGCTCGAGCGTCAAAAGCCCCGCTCGAGCGTGAAGGCCAAAATCTGGGCATCAACTTTTGGTTTCAAAGTACAACCAACCTGTTTCAAACCTGCCCAATACAACCCAAACTCAAATACAAAGAGTAAAGGCTAGAAATGAGAATGAGACAACAACAAGTCCACGGAACCAAGTCCGGAATACAGTATACAAAGGAAAGGAAAATCGGGATCGCTATAACCTCCCCCTCTTAAATAATTTCGTCCTCGAAATTAAGTACAAGTTTTAAAAAAAAACAAGTTTTCTCTATTCCCCACAATATTACAACATAATATTAAACAACCTGACCCATTACCGGTCAATCTCATCTCTTTTCAAGAGGCAAATACATTATATAACTCAATATGCATTATTAACATGCTTTCCCTTGAAATTCACCAATTTCAACACATTCTCCTCAGTTCTATAACATTTGCAACATTAATATCATGCTTGCATTTCCACAATATATTTAACATACACAATGTTAAAACAAACTTCCATTTCAAGGCAAGTTCTACTACATTTCCATAAACCAAAACATTTTCAATGTTTTACAACTTAAAACATATATAATGCTCTTAAAGTTTAATAATATTACAAAATCTCAATACATGATTACACATCCACAAAGATGTCCGGGTATTTCTCACGGACTTCCAACTCACGTTCCCAAGTGGCTTCTTCTACTCCGTGATGTTTCCACAAAACTTTTACCAAGGGAATGGTCTTGCCTCGCAAGACTTGATCCCGCCTATCCAAGACCCGAACCGGCCTCTCCTCATACGAGGCATCCTCATCAACCTCTAAGTCGGTCCAATCCAACACGTACGATGGATCCGGCTCGTACTTCCGAAGCATACTAACATGAAATACGTCATGTACCCCGGACAACTGTGGTGGCAAAGCTAAACGATAAGCAACCTCCCCAATCCTCTCAAGGATCTCAAAGGGACCGATAAACCGAGGGGATAACTTCCCACTCTTCCCAAACCTCATCAAACCTCGCCTAGGTGATATTTTCAGAAAAACATGATCACCCACCTCAAATACCAACGGTCTCCTCCTACGGTCGGCATAACTCTTTTGGCGACTCTGGGCTGTAACAAGCCTCCTACGGATAAGCTCAACTTTTTTCGTCGTTTCCTCACCAATTCCGGGCCCAACAAAGGTGCATCACCCACCTCGGCCCAACAAACAGGAGACCTACAAGGTCGGCCATACAAGGCCTCGAACGGTGCCATACCGATACTCGACTGGAAACTGTTGTTGTAGGCAAATTCCACCAAAGGCAAGTGCCTCTCCCACAACCCACTAAAGTCAAGGACACAACCTCGAAGCATATCCTCAAGGATCTGAATAGTACGCTCGGACTGCCCGTCAGTCTGAGGATGATAAGCCGTGCTAAAGGTCAACTTAGTGCCCAAGGCACTCTGCAAACTCTGCCACAACCTAGCAGTAAAACGAGGATCTTTATCTGAGACGATCGCCACTAGGACCCCATACAACCTCATTATGTCCCGAATATACAAGTCGGCAAGATGATCTACCGAATCTCTCATGTGCATAGGAATGAAGTGCGCCGACTTGGTCAACCGGTCTACAACCACCTAAATAGCATCACTACCCCGCTGAGTCCTCGGAAGACCTACAACGAAGTCCATAGTGACATGCGTCCACTTCCACTCGGCAATAGGCAAGGGTTGCAATAAACTCGCTGGCCTCTGATGCTCGGCCTTCACTTGCTGACAAGTAAGGCACTTAGACACGAAAACTGCCACATCTCTCTTCATACTCCGCCACCAAAACTGGTGACCCAAATCACGATACATCTTGGTACCTCCCAGATGTACTGCAAGACGTGAATGGTGAAACTCTCGAGTACCTCCTCTCGGCAAGCCTCCGGCACAAACAGACGGTCTTGGTATCTCACACTCAGGTCGGGATACACAGTCAAACCCTTCTCAACCTTCCCATTGGAGATCTTCTCTCGGAGGGATTCTACCTCAAGGTCACCTCTCTGTGCCTCTAACACTCTAGTCACAAGTGTAGGCTGCGCAACAACAGAAAACAAGGCCGTAGCCTCAACGGATTCGCCTAGAAGCAAATCGAACTCTCCAAGTGCACCCAACATCTCCCACTCCCGGATGGCTATACAAGCTATATCACTAATGGATTTTTTGCTAAGGGCATCGGCTACAACATTGGCCTTCCCCGGATAATAGTAACTCAAAGTCGTAATCCTCAATAAATTCCATCCACCTCCTCTGCCTTAGGTTCAAGTCTTTCTGTGTAAACAGATATTTCAAACTCTTATGATCCGGGAATACCTCGAATCTCTCACCATACAGGTAATGCCTCCAAATCTTCAAGGCAAAGATCACTACTGCTAATTCTAGGTCATGTGTAGGGTAGTTCTTCTCGTGTATTTTCAACTGACGTGAGCCATAGGCTACCACTTTCCCCTCTTGCATCAACACACAACCCAAACCCTCTCGTGAGGCATCACAATAAACAGCATAACCCAACCCTCTCTCCGGAATAATCAAAACTGGAGCGGTGGTCAATCTAACTTTCAACTCTTGGAACGACTTTTCACAAGTCTCACTCCATACAAATTTGACCCTGTAGACACCCCATTTTTTACCGACCTTAAGACTCAGACGTCACCGATTGAGCGCTCGGTGATGATGCATATTGTGCTTGTTCTGAGGTTTCGGAGTCTCGGCTGCGAGCCTTGCCTCGGGACTTCAGGGCTCTTTTGTGCTTTGCCTCGGTTTGCGAATCAGGTCCTGTTTTCTTTGTTTTCTCTTTCCAAAGGGAGGGAGAGGCCTCGTAGACCATCTCTCAGTGGCCGTAGGCTACGTTTTGTGGTCGTAGGCCATTTTTCCCGTTTAGAGACCAGTTTCCGGTTTTCGGAGCCATCGGCCGTGTGCCTTGGTTCGGGACAGCTTAACTACCTCCGTTTGCTCCGGTTTTTGGCACACACCTTGTTTCCTCTCTTTTGAGGGACACTGTGGCCCGAGAGACCACCTTCGTGGTCGCACGCCACTTCCGGTACCTAACAGCCTATTTTCGGGGCCCCAGACCGCGTGTTTTGGCCCGCGAACCCTCGTTTTGCATCGGTTAGGGTTCATTTTTGGTATGGACCCTATTTTCATTGTTTGGAAGGTGGTACTATAGTGGGAGACCAGCAATTCTTTTGGAAATCATTTTTTCTCTCCTCCAACTAGTTTTCTTGACAGAATGCTGGTTTTCCTCACTTTTGGGCCATAATTTCTGGTCTCCCATACCACCATTGTGTTGTACTCACTTGGGAGGCCACCAATATGGGTAGGCCGACCAGCTTTTCTTCCTGACCCTTTTGAACCCTGCTAGAAAGCTGGTTTTCCTCTCTCCTGGGTCACTTTTTCTGGTCTCCCATACCACCACTGTATTGCATTCACCTGGGAGGCCACCTTTCTGGGTAGGCCGACCAGCTTCTCTCTTTGACCCTTTTGACCCCTGGTCGGCCGACCAGGGGGAGTGGTCGGCCGACCACCTTGGCTGGTCGGCCAGCTTTCCGCTTTTGGGTCTTTTTGAGTTGCATATAGCTGTGCCAGCTGGGAGGCATTTACTCCGAGATTGACCCTTTTGCTTAAGCTTCTAAGGGAAGCTTGACCCTTTACCCTTAGCTTCTAGGAGAAGCTTTACCTTTTGTGGAGCTTCTTGAGGAAGCTTGACCCCTTTGGTTTAGCTTCCTCAAGAAGCTTGACCCCTTTTGTTTAGCTTCTCTTAGAAGCTTGGTCCTTTTGCTCCAAGCTTCCAAGAGAAGCCTTGGACCTTTCCTTCTATATAAGAAACTCTCCTCTCCACTTGCAATGGTTCAGAATTTTTGGTCTCAAGTATACATACACATCCCCTCTATATCTCTACATCCAAGCTCCATAACTTCATGGTTCTTGGCCATTTACACTACACCTCCAAGCACAACACCTCCACTACCATCCTAAGTACCTTGGAGCTGTTTTTTAGAGGTTGAAGGCTCACCTTCTTGGTCCAGAGCTTGCTGCATTGCTGTGCTACAATGGTAAGTCTTCATTTCCCCTATTTTGACATTGTTTTGCCTCATAGTTTAGCCCTATTTGAAAGCATTTTTGGACTTCAGCATAAACTGAAAAAAGTTTTATTTTGAGCTCCTCTTTAAGTTTGATTAAGGTCACTTTTCTGTTTGGGGTCACCTTCCTCTTTGCATGCTTCATTTCCTCATGTTTAGGGCTATGCATTAGAGCATTTGTGTTGGCCTTGGTTTGGCCTTTTAGCCACTGAAATCTAGTGGATTTTTAGTGGCTTAGATGTGTTTTTGAGCCCTAAAATCAGAGAGGGGTGACCCTCTCACCCCTTGTTCTCTTTACTAGCTTTGTTGGCCTTCCAAAGGGGCTCCTACTTGCATGTTGTGAAGTCACATTTTAGGCCCTATTTGGTAGTTTTAAGGTCTGCCTTGACTCTTTCCAGAGCCCTTTTGGCCATATTTTGTGTCCCTCATGCATGTGTAGAGCAATCCTCCTCAAGGCCTTTCAAAGGGACCTTTCATTGCATGCTTCATTGATCCATTTCAGGCCCTTTTCAGTGAGTTTTAGGGCCCTCATAACTGATTTCCAGAGGTAGTTTTGCCATTTTGCATGTCTATCTTGTATGTGTTGAACAACCCTCTTATTGGCCTCTCAAAGGAGCACCTCATTCTAACATGCGTTGACTGAGTTTCCATGGGTTTTTGGGCATATTTTAGCATGGAATACTTCTATTTTTAGCTGGTATGGTGAGCCCTCATGTGCTTCACATACTTGTAGTGTAAATCATGGTTCACTAGCTTATTTCGCATGCTTTGTTGACCCCTGATTTTAGCTCTTTTTGGCCTTGCCTTAAACTAATTTTGTGCATATTTTGGACTGCCTTAGCTCTATTTTTGTGTCTCATGGTCAAATGATGTTTTTTTTGCATGCTTGTAGTTCAATACCCATGCTTAACTTTGAGTTTTGAGGCTCATTCCATGCATATACTGAGGTGTGTACATGTTTTGGGTCCATTATACATATTTCAGAGCTTGTTTGAATGCCATATTGCCATGTTTTGTACTCTTTAAATGCGTCTGAGAGTTGGGCTTGTATGCCTCATTTACCGACCATTGAATGAGCTCCATTTCTTTGCATTCCGAGCCATCATTTTAGGCCATTTCCCCACTATTTCAGACCTGCCTAGGGTCTGTTTGGGGTTGGTTTTGCCATTGGTGCATTGCTTTGGGTACCTCTAGAGTAACACACTTCACTAGTTTCGGTACCCGGGCCCTCTAGCTTGCATTGCATGACATACTTGCATGTTTCGGGACCATCTTTCATGCCATTTCAGAGTTGTATCATGTCCCATTCTATGCCATGTTTCATCCTCTGCTATGCTTAGTTAGAGTTGCATGTTGTGCCTTAGGATCGGTCCTTTGCATCCATGCATGTCTACATGTGTTTCGGTTGTCTCATTTCCATCATATGGCCACTGAGGTGGTTGAGGTCCACTCGTGTTGGTGTAAGTCCATCTTGCATCGGGTATGCCATTTAATTCATGTTGTTGCATGTTTGGCCTTTGCATTGCGTATGCTAGGTTGTCAGGTGCATTGTGCATGCCATGTTATGTCACGTGCATTGTGTATGCCATGTCATTCTTCACATCATGTATGCTAGGTTGTTAGTCTCATTGAGTATGCCATAGTTCATGAGCATTATGCATGCCATGTAGTGTTGTAAGTGTTAGCATTGTATATGCTAGGTGCATGTTTGCATTTTCACCCCTTGCATGTTTTGTGTCATTCAGTAGCATTGCATCTAGGATTGCATGTTAGAATTGCATTCGTGCATATCATGCATATTGCATTGTGTTTGGAGTAGGGTTTAGTCCAAACACAGGAAACGAGGGACATTTCGTACTCCGAGTGACGAAACGTGCCTCAATTTCTGGTCGTCGACACTCCGGATCACCCATGATGGAGTCTAAGCCTCGTTGTGTTGTTATGTGTATTCATTTCACATCAAGTCGTGCAATTCGATTCCTCGGCCATCATGCATCGAGATGCGTGATTGGTGGCACGAGGATCGAGGACTACATTCTCTAGAGCTTGAGCAATGACGGGGAGAGTAGTCGTGCACACATGTTTGGAAAATACATTGCCATTCCTCTCCTTACCTTTGTTGCAGAAAAAACCAGAATCCAGGGGCAGAAAGTGGTCGGCCGACCAGCTTTTCTGGCAGGCCGACCACCCTTCTGGGTTTCTCCCACAAAAGGTGGTCGGTGGGTGGTCTCCCATGCTGATAATTGGTCGGTGGCCCTCCCAAGGTGGAGTTTCAGCCTTCTGGAGCTTTGTGCAAGTTTCTGAGATCAATTGCAAACAAGGGCAAGGCGAGGCGTCGCGATGGAGGTTCTCGACAAGGCAACTTGAGCATGCATACATCCTCCATCATTCCGAGTAGAGCTGGGGCAGTCCATTGCACATAGCATAGCATGCTAACTTACTTTGCTTACCTAGTTCATTTGTTAAGTAATTAGTGTTATGTAATAATTTGTTATTTATTTTGGTTGTGTAATATTCATTCGGACCCTCCGAGCGAGGGCAATGTTGTAATAAGTGTGCGTGTGTATGATGCATGTCTTCCAACTCCCATTTCTTTCTCCCTTTTATTTACCAGCTTATGATGGTTAGTTTAGGGCACGTTTTAATTAGCATACTTATGCTCGCATGTTTGCATTCATTCTGTCTTGCATGCACCGGGCTCGGCACATCATACTAACTGCATTGTATTTCAATTCCGAGTTGAATACATGTTACCTGTTGCATTTCATATGCCATGTTTAGAATAGCTGAGCCTATCTTAGTTGCATTTTTGCATCTGTTACATTAGGCATTCCAGCATAGTTAGAATTCATGCATGATTTCTAATTAGCTTCTTTCTTTGTCTTGGAGTACTCGGTAAGTGTTCATGCTTCAGCATCCTTGCATGCGAGTGAGTGACTGCCATGATAGAATGCTTACCATGAGGCTATGTGCTTATATGATATAACTGCCTAAATGCCTGTGGGTGAAGGTTGGGTTATTTGGATTGGAACAATTCATCGACTGCGAGTTTTAAGCCCACTTGAGAGTAGCAAAATCATGTTTTCTAAGCCCACCTGAGGGTGGCAAATCCACATTTTAGCCTACTTATGAGTAGCAAACCGCTTTCAAAAACAAACATGAGATGTTTTGTTCCAATTCAGGCGATCCGGTCTATATTTGTATGCTGCGCGCATCACATAGTAATTCTAGGCTAATAACTGGGATAAGAGCACATAATGTTTTCAAAACTCGATATCATGGTTAGTAGAGGCCGATCTTTGATCGGGCGAGCAGGGGTGCTCACGAAGTGACCTTCCCCAATCGTACCCAAGTTCCCGAGCCGAGGCAACTTTGGTGATGACGGACACGTGGCCTTAGGCAACGAGTCAGGGTTTCCTAAATTTCCCAAAATAAAATATTTAGGTGGCGATTCTGTATTTGGCAAAGCAGTCCATGTTTGGCACTTCTTTCTAAAAATTTGTTTTTCAAAAACGATTTGTCGGATTTGGACTCTTTGATGATTCATCGGTCTTGCATTGCACTCTGCGAGATTAGATACAGGACCGTGACATTGAGTCCTGAACTGTAGTGAGCCATATGAACAAAACGGGGGATTCCCCCCGGGACGTTCGGGGACGTCTACAGACCCCTTTCCGCGTCAACCTAGTCAACGACGAAGCTAGCCTGGAGAAATCCTTCACAAACCAGTGGTAATACCCAGCTAATCCTAGAAAACTGCGGATCTCAAAAACGCTCTTAGGCTGTGCCCAATCCTGCACTGTCTCTATCTTGGATGTATCAACAGACACCCCTTCCCCGGAAACCACATGGCCTAAGAACTTGACCTCTCCTAGCCAGAACTCACACTTCCCAAACTTGGCATACAGCCTATGGGCTCTAAGCAACTCAAGTACCACTCTCAAGTGCTCATCGTGCTCCTCCTCAGAAGGTGAATAAATCAAAATTTCATCCACGAAGACGACTACAAAACGATCCAAGAATTCCCAGAAGATCCGGTTCATCAAATCCATAAACACTGCCGGTGCATTGGTGAGCCCAAAAGGCATCACCAAAAACTCATAATGGCCATACCGCGTACGGAATGCCGTCTTCGGAATATCCTCCTCCCTGACCCTCAACTGGTGGTAACCCGATCTCAAGTCTATTTTAGAGAAACAACGAGAACCCTTCAACTGATCGAACAGATCATCTATACGAGGCATAGGGTACTTATTCTTGACCGTAGCCCGATTCAATTTCCGGTAATCAATATAAAGTCTCAAGGCACCATCTTTCTTTTTAGAAAGAGGGCCGGTGCTCCCTACGGTGAAACACTAGGGCGAATGTAGCCCTTATCTAGCAACTCCTGGAGTTGAATCTTTAACTCACTCAACTCGGCTGGGGCAAAATGGTAAGGTGCCATAGAAATCGGTATCGTGCCAGGCACTAGGTCAATAAAGAACTCGATCTCTTGATGGGGTGGCAAACTGACAAGATCCTCGGGAAAGACGTCCGAGTACTCACAAACCACCCTTGGCAATATGGTCTGGGTCTCATTACACTCACTACTCATAAAGCTAGCAACAAGACCACTAAGCTCACTCCGCCCTCGCGGATCATACACCGGTGGCAAAACACTACCAACCTGATCCCCCAAGAAATGGAAACAATCCCCGCTCAAGGTACATACAGTGACCCTCTGGCGGTAACAATCAATAACAGCCCGGTATGACGATAACCAGTCCATACCCAAAATAACATCGAAACCTGACATGGGCATAACTACAAAAGAAAATGGAAGCCGACGATCGAGGACCTCTATATCACAACCCCGACACCCTTGTTTCAAAATAAATTCACCCCCAACAGGTGATACAACACATATAGGAGATGCTAACTGTGCCAACTCCAAACCCAAGACAGATGCAAATGCAGTAGATATAAAGGAATGGGATGCACCCGTATCAATCAATACATTGGCAACCGAGTTACAAAACAAGAAGGTACCTCTCACAACAGATGGAGCAGGCACAAGATCCTGCGCGGTAACAGCATACACGCGCCCTTTCCTCCACCGATAGCCCAAAACAGTTATTTCTAAACAGGAAATAAATGCATCAACAGATATAATCTCAACATTTTCATAGGTGAGTGATTAAATTATCCAACTACACCATTTAATCTCATAATTCCCCAATCTCATGAATTAAACTTAATTCCACATTTTCCCCAAAATTAATTATACAAATTAATTTATTTCAACAATTAGGGCTTTTCCCCATTTTCTCAAAAATTAACCCTAAGGTTCAATTTTCTCTATTTGACACTATCAATGTCATTTTTCATGACTTACAAACACATGGAGTTTAATATATATGAAAAACCCCCTTTTTCCCAAACTACAAATCAAACCCTACATTTCCCAAAATTATCAAACAACACCAACATATCAAAATGACCAAAACCTATGTCAAAACCTACAAAATGGAGTAGGGTATCCCTACCTCGAAAATAGAAGTCCAAAGGAGAAGATGATGAAAATGCAAAGTGCTCAAAATCCACAATTTTTCGATTAGAATGAAGCCCACACAACCCTCTACCTAGGGTAGAAACACACTCTAAGTAGATCAAACCCTAGAGAGAAGGTAAGTGTAGAGAGAGAAGCTCTCAAATGGCGGTTTTCAAAAAGTAAAAGAGAGAAAAGAAGTGAAAAAGTGATCCAAAAAGTGAAATCTCGGACTGATGTAATCGTCTCCCCGCTCGAGCGTGGAAACTCCCGCTCGAGCGTCAGACACAAACTCACGCTCACGCTCGAGCGTCCAAACCCCCGCTCGAGCTCCGATAGACGCTCCCAGAACTTTTGCAGAACCAGGTCCCCGCTCGAGCATAAAGCTCCCCGCTCGAGCGTCACACACAAACTCACGCTCGAGCGTCGAAACACCCGCTCGAGCGTCAAACACTGCAGAGGAAAATACTAGAAGATGGATATTTACGCTCGAGCATCAAAACGCCCGCTCGAGCGGAGAAGCAACAACGAAGGGTCCGCTCGAGTGTCAAAAGCCCCGCTCGAGCGTGAAGGCCAAAATCTGGGCATCAACTTTTGGTTTCAAAGTACAACCAACCTGTTTCAAACCTGCCCAACACAACCCAAACTCAAATACAAAGAGTAAAGGCTAGAAATGAGAATGAGACAACAACAAGTCCACGGAACCAAGTCCGGAATACAGTATACAAAGGAAAGGAAAACCGGGATCGCTATACGAACCGAGTTTTTGAGTGTTCAAACTTGTTTATTAAGAATTAGTCAAACTCGAGTTCAACTCGAGCTTAAATAATCAACCTTGAGCTTGGCTCATCAAATATTTAATAAACTCGAGCATGCTCGATTACATAAACGAGCCAAGTTCGAGCTGAAGTTTAAGCTTGACCAAAAAAAAAAAACTTAAATTAATTTACTTATTAAGATTAAAAATATATATATAAAATTATGAGCAAAATACACAAAGAATACTTATATTAAAATAAATTGCATCAATCAAATATGTAAATTTACACATTTACCAAACATAAATAGAAAAAAAAATAGATTATTGAAAAGTTATTTGATATATTATTACAAATAAATATTAATTTAATTATTTTTATTATGGTCACAAGCCTTATCAAGTTGAATTGAACTTAAGCCTACTCAAATTTGGCTCGATTAACAAATGAGCATAAAAATCGAGCTCGAATTCGTTCATTTAGTAAATGAGCCAAGCTTGAGTTGTTCGTTTACAGCCCTAATTATTAGCAACTGCATGGATTTGTGTTATTATTACCATAATTATTGTTGCAACTATCGTTATCGATGCTTAAAGTAGTATCCTCATATATGTATGCAGGCATGGGATTTTCCAGCTACTTAGTGGTTGGGCAGATGGACCTGAATATGCAACTCAATGTCCAATACTTCCTGGAAATAGCTACACTTATCGATTCACCATCACTGGCCAAGAAGGAACACTTTGGTGGCATGCACATGTCCAGTGGCTTCGTGCAACTGTTCATGGAGCATTAATCATCAGCCCAAGAGTTGGTCATTCGTACCCATTCCCAAAACTACAAAAAGAATTTCCAATTCTTTTAGGTACATACCAACCCCTTTGTTGACTCTGCTTGAAATTTTCTCATGCTTCATTGTTGAGAATATAATATAAATAATAAAATCATCTCTCTAACAACTTAAATTTTTAAATATACTAGTAGTCAACAATTTAATATACTATCAGAGCAAGCAATAGAACATAGATTCAAAGCTTATCATTTACATGATAATTAAAATACTTGAATGTGTCTAGCCAATTTATGGAGGAGAATTCTACCACACATGAAGGTGAGTATTGAGAATATAATATTAAGAGGAAATATCATTTTGCTTCCAAAATTTTTACTACTTCGATTAATATCAATTTTACACTCAAACTTTAGAAATTTTGATCAATTTGGCCCCTACCCTCACATTCCGTCTACAATTAAGGAATGTGCTGACGTGGTACCAAAATTTATTTGAAATTTCATTTTACCCCCAAACAAACTTTAAAAATCAATTTTCCCTCCAAACTATACCTTAAAAATTAATTTGCCCCCCCATATCAGCACATACCATCCAATTGTAGATGAAATGTGACAGCAAGGCCAGATTGATCAAAATTTTAAAAGTTTGGGTGTAAAATTGATACTAATCGAAGTCTGAGGATCAAATTGAAAAATCAGTGAAAGTTTAGAAGACAAAATGATATTTTCTCTAATATTAATAATAAAGTTGTCCCTGCTCAAACCTCATCATCTATGTCACATATAAAATATTTGCACGCCCGCTAATGGATAATATAATTTACATTATGAAGTTGCCCCTTATTCGAACCTTACTGTCTACTTGATAATTAAAATATTTGCACGTGTTTGGTCTGCTAATGAAGGAGAACCTCGTCTATTTGGTAATTGTAATACTTTCACATGTTTGGCTTGTTAATGAAGGAAAACCCGATCATACATGGAGGGACATGTTGAAAATATAATATAAATAATAAAATTACAACAATGTTAAATTTACACAATTTCTTCCTCCTCCCAAAAAAAAAAAAAAAATCTCTCGAATGAGCTTACAAGATAGAATGTATGAAAGGAGAGTAATGAGGGAATATTCAAGTGTGGGTCAACTTTTCAAATTTTACTTGCTATGTCATTCGGGGAGATTTGAGAGAGAAATTGTGTGGATGAATCATTTTTCATTTCTCTCTCTCTCTCTCTCTCTCTCTCTCTCTCTCCTTGTTTAAATTTTTAAATAGGAAAATGACATAAAAATTTACTTTTTAGATTCACTTTCTAAACTCAATGATGTATTAAGAAAATGATTATTGATGGATAATTACAGAATATTTAATTATCCAGTAATCCATTTCTTGACACATTACTGGGTCTAGAAAGTAAATCTAACTTTTATACGTGAATAACAATGCTCTTTTAAAGAATACCAAAAAAAAAAAAAAAAAAACAATGCTCTTTTAAATAAGTTAAATAATTAATTATTTAATATTCATAATTAATACATTCATGACGATAGTTGACAATTTAACAGGTAACATGACCAAAGGTGGCCAATATAATAAACTTGTTACATGAGAATTAAAATTCCATTACCTAGTTTTTTAAGAAAACAAATAAGATGCTTTTTAATTTTAAAAATTCTTAATAGTAATGGACAGTTGGACTATTGCTAGTCATTAGAATTTCAAATATTTTTCTAATCCTCTAAAAGTCAATCCAACCAAATATTAACTACAAAAGCTTTATTCGTACCTCAAAATTACATATTTTATATACATTAGTATTTTATTCTTTTCTTTTGTACAGCCAATCTTGTTTGATTTATTCCTCTTTTCTGAAAATTTATTAGTTTTTTTTTTCATTGAATATTTTAATTTTTTAAGAAAATTTTTTAGTTTTTAGATATACCTAATATAAATACACTTACAAATTATAATATTTGTAAAAAAAATCTTTACAAATTTCACTAAATACCAAAAATATCAACAAAAACACAATTCAATATATTTTTGTATTCTTGTGTATTTATTAATTTTTTTAAATATTGTTTTACAAATATTTTATTTTTTAAGTACATCTAGATTAGGTATATTTAAAAAGTAAAATATTTCGTTAAAATATTTTTAAAAATTTAATAAAAATAAATAGAATTTTTACTAATGAATGTAAAATATGTAATCTTGAGGTTCGAAACTTTTGGAATTAATATTTAGCTGGTTTGACTTCTAGAAGATTAAGGAAAACAAATCTATTGGTACTTGGTTTCTTTTTGATGTTTTAAGAGCTATGTACTCTTCTTTTTACATTAAAGAAAGAAAGAAAAAACACAATCGTAATTTATAGAAGACTAGAAAAAAAAATATTTGACATAGATTCACATCTCAAATGAGAAACACCAATCGTTAGTTGTGGGGATATAATTTGTTAATGACAACATGTAGCTGAGGTGTCACCGAAATACCAGCTGAGGTGCCACGTGTCTGGTCATGACGCCGAGGTCATCTCGGTTAGGCCGAGGTTATCTGCAAAGATACGGAATCCGAGATAAGCGGATAAGGGACATGAGTCCTAGAATGAGAGAGAATTTCAGTTTGGGTAAAGATAAGACTTTTAGAGAGTTTATCCCGATCCTACTGGGAGTCCAAGATTAGCAGTAATCCTAAGTCTATTGAAGCTAGGCTTCTATTGGGACTAGGTTTGTGTTGGCTATAAAAGAGAGGCACCCTCATGGGTCTAAGGTATGCTTTTTATGCTCTGAATAGTGAGTTAAGCACTTTTGTTATCTTTGAGAGATAACTAACTTGATCGTTGGAGTGCCCCCGGATGGACGAACCACTGCCAGAATCTCTTCTTTTTGTGACAGGTCGTTCGGGCTTAATCTATTCTGCCAGTGTTCTCCAACTGAGTGCTTGATTGGCAGTGTGGTCGGAAACTGACACACACAATTCGGCACCATCTGTGGGAAAGAAAGGAGAATAGATGGCCAACGACAGACAGAAAGAGAAGATTGGGGACAACACCCTTACTACGAATGGGAAACATATTGACCTTGACGTCGAAGAAGACAACTGCAACGAAGAGACTCGTAATAAGAATCATGGAGGAAAGGATGTCAGCCAGGAGGGCGGCGTACCGAAGAAATCGGACCGGAGCGGGTATTATAACTAAGACGACCTCCAGGTATGGAAAGATAGATGCCTGCGGAGGGATGACGAGATGAAGGGAATGGCGGACAAATTGGCGGACCTGCAAACGGTCGTCAATTTCATGATGCAGAACAACGTCATGCAGTCACCGTTCCCTTTACAAGATACGCCGATTCCAGTGGCCAAGAAAGGTGCCCACAAAGGGGGGCATGAAACGGTTCCTACAGTCCTTCAGCATGGCGGGACCAAGGGACATTCTCACCGGCCTTCACGGGAGGTCGGGCATGGAGAATCCCAGAAGACACGTCAAACAAAAGAAACCTGCACCAAAGAACATCAGGATGTTCAAGGGAAGGAACTCTGTTTCGACACGACCAGTGGAGGGAGGTCCAAAAGGACTCACAATGACACTGGAAGTAGTGAGTCAAAGAGGCTGGAAAATGATGCTTGGGAGTTGGAATTTACAAGCTAAGGTTAGCTTAACACTTGTTGAAATTTTAAAAATTTACAAGTTGAAGTTAAACTGAGGTCATGTTTAATACTTGTTGAAATTTTAAGAAAAATTTACAAGTTGAAGTTAAACCGATGACATGTTTAACACTTTTTGAAATTTTAAGAAAAATTTACAAGCTGAAGTTAAACCGGGGTTATGATTAAAAGAAGGAATGATATAGGTTCCATCCCCTCAGGATGCCGAGGTAATAGAACCTAGGGGGAAGTTGTGGGGTCATAATTTTTCAATGACAACACTTGGCCGAGGTGTCACCGAAGTGCCAATAGAGGTGCCACATGTCCTGGTCATGACGCCGAGGTCATCTCGGTTAGGCCGAGGTTATCTACAAAGATACCGGAATCCGGGATAACCGGATAAGGGACAAGAGTCCTAGAATGAGAGAGGATTTCAGTTTGGGTAAAGATAAGACTTTTAGAGAGTTTATCCCAATCCTACTAGGAGTCCAAGATTAGCAGTAATCCTAAGTCCATTAAAGCTAGGCTTCCATTGGGACTAGGTTTGTGGTGGCTATAAAAGAGAGGCACCCTTATGGGTCTAAGGTATGCTTTTTATGCTCTGAATAGTGAGTTAAGTACTTTTGCTATCTTTGAGAGATAACTGAGTTGATCATCGGAGTGCCCCCAGGTGGACGAACCACCGTCAGAATCTCTTCTTTTTGTGACAGGTCGTTCGGGCTTAATCTATTCTGCCAGTGTTTTCTAGCTGAGTGCTTGATTGGTAGTGTGGTCAGAAATTGACACACACTGTTGCAGGAGAGTGTGGCTAGATTATTCAAGAGCAAACACTAGTCCTACCCATTAAATTATGATTGCAGGAGAGTGGTGGAATGCTAATGTTATTGACATTGAGAATGAGGGACTTGCAAGTGGTGGTGCGCCCAACATTTCTGATGCTTTCACCATAAACGGCCAGCCTGGCGATCTATATCCATGCTCTTCAAATAGTGAGTAATAAGTATAAAGTAACACTCCATGCTCCAACTGTGCATGTTGAGTTTCTAAGTTAGTTGGCTATATGTCGAGTCTCAGTTTTTACTTAACCAATCCCTAACTTTTAACTTATGGTAATTTTTCCATTATTAAGAACATACAAGATCGAGGAGGTAAAAGGGAAAACATATCTCTTGCGCGTCATCAACGCATAACCAGTTCTTTTTCAAGATAGCAAACCACAACATGACAGTTGTTGCCATTGATACTAGTTATACTGTTCCAATAGTCACTGACGTTGTTGTTATTGCACCCGGCCAAACCACCGACGTTCTCTTTACCGCCAACCAACCACCAGCCTCTTACTACATGGCGGCACTTGCCTATGCTAGCTCAGTAAATGTATCATTTGATAATACAACCACCACCGGGATCATCATCTATGAGGACGCCACTCCATCAACCCCACAGATGCCAGTTCTACAGGCTTTCAATGACACACCAATGGCCTACAAGTTTTCTAGCAATCTAACTGGGCTTGTGAATGGGCTTCACTGGACCCCAGTCCTACTTGAAATCGATGAACAGATGTTTGAGACAGTAGGCTTGGGCTTGGTAGCATGTGGAGGGACTGCGAATGCCATTTGTGCAGGCCCGTTCGGGCAACGATTAGGTGCAAGCATGAACAATGCATCCTTTCAATTCCTTACCAAGTTATTGATGTTGCAAGCCTTCTTCAACAATGTTGATGGGATCTACACCACTGACTTTTCAAATCAACCACCATTGGTGTTTGACTACACAAATTCCAACAACAACTTCAACACGTCCATCAAAATGACAACAAAGTCAACGAAAGTCAAAAAAGTCAACTTCAATTCGACTATTCAGATTGTGAAGCAAAACACAGCCTTTGTGGGAATAGAGGACCACATTATTCACTTGCACGGATTCAACTTCCATGTGCTGGCTCAAGGGTTTGGAAACTATGACCCAATAAACGATCTCAAAAAGTTCAACCTCATCAATCCGCAAATACATAATACTATTGGTGTGCCAGTCGAAGGTTGGGCTGTCATCAGATTTCAGGCAAACAATCCAGGTAAATGATGTTCTATCATGATTCTATCATCTTAATATGGTAGCTTAATTACTAACCAATTCCCTTTTTTGACACACTGGTGCTGTTCAAACTAGGGGCAACTTTCCAGTTGCTGGGATCCGGGGTTGTGCATCTCAGTGACAAATCTCAGGCGTGTCCAGTTCTGATCCATATCGAAAATAGTTTTGAAAAGTTTTAATAAAAGTTGACTTTGTTCAAATTAATCTTTTCACAACTAAGACCATTTTTGGACCAAAGCGGAGAATTTTCAGTACCACAACCTTCAATTTGATTGATTTCAAAACAGAGTTCTTTTGCTCTTGCATACAATTGAAGTTGTTTTTTATTACACTCAGGAAGAAAATTTGAAAGTACTAATAAAGCAATAAATCCGGGGCATAGTCAAGTCAGGTGTCCCTGCGCCCCCTGCCAGAGCTAGTTGAAGCTTCTGATGCCAACCTAGGCCCAACCTGTGCTTCTTCGTTGAGCCAATCCCAGCACTCATCAGACAAGGTGCAACTAAAAGTGGGAGCAGGAGCCAGGAGTTCTCTAATTCTCCACGCTGCGGCCTGCCGAGCCAGCTGTGCGCCTCGAACTGGAAATGCAGCCGGATACTCTTCCCTCTGGTGGGCAAGTCTGATCACGGCCAAACTGGCGCAGAATACGGAATGGGAAATAGAATACGCAGTGAGTCAAACCAATCAATCGAATCCCAACCTGCCGAGACATGCTGTAGCTCATCGCCGGGAGATTAAGCCAAGGACAGCGCCACGCAATGCGATCTGCCGACAAATTGCACATCCATTCAAACCACCACCCCTCATCAAGGGCGTCGACTAGGCGTTGTCGAAAGAAATAGCCACGGGCTGAGTAAGCATGGCAAGAGTCCACAACTTGCAGTTTATCCATCAACCATATCTGGGGAGGGATGAAAAATGAGAGAATAAAGAATAGAGAGATGTGCGATGAGAGAAAAAGTAAGAAAAGGGTTTTGTGAGAAAAACCGAGCCTGAGGGCCGAGTGATGTGAGTAAATACATATGTGAGCTTGGGTGGGAAACATTACCTAGCAGTAGTGGACTCCCTGCAAATCTAGTCGTCTCCCGGCGACAGAAAGCATCCAAGCCCATCAGTGTCTCCGCCAAGGTCATGGCGATGCAACTCTTCCCTTCTCTCAAGCCTTGAGCCACTTCGATCAGGCGGACGTCGGATCCTCCAAAGCTCGAGACAAACAGAAAATGAGATAACATGCATAAACAGAGGGAGTGTTGCCGGAAACCTTGCCAATGATGGTCGCCGCGGTCAGCAGCATCGGAGAACCGGTAAATCAAGCTTGGGATATCCAACATTCCGTTACAAATCAGGGATCGAGCATCATGTGCATTGAGTCCGCACATCCTCCCTAGGGTTTGAGCATAGCCAAAATTGAGTTGGGGCATGATTTCCTCACCTCGCTCGGATTCTATCAAAACTTGAAAATCTTCAAAAGTGGGACATACCTCTTGCCCTCCAAAGCTGAAGACGTGCGTCACCGGGTTCCAAAACCTCGCCGCGGCATGGAGGAAAGGAAGATGCAGTGGAGTCCGGCTCAGCGTGAATAATGCATTCAAGCCGAAACCTCGGAAGTTCAACTTTTTCGAGCCATCCAAAGAAGAGATCCAAGATATGAGATTTTCTACGAGAAATGCCTCCATTTTTGTGCAAAGCAGTGATGAAATGAATAAGTTCCAAAGTTGGGGCTTTTATAGAGGGTGAAACACTATTCAAAGGACACGTGTCACAATTCTGGAAGCTGCAGGGAGAGGTGGCCGGCCGGCCACCTATTCTAGTAGGCCGGCCACCTTTGATTCAAAAACATGGCCGGCCGGCCACCCTTCAGTCCCCAAAAGCAAATGTGGCCCACCATGCTCGTTGGTCCTGTTTTGCCCTCCGGAAGAAAGTCTGAGGCATTTCTATGCATCGAGGATGTCGAAGGCCTCCATTTCTCTCAGTTTCGGGTACATTCCATCATCCAGATCGTCCATCCGAAGTACGCTCTGTTGCTTTTTGCTTATCGAGTTGTTGCTTTGTTTATCGAGTTGTAAGTTTTGTCGAGCTGTCGCATTTTGTGTTTTGAGTTGTTATTCTTTTGGTTTACGCAATTTTTGTTAAGTCTTGTTTATCGAGTCGTTAACATTGTTGTATTTTGCTTATCGAGTTGTAAGCTTGCTAAGATTCTGTTATTTCTTAGTGAGTCGAGTTGTTTGATTTGTTGCGTCGGTTCATTACCTGACCTGGTAAATACACAAGGCACATTTTCATTCAATTCCATTTTTGTACAATGCGATGCGATGCGATACTAAGAATTTCAAATACAAACACCTTTTCAAAAGCTGTTTCATCCCGTCATGTTTTACAACAAAATGAAGGTACAAGTTTTACAGAATATAAAACTGCCTCACAACGTGCAAAGTGCTACAAACTACTAGCAAAAAGTAAATAAAGCAGGAAATAGTATTAGTATCCTCGGGAACGAGAATGAGGAGGCCCTCTCATCCTCTTCTGCGGGACAACCTCTGCACCATCATCACCATCCGGATCAGAGCTATCATCCTCAGGATCCCCCTCAGCCTCGTCTCCACTCCCGGAACCAAGACCGGAGCCCCCCTCCTCAGCAGATGTCTCTGACTCACGGTCTGCGACCTCCTCCTCCTCCTCCTCAATAATGGGTGCCCTGCGTCTGCGAGACGACCCTCGAGCTCCTCGGAGAGGCCTAGATGGTCCTGCTCCCTGAGAAGGCCTGGATGGCCCAGCTCCTCGAGAGGGCCCAGATGGCCCAGCACCTCGACCTCCCTGAGAAGGCCCAGGTGGCCTGGCCTGCGACGGAGCATATACGGGAGGCATCTGAAAATGAAGAGTTCAATGCATCAGTTCAAATATGGAAAGCAGATACAAGTACAACATGTGAGTGGGGGTGTGTGTCAGATGTGCTCTACACAGACTCTCAATATGGCAGATGTTCAAAACTAGTATGTTATCAGAGCTATGCTAAATACGGCAAAGATGGACAGTACCTGCACGCCCATGATGGCTAGCTGTGCCTCCCTCCGTAGGATCATGCCCTCGAATGTGGCCAGCATCCCGAGCAGCTCGTCCGTGTACTCAATTGGAGGCTACAAATACAAATGCAAGACTATCAGTACAGGAATGAATGTCCAAATATCTGACTGATAAATCAAAGCTGAAAAACATACCGGGGGCGAATCAGGGTCTCTGACATATCTGTGGTCAGGAAGAGGAGGCTCTAGCGAGACCTGGTAAGGAGTCCCGAACCGCCAGCTCGTCAGCTCGGTCGGCATATCTGGCCACCCAGCATGTGGATGAAGAGACGGAGGGATCGGAGGAATAGAACTACCTCTACCCCTAGATGCGCCAGCCCTGCTAGAGGAAGGAATGTCCGTGGCACGGGCACGACTCGAAGATGGTACATCAGTAGGCCTCAGTGTCGGAGCACGCACTCCCGTCAAGGGGGGCATCAGATATATACGACGATAGGTGGCGTAGTCCCCCTCCATGAGATGTAACAAAGCATCGGTGCCCTGCATAGCACTAGTGACCTCCTGGGTAGAGAGTCTATCCGCAGTCCGCATAGTGGCTGGAGGTACAGCGGGAGGGTCCTGAGAATCGTACCCCCACACCTGTCGCAGAAAGCGTTCCCCCAGGAACCATGCCCTACCGATCGGTCCTTCGAGCAGGAACCTATACTGGGAATTACTCGATCCTCCGGGATACTGATATCGGAGACCATCACCTAAGACCGCCCAGGGCTGCCAGGTAATCTGCGGATAGCCAGTGCATAAATCAATCAGAAATCAGGAGTATACAAGGCAGATCAAAGATGAAAATGAAAGGAACTGCGAGTTCTGAAATACCTCTGTCGTCCGCACAGTATCAAAATACTGTCGCAGGTAGAAGAGAGTCTCTCGAGGTCTCGGTCGGTGCGGGCCCTCGAACGCCAGCGAAAACGGAGCCATAAGGGGTCCTGCCACCTCCATCTCCGGGCCTAATGTGGGGAAATATACGTATACCCATAGCTGAGAAAGGCAGTGCAGAATGTGAATACAAAGTGCTAAAGGCAGAACACAGAATGTAAAGTGCGCCGTGTGTGCAATGAGCAAGTAATGAGGAGCAGAAATATAAATCAAGAGGACAGAACGTACCTCCCAGGCTCTCCAGTAGCCGCCGAGTAAGTCTCCCCGCCCGCGAGAGGCCGCACTCATGTAGCAGTAGAGGGTAGCCAGGCCAGCGCCGCCCCAATCATACCGATGGACCTGTGATAGGTCCACTAGAGCACTCAGAAGATACAATCCAACAGTGTTCCCTCTATCGGGAAACAGAGTGGTGCCAAAGAGGAACATGAGGAAACCTCGAGTGTACTGCTCAATCTCCTCAGGAGACTCAGGCTCCATCTCTGGCCTCCGGAAACGGGAAGAGAACCAAGTGTACCGGACTCTCCCGGAAGCTCTGTCTACAGGTGGGCGAGCCCCCAACAGATGTATCCATGCGGCCTCCCACTCACCCATATCCTCGTCGTAAGGTATGGGCCAACCGCCTGTGTCTAGGCCGGTGAGTACAGCAAAATCCAGCGGGGTCATGGTCATATCCCCGGTGGCGGAAAAATGGAAAGAATTGGTGGTGTCCCACCATCTCTCCACCAGAGCAGCTAATAGTGTCCTGCTGGCAGGACAGTGTGATAATCCCATGCAGAATGGTCCAAACCCTGTTGCGTCAACTAAATCCCGGACAGCCTCCGGGAGCTCGGCGTACCACTCCCTCGCGGCAGTGGAGCCGTATCCTCGTACTGTGCGAGAGCCAACCTGCATTCAGAATGAATACATGTGTTCAGTATACAATGAAATACAAGCTGTGTGCAAATGAATTGAAGTAGCAATGTGCAAACAAATCATTTATCAGTGGGCTGCGTGTTCACTTTATTTCTATTTGGGCTGCGTGTTCAAATCATTTATCAGTGGGCTGCGTGTTCACTTTATTTCTATCTGGGCTGCGTCGTGTTCAGTAAATCAGTGTTTTGGGCTGCGTGTTCAAATCATTTATCAGTGGGCTGCGTGTTCACTTTATTTCTATCTGGCTGGCGTGTTCAGTAAATCAGTGTTTTGGATGCGTGTTCAAATCATTATCAGTGGGCTGCGTGTTCACTTTATTTCTATCTGGGCTGCGTGTTCAGTAAATCAGTGTTTTGGGCTGCGTGTTCAAATCATTTATCAGTGGGCTGCGTGTTCACTTTATTTCTATTTGGGCTGCGTGTTCAAATCATTTATCAGTGGGCTGCGTGTTCACTTTATTTCTATCTGGGCTGCGTGTTCAGTAAATCAGTGTTTTGGGCTGCGTGTTCAAATCATTTATCAGTGGGCTGCGTGTTCACTTTATTTCTATCTGGGCTGCGTGTTCAGTAAATCAGTGTTTTGGGCTGCGTGTTCAAATCATTTATCAGTGGGCTACGTGTTCACTTTATTTCTATCTGGGCTGCGTGTTCAGTAAATCAGTGTTTTGGGCTGCGTGTTCAAATCATTTATCAGTGGGCTGCGTGTTCACTTTATTTCTATTTGGGCTGCGTGTTCAAATCATTTATCAGTGGGCTGCGTGTTCACTTTATTTCTATCTGGGCTGCGTGTTCAGTAAATCAGTGTTTTGGGCTGCGTGTTCAAATCATTTATCAGTAGGCTGCGTGTTCACTTTATTTCTATCTGGGCTGCGTGTTCAGTAAATCAGTGTTTTGGGCTGCGTGTTCAAATCATTTATCAGTGGGCTGCGTGTTCACTTTATTTCTATTTGGGCTGCGTGTTCAAATCATTTATCAGTGGGCTGCGTGTTCACTTTATTTCTATCTGGGCTGGTGTTCAGTAAATCAGTGTTTTGGGCTGCGTGTTCAAATCATTTATCAGTGGGCTGCGTGTCACTTTATTTCTATCTGGGCTGCGTGTTCACTTTATTTCTATCTGGGCTGCGTGTTCAGTAAATCAGTGTTTTGGGCTGCGTGTTCAATCATTTATCAGTGGGCTGCGTGTTCACTTTATTTCTATCTGCTGGGGCGTGTTCAGTAAATCAGTGTTTTGGGCTGCGTGTTCAAATCATTTATCAGGGGCTGCGTGTTCACTTTATTTCTATCTGGGCTGCATGTTCAGTAAATCAGTGTTTTGGGCTGCGTGTTCAAATCATTTATCAGTGGGCTGCGTGTTCACTTTATTTCTATCTGGGCTGCGTGTTCAGTAAATCAGTGTTTTGGGCTGCGTGTTCAAATCATTTATCAGTGGGCTGCGTGTTCACTTTATTTCTATCTGGGCTGCGTGTTCAGTAAATCAGTGTTTTGGGCTGCGTGTTCAAATCATTTATCAGTGGGCTGCGTGTTCACTTTATTTCTATCTGGGCTGCGTGTTCAGTAAATCAGTGTTTTGGGCTGCGTGTTCAAATCATTAATCAGTGGGCTGCGTGTTCACTTTATTTATATCTGGGCTGCGTGTTCAGTAAATCAGTGTTTTGGGCTGCATGTTCAAATCATTAATCAGTGGGCTGCGTGTTCACTTTAATTATATCTGGGACTGTGTGTTCTACTCGTAATCAGTGTGGGCTGTGTGTTCACCATCAACTCGGACTGTGTGTTCAGAAAATCAGAATTTGGGATTGTGTGCTCTACTCGTAGTCAGTGTGCGCCGTGTGTTCACCTTCAAATTCGGGCTGTGTGTTCGACAAATCAGTGTTTGAGCCGTGTGTTCAGCAATTCAAGTGTTTAAGTCACATGTTCAGAATGCAAACAAAGTACTATGTCATAAGCTACAACTATGTGTTTAAGCGTGGCAAAGCTACAAAGTACACCGAAAATGCAGGAAATAAAGTAAAATACCTCTCGTGCCTCAGAAGAAAGGTGCTGCTCCGGCTCTCGTAAAAGCAGATCTCCGGGCACCCGATCATCGAAGTCAGTGAAATGACGGAAAACGGCTCGCGGAAGAATGTGCACTGCCGGGGCGTACCTCCCGGGAATGAAAGGGCGGACTCTCGGGGGGAGTGCCATGATATCAAAATCGTCCCCGGCACCTGGAGGACCTCCGCCGTGAGGGAAATTACCTGCCATTTCGAGAAATCTGCAAAAAGGAGCAAAAATGAGCAAAAATGAGCCAAAATTGGAAAAAGTCAACAAAAGTCAACTCCCGGGAAATGAAAAAGTCAACAAAAGTCAACTCCCGAGAAAATATTCCAAATGTTGAGACAAACTTACCTCAAGTGGTGAAAATGAGAAGAGAAGCTCTGAAATCAAAATTTAGTTGCCTCAAAGTGCTTAAAACTGAAGGATTTCGCGAAAACAACTTGCAAAAAAGGCTGAAAAGCGCGTATAAAGTGCAGATCTGAAAGAAAAAATGGTTTGGGAGACAAGAGAAGAGTTTTCCACGGCTGTGGGAGTGATTTCACATTGAATGGGTGAGGATATTTATAGAAAATGAGGCAAAAGACGAAATTGCCCCTGCTTTTGGGCAGGTGGCCGGCCGGCCACCTTTTCTGGCTGGCCGGCCATCTGCTTTTTGGTACATGGCCGGCAGCCTCCCCTAGGGCCACCACTTGGCCGGCCATCTCCCCCACCTCCCCACCTAGCTCCCTGCAAATTTTGAGGAAGATTGGAGCTCCCGGGACCCGAAAAAGTTCAAGAAAAGTGCACCTCCGGTCGCGAAATTGCTCCGCCGGAACTTCAGCTGCAATTTCTGACATGTGTCTCATCATCACTCATCAAAGTCAAGGTGTATCCTTTTTGATCATGTTGTAACCTCTCCGGGAGGTGAACCCGAGGCCGCGATTGAGTTGCCTTCACCGAAATGCGCGTTTTCTTACTCGTTATTTCGCAGCAACGGGCACCCTGATTCGTGCTCATTTTGCATTGTTGTGCATGTAACTTGCATTCTTATGAACAATTTGCATTGTCATGCATGATTTCTTGGTGTACCATACCTCTGTGCTTGAGCATGCGTTGTCACACGCGTTCCTTTATTGCATTGCGATGCATTCACTCGCCGACACTGTGTGTGTCAAACTTTCGGAATCACAGGAATCACATTGAATATATGTTGTTAGCATGTTGTTCTTGTTGAATTTCTCCCTTTTGCAGGCACGATATTGTATGCACGGTTCATTTGAGGCTGGTGCGACCAGACGAATCGTGCAGGTATCGTATCTTCTCCGTGTGAGACGCGACGAGAATCGAATGATTCTCCGCATTCCTAACTGCATGAAATGTAGTTATTGCTTTGCATTCTTGCTTAAAATTGTTGCATCTATTTGCGAATACTTGCTTCATTACAGCTTGCTGCACTTGCACGATCATCAAGTTACATCTGGCTCTGTGCATATCGCTTTGCATTTTGCCCCCCTGCCTGCGGGTACATCTCTGTTTATCTTGTATGATTGTCTAAGTCTTCGGCCTTGTCAAAAATGGGTCGTCTCTAGGCTTTGACATTCACTCCCGTCACTTCTTGACTTCCGAGTTCTGTCAAAGAGGGGCAACTGTAGACACCCCATTTTTGACCGACCTCAAGACTCAGACGTCACCGATTGAGCGCTCGGTGATGTTGCATATTGTGCTCGTTCAGAAGTCTCAGAGTCGCGGCCGTGCGCCCTGCCTCCGGACTTCCGAACTCTCTTCTGTGCCTTGCCTCGGTTTGCGAACCAGACTCGGTTTTCTCTGTTTTCTTTCCTGAGGGGAGGGAGAGGTCCCGTAGACTATTTCTCAGTGGCCGTGGGCTACATTTCGTGGCCGTAGGCCATTTTGCCCATTTCGGAGCCCGGTTCCCGGTTTTCGGAGCCGTCAGGCCGTGTGCCTCGGTTCGGGACCACCCAACCATCTCCGATTCCTCCGGTTTTTGGCATGCATCTCATTTACTCCCTTCCGAGGGACACTGGGGTCTTAGATACCCACTTCGTGGCCGAATGCCACTTTCGGTGCTTAACGGCCTATTTTCGGGATCCCGAACTGCGTGTTTTGGTTCCCGAGCATTCGTTTTGCATCGGTTTTTGTTCATTTTTGGCAGGTACCTCTGTTTTATCATCAGGAAGATCACTGGAGGGTGGGAGGCTAGTAATTGTCCAAGCAACCTGTTATGCTCTTCCGGCGCCCCCCGGCGCCCGTTTTTCTCACTTCCGGGCTAATGTTGAACACCCTAGGGCCATTTTCTTCGAGCCAAAACCACATATTTGTGATGTACACACATGGGAGGACCCTAAAAACACATGGCCGGCCAGTAATTCTCTTTGACCCTTTTGAACCCCTCTTTGAATTGGCCTATTCTCTCTCCTGTTTCAGAGTTGTCAAATTTGAACCACAGAGTCTTGTTCAGCACACCTGGGAGGACACCAATCCTTGGTGGCCGGCCATTAAATCACCATGACCTTTTTGACCCCTAGCCGGCCGGCCATGGGGGGTGGCCGGCCGGCCACCTCCAGAAAAAGTAGATGGCCGGCCATGCTCCTTGGGGTGTGTTCCTTACAGCTACACAGCTGTTTCCCCCAGAAAATATCTGTATCCGGGGGATATTTTGGAGGGGAAAGCTTAGGTGCATTTCCCTCCACTTTACACCCCTCCTTTTGTCCATATAACAGCAGCTCCAACATTGAAGAAAGGGTTAGAAACATTGGCTCAAGCATACATACACATATCTCTATCCATCTCTCTCAAATCTTGAAGTTTTGGTGCCTTTTGTTCATCATCATCAAGCACCACCATCACCACTCCATTTCCAGCAACAAGGAGAGGTTCTTGAAGGCTTAGAAGCAACATTTCTCAAGCCAAGAAGCAAAGAAAGAAAGGTCTTCAAGGGTAAGTCTCAAACTCCCTCTTTTACACCACTTTCTTGCCTCATTTCTTAACCCTACTTGCTCACTGTTTTGAGCTCCGACCAATACTGAAAGTGGTCCTCTTTTGAGCTATTCTTGATGTTTGTTCAAGGGCTCAACTCTGTTTGAGCCCTCCATCTTGCACTTCTTTCAATATCCTCTTATATGCTATTATTTTGCATTGAATATTTGGCCTATGTGTGATCTGAATTGGAGCATCTCATGAACTGATATTGTGCTTATTTTGAGGCCCTCTTCAACATTGAAGAAGGGCTCAACCTTGTTTTCATGCTCCATATGTCACTTGCTTTGAATCCATGTTTTACCCTTGTTTTTGCATGCTTCTTCTAGCCTATGAGTGATCTGTTTTCGAGCATAATGTAAACTGTTAGTGGGCCTATTTTGAGCCCCTCTTCAACATTGAAGAAGAGCTCAACCATTTTTGGCCTCTCTATCATGAACTTGCTTCATAATTTCTCATATTTACCGTAAAATTGCATGATTTGTTTGACCCACATGTAGTCTGTTTTGGAGCATGTCATGAACTGTGAGTAAGCTTATTTTGTGTCCCTCTACAACATTGTAGAAGGGATCAACCTTGTTGGAGGTCTCCATGTTATACTTGTCTTTATATCCCTCTTTGGCCCAGATTCTTGCATGCTTTTTTAAGCTTATCTAGCTTCTGTTTTCGGCCATCGTCAGAACTAGAAAGAGTCATATTTTGATCTTCTTGACATATTTCATTAAGGGTCTTTTCTGGTTTGATGAATTTTTGGGGTACCTCATGTTATAGCCTTGTATATCCTCAATCTTGCATAGCATTTTTATCATGTTTGCATACTGATTTGGGGGATGTCACCTACTGTAAATGTGCATTTTTTTAGTCTCTCATCAGTGTTGTAGAAGGGTACTTTTCCATTTGGGCATCGCATATATCACTTGCTTCAATACCCCTCTATTGGCTCGTATTTTTGCATGCTATTGTTGCCCTACCTATGCTTGCTGTTTAGCCCTTTTTATGACTGAAAAATGCTTGTCTTGGGGCTGCCTCGCTACTGTATTTTCATTCCATGTCCATATTGTGTATGCATTGCATGGCTATAGGCCATTTCGGGCACCTAATATTGCATTTCGGGATCATTCCATGCTTCGTGTGCACTTTGGCCATCTTTCGGGACTGTTTTCCCCCATATTTCAGTGCTGAAATTCATTCGCATGTTTGTATATCATTCCCATGTCATTTCATGCCTTACGGCCATTGCCTCGGTTTGCGTGCCCGTGTGCACGCATTTCGAGGCACTTCATTTTTATCCGACGGCCTCTTATGTGAGTGTAGCTGAGGCTCACTCATGTTAGTGTAAGTCCATTCTGCATTCTGTATGTCATTTTAGTCTCATCGCATTGCGTATGCCATTGCCTCGGTTTGCGCGCCCGTGTGCACGCATTTCGAGGCATCTCATTTTCATCATCGGCCTCTTATGTGAGTGTGGCTGAGGTCCACTCGTGTTAGTGTAAGTCCAATTTTGCATTGCGTATGCCATTTCATGCCTTAGGATCATTTCCTCGGTTTGCGTGCCCGCAGGCACGCATTTCGAGACATCTCATTTTAGTCTCATTGTATATCATATTTCATGCCATTTCATGCCTTACGGCCATCGCCTCGGTTTGCGTGCCCGCGGGCACGCATTTCGAGACATCTCATTTTAGTCTCATTGTATATCATATTTCATGCCATTTCATGCCTTACGGCCATCGCCTCGGTTTGCGTGCCCGTGTGCACGCATTTCGAGGCATCTCATTTTCATAGCACTGTGTATGCTAAGATTGTATTTTAGTTGCATTCATGCATATCGTGCATATTACATCGTGTTCGGGATAGGAGTTAGCCCGGGCACGGGAGACGAGGCACGTTTCGTACTTTGAGTGACGGAACGGGTCTCAATTCCCAAGTCACCGACACTCCGGATTACCCATGATGGAGTTAGGTTTTGTTGTAGTATTCATCTGCATTCATCCTATATTGAGTTGTGCAGTCCGACTCCTCGGCCATCATGCATCGATATGCGTGATTGGTGGCACGAGGATCGAGGCATGCATATATTTGCGAAATACATTGCTATGCCCCTTTCCTGCTCTCTGTTGCAGCAAAATAGAGAATCAACAACTTTTCGGAGTTTGGCACGCATTTCAAGGAACATTGCAAAACAGAGGCTAATCGGGGCATCCCAGTGGATTTCCGCGCAAAGGCAACCCAGCATACATCATTCATCAGAATCGAGGCAGCCCCTGGCTTGCATGCCAGTTTACAGCTTTCTTAGTTTAATTTGTTAATTAATTAGGAATTTGTATATTATTTCGGACTGTATATTTCGGACTGTATTATTCTTTTATTCGGACTGTATTATTATTTATTTGGACCCTCTGCGCGAGGGCATAATTGTAATAAGTGTGCGTGAGTGTGATGTATGTCTTCCAATCCCACGTCTTTCTTCCCTTTTATTTACCTGCTTATGATGGTTAGATATAAGGCATATTTCAATTAGCATACAGTATGACAGCATGTTTGCATCATTCATCTGTTTTGCACGCACCGGGCTCGGCGCATCATACAAACTGCATTTGTACTTCAATTCCAAATTGAATACGTGTTAGTTGTAGCATTCCATATCCCATGTTTAGAATAGCCGAGCCTGCTATAGTTGCATTATTGCATGTGTTGCATTAGGCATTTCTGTATAATTAGGATCATGCATGATTTCTAATCAGTTTTCTGTTTTGACTTGGAGTACTCGGTGAGTTTTTATGCTTTAGCATCCTTGCATGCGTGTGAGTGCTGCCATGAATAGCATGCTTACCATGAGGCTATGTGCTTATGTGATATAACTGCCTTGAATGCCTGTGGGTGGAGGTTGGGTTATTTGGATTGGGACAATTCATCAAATGTTTGTTTTAAGCCCACTAGATAGTGGCAAAATCATGTTTTTCTAAGCCCACCTGAGGGTGGCAAATCCGCGTCTTAGCCTACTTGCGAGTAGCACCATCAAACCATTTTCAAACAAACAAACATGAAATGTTTTGTTCCAATTCAGGCGGCCCAGTCTATACTTATTTGCTGCGAGCATCACATAGTAACCTAGGCTAATAACCGGAATAAGAACATACAATGTTTTCAAAATCAGATATCATGGTTAGTAGAGGCCGGTCTTTGACCGGGCGAGCGGGGTGCTCACGAAGTGACCTTCCCAATCGTACCCAAGTTCTCGAGCCGAGGCAACTTTGGTGATGACGGACACGTGGCCTTTGGCACCGAGTTAGGGTTTCCTAAATTTCCCATTAAAAAACATTTAGGTGGCGACTCTGTATCTGGCAAAGCAGTCCATGTTTGGCACTTCTTTCAAAAAATCTGTTTTCAAAACGATTTGCCGGATTTGGACTCTTAGGTTCAAGATTAAGAATCGTGACACGAAATCGAGAGTCCGACCTGTAGCGAGGTCCCCCGCGGGCTTGTTACAGCATGATGGGCCTGTTTTAGGATTACTTCTCCTAGATCTTGTTTAGGGTTTTGTTTGAAGTTTTCTTCTGAGTTTTTTGTGAGTTTTCCTTGATGTTCTTGAGAGAGTTCTAAACTTATGAATTGAGATTCATACATCAAGGAGTTTGATACTTTATATTCAAGAGAGTTCTCTTCGGTGGCTTCCGAAGATCAAGACGTAGAGTTTCAAAAGGCGTTTGATTCTATACGTAGTCGTTAATTCGACAAGCGAAGTTGTGGGATCAACTTCAGGATTGATCAGTTCCGTGACGAAGGCGTGGTGAAAGAGTTACAGAAGATTCGAGGACAAATTGACTGGGTTGGGTAATTTGTGTATTATCTTTGTAATCTTTCGTTCTTCAGTAGTGGATTGATTAGTGGCGGTTCGCTCGTGGTTTTTTATTACAATTGAAGGTTCTTCAATTGTGGTTTTTTCCAGTAAAAAATCGTTTGTGTCGATTTACTGTTTATCCTAAAAAACAAACTAAAATCACTCTCGTAGTACTTGTTGATTTTGATTGAGTGTTTTGAATAATTGGGATTTGGAATATTTAATCTTGATCTATCACGAATCACTTAGGATTTTCAATTGGTATCAGAGCAGGTCACTCTTTGTTTTATCAAAAATAGGAGTGTGATTTGTGTGACTAGATTATGGATTCTATTCGTGAAGGTAGCTCGACTCATAGACCTCCTTTACTCGACGCGGTACAAAACTATTCTTATTGGAAAGCTCATATGAGAGCATTTTTAAAATCCATCGATGAGAAAGTTTGGCACTGCGTGGGTCTTTGGGTGGAGTGAACCTATTGTCACCATCGATGGCATTGATATTCAAAACCCCTTGATAAATGGGACACAACTGATTACCAGAACTCGAGTTGGAACAGCAAGGCTCTCAACTCCTCTTTTGCTCCGTCACACTTGAAGAATTTCGTCGAATTTGCACGTGTGAGGTAGCAAAAGAGGCGTGGGATATTCTTGAAACGATTCACAAAGGTACTACCTCTGTAAAAAGGTCAAAACTTCAACGTCTCACCTCCGCCTTTGAAACCCTTTTTATGCGCGACGATGAGACGTTTAATGATTTCTATGCAAAACTCAGTGATATCGTGAATTCCTGTTTCACTCTCGGTGAAAAAATCCCGGAAGCAAAAGTTGTTGGAAAAATTTTGAGGTCCCTTCCCGAGAGGTTCCAATCAAAGGTGACAGCCATTGAGGAGGCTCAGAATGTTGATACCCTCAAGCTCGATCAATTGGTTGGAAATTTGCAGACTTATGAAGCCCACCAAATTTCAAAGAAAAAACAAAAAGAAAGTGTGGCTTTCACGAGTGCTCATGAGACTGCAAAACCTCCGGAGACTGAATTTGATTTAGAGTCTGAGATGACGGCTATGCTCACAAAACAGTTTAAAATTTTTTTGAAAAAGAAGCCTAATTTTAGAGACCCTATGTCAAAAGATAAGAGTATTGATAAACCCAAAACGTTTCCACCAAAATTTGCTCAAAAAACTGAAAAGAAGATTGTAAGGGGGCAAGGGGTCAAGTGCTATGAATGTCAAGGGTTTGGCCATATGTCCCTTGAATGCCCTTCGAAAAAGAATCGAAAGAAAGTCTACACTGTGACTTGGGATGATGAAAGCGGGTCAGAGCAAGAACCCGAAGAACCTGAATCCGGTGAAGATGGGGATAGTGCTTTCATGGCATTTTGAACTACTTTTACTCAACCTCTTCCGAAGCCTTCGGAAGTAGCTTTTGGTCAGAACTTGCATCATGCTCCCACCTTTGATGGGACTAACTACCTGTATTGGAAAATCAGAATGAGGGCTTTTCTGAGAGATTTTGAACCAGAAGGTTGGCAAGCCATTGAAGAAGATACAGAAAGTGCAGATAATCCGGGCAATCAGAGAGCCCTGATCACTATTCGTGGTGCAATTTCCAATGAAGAACAGCAACGGGTTGTTCACTGCACAAAGGCTAAAGATGCATGGGAAATTCTGAGCCAATTCCATGAAAGAAGAGATTCACCTCCACCACCATCCAGCAACTTATCTACCTTGGTTGCTAGATTGGATGAAGTCAAGGAGAATGAAGAGCAAAAAGAGGATGATGAAACATCTGAAGACAATGATGAGATCAATGTCGATGAACTACAACAAGCTTACGAAAAGCTGTACGAGGAATCTCTGAATTTGTCCAAAACCAACGACAAACTCTCTCTTAAACTCAAAACATGTGAGAGCGAGAATGTCCGGCTAAAAGGAGAACTTGTAACAGCAAAACAGAATGTCATCAAGATCTCAAGTGACATGCAAGACTTATGTGGAAAACTTCTATCTTGTGAAACTGAAAGGAATGAACTTCTGAAGGTGTATTCCACATATGAAGAAAAGCTTGAAAGTCTTGAGTTGTCATAAGCTGCATTGGAAGAGAGAGTCAGTCAGAAAGATGAAGAACTCCGTATCGCTAGAGCAACAATTGCCATGTGGAACAAAGGTTCCAAATCTCTAGAAGACATCCTCGGGTCTCAACAAATGGGTTGTGACAAAAGTGGGCTAGGCTATGGTGCAACAACTCACAAGGGACAGGCTTCTACCTCACATAACCTGAAGACTCAAGCAAAAGGAAAGCCGAAGATAGACCAGGATGATCCTTCTCTTCATCTACCGAAAGTGGGTAAGATCAACAAAAAGGAGGTAAAACCTGTGTTTATTTGTCATCATTGTGGTAGGTATGGCCACATTCGTCCTTATTGCTATGAACTGTTTGGTAAGGTGTCTCAAAAGGGTAGAAATTCGAATACTTTTTAGGTTAGGAGACAACCTTACATGTCTAGGCAGAATACCAAGATTCATGAGGGTGTTCACAACGCCAAGACATTGACCAAGACCAAAAGGATTTGGGTTAGAAAAGATGATTTGACTTGTTTAGTTGTTCACACTGCCTTAAAAGCACGTGACTCACACATGTGGTATCTTGATAGTGGCTGCTCTCGTCACATGTCTGGTAACAAATCCTACTTCACCTCTCTTGAAAAATATGAAGGAGGAATTGTTACCTTTGGAGATGGCGGCACTTCTAGAGTCATTGGTAAGGGCTCTATAAGCGTTGCTAGTCTTCCCAAACTGGATAATGCTCTACTTGTTGATGGTCTTAAAGCAAATCTTTTAAGCATTAGTCAAATGTGTGATTCCCATCATGAAGTATTGTTTTCAAAAAATAAATGTGAAATTTTGGATAAAAAGGGAAATACTGTCTTACATGCGGTTCGCACATCTGATAATTGCTATGGGATTGTTACTACTGATGATCTCACCTGTCACTCTGCCATCATAAGTAACATTGATTTGTGGCATCAAAGATTAGGTCACATGAATTTCAAAGACCTAACTAAGATAGCCAACAAAGAGCTTGTGAGAGGAGTACCTAAACTGGGTAAGAATTTGAGCCATGTGTGTGGACCATGTCAACTTGGAAAGCAAACCCGTGCCCCTCATAAAAAGGTGAACAGCTTTACAACCAAACGTCCTCTTGAATTGGTTCACATGGATTTAATGGGTCCTACTCGCACTGAAAGCATTGGAAGTAAAAGATACATTTTTCTAACTGTTGATGATTTTACTCGATTTTCTTGGGTAAATTTTTTAAGGGAAAAATCTGATACGTTTAATGCTTTTCAGGCCTTAGTCCTTAAAATCCAAAATGAACAGGGTGTTTCCATTAGGCGTATCATAAGAATCCGAACTGATCATGGTCGTGAATTTGAAAACAGTTCGTTTTCGGATTTTTGTGATATGCATGAAATTAAGCATGAATTTTCTGCACCTATTACTCCACAACAAAATGGAGTGGTTGAGAGGAAGAACAGAGTTGTTCAAGAAATGGCTAGGGTCATGCTCCTTAGTAAGAAACTTCCTCCTAAGTTTTGGGCTGAAGCCCTAAATACTGCTGTTTATGTTATAAATCGTGTGTATTTAAGGCCCGGCACTTTACAAACTCCATATGAATTGTGGAAAGGATTGAAACCTAACGTAAAATACTTCAAAACTTTTGGGAGTAAATGTTACATCTTCAAAGATAGGGAGCCCTTGGGCAAATTTGACTCCCGAAGTGATGAAGGTATTTTTCTAAGGTATTCAACCAACAGTAGGGCTTTTCGTGTCTATAACCTGCGAACTTTATCTTTATGGAATCTATCAATGTGGTTATAGATGACACAGGTGCACCTACTCCAGCAACAAATGAGGATGACAATGGTGAGGCTCCAATCTTGGATACTGAACCACAAAATCAAGGAGAAGCTGCGGTCCAATCACAAGAAATTGATACAGCACCATCCTCACAGGTAAGTTCAAGTCCAAAGAGTGCTCAAAGGGACATCACTCCTGTTGCTTCTGTCACTGCAAGTCCTGAGCTTAAACCATCAGCAAGGGTGAAACTGAATCATCCAGCTCAACAGGTGATTGGAAGTGTTTCGGATCGAATGAAAACCCGAAGACAGATTCAGGATGAGGTATCACATATGTGTTATGTTTCTTTAATTGAACCTAAGAATTTTAAAGAGGCCTTGCTAGATGATAGTTGGGTCAATGCTATGCATGAAGAATTAGGTCAATTTGAGCGTAATAAAGTTTGGACTCTTGTTCCCAGACTTAGAGACATGAATGTGATAGGTACCAAGTGGATCTTTAAAAATAAATCTGATGAGAATGGTACTGTTGTAAGGAATAAAGCTAGGTTGGTTGCTCAAGGCTACACACAAGTAGAGGGTATTGACTATGATGAGACGTTTGCCCCAGTTGCACGTCTCGAATCTATTCGTATTTTGCTTGGTGTTGCATGTTTTCTTGGCTTTAAGTTGTTTCAAATGGATGTGAAAAGTGCCTTTCTGAATGGGTACTTAAAAGAAGAGGCATATGTGAGAGCACCAAAAGGGTTTGAGGACCCTAAATGTCCTAGTCATGTCTACAAGTTAGACAAAGCTTTGTATGGGTTAAAACAAGCCCCTCGGGCTTGGTAATTAGATACTACTACCTTCTTCTTGATAATGATTTTCAAAGGGGTAGTGTGGATAAGACCTTATTTGTGAAACATACTAAGTCTCATATTCTTGTTGCCCAAATATATGTTGATGATATTGTGTTTGGTTCTACTGCTGAGCATCTTGTGAAATATTTTTCGGATTGCATGACACATGAGTTTGAAATGAGCATGATGCGGGAGTTGTCATATTTCTTGGGTCTTCAAATAAAACAGTCTCCTTCGGGTATGTTTGTTTCTCAGTCCAAGTATGCCAGAAATCTTGTGTCCAAGTTTGGTCTTGAGTCTGCCAAACATGCACGTACTCCCATGAGCACCAGTCTTCACGTCTCCAAAGATTCCTCTAGCATTGATGTTGATCCTACCCTTTATAGGAGTATGATGGGAGTCTTTTGTATCTGACAGCCAGTCGTCCTGATATTTCTTTTAGTGTCGGTGTTGTGCCCGTTACCAAGCCAGTCCTAAAGAGTCTCACCTTCTTGCGGTCAAACGCATCATCAAATATGTTAATGGGACCTTGGGGTATGGGGTTTGGTTTTCCACTGATACTACAGCTGAAATTACTGGTTTTTCTGATGCCGATTGGGCAGGGTGTGCTGATGATAGGAAAAGTACATCTGGGGGTTGCTTTTACCTTGGGAATAATCTGGTTTCCTGGCATAGTAAAAAGCAAAATGCCATTTCTCTTTCTACTGCCGAGACTGAGTACATTGCTGCAGGAAGTTGTTGTGCACAAATGTTGTGGATGAAGCAAATGCTTCATGATTATGGGATAGAACAAAACACTCTCACTCTTTTTTGTGATAACACAAGTGCCATAAACATTTCAAAAAATCCTGTCCAACACTCTCGCACAAAACACATTGACATTCGTTATCATTTTATTCGAGAGTTAGTGGAAAAAGGCCTTGTTGTTCTTGAACATATACCCACTGAGCATCAAAAAGATGATATTTTTACAAAACTCCTTGATCTTCTTCGGTTTGAATTCCTTAGAAAGACCTTGGGTGTCATGCTCGATCACTAGAGTGTTACTTGTTCCTTGAGTAGGTGTAAGTGTTTTGCCTTATTTGTGCTTGGATGCCATAATCTCATTATCATTGATATCTGGTTTTCTTGCATCCAACTTTTTATGTACACTACTCATGCAGCTTACAAGATCTCATTGTTCAGTATTCATAGCTCATTTTGAATGCCCATGCTCATTAATCTCATGATCTCATTCTGTACACATCCTTGAGATACATTGCTGCAGGGGTTTCCGCATAAGTGATCAAAGTTCTCTATGGACCACTAACAGTGTTTCTTGTACTTTTACAGTGGAATTGACCGATACTAGTATATCATGGGTGATGTTGAGTCTCTTAACCATCTACCATCTGTTTTCACTTCCACGGTTTCTCCCTCAATTCCTTGAAGTCCGGGCATTAGGAAAAGGCTACCTCAGAGGCACCAACCAGGCCATCTTTTATGATTCATTCTTCTCTGGTTTGGTTTCCATACTCTTGAGCGTGAATGCCACCAGTGAGTGCCCACAAGAAAGAAAAAGTCAAAAAAAAAAAAAAAAAGGACTCATTGATTGAGGGGGAGCCTCCGCTTTTTCTCAACAAATACCCCGTGATTCCTAGTGGTTTGACTTTTCTCTGTGATGTTCAGTTACTCTTACCGGAGGTCCAGCTATCTGATCGTTATTAGGATTAACTCTAGCTCAGTGGACTCTCATGGATTGCACACACACACATTTTATTTTGTGAGCTCTCATGTTGGATTTTGAGTTGTACATTCTCATGTAGTTTATGATCACTGATTATATTTTATCTGCTTTGCTCATGGTTTCCAGTGTCATTATTTTTTTAAACATTGCAAGTTTACAGAATTCGTGAATTGCAGATTATTTCATCTCAGTATCCATTTTGGCTAAATGTGATCATCTACTTGTGTTCCAGGGCTCACTTCATGTTTTTGAGTATCTTGTTTTTGTTTTTGTTATAAAAAAAAAAAGTTTTTTTTTCTCTCCGCTCGAGCGGACTTTCCCACGCTCGAGCACGGTTTTGTAGCTTGCAGTAGTTTGCTCTTTGCCTTTGCAGTTCTGGGAGGGGTGTTTTTCCGCTCGATCTTCAGCTTTCGCGCTCGAGCGGGACTTCGCGTGTTTTGTCTCACGCTCGAGCGTTAAAACCCACGCTCGAGCGGACTGGTTTTGTATATCTTTCCCTTCTTCGACCCTTCAAGTCATTTTTTCCCCTCACCTCCTCTCTCTCCTAGGTTTTTTCTTGCGACTCTCATTCTCTATTTTTCATTGGTGGTTCCTTGGTGTTGTAAGTGTGCTACCACATCTCAGGTATGGTTCTCCTCTCCTTCCCCCTTGTTCTTATGTCGGATTTCTGTCTCTTTGATCTATCCGATTTTGGGTTTTATTGAGTTGGTTCTCCTGTAGGTCATTGGGTATATATTGTCTCTGCTTGTCCTATTTAGGGTTAGGCAATGTTACTTTTGACTATGGCACAGTGGTTTTGGGTTTGTACATTACATCTAGGTTTTTTTTTGATTTGGGTGTTTTTTGTTTGGTTTTACTGTGTCTTTTACATTGGGGATTGTGGTTGGGGATTTTGATTTCATCTATTGCTTTGTGTTTCGGTGATACATTGGGGATTGTGGTTGGGTATATACTATTCTCTTTTTAGGTCCCTTACCATGCTGGCTACATTTGTGCTTTACTGCTATGTTAATGGTCCTTGTTCACATCACATTTTTTATGCTCCATGTTGCCATGTTTGGATCTCTTATGCTTACATGTTTTGCATTATCTGATATCTTATCTTGCCTCATGTTGCTATATCACTGTGGTACTAATGTTTTGTGGTTTCTTTGTTGGCCTTTGGTTTTTCTTGGGTTGGGGATTGTTTGTTGTGTTTAGCCATGTCCACCTTCAAACGCCGTAAGTCTACAGCCTCTCGCCCTCCATATAACACTGACCATTTCCTGTCGGCTAACAAAGCCAAGTTATTCTGTGAGTCCTACCCATCCCGCTCCATCCACCTTGAACGAATGTTCAACCCTCCACCTTTGAGTCCATTCCTATCCGGTCTTTCTTTGATTCATTAGGTGGGGATCAGGTCCTTTTGTTTTCTGGGTCACAAAACCTTACTTGGGTCCGGGAATTTTATTGTAATATGGATGGTCTTGATGATATTGGCCCTTCTTTTAAGACCTGGGTTAGATCCAAGGAAATCACAGTCACCACTGATCTTATCCGCGAGATTTTAGGGGTTAGTGAGAGATCTTCTATCTTTTATCCTTTTCCAGTGCGCCCCACGTGTGATTTTAATGAGGTGGCTCAGTCTCTTTGTGGTTTTCCTCGGCCTTGGCCTTCCGGTTCTTTGATCAAACAAAATGAACTTCTCCCACAATTTAGGTTACTCAACTTAATTGTGTGTGCCAATATCATAGTTACCATCCATAGCTCTGAGATAAACCAGGATCAAGGCTTCATTCTTCAATGTATTGCCCTAAATCGTCCCATTGATCTTGCCACCCTTATCATTCAGAAGATGGTTGCTGCTTTTGAGCGCAACAATCTTGGGTTACCTTATGGTTGTCTCATCAACAGGCTTTTAGTCAAGTTTGAGGTTCCTACCTTTGATGAGGATGAATTTGCCTCTCCTACTCACCCATTTACCAAGAAGACTGTCTCCCAGAGTCAGTCTCACATTAGGGGGGTCCTTCCTAGTTCTGGTCATTCTAGTGCAGGTCCTAGTGCAGCAGAGGCCATGGCAGAGGAGGCCGAGTATGATGCTGCAGCTGGTGGAGATCTTGGTGAGGGAGAGCAGCAACCTCCGGTTCGTACCATCCGTGGTCAACTTCAGTCGCTAGAGCGCTTTGTTGGTTCCAGGTTTGATCATCTTGAGGCCAGGATGGATATATTTGAGTCCAGACTCATTGATCTTGAGACCACTGCCGATTCCCGTTTCCGTGCTTTGGAGGCCTCTTCCCAGCGGATTGAGGATTCTGTGGCACAGTCTTCATCCCAGCTGGCTCAGATCTTGACCTTGCTTCAGATGCAGCCTTCGCCTCTGGCTCCATGATTCTTTTGTTACTTTGTTTTCTGGCACATTCTTTTGTTATCTCCCGGCCAAAAAGGGGGAGTGATTTTGGTACATAGTACATATTTGGGTACATATTTGGTACATACAGTTTTTGGTAGTACATGGTACAGTTGTAGATTTTGGAGTTTGGTTGGTACAGTTGTTTTCTTGTTATCCTTCCTTGGTACAGTTGGATTTTTATATGTTTTGGTTGGATACTATTTTTGGATATATGTTTGTGGATGGATAATGTTTTGATTATGATGGATTTATCTTTTGCTATTTAATCCAGTTCCACATTTTTTGGTTGGCTTGTGTTTGGTTGTTCTTTTTCAGGCTCATTGTACAAGCGCATGGTTGGGTGTGGTTGTTGCATATTGGTTCATAGTTGGCACATTGTTTTAGACTAGTTTGTTCATAGTTGAAAATTGTTTTAGACTAGTTTGGAAACTTGTTTTAGTACTTTTGTGCTTTTGATTAGGAAAATTGTTTTAGAATGGTTTTGTCCGGGATTTGACAAAGGGGGAGATTGTTAGGACCCTTTGTTGTCAAAATCCGTGGATCAAAACCACGGTTGTAATTTGTTAGAGCTTTCCAGGTTTTCCAAGATTGGTCTCCCCGCTCGAGCGGGGAAAGTGACGCTCGAGCGGGGATTACAAGGTCACAGTATCTCTGCTTTGCTTGAAAAGTACTGGATGGTGTGATTCGACGCTCGAGCGTGGAACCTTCCGCTCGAGCGTGAAGCCTATATGAATCACTCAATTTTGAAGCCTCCGCTCGAGCGGGAATTCCCACGCTCGAGCGGACCGCGCGAACTCAGATTCTATAAATTCGCATGATGGGCCTGTTTTAGGATTACTTCTCCTAGATCTTGTTTAAGGTTTTTCTAGGGTTTTGTTTGAAGTTTTCTTCTGTGTTTTTTGTGAGTTTTCCTTGATGTTCTTGAGAGTTTTCTAAACTTATGAATTGAGATTCATACATCAAGGAGTTTGATACTTTATATTCAAGAGAGTTCTCTTCGGTGGCTTCCGAAGATCAAGACGTAGAGTTTCAAAAGGCGTTTGATTCTATACGTAGTCGTTAATTCGACAAGTGAAGTTATGGGATCAACTTCAGGATTGATCAGTTCCATGACGAAGGCGTGGTGAAAGAGTTACAGAAGATTCGAGGACAAATTGACTGGGTTGGGTAATTTGTGTATTATCTTTGTAATCTTTCGTTCTTCAGTAGTGGATTGATTAGTGACGGTTCGCCCGTGGTTTTTGATTACAATTGAAGGTTCTTCAATTGTGGTTTTTTCTACGTAAAAAATCATTTGTGTCGATTTATTGTTTATTCCTAAAAACAAACAAACTAAAATCACTCTCGTAAGTGCTTGTTGATTTTAGATTGAGTGTTTTGAATAATTGGGATTTGAAATATTTTAATCTTGATCTAATCACGAATCACTTAGGATTTTCAACCCTGTTTTTCACAAACCGAACAAAATATAATCTATGACAGCCTAATTAAAGTATAAATTCTTACATTCATTTCCTTCTCCACACCACTGTCTCTCTCGTTCTCTCTCTCTTTCTCTCTCTCTCTCTCTCTCTCTCTCTCGAATCCCTAAATCTCGATCGATCGGATCGATGGTATATTAGCTTGATTCTTCGAAGCTGAAGCTAAAAAGGATTGAAAGAGTTAAAACAATACTGATTAATCATATACTTGAATCACCATTGAAGAGAGATAGGTCGATTTTAAGGTAAAATATTTGTACCCATAGACTTGAATCGCCATTGAAAAGATATAATTCACAGCTCATGAATGATTTTGATTTGATTTGATTTTTTTGATTTGATTTATTTATTATTATTATTATTATTATTATTATTTTATTTTTATTTTTTTTTTGCGAGACTAATAATTTGAAACAATCTTTGATTTTTGATTGTTTGTTTGCATTAGAAGTGTTTTCATGACAGATTCCTTACAAACTGTTCATCTCTCGGTTATTGTTTTTTGATTTTTAATCGTAATTGCTCTGATAAATTCCTCACAAACTGTTCATCTCTCTCTTTCTGTGTGTTTTGTTTTGTGTTTTTCTCTTGTGATTGTGGCTATTGAGTTGGAAATGAATAAATGCTCCATCTAGGAAAATAGGTAGGAGGGTGGACAGAGGTGTATGATGGACTAAACTTTGCCACAGTGAGAGGAGCTGGGCATGAAGTTCCTCTGTTTTAGCCTAAGAGAGCATATATTCAGAATGTTTGAGTAATTGTTATTTGTTTCTGAAAAATCTAGAAATCCCCTAGATGTTGATTTGTGATTATGTATCAATTTTAAGCAGTATATAACAATCCCAATCAAACAATCAAGACAAATCGACACAACGATTTTAACGTGGAAAAACCACAATTGGACACCTCCAATTGTGATAAAAAAAACCACGGGCAAAAGCCACAAAACAATCCACTAAAAAGACATAAAGGAATTACACAGGTATACTCTCAATTACATAGCGAATCCACGCCCGAATTGAACCAACCTCTATGTGCCTCTTCCAACCCCGTCTTCACCTCGGAATTGTCTTGATGATGAGCCACTCCAAAATCCACCAAAGCTTCAGGCTCAAATTCTTCAGAATCCACCGAAGAACAACTCTCTCTTTTGTATTCGATCAACCTCCTTGATGTATGCTTCTCAATTCATGAGTTTAATACTCATTCAAATTTATCAAGGAAAACTCACAAAAATCCTCCAGAAGAAAACCTTAGAAAACCTTTAAGTAGATCTGAAGAGTAGTCTAGTTTTTTGGAAAAAGCCAACTACTTATAAAAATCCAAAGTAATCCTAGTTTTGGGAGAAATCCAATTACTTATAGAAATCCAAAGTAATCCTAGTTTTGGAAGAAAACCAACTTCTTATAGAAATCCTTGTCAAACGGGATTGCCAAGAATAAAACATAACAATCTCCCCCTTTGGCAATGCCGTGATAAAACACACCTAACAAATAAAATCCTAATCACCCCAACTCATTACAATCAACAAATACAAACTTCTTTCTCAAGGTCATGATCTGCAAAATAGCTATTAGTGCCACAATCTCCAAAACAATTATTAGTCCCACAAGAGTATATGAAAAAGCAATAAACATATGGCTAGATTATCTTGAAACACGAGATGGAAAACATGAATAGATGCGACTTTGAGATTTTAAGGACATATAGCATGAAAAGATGAAAACTAACATGCACCCGCATCCGACACAACATAACTCCCCATTTTGTCACAAATTGACAAAGGAAGCTCAAACAACTAAAGCAAGATCAAAAGCCACACAGATGACCCTCTTTGAAGATCTGGCCTCGCATGGACTGCATGAACTGATTCTAATCCTTGAGCTAATTGAAATCCTTGAATTCGCCCAGGGAAGAGGTATCATATACAGTTCAGACGATTTTGAAGACGATCAGACGAGAAATGAGATTCTAACTAAGAGGGTTGCTGCAAAATACGCTTTTTACGTAATAAAGAAGAGTGAGCAGAGTGGCTGTTGGTTTCGTTGAAGACGTGAAGGCGAGAACTCTCACCTCTGCCAATGCCCATTCCTCCTTTGATGACTCCCAGTAGAGAAAACCTAAATTTGCCGGTTGATTGAAAGGAAGTTGGGGATGGACATAGATCCTTCCGCCTATCTGGAGTGTTGGAAAAATAAAGCAATGGTTTTTGTATTTATTATTTCTCGATCATTGGAAGCAATCTTCACTGGCACAAGGATTTCCTCACAGCAACTTTCACTACGATAGAACCCGACAATGATTTGAGGTTCCTTTTGTCAAAGGGAGGAATTCTCAGGTATCGTTTGCGGCAGGTCAACCACTTTGATACTATTCGTCATGGCCTCTCTTCTCTTTATCACACCATATTTTGGTATGCGGCTGAACAAGTAGATCCTGGTGAGTACTTTAATAAATATGCAGTACTCGGTGATGCCGCCTTCCTGTGCTTCGAGCTCTTGAAGTCATGCTTCAGGCTCACTAGTAGAGATCTGAGAATAGGGGCATCTCGGGATAGCCTAAACCTACCTGTCTATTCTATATAGAATATCTATTCTTAATTTATATAATATATAATAAAATAAAATATAGCAGACTGCTTTCACTGGCCTTATTAAACTACCAGCACAGGAAGGGAAGAAAGAAAGAGAGAAAGGCATACGGTAAGAGCGCACCAAACCCCGTCTCGAGCCCTTCAACTAGTTTGTTTCACACCCGGTTTCGACCGTCCAATTCTTCCAACTTCTAGTCATGGTCACCATTTCGTTATCACCGCTACAGACTACTTCACCAAGTGGGTGAAAACAATACCAATGGTTAAGGCGCCGATGGGAAAGGTGTGGCATTCATTTACACTCATATTCTTTATGGCTTAGGTCGAGTGGCTTCTGCTCCTCTGCCCGTACAACTTCAACTATAGAATCCCCAAAAGCCCGAAGACAAATTTTCACTCCCAAACCAGCAATTAGAAAAGAGAGTTCACCCCTAGGGTCGAAGAAGGGGTGTGCTCTCGTTCACCAGACGAGAAGAAGAGTTTTGGTTCTTATCGCTGAGACTCTCGCACGAAAGCGGGGAAGCGTAGGTGACGTAGTAGAGAGAGAATCCTTGTTAAGCGCAATTGAAGTAAGATTGAAGTAAGAAAGTAGAAATTCAAGCTTTATTGAATATTGCGTATAGAAAGAGAGACTCTTTTCTTGAATTCAGTATGAGTTTGGTTCAATCTTATAAGTTTAGCTTAGGTCCATCAATCAATCTCTCATAAACCCCTAAGCTGAATCTATATGGGGCCTTGTGTTAGGCCTAGCGTGTGCAGGCTATCTTTCACCTATGGTTTAACCCATACTTTAAACTCTTGTCATTAGGCCCAAAATTCCTTGTAACGCTCTAAGAGGGTATACTTTATTAAATTAAGGCGGATGCCCGTGCCCTACCGAGTGAAGGAGAGATTGTCGTACTTATGGGGATCCAAAGTTACTAGCCCTAGTCTGGGAGTACTGAGAGTACTGAATACGAGGTATCATATAGTATCTGTTGACCGGACTAGTCTCGTCCCATCTGGGCGGTTTGGCTGACATATCAAAAGGGTAGGATTCCGTTCCCGAGGGGGTGAGGCTGCCGCGCTTGGTACGGTGAGTTGCTAGCTATGGACCAAAGAGAAGGGCATATGTGATATCAATTCCGGTTCTTGATGCCCGACCCAACTAGGCGAAACAGCTAAAGAAATGTTCTAGTCAAGTCGAGAGCTAGAGAGAGTAGATGATACGTTCCAAGGGTGAAGCGTATGCGTTAAAAAGGTCAATCCCTCTCCCTACGACACCAAAAAAACCGGGCCGAACTTGCCCGCCCGCGTCCATAGAACAATATCGTGGCAACGTAGACCTAAGTGGTCATATTGGATCCTTGGGAACCATCACAAGTACGGCCGGCCTATGTTTGAACGAAAACGCCGTGTCGTCCAGCGGAGCCTAGAAGAAGGTGACTCGCGCAGACAGCTGACTCCTTTTCAATAGAAAAGAATATGATGATGTAAATATCAAGAGCAGGCAAGAAGGAAATAGTAAGCAAACAGTGCATAGCATCCTGCAAACCAACTAAAGCCAATCTTTCTTTCTCTCAAGGCAACCACAAACACTGTATAGAAAATGATGAACAAGAAGAAACCGACAAAAATAATATGGTAGAGCAAGCAAGGAATTCCATATGTGTGCCTTAAAAACACACAAGATGATCCAAGAAGCACAATTACTTGAAAACACGATGTGCACAACCTTTAGAAGATTCCTCATAAAAGAAAGTGATGCATTATATGAAAAGCATAGATCCCATGAGAAAAGTGTGTGTGTGACTCTTGGAGTTCGACAAACACTAGATTCAATCCTAGTAGTGATCTGAAAGTTGGACCTCTGGCAAGAGAATCTAACCACAACTGCGGAAAGTCAAACCACTAGGAATCAAGGGGTATTTGGTGAGTAAAGGCGGAGGCTCCCCCTCAATCAATGAATCTTTTCTTTTCTTTTTTTTTTTTCTTTTGCACATTTTTTTTTTCTTTTGTATATTTTTTCTTCTTTTTTTTCTTTTTCTTTTGCACACTCATTGGCGGCTGACACGCTCAAGAGTATAGAAACCGAACCAGAGAAGCATGGATATAATAAGGATAGCCTGGTTGGTGATTCTGAGGTAGCCTTTTCCTCATGCCTGGACTACAAAGAACAGAGGGGGAAGCCGTGGAGATGCAAAAAGATGGAAGGTGGTTTAAGAGACTTAACATCACCCATGATATGCTAGTCTAGGTCAATTCCTCTAGAAAAACAAAAGATACCATGCCAGAAGTCCATAGAGAAAAAAAAATCACTAAGGTGGAAGACTCCAATATTTGCTAATCCAAGAGTGTGTACAGAATGAGACATACTAATCAAAGAACACACACTCCGAAATGAGTAATGACCATAGAAAGCGCACACATATTAACATGTAATGGATATTCTTATCAATTCCAATATGCACCAAAGACCACTCAAAAATTTCAAGCTTGCAAAACCATACTAAGAAAATCTTTTTGGGATTTTTTTTATTTTTAATTTTTTTTTCTTTTTCTAAACAAAGCAAGACATAAAACGAAGATGCACACATTTTTTCAAACAAAGCAAGGCAGAGAACGAACATGTACACACTAAATGACAAAAAAAAAAAAATACAAAAACCTAAAAACTAAAACTAATAAACAAATTAACACAAGTCAAGTTTTCTCACCCAAACTGCTTTAGTATAAACAAAGTTGTGAGAATAGCGGTTCTTGGGTGGTGTCTTGACATTGTGGTTCCCTTCCCTATTTCTAGGTCTAGGCAAATACAAACTCGCTCCATGTTTGGTCTCAAGTACATCAAAATAACGAGGTCTAATATGACCCTTAACCTCATTACCACCAATGAAGTGTCTCCTTCCCCATAAGATGTTGGAATTTCTTCCATCTCTATGAGACACTCTCCCATGCAACTTATAACAATAAGGGCGAATATGACCATGCATACCACAGTGATGACAAATAAAAACAGGGTGTACAGGGTGTACCTTCTTTTCTTTTACCTTACCAACTCTAGGAAGTTTGAGAAGTCCATCCTTATGTTGAATTTTTTGTTCTCCCTTTCCTCGAGTTCTTGTATCATGAGATGTAGATGCACTCTGTTTTTGCTCTTTGTTATCACCAAAGCCAATGCCACTCTTGTCACAACACATTTGTTGAGACCCAATGATATCCTCCAAAGTCTTTGATCCTTTGTTCCAAAGACCAATGGTAGCCATAGCACACTTGAGTTCTCCCTCTTTCTTGATCATTAGTTCTTCCAAAGCAACTTGAGACATCTCGAGAGTTTCAATCTTTTCTTCATAAGTTGCATAGATTTGCTATAACTCATTCCTCTCTGTCTCACAAGTCAAGAGTTTTGCACAAAGAGCTTGTCGATCATCAGCTATCTTGATGGCATCAATCCTAGTCTCGGAAATCTCCTCCTTAAGTTTGACATTCTCACTTTCACATGCTTTGAGTTTCGTTATGAGTTTGTCATTCAATTTAGATAAGTTAAGAGACTTCTTATACAACTTTTCATAAGCTTGCTCAAGTTCTTCATCATCACTCTCCGAGGATTCATCATCAGTGGCATTCTCAATCGGGCTCTTTGGATACTCAGTTCGTCCTTCAGTTTCGAAAGCCGCCATGAAAGCAAGGAATTGTTTATGTCCCTCTTCGCCTTGATCTTCGTTGTCACTATCATCTTCATCAGATTCTGATTCATCATCCCAAGTGATAGCAAGGGTTTCTTCTTCCTCAAACGAGTGGGGCATTCTGAAGCAAAGTGGCCAAATCCTTGGCATTCATAGCATTGGACTCTTTCAGAGTTCCAAAAGGATTTTTTAAAGATTAGGATTGGACTCTTTCAGAGTTCCCTTGTATCTTTTATTTCTCCTTCTTAGCTATAGAATTAATTTTGAGTTTATCTTTGCCTTTAGATTTATGAGTATGAATAGAATCCAAAAGATTAGGATTCTTTTTCAAAAAGGATTTTTTAAATTGTTTAACAAAAGCAGCCATAATCTTGGAATCTATCTCACAATCCTCATCAGAATCCTCTCCAACTCTATGAGCACTACTGAAAGCAATATCTTTTTGTTTCTTTTTGAAATTCCTATGTGCCTCATAAGTTTGGAGATTTCCAACCAAGTGATCCAGCTTGAGGTTGTCAACATCTTGAGCCTCTTCAATAGCCGTAACTTTTGGTTGGAACCGATCGGGCAAGGATCTCAAAATTTTTCCCACAACTTTGGATTCTGGTATTTTTTCACCTAAATTGAAGCTGAAATTTACAATGTCACTCAACTTCGCGTAAAATTCATCAAAGGTCTCACTATCTTTCATAGAAAGCTTTTCGAAACTAGACGTGAGCCTTTGAAGTTTTGAGCGTTTAACCGAAGGAGTGCCCTCATGAATAGTTTGTAAGATATCCCAAGCCTCTTTTGCGACTTCACAATTGCTAATACGGCTAAACTCTTCAGGTGTGACAGCGCAAAAGAGAGAATTGATAGCTTTACTATTCCAGCTACTATTTTGGTAATCAATTGTGTCCCACTTATCAATTGGTTTAGGGAAAGTTACTCCATCAATAGTAATCGTTGGTTCAGTCCACCCATACATGACAGATTGCCAAACTTTTTCATCAATAGATTTTAAAAACGATCTCATCCGACCTTTCCAAAAAGAATAATTGGATCCGTCAAGTAGGGGTGGTCGAACCATAGAATTTCCCTCACGAATTGTATCCATTATCACAAATCAAACAAGATCTCACTCAAAAGTTTTAAAAAACAAAAGAGCGACCCACTCTGATACCAATTGAAAAATCTTGAAATCCCCTAGATGTTGATTTGTGATTATGTATCAATTTTAAGCAGTATATAACAATCCCAATCAAACAATCAAGACAAATCGACACAACGATTTTAACGTGGAAAAACCACAATTGGACACCTCCAATTGTGATAAAAAAATTACGGGCAAAAGTCACAAAACAATCCACTAAAAAGACATAAAGGAATTACACAGGTATACTCTCAATTACATAGCGAATCCACGCCCGAATTGAACCAACCTCTATGTGCCTCTTCCAACCCCGTCTTCACCTCGGAATTGTCTTGATGATGAGCCACTCCAGAATCCACCAAAGCTTCAGGCTCAAATTCTTCAGAATCCACCGAAGAACAACTCTCTCTTTTGTATTCGATCAACCTCCTTGATGTATGCTTCTCAATTCATGAGTTTAATACTCATTCAAATTTATCAAGGAAAACTCACAAAAATCCTCCAGAAGAAAACCTTAGAAAACTTCCAAGTAGATCTGAAGAGTAGTCTAGTTTTTTGGAAAAAACCAACTACTTAAAGAAATCCAAAGTAATCCTAGTTTTGGGAGAAATCCAATTACTTATAGAAATCTAAAGTAATCCTAGTTTTGAAAGAAAACCAACTTCTTATAGAAATCCTCGTCAAACGGAATTACCAAGAATAAAACCTAACAATTTCATTCACAATTTCATTCAATAGATCTGATGAATCTTAGGATATTAATATGGTTGGATTGCAAAGCAATATCTTGCTATATCACAAAAAAAAAATTATTTTATTTTTTTTTACAGATTGTTAATATGTGGTACAATGCTGAAAAGACTGTTAGGATCAACTAATTACTAAAACTGCTTTATTATTGTATGAATATAAGTTATTTGATGAAATGCTTATATGAGCAGTCCTTTTGGGCTACAATTATTGGCCTTGTGGTGATTCAAAATTACTCACCTTATTTTTGGGAAATGCACTTATGCATTCCCCCTATCCTAAGAAAAGTTATGAATTTTTTTTTTTGATCGGCAAAGAAAAATTTCATTAACAGCATGAAATTAAAGGTACAGGAAGATGACATGCATCGAGAGAGATTCGAAAAGTATAAATTACCCCTACTACTGTTACTCGCATCCATACAACCAATCCCTTGACCTCACGAATTTTTTTTTTTTTAAATAAAAATAAAAAGTTAAGAAAGACTTAACAAGAAAATAAAAAACAAGAATGCCCACAAAACCAAACCACACAGCCCAAAACCAAGCTGCTTTCAACGTCCACCTGCTTACAAAATTTTTAAAATAAAACTTTTCATTCCCAAAGCCCACACCGAGTCCAGATCCTCTCCTTGCAAGGAGTTACGAGCGTTCCTCCGTGCAACGGCTGAGATCAGCCGTTGCACATCCAACGGCTGAGATTAAAAAAAAAAAAATTCGAAATTTCACTCAAAATCGCGCCCTTTGCTAGCTATATCACTCAGCTATATTTCAAGAAGCCTCGCACGAAGCCGTCCTCCTCCACCGAACCAAGCCTCCCCGGCGAGCAGTCCCGTAGACGGCACCGGCGACGACCAGTCCCCCAGACGGCACCGGCTGAGCGAAGAAATTTATTCCCCAGGTTTGTATTCGAAACTCCTGCACTGTGAATTGGTTCTTAGGGCTTTCACTGTATTGGTTCTGTGAATTGGTTCTTAGGGCTTTCACTGTATTCGAAAAATTAGGGCTTTCACTGTCAGAAAAATTAGAGGGGTTTGCTCGATTTAGGAGATTTGAATTTAAATTTGAATTTGATATATATAGTTTGAATTTTAAAATCATACACGGACGAACAATGCATTGATATATATAATTTTAAATTTATGAATTATAAATTTCAAATGATTTATACATAAATTTATAATTTTAGATTTGAACAATTCTGTATAATTTTAGATTTGATATTTCAAATGATTTGAACAATGCGTGTATAATTTATGTATATAATCTAACAGGGAGCTAGAGGGGTTTGCTCGATTTGATATATATAATTTCTGAAGATCATCTTGAATGTTGATCATATATATAGTTCATAATTCATGGTGCTCTAAAAAATAGTTGCTGGTTTGGAACATTGGTAAACAGTGATCAACTCATCTTGAATGTTGATAAATATTAGAACAATGTTTTTCCTTGATAATCAATTCTCGCATATGCCATTTTGTACTGATATTGATATTATTAGCTTCCCTGTGCAGTTTTTCAGGCATCATACTTTTCCTTTGCTGCTTTTTTTTCATTTTTTGATTTTTGCCTTTTGGGTGAAGAACTGTTTGCTAAAAATCAGATTACTTCTCTGATTCGCAGAGTGCTATGACCCCTTGGATCCAAATGGTAATGTGACAGTTACCTTCGACATTCTCCAATGGACAGTAGATGGCTATGTGGTTGGTATCAAAATTAATAATCTGGACAGTAGATGGCTATCTGTCAATTATTTTATGAAATATCTTGCAGCTGTTTAACATTAAAAATTGATTAGTGTATGTGCATCTTATGAAAATTGATTAATCCCATTATATTATGTTCTACATCAGATGAGTCCATTATTGTTTCTAATTCCATCTAGATAAGTCTACAAACCCCTTGGGTAGAACCCCTTGAGTCCACTGAGTAGCAATCTATGTTGACAGTGATTTGAAGCCTTTTTTCTCCAGCTCAAAATAACTCAAAAATGCAGATTTTGAGTTGATGCTCAAAATAACTCAATATGTGTGTGTTGTTTTGTTATACTTTGTATGCAGATTTTGAAAAATGGCTTCTTCTTCTAACATTAGCGACATTAGATTACAACCGAGGCTATGTTATTGTGGAAGAACCGCTATCCTACGTATTGTACAAACCAATGAAAATGGGAATGAAGGGCGTATGTACTTTGTTTGCCCATCAAGATATGTAAGTTTGTAATTCTAACTATTTTCTTCGTGGAGTACTGACATTGATATTTGTCTTCTTCGACTAACTTATTCTCATGCATTGCAGAGTAAACCTCCCCTGCCCCATTGCATTTACTTCAAGTTTGTCGATGAAGATGATGAAGCCGTTACATCCATAATTCGTTCAAACTCTACAACTTCTGATGGTATAACAGTACAAGACTTTGACGATGTCAGGACGAGGGTTCATTTCATGGAAACGAACTATGGTCGAAGGCTTGAAAGGATGGAAAGGAATATGAAAGCGATTGTGTACTTCATTGTATTTGCTACCATTTTCTACTTTATCATGTAACTTGGTAGTTTGTAGCATCTTCGGTTGTATGTACATGAACTTGTTATGTAATATCTTAGCTTTGGAATGCAATGACTTATGGAATGAATTTTGGAATGTAGTATGCCACATTTTCGAATGAATCAATCAATTTTGGAATGAATGAATGAATGAATTATCTATTATCTGTTGAATGGAGTATGACACACTTTGAGATGAATGAATGATGGAATTTTTTAATGAATGAATGCATGGAATTTTGGCATGAATGAATTGTGAGTATGCTAGTTGCTATTGGACTGATATTGTGAATGAATGATGGAATATCTGTTATCTGATGGATCTGATGGAAATCTAAATGAATATCTGCTGGATCTGATGGAATTCTGAATGAATTAATTCTGAATGAATATCTGCTGAATTCTGAATGAATGAAATTAAGAATTCTGAATGAATGAATGAATTCTGAATGCATGTATTCTGAATGAAATTAATTCTGAATGAAGCTGAATTCTGAATGAATGATGGAATATCTGTTATCTGTTATCAGTTATCAGATCCAGCATTGATATGAAATGAAATCTGTTGGTAACATTATCTATTATCTGTTGACCTGCCTTCCATTATTGTAGCAGAAGCAAAACAGAAGCAAAACAGATTTCAGACCATCACATGGCACAGCAACCAGCCATACTAACCATGGCACAACAAATCTGCTGAATTTTGGAATGAATGAAAATGAAATGCTATCTGTTAAAAATCAAATCTGTTCATTGCTATGTCATATTGTGTTTAACATACATACATGTACATACAGCAAGGCATTGTACATATAGCAATTCAGTGAACATCACAGAGTCATTCACACATTGCATTTGAACATCACAAAAACCAGAATTCAGTGAACATCACAGAGTCATTCACACATTGCATTTGAACACAGAATTCACACATTGCATTGAACATCACAGAGTCATTCTCACAAGATTCCTGAATTTGAACACAGAGTCATTCTCACAAAAAAACATATTCATTCAATGATTAAAACAGAGTCATTGTCATTAAATTCCAGCCATCAATTTGCAGCCATCAATTTCAACATCAATTTCCAGCCATCAATTTGAACATCACTTCACTTCTCACCAACATCAGAATTTGTACATCCATCCAGCATGAGGTTGCTTCAGAATTTGAGATGGTATCACTTCACTTTCCATGCCATTTTCATCTTCAGGTTGCTTGTCTTTGTGCTTGTCTGTAGCCTGAAATGGACACACACAGAATTTAATTGCTTCACAACTGAAAATCCAGAATTTTAAGCATCTACAAATTCAAAAGGCAACAAAGGACAAACCTGACTCCACATTGGACTGTTTGATTGTTGAGAATATGGAAACCCAATGTCATATGGATATGAACCTTGAAGTAGTGACTGGAATGTTGGTTCAGCAGGATACCGTTGAGGCATTGAATTTGGCAAAGAATTATGCACTACAAACATGTCCTGCAAATTGGCAAAGAACAATGTCATATATTAGGCTTCGCAATTATGGGTTGAGTTCATTAAAAAATACATACATTGTACTAACACTTACATGATGTGTGGGATTCATCAATGACGGATGAATAGAATTACCACCCATGGGCAAAGATGGAGGAAAATGATGAAGGGGACGAAGAGGTTGACGAGGAGGAACATGTTGACGAACATAGATATCTCCTCCAACAGATAATGGAGAAGGTGCAACTGTTGGACTTGCAATTGATTGTGACGAAGCCAAGCTGTTAGCACGGGATTTCTTTTTGGAGTTCGCTACCAACGCGGCTTCGAATCCACCTTTCACCCTCCTTTTGCCCGTACTAGTTGCCATCTTTTTCTTCAATCCTTTTGGTTGCACAACATGATTCACATCTTCGCAATCCACTTCAATGCTTTGGGTGTCATGATCATTACTTACTTCATTTCCAACACCAAAAAGAGCACCTAACTTGCCTTCAACATTTGCACCTAATGTAGCAAGGTGTGCAATACAAAAATCATAAGTTTCTTCTGTTTCAGCAGCTCGACTTGCTAGTGCTCGAAATGCGGTCATCAATGTCTTATACCGGGAGGCTTGTTGGAATTTCACATCCACTTCAATGTCATTCCCCTTAATGTCCATCACAGTTTCGGCTCTTGCTTGTTTGGTCCACCTCTTCAGAATGTATTGTGGAGGAACCTCTTTCATCTTCAATATGTCTCTAATAACCTTCAATGAGTGACAACACAAGATTCCTTCCCTTTCAAATTTTGTACAATTACAACCCAATGACCCATCCCTCTCCATCTTCACTTTCCTTGCATGTTTGTTACCAACGTCAACAACTGTGTAAATGGTACTAGCCTCGCCATATTCAATTGCTTCTATGTCCGATTCAATGGATTGAAAGTACTCATTTTGAAATTCCTCAAAAATCCTTTTTGTGTAGACATTACCCATTTGAATTAACATTCTTATGGTGGCTTTCACCTTTGGCAACCTTTGGCACAAAGCATATCCTGCTTCTAACTCCTTGTATCGCTTTTCGTAAAGTACCCTTTCAAAATGCATGAAGAATTCATTCAAGTTAAAATCAGAACGAATGTAATCCTTCAAAAAAGCATTAAACGATTCACTGAGTTGTGTGGTACTCATTTCCGCAGCCCATGCTGATCTAACGTAAGGCCAGCCCCATTTTTCTTTCACCGCAAAAGTCAATTTCAACCAATGGTTTTCATGCGCATCATATTTGTCAAGCATTTCCGCCCACTCTAACTTCCATTGATTTGCATCTTCAATGTCAAAGAAGAATTTATTTAGTACACCCTTCACCCCCTTATCTTGGAATAAACAGTTAACATGTTTTAATGCATTTTGCATCAAATGCCAAGTACACAATCGGTGAGTTGTGTCGGGCATAACAATGGGTATGGCTTTAGCCATTGCAGCATCTTGATCAGTGAACAAAGTTTTTGGTGCCTTTCCTGACATAGCCTCTAGAAAATTTTGAAACAACCATACAAACGATTCGGCGGTCTCATCATACAACAATGCTGCACCAAATATAACTATTTCCCTGTGATGGTTGAATCCCACAAAAGACGCGAATGGTCTATGTTCTTTGTTTAACTTGTAAGTAGTATCAAAAGTGACAACATCACCAAATTGGGCATAATCCATGATCATTTGGGCATCGGCCCAAAACATATTCGTTATTTGCTCTTCATTATCTAACTGGAAAGCATAAAAGAAGGAAGGATTCTGCAAAGATTTTTCTTTAAAGTATTGCAACACATTGCCTACTTCCCCATATGCTAAACTTTGTTGTCTTTTGGTTCTCAAATAATTTTTAGAATCTAATTTTGTAAACCCAAGACATTGTCTCCCACCAGCTTCCCTACCCATGAGTTCGAAAGACTGGCCTAAACGAAGACCGGATTGTGCCGCCAAAGCTAACTGAATTGCTTGGGTAGTCGATATCTTTCTTTGTGACGGCAACATGTGGGCACACTCGGGTGATACAAGATCATGGTTGTGTTTTTCTTTGAAATCAGTCACAACATATTTCCCAGTACCGTCATCTAATTTGACATAAAGTCGAGCCTCACAACCGGTCCTAGTTTCGGCTCTAGGGTTTTTTGACAATGGGTTTCGTTTGTCACCCTTCCGGAATCCCTCCTTGTTGCAAACCAAAAGTCTACAAATAACTTGGTTAGTGACCTTGTTCTTCCTACAAAAATCCCTTCTTATGCTAAACCCCATTCTTCCTCCATATGTATTATAAAAATCATACACGCATTGTTCAGAATCGAATGTCATTCCCTGTTTTGGCTTCCAAGCACAATCATTCTCAGGTTCCATGTTCATATGAAAATGCAACTGAAAACCCATATAAATAAAATCTTAGCTACATAAATAAAAAATTCATCACATTCCACTAAAACCTTATCTGTTCACATGACTGATTAAATAAATTATGTTACGAAAATCATTTGGCAAACCTCTGATTAAATACTACAACTCATTAAATACTACAAATCATTTGAATTAATTTTGGACATATTTAAAAACCCAATTGATTAAATGAAATTTTGATTAAATACTTACTTTATAGAGTGCAGTGTCTGTATAATAATCAATTTTGATTAATTACTTACTTACTTCATAGACTGCAGATCAATTTTGATTGCATACATAATCAATTTTAAAATTTTGATTAATTACTTACATACTCTATTTCATTAACACAGATGTTTAATTAAAAGTAAAATCTGTGATTTCAAAATCTGTGGTTTAACACAAAATAAATTAACACATTGGTCCATTAAACGTAATATTTGAAATTGAAAACTAAACAGAGTTGTTCAACATTTTGGACTCATCTGATATACATATAATATTTAGAGAGTAGTACAGTATTAAGCTGTATTACATAACGAAGATGCTGGTCGCCGAAGCTTAACATTAACGAAGATGCTGGGTCTCCAGAAGGAAAAAACGAAGATGCTAAGACAGTATTACATAACATTAATACAGTATTACATAACATTAATTTCTGGAGAGAGTAGTACAGTATATACATTAATTTCTGATTTACAGAGACAAAGGGGAACCGACCTGTGGCGTCGTCGAAGCTTGCAACGGCGTGGAGACTGGGTAGACTAGGTCGTCGCCGGTATTGGGTCGTCGTTCAGTCGCCGTTCGGACAAGAACCACTAACTGTGTTGAATGAGTAGACTGGGTCGCAACTCTATGTTTTGTTTTGGGCGAGAACGAATATAAATTTCGATTTTTTTTTTTTTTTTTTTTTAATCTCAGCCGTTGGATGTGCAACGGCTGATCTCAGCCGTTGCACGGAGGAACGCTCGTAACTCCTTGCAAGGAGAGGATCTGGACTCGCCCACACCACCCAAACACTCTTTCCAACAACCCACGCTGCAGATCTACTCCTGACCTACTCCTCACCAGCCTTCTCCCATGCCTAAAGAACTCCTAGCTGACCTGCTCCTGACGAGCCTTCACCCACACCTGAAGAACTCCTTCCCCCAGCCTTCTCCCACGCTTGACATCTCCATTGCCGGAACTGCCCCGACCTGCTGTGCTGTTACTCGAGCTCTACGGCCGGAACTCCCACTCCGAAGCACTGCTCCCTTTGCAGTACATCACCCACGTTTGTCATTTCTCCCGATCTGCTGTGCTGCTACTCGAGCTCTACGGCCGGAAACTCCCAACCCGTAGCACTGCTCCCTTTGCAGTACATCACCCACGATCTGTGTTCTGCTACTCGCACTCTATGGCCGGAACTCCCACGCCGGACTTCACCCACTCCGGACTCCCCCAAGAACAAACACCCTCTCTAGAGATTGCGGAACACCAGAGCTACATTAGAATGCCTGAGCCGAACGAATGAAGCTCCAAAACAGATTTGGATCAACCCTTTATTCGGCCCAACACCAACCACAGATCTGACTGGAATCCACCCTTCAAACTCCCACTTGCGTAGAAGCGCACGAATGAAGTTCAAAAACAAAACCAACCCTCCCATAATCAAGGCGCCTACCATGGCCGAAACCCCCCAAGGCTGAAACCCACCCCAAACACCCAAGAGAACTGAAAAAGAAAAGGAAAAACAATGGGGATTCAAGTTTATTAAGACGGAAAACAATGATCACGCACGAAAGAGGCGAGGCCAACCGACCGCCATCGCCAAAGGCAACGGCCGGCTGGCCAACAGCGAGACCCGGGGTGGAGGTTTAGAGAGAGAGAGGTTTTTTAGAGAGAGAGGAAAAAAAAAAAAGTTATGAATTTTTGTGGTCTTAGTTACGAACAATTGTGTAGTTTAATTTGTATTAGTTGTATTGCTTTGTTATTTGTTGGTGCTAGAAGATGACTTGTGTTGTTTTTTGTGTTGCTGAAAGAGAAGTTTTATTAATTGTACTGATTTCTTGTTTTTTTATGTTCTTGCAGTACAGGAAGCAACTTAATGACTTTTCGAACACTCCTATTGGAAAAAGTTTTGCTATGAGTATCACCCAATTTCATGTTGCATGCTGTGCACTTCTTGATTGAACTATGTGGCATGATGTTGTTCAGCATGTCTAATGAACTTTATAGTGGGTCAAAGTTAATAGAGAACAATAGGTCCATCCAATAGTTTGGATTAGATTTCTAATCTATTATGGCTGCTATATTGAGAATTTGAGTTTTGATTGAATCAGCAAGTGTGATACATAATATTAATTATGTAAATATTAGTCAAAGGGAGCACATATTCCACGATGAGTATATTAAGTTGGGAATAGACAAGGCAATGATTTTAATTTTGTTTTTGAAACTAATACTGGTAGCCTAATATTCATGAATTACGTTTAAGTATTTCAATTTTCATATATTGTAGTCTCTGGCTGTGCAATTTTCTGTTAGCTCACTTTGTATTTATTTATGTGTAGACAATATTCTTCATCTGGTTAGCACTATCTGGATGGCTGTTTCGGTTCTTGATATTTGATACTGCCATTTGCAGGTCCTCTTCTTATTGGAATAATTTAGTCATTAAGGTAAAACAGGCTGCCATTACTTTTCATAGACATTTGTGTTTTTGTATTGATACATTATTGTTGTTCTAATTTTGTTAATTTGCAACTGTACTGGTAATAATGCAATGTACCAACTCATATTACACATGGGGCAATTGGATATAAGCTTAAGTCCTCTTTTAGCATTCAATAAATCAACTCTGGCTTGTCTTTGGTTTTGCCTCGTAACACATTCAAATATCCCACCGTCCTTGGCTTCAGCTAGGATTTACTTTTTCATTAAGAACTGCGACATGCCCACTCTTCGTTAGAAATTTTTGTCAGACATTTTGATTGCATTTGTGCCCCTCTCCTATACTTCTTGTTAGTTGTTTTTTGTTGGTGATGGTCTCACATGTTTGTAGCCAGTTTAGTCTAAATTCAATGCTAGCTTGCTCTAAATTCACTGACAACTCTTCTACAATGCTTTGCATTAATATGGGTTCTCAACACTTTCTCAATCAACACCTGCACCCCATGCATCTATTAAATCAGTTCGATCATCTATGCTGGACCCATGTACATCAGAATCAGTGCATGAAGTTACGTCACAAGTTTTACACTCAGATACTTCATCCATTTCAGTAGCTTGAATTAAAATAGTTGATTATTTTAATTCAAAGGAAATGTATGTGTTAAAATAGTTGATTATTCAGTAGCTTGAATTAAAATAGGGCCAAAAAAGCTACTGAAAGAGGAACATCTCTACACCAAACTGATCCTGCTACCAATTACTCTATAATTTTAATATTGCCTGTGTGTGTCTATACATGCATGTAGCTCACACTTGGTGTTGTAGTAATAGGAATAGTTGTCTTGTTTGTGGGTTGAGATATTTGAACTGGTTACCCTAGCTGATGTTGGCTAATATTGGGGAAAGTTGTTGGGTACTTTGCTTTCACCATTGATGGTGTTAGTCTTGAAAAATGATCATGTTTGAAGATGTGGGAGCTGGTCTGTTCTCTTATACGAGTAAAGTCGTTGATACAAGAGATCTTTTTATGTAATTTTTCTCTTCTGATTTTTTATTATTATTTATGTCTATTTATGCTCTGTTTACACGGATATAGGTGTTGGAGTCTGACAGTGTTACACGTACACTGGGTAGTATCTGATAAATTTAAATGTGAAATAACTTGTTTCTTATATTCTTTTTGGTGAAAACTTGTTAGCTATTTAACCATTTGTTGCTATCTATGTGCTAAATGAATGAGGTGTTTTCGTTTCCAATGTTAAGCCTTTGGACAGAATTCAAAGGAGTAACTAGTAGCTGTTAACTGTCCAGTGGTGGACTTGGGTAAATAGAGCCTCAAAAAGCTTTAACCACCAGTAATGTATTATATGTATATGCATATTTATTCCTCCAAAGTAGCTATAGTTAATTTTTTTTACCATTTCCTTTGCTAATATACATGAATGTAATGTGTATTTTTTTTTTAATAAACGGGTTGTTAAAACTTTCACAATTAGTTGCTAACAATCCATTTTTTATGCCGACATGCTTTTTTTCTTCTCATTGTTAGGATCCTGAAAACAAGGTCATAATCTGTGATGAAAATCTGAAGAAAATTTTTGCAATGCGAGATCGAGTTGGGTTTCTTGAGATTGCGGGATTGATGAATCCACACTTTCTTAAGTGAGCCCTTGCAAGAGAATGGATTTTGATTTTCAAAGTCATCGATGAATCTGTTCTTTTGTAAATGAGGGATCTTAGTATTTTGTTGATGATACTACTGCTAGGATTTAGCAATGCTCTCTATATGGGACGTAGTGGTTTTTTTTTTTCGAACTTCTTCCAGTTGCCTACACATGAGCCTCGCTCTGTTTTGGTTGTAACGAGTGTTTGTGTTCTTTGTTATATAAGCTACGGATCGGAATGCAATATTTGTAGTGACTGTCAATTTCTGGTTTATATATCATGTTAAGTTTTAGAGGAATCTGATATTCATAAGTTATTGTTGTTCTCTATCCCTATGATATACAAGCAAAGGCATCTTTTATGCAATGTTAAAAAAGTTTAATGCTTTACAAACACACAAAATAGTCTAAGAATTCTCTGCGGGTATTTTTTTATTTGGTTGTTGAGAAATCAAGACAGGAATATAAGTTGATGTTCAAATTATTATCTTTATAGTAATTGTTACAAAATCAAAAAGGCAAATATATATATATATATATCAAACTTTTAGAGACCAATTTTAGTTATCTCAAAAAAATTATAACCTTTATAGATCACTTTTAATTGTCTCCAAAATTAGAACTTTTATCCACTACTTTAATTTGTTCCCAAAACTAAAACTTTTAGAAATCAGTTTGTGTTGTTTCAAAAATTAATTTTTTGTCTCCATAATTGCTTCTTTTGACTTGGAATGTAATTAGACTTTTAGAGACAAATTTTGGTTGTCTCAAAATCAAAATTTTTTGCGACTACATATTTTTGTCTCTAAAAATCTATTTATAGTGACAAATGCAAAATTTTGTCTCTAAAAGTCAATTTTTGGCTTTTCTGGACGAGGCATTTGACAAACTTTGCGACAGAGGAAATTAGTTTGCTAAAGTTTTTCTCAATAAATATTACACTTTTAGGGACGGAATAAATTTGCCCCTAAAAAATTAATTTCTTGTAGTGCCTTTGAATTCAACTTTCCAAAAAGTCAAAAAATTAAAATAAAAAAGGTAAAATTGTCATTTTGATTTTACTATAATATTTTATTACACATCTTTCATAAAAAGTCAAAAATTTATTTTAAACATATATCTTTTTTTTTTCTCTACTTTTTTAATTAAAAAGTCAAAAAGTATACTTATATAGCACATCCCAAACAACTTCTTAGTGAACCTTTTCCAGTTTTTTTTTTTTTTTGTTTTCTTCAAGGTAGTCTTGAGTAGAACTTAAAATTGTAAAAAAAATTAAGTAAAAAAATTCAAAAAAACAAAAAATTTAAACAAAATTGCTAAAAAGGCATTTTCAAACTCCAATTGTATGTTTGTTGACGAGACTGATGCAAAAGCCCCGTTTGGTAAAACTTTTGTTCAGTTTAAATCAACTTTTAGCTTAAATTAAGCTATGTTGGTGTGTTTGGTACAACTTATAGGCACAGATTATAACTTAATTTAAGCCATTTTCGGCTTAAATCTTTAAGTTGCTCCAAGGGTGCTTATGAATTCAACTTAAGCGCGCAGCTGATCCCTCTGGGGGCAAAATGACTAAAATGTCCTTCCTATTTGATGCTAATTACAAGTGTGCCATGTATATAAACCAAGATCACTCATTTTTGATCTCTCACACAAACGACCCAAGCGATTTCTGGCGAATCGAGGCGATTCCCGGTGAACCCAAGCGATTTCTAGCGAACAGCTCTATCTCTTCTCTCTCTCTCTCTCCCCCTTGTTCTCCGATCGCTCTCCATCGCGATCTGAACCATCATGATTGACAACGTGAACCCTAGCTCTGTCTCCCTCTTCGCAATCGACGTCGGCGGTGAGATGAGAGGGAGGAGATCTGAACCATCGCGATTTGAACCATCGTGATCTAAACCATCGCGATCGATATCGGCAGTGAGATGAGGAGGAGGAGGAGGAGAAGAAGGGGCTGTCAGCGGGATGAAAAGTTGATTTGAACCATCGCGATCTGAACCCTAGTTCTCTCTCACTCTTTATGTGGATCTGAATGAAACCCTAGGGCCGGTTCATCCCGTAGGAGCTAGGGTTTTCATTTATTTTTTTTTGGAGGTTTTTCATTGTTTTTTTAATAAAAAAAACAAAATAATTAATGAATAAAAAATAATAATTGATGCTAATTAATTGAGACTAACTAATTTAAAATGAAAAAATGAAAAAAAATTATATTAATTGATACTATTAATAATTTTACTATTAATTGATGTTTATTAAACTATTAATTGCCACTTATTACATTAACTACTAATTTAAAATGAACTTTTATTGATGAAATAATTTCTTACAGCTTATTAAACTATTAATTTTAATTGATGCTTATTAATGAAATAATTTTTTAATGAAACTATTAATAATTTTAATGAGACTATTAATTTTAATTGATGCTTATTAATGAAACTATTAATAATTTTAATGAAACTATTAATTTTAATTGATGCTTATTAATGAAATATAAATTGATGAATATATGTAAATTGATAAATTAATATAAATTGATACATTAATAATGATACATTAATATAAAGAAAAAATGAAATATTACTGAAAATAATTAAAATGAATAATAATAATAATAATAATAATAATAATAATAATAATAATAATAATAATAATAATAATAAATTGGACAAATTGATACATTAATATAAATTGATAAATTGATGAAAAATTGATGAATATATGAAAATAATATATAATGAAATCACAACATTAATATAAGTTAGAACATGAATATTAATTTTAATGAATTAATAAATTTAAAAAAATTAACAAAGAAAGAAGAGAAGAAAAAAAGTTTTAAAAAAGAGAAAAGAAAATAAGGTGAAAAAGAAAATAAAATAAAATAAAATGAAAAAGAAAAAGAAAAAAATGTATTATAAATGAAATCACAAATTTTATATCCTATAAGGGCAAAAATGACAATTATACAGCAAAAAGCTATTTTATAGCTTATTTACCAAACACTAGTCTGCTGCCTAAATCCATAATCTCACAGCTGTACCAAACAGGTTACCAGCTTATTAAGTTATAATCTATTAAGTTATAATTTATAATCACTTTCCCACAATTCTAGCAAACGGGCCTAAAATCCTAGTGATATTTGCAACCATACGCTAACTAGCCAAACCCTCAACATCATTATTATGCTGCCTTTGAAAACTTGATAACTGTAGTTCGCTTTTTTATTATTGAATTATTTTAATTTGATTAAAAAAATTATATTTTAGATGATAGTTGCTTTTATTTTTATTTTTATTTTTATTTTTATAGGTGATTTGATAGTTATAAGAGAAAAAAATAAAATAATTATGATTTAAATATAATATTTTATTTTTATTAATTATTTTAATCTATTTTATTTTTATTAATTATTTTAACCCAAACAAATCACAAATTTAAGTAAGGTGCATCTAAAAAAAGCAAAAAAATTGTTTAAAATTTTAAAAATATTCACTAAAAATACAAAAAAAAAAAAAAAACACAATTCTTAAAAAACTGAATTAAAAAAACTGAAACTAAACCCACTAAATAAGTTTCCAAACAGTTGGCAAGAACCAATGGTAACCTTGGGGGACACAAGAATACAACCGGACAAAGCAATGTATTATTTATTTTCAAAAAAAAAATTACATCTCAAAAAGTGAACAAATATTTTTATTTTTATGATGGTTTAAATCTCTTGTATTAGAATGCGTTTTTGTGTGTATTCAGTATAAGTATTTTTTGTGAGTCAAACTTGTAAAAAAAAGGATTTCACATCTAGTGTAATTATTTTAAGAATATATCACTTACTTTATAATGTTTTGCTTTTGTTTTTGTTTTTGTTTTTGTTTTGTGGTCAGCTGTATGATGGTTCGGCACTGAATTTTCTATCATTTCTTTATTTTTCTGTTCTAATGTGCTTCTAAACAATGGATCATGTCTTAAGATTAAAATATGTTGATATTCTCAGACATAATTTAATAATTGAAAATACATTGAGATAGAATGAAAAAAAATAAAAATAAAAAATTGAGCACAAAAGATCAGTAGCCAATTGATACTGTTTGTATATAATTATCAAAAATATCATTCTTGCAAAATTTCTACATAAAAATGGCCAAAAGAATACTGTGACATAGAAACTTTGTCCTCTTATAATCACTTTAGCAAGTGTTGATATATATTATGGAAAATGTTTGGTGATACGAATTTTTGTGGCTCAAATGGCTCGAATGTATCAAAACGACGACGTCGTTTTATACTCAAAATGACGTCGTTTTGGGTGTTTCGAGCCATTCAAACCATAATTTTTCGGGTCACTTAACATTGTTGTATATATTATTTGTCGACAGTGCTAGGCCCTCGAATTGTCGAGGTTGGAATGGCTCGACAATTCGTCTCTCTCTCTCTTTTTATTTTATTTTTATTTTTATTTTATTTGTTGGGCATTGCTTTTTATTATTATTATTATTTGTTGGGCTGGTTGGTTTGACTGTTTTTTTATTTTTTATTTTATTTTTTGGAAGGGTGGACATTCCGCACCAACTCAACCTAAGTTGGACTGATTGAGTGATAAAATTGATTGATCAGTTAGGTTGCTAGTTGAAATTTGTTAATTTTATATAGTTTTGTACGAGTCCCTATTATTGATTGATCAGTTAGGTTTGACTGTTTTTTTATTTTTTATTTTATTTTTTGGAAGGGTGGACATTCCGCACCAACTCAACCTAAGTTGGACTGATTGAGTGATAAAATTGATTGATCAGTTAGGTTGCTAGTTGAAATTTGTTAATTTTATATAGTTTTGTACGAGTCCCTATTATATTTTTATTCTTAACTGATCATTTAATTTTATCATCTAACTAGTCAAACCCAACTCACTCATCTTATCAAATCACACAGGCTTAGTGGGTGCGGAATGTTTAGTTTTTTAGCAGATCATTACACATAACCACCCTTCCAAAAAAAAAAAAAAACCAACCAAACCAACACAACCTAACAAATAATAATAAATAATAATAAAAAAAGGAGAGGAATTTGAGACATTCGAGCCTCAACCATTCGAGGCTCCAAACATTTTCCATTATTTATATAGCATATTAGCATAACTCAATAATTATTATATGGTGTTTTGAGAAAATGGTTAAAAGCTGACTTTTGACTTTTAATCAAACTTTTTAGTTTTTCCATTAAGTCATTGGCAAAGTTGGTTATTTGTTTATGCTGTCACATCATAATCAAATGACCAAAATATCTCCACCCATTTTAGAAAGTTACCACTTTCACTCATGTATCTCATTTAAACAACATGGAGGGTGTAATTATAATTTCACAAGTAGTTTTTAGCCACCTTCCTAAATGGTTTGTGTCAGATAAAATTTTCAGAACATAAAACCTTAGAGTTTGGATCATGTATCATGTGTATTAGCAAGAAATCAAAACAAAAGCGTACCTGATTCCATCGTAATGGTTAAACGGAAAGCGTGATTTTCAATACCACCTTTGTATTACCTTTGTTATTGTCTTCCAATCCTTTCCTTTTTGGTGCCTTTAGTTTCTCCTTGAGAGGATATAGAAGAAGTTGGCAGTTCTTTTCTTATCAGGCAGGATTAGGGACCATAACAACTTAAAGTTAAAATAGGTTTTCAAAAAACAAAAAACCGTGTGGCAGTTTCTATGAAAACCAACTTAACCAATTTTGTTTTAATTTCTATTTCTGCCCCTCATAGAAATAGAAATTACTCAACTAGTATCTACACATTAGGTCCATGACACATATACCCTTAAGCCTATTAACTAAATTGAATCACTTAAATTGTAGGCTTCTTATAAATGATAACACCACATTTAAATATGTGGTCCCATTGAGACATTATCTAACAATCTCCCATTGGACCACATATATAACCTGACAAATGTGCTTAACATTAGTGAGCTCAGAAATTTGTTATCATGACCTGAGGGTATCCAAACAATCTTGTCCATTAACTATATTGATATAGGATCAAAGCGGTATTCGTTACATTAATCGTAACTCGACCCACCAATGGTCACGTATACCAATATAGCTAAACGACATAGATCAATCATGGATGCGTAGCATGGAAATTACATGTAATGTGATCCATACATGCCTATTTCCAACTGGTCCTACTTAACTTTATTGAGATCAATACTTCACAATACGTAACAGAGTGTAATAAACTGAATACTTCATTTCTGCAGAAATTAATCTAATTACATAGATAAAACTCAAGGCTGACATAAAGCAGTAATGTAAATACAAACTCCCACTAAACCAAAATGTTCTCAAATAGAACAACACCCATATGAGCAGTGTGCTCATGAAAGACCTTGGGTGGTAGTCCCTTCGTAAGTGGATCCGCTATCATGGAGTTTGTCCCAATGTGCTCTATGGAAATCTGTCCACTCTACACTCTTTCTTTTACAACTAGGAACTTGATATCAATATACTTTGATTTTGTCGAGCTCCTGTTGTTATTGGAATATAAAACTGCAGACTTATTGTCACAGTATAACTTAAGTGGTCTTTCAATGCCTTCCAAAATACGCAACCCAGTGACAAAATTCCGCAGCTATATCCCTTGGTTTGATGCCTCATAACATGCTACAAACTCTGCGGCCATGGTGGATGAAGCTATGAGCGTCTGCTTTGCAGACCTCCAAGAAATTGCTCCGCCAGCTAACAGATAAATATAGCCTGATGTGGATTTCCTACTGTCTTGGCATCCAGCAAAATCGGAGTCGAAATATCCAATGATCTCTAACTTATCCGATCTCCTATATGTGAGCATATATTCCTTTGTTCTCTGTAAATATCGCATAACACGCTTGACTGCTTTCCAATGATCCATGCCAGGATTACTTAAATATCTGCCTAACATGCCAACTATGAACGCAATATCCGGACGCGTACATACTTGGGCATACATTAGACTCCCTACAACCAAGACATAAGGAATCTTCTGCATTTCTTGCATTTCAAGACTGTTTTTCGGGCATTGGCTGAGATAAACTTGTCTCCCTTAGCCACCGGGGTTTCACCTGATTTACAATTTTGCATGCCAAATCTATTGAGTATTTTTTCGATATAGCTCCTTTGTGATAATCCCAGAATACCCCGAGAACGATCTCGGTGTATTTCGATTCCTAATACAAAGGAAGCATCACCAAGATCTTTCATTTCAAAATTCTTAGATAGAAATCTCTTGGTGTCATGCAATAAGTTTATATCGTTTGTGGCAAGCAATATATCATCAACATATAAAACCAAAAATATGTGTTTACTCCCACTGAACTTGTGATACACACATTCATCAACAACATTAGTTTCAAAACCATATGAAGTGAGAACTTGATGAAATTTGAAGTACCACTGACGAGAAGCTTGTTTGAGTCCATAGATGGATTTAGTCAATTTGCAAACCATATTCTTTGGGTCTCCTGACACAAAGTTTTCTGGCTGCACCATATAAATTGTTTCTTTAATGTCACCATTAAGAAAAGCTGTTTTCACATCCATCTGATGCAACTCAAGATCAAAATATGCAACAAGCGCCATAATTGTCCTAAAAGAATCTTTCGTAGAAACTGGAGAGAAAGTTTCTTTAAAGTCAATTCCTTCCTTTTGAATAAAGCCTTTGGCTACAAGACGTGCTTTATACCTCTCCACATTACCATTTGAATCCCTTTTGGTTTTAAATATCCATTTACAACCTACGGGCTTCACACCAACTGGTAATGGGACAAGTTCCCAAACTTTATTGTCTTGCATAGACTTATATTTTTCATTCATGGCTTCTATCCATTTATGAGAGTTGGAACTTTCCATGGCTTGACGAAAGTTGATTGGATCATCTTTCGACAGTCCATTTTCTACCTCATGTTCCTGGAGATATACAAGATAATCATCTGAAATTGCAAATCTCCTTTCTCTTGTGGATCGCCTTAGTGGCACAGGTTCTTGAGGTTGAGGTTGTCGAGTTTGTTCTTCAGGAACAACTACCTCATCTTGAATGAGGGGTTGAACTATATTATCTTGAACAACATTGTTTGGTTGAGGATCCGAAGTTACTTCTCGAGCAATGACAGGTATAGGAACCTGTAATTGGTCAAAAGTAGTAATAGGAAGTGGGATTACTCCTGCTTCCTCCTCAAAGACAATGTCTCTAACTGGATTTCTCCCCCCAAACTCAACATCCTCAAAAAATGTTGCAATTCCCGTCTCAAATATTGACCTATTTGTGGGATCATAAAACTTGTAACCCCGTGATCGTTCGGCATAGCCAATAAATCTGGTAAAGTAGAATGACTGATCATACTTCTTACCATATCCTTAAGAGTCCGGTTTCGTCTCTCAGATACACCATTCATGCTAGGTGATCCTGGCATGGTGTATTGTGGGACGATTCCACATTCCTCCAGGTATTTTGCAAACGGTCCTGGACGCTGTTCACCTGATCCATCATATCTGCCATAGTATTCACCGCCACAGTCAGACCTGACACTTTTTATCTGTTTGTTGGGTTGTAACTCAACTTCGGCCTTAAATTTTTTGAATACGTACAAAGACTGTGATTTCTCATGGATAAGAAATAGATACCCATATCTGGAATAGTCGTCTATGAATGTGATAAAATATTGTTGACCATTCCAAGACGCCATAGGGAATGGCCCACAGATGTCCGTATGAATTAATTCTAAGACATCTGTAGTCCTATGGGCACCATATTTCTTCATTTTGGTCTGTTTTCCCTTGATACACTCAATACAGACATCAAATTCTGAAAAATCAAGAGAGCCCAAAATTCCATCAGACACAAGGCGCTCAACTCTAGATTTAGAGATGTGACCTAGGCGTTTGTGCCATAATGAGGCTGAATTTTCCTTAGTTAATTTACGCTTTGTACCTCGTGATTCCACGTGCAAGGTTTCATTATAAGATGCAATAGTTTCTAGCAAATATAGATTATCAAACACATTAAGTAAACCAGTACCAACAACATTTGAATTAATAGACATACTAAACTTCATATTTCCAAAAGAACAACAATATCCAAATTTGTCCAATACAGAAATGGAAATTAAATTCCGTCTAAAGGACGGTACAACAAAAGTGTCTATTAAGTCCAAATAATAACCAGTTTTTAGCAATAATCTAAAGTGCCCTATTGCCTGCACTTCTACTGACTTGCCATCACCCACAAAGATGTATTTTTCAGCATCAGTTGGCTTTCGGTAGTTCAGGCAACCCTGCATAGAAACACATATGTGAGTAGTAGCACCAGAATTTACCCACCAAGTGTTTCTTGGTACTGAAGCTAAATTTATTTCAGAACAGACCAAAACATAATATGTACCTTTCTTTACACGCTAGGCGACGTATTTGGCACAATCCTTCTTTTTGTGTCCGGGCTTGCCACAAAAGAAACAAGCATCCTGCACTTTCTGTTTCTTTGGTTCCGGACCCTTAGGAGCAGCAACTTCCTTTCCCTTATGCTTTCTTTTGCCCATATGCTTGGAGGTGCTTGCCAGATGAGCACTTTTAGTCCTTTCTTGCTTCAATCTCTCTTCCTCTAGCACACAAAATGAAATGAGCTCATTGAGAGTCCATTTCTCCTTCTGGCAGTTATAACTAACCTTAAATTGGTTAAATTGTGCAGGAAGAGAGATGAGAACTAAATGCACGAGCAAATCATCAGAGAGGTCGAGCTTTAGTGCCTTAAGTTTTGAAGCAAGATGAGACATTTCCATAATGTACTCGCGAACATTACCCTTGCCTTTATACTTCATTGAAATCAAGCTTGCTGAAAGCGTGCTTGTTTTAGCCTTATCATTTTTAGCAAAACGCTTTTGAATTTCTGAAAGAAATTCACCGGCAACGGTAACATTCTCTGTTATTGCACCCCAAAAGACTTCTGGAATCCCACGCTTCATGATCATAAGACTCAGCCTGTTAGAACGATCCCACTTTTCAAAGTACACAATTTCCTCAGGAGTACTTTGTTCAGTGAGATCATTCGGTTTTGGCATTCTTAATGCCAAGTCTATGTCCATGCAACCGAGAACAATCAATATGTTCTCTTTCCAGTCCTTAAAGTTTGTTCCATTTAACATTGGAACATTGTTCATGTTGGCAGAGATTGAAGTAGTCGACATTAAAGCTGAATAGAAAATAAAATAAAATGAATAAACAATTATGCTCACATTAAGTAACCAAACAGATAATCTCTAAATAAATTAATTTAATGACAACATCTCAAGATACCTAGCACAACATTAATACCAAGCCTTTGGGTACTGATATTAACAGTAAGTGGTATTCTTGTTGTAATGATCAAACATTGACAATAAGTTATGTCAAATAACAAATCTATCTTTTGATGGATTTATTATTCACATTAGGTTTCCTTGACAATTGGCACATGTTTATCACCACAAAATGTGTGCGTAATTCTGCCAAGTATTAATCATGTCTTTGGACCGATAAATACCCGCATGATGTACACATACATGAACATCAAAACATTCCATATAAAACAATCTAGACAAGAGAGATCACTTTTGTGACATCTTGTTTTAATTGACTTATATTTAGAACGTTAGAAAATTAAATTTCAACTGTAGACGTTGTATGAAATTACTTTAAATTTAAAGATTTCTTTAATGCGTTACCCCGTATATGTTATATAAATTGCAGCAATCCCAATTATATACATATATATATATATAATTGACGGTTCCAAAATATATATATATATATATATATATATTTTTATAAACCACAAATCACATGCATCAAGTGAATAGAAAACTCCAAATCAATTCGTTATAAGAAAATAATAACATAATGGTACTCTTATTCAAACACCCAAGAAAACAACACATGCATGAATAGATTAGAAAATGCCAAAAAACCAAACCTTTTATACAGTCACAAATTACATGCAAGAATTGATTACAAAATGCCAAAGACCAAACCAACACATGCATGAATAGATTAAGAAACTGCTCTGTTTCAAACGTCCAAAGAACGCAGACAGAAGTGGGTTTTTATGTTTATTTTTAAACCAATGTTCACAATCAAACCAATCAAACCACATGATATATATATATATATATGCACTTATCTACCCACTGCCCATCTCAATTAGTTTACATTTCCAGAAAACATATTACTATTTTCAAAAAAAAAAACAGAAAATACAGAATTTGTAGCAGTAAGAAAATTCAGAATTTGCAAACCAGGAAACTAAATAGGATGAATAATAGCATATCAATTCTGATAATACACATGATATAACCGCTCTGATACCAATTGTCAGATAAAATTTTCAGAACATAAAACCTTAGAGTTTGGATCATGTATCATGTGTATTAGCAAGAAATCAAAACAAAAGCGTACCTGATTCCATCGTAATGGTTAAACGGAAAGCGTGATTGTCAATACCACCTTTGTATTACCTTTGTTATTGCCTTCCAATCCTTTCCTTTTTGGTGCCTTTAGTTTCTCCTTGAGAGGATATAGAAGAAGTTGGCAGTTCTTTTCTTATCAGGCAGGATTAGGGACCATAACAACTTAAAGTTAAAATAGGTTTTCAAAAAACAAAACCGTGTTGGCTGTTTCTATGAAAACCAACTTAACCAATTTTGTTTTAATTTCTATTTCTGCCCCTCATAGAAATAGAAATTACTCAACTAGTATCTACACATTAGGTCCATGACACATATACCCTTAAGCCTATTAACTAAATTGAATCACTTAAATTGTAGGCTTCTTATAAATGATAACACCACATTTAAATATGTGGTTCCATTGAGACATTATCTAACAGTTTGTAGCTTTTTTGGCCCAACCTACAAAACACAGCTTTTTTCTTTTGTTCCCAAATGGCACCTATACGAGACATTCATGTATTGGTATCTGCATTTTTTGGTGATTGAATGAATTGACATAGGCTTTAGTATTATGATATTATGATTGGTAGAAAAGATAAATAGGTAAAGTATTATATTAAATGATTAAAAAATATGAGAAAGTATAATAAATGATGATTGATTAAAAAATATAAACACATAATAAATCAAAAAATTTATGTAATTTTCTCTCATCATAAATGACACATTTCAAAATTTTCAATTAGTATTGATATGACTTGGACTCAAGATTTTCAATCTTAAGACACTACAAAAAATAAATAATAATAAATAAATAAAGGTTTTAGAGACCCAAATTTAAGGACAAAATTAATTTTTAGGGACCAAATATTTTTGTTGCGAAAAGTGTCGTTATTATATTTTTAGCAACGAAAATTAGATATTAGTGATGAATTATTATTCTTTTGAGACCAAATTTTTTGTCTAAAAAAATAAACCATTTTGAAACCAAATTATTTTGTCCCTAGAAGTCTATTTATTAGTGACATTTTCAAAATTTTGTCGTTAAAAGCTTTATTTTTGACTTTTCGAGACGACCTTTTAGCAACTATTATCATGACGATAGAAATTGGTCCCTAAATGTCTTTTTGCAACAAAATATTTATTTTTATAGACCAAAATATTTAATTTCTAAAACTATTATATATTATAGTGAGATTTTCAATCATATCATTAAGTAAGGGTCCATTTCTTCTTCTTTGGTACCAAATTAGTCATTGGCTAATATAGAATTGGGCAATGATTCATCTTCTAAAGATAGAATTTTAAAGAAAGTTTTATATATTTTGAAATGAAAAAAATATATATATTAAAATCACATCAATTAAGTCCTACCACCCTTAAAACTTTATTAGAAGTCTTAATTTAGAATTCTGACTTTTTTTTTTTTTTTTGGGTATAGAATTAATGTTTGAGCATTTAATTTTAATTTATCCATCATTATCATTAGATTTGACTTTTCTATAGAATTGGACCAGTATTCATAATTGTTGCAGTTGGACAACTGGTGTTTTTGAGATCTACTCTTCCTCATTATTCAATCAATCCAACCAACTCAGAGGTGGGTGGAATTGTGGTTAAAGTTTGGGATTTAAGTCCCAAGGTCACAAATTCAATTCTCTCTCTCTTAGGTTAATTTCTTGGGCGAAATACAGTTGGTTAGAAGGTTGGACCTCAAATTATCTAATCAACACTTGGTGTGAGTTCAATGCTTCCCCGCTGTGCGATTTCTGACTTAAGCAGACCTTGTCTTGGGAGGTCGGGGCAAGTTCTCTGGTTATAGTCTCCTCGCTCGGAACGGCTAACAGGACACCCTGGTTGTAACGCCCTCAAAATAATCCCATTTATATATATATATATATCATTGACATGCAATATTTAAAGAGAACAACTCATTAATTCATTCATCAGAGTATTACTAAATAAAAGCATTACATGTAACATCAAATTAAATGCCCTACGGGCTTACATCTTTCCAAGCCAACACTTGGACACAAAAATATGAGTTCTAACTCAAATACAAGTAAAGCCTAGGCTTGAATGTTTACATGTACTAACAAATAAAAACAACTAACTAAAGATAGTCTTCAAAATCCAAAAGTCAAATCTCCCAAGCTAAGTCCTTGGAGGTAACTTATCACCTGAACCTGAAAATGATGTTCCCATATACGGTGAGCCACAGCCCAGTAGAAAATACTAACATATATAAGTATTGAATAAAGCATTAGCATTCAATAGATGGATAACACATATCAGTTCCACTTTCCATTAATTATTCAACATGGCTCAGAACCTGGCCAAACTTACAACAGTGAATTATTTATCATATTCATAATAATTCCAATAATGCCAACACATCATATCAAAACACTTCATACTTCCAAATTGATACACATTTTAGTGCTGTATCAATAATTGTAAAAACACTTCAATATCAATAAGCATACATAAAAGTGATGCTAATGGAGTCCATCCCCTATCTCCTCCCAAACAAAATCCGGTTTAGAGGTCCATCCCCTATCTTCCCCTAAACCGTGGAGTACATCCCCTATCTCCTCCCACACAATATGCAAATGCATGCTCAATCAATACATGTATTTTCTGTATTAATTCAATAGTCAAAATTAATGACTTAACCAATGTGATTAGTTTCAGTTATCCCTAATCCACATGCAGTGTCTACAACAATCATGACTATCCTCCACCGATAGCCCAAACAGTTATTTCTAGACTGGAAATAAATAAATCAACAATTCAATAGGCGAGTGATTTAAATTAATCAACTACCCCATTTAATCAATAAATTCCTCAATCTCATAATTCAACTAATTTCCCCCAATTTTCCTTAAATTAATTATACAAGTCAATCTATTAAACAATTAGGGTTTTTTTCCAAAAATTACCAAACTACCCCCAACATATTAAAATGCCAAAACTTAGAACAAAACGTATACATTGGAGTAGGAAATCCCTACCTCGAAGAAATAACCCAAAAGGAGAAAACGGAGATGAGAACCCAAAATCCAAAGTGCTCCAAATCCAAGATTGTTCAGATTAAACAAGAGCCCTCGACCCACACTATCTTTTTAATAAAGGATCTAGGGTAGAAACACCCTAAAACTAGATGAAACCTAGGGTAGAAGGTGTGTAGAGGAAGAGAGAAGTCGGACCTAGGGTTTAGAATCAAAAGAAGATAAAAAAAAATGATTAAAAACCCGTTGCTGCCTATTTAAACCTGACAGGCTCGCTCGAGCGAAGACATGGTCGCTCGAGCGACCAGACACAGAAAACCCTAGCTCGAGCGAAGAAAAGCTCGCTCGAGCCAAGAACTCGAAGCTTCAGGTCTGCAACCCAGAAGCACGCTCGAGCGAAGGACTGCTCGCTCGAGCGAAGAACTCGAAAACATACACCTCGCTCGCTCGAGCGAAGGAAAGCTCACTCGAGCGAAGAAACACTGCTCTCAGGTTTATACTAGACGCAATCGCTCGCTCGAGCGAAGAAACTCTGGATCGAGCCACCAGACACAAAAACAACCCTCGCTCGAGTGACTAAACCCTCGCTCGAGCGACCAACCCAAAAACTGGACAGCAACACTTGGTTTCCGAACCCAACCAACCTGTAACAAAACCTGCCCAACATATCCTATAACTCAAAAATAAGGAATTAAAGGACAACAAAAACAATATAATAACAACTGAATCTACGGAACATAAGTCCGGATACAACAACCAAATGGGAAAAGACCGGGGTCGCTATACTGGTGATCTCTGCAAGGGGTGCTGTCTTGGACCTGCGGGAGGGTAGGGAGGATTTTCGTGTAACCAAAAAAAAAAATCAATCCAACCTTCCCTTCCTCAAAGGAAAATGAGTGAGACATTTTTTGGAGATTTCTATAACTTTTAAAATGGTTCAAATCATTTACGTATATGTGAGATTCATTTATATATGCATGGAGTCTACACTATAAATGGTGTGGATTACTCTGAAAGTTGTGGGGGTCTCCAAAAAAGGAGTATCTATCATTATTGCTTCCTCTAATTATGATAATATTGACGATACTCCTTTGTCTTAAAATAATAATTTTTTTTAGAAAATTTAATTTTTTTTATAATACAATTATTATATTTTAAAATTATTTTTTAATAGTATTTTTTTTAGAATATCAATTGCCATAATTGTACTTTTTGTGTTGTTAATAAATTTGAAAAAAGGACAAAATAGTAAATTCATATTATTTTATTCTTTAATTTAAAAAAAAAGACTAATATTTTGAGACAATAAAAAATAGAATAAATGACTAATATTTTGGGATGGAGGGAGTATTAATAATAAGGATAAGTCTTAAGTAAGGGCAAATTTCACTTGCACTCCTTGGAATTTGGTTTAATACATATCACTCCCTGACTTTTGAAAAATTACACTAACCCCCTATCATTGTAATTTTTTAGACGGAATGAAGATATTTAATTCATGCACTCTCTCTTTTCTTACTTTGCTTTACTTTCCCTCTCTTTTTTTTTTTTTTTCCTTTGCTTTACTTTTTTTTTTTCAATGTAATTTCATATATTTTTCTACTAGGAGTTGTTGTCTTTTATATAAGTAGGGAGAGTTTGTGAAATGAGATTATTAACTGTAGGAGTGGAAATGTAATTTCCAGAACGTCAGGAGGTAGAATGTAATTAGACCAAATCTCAAGAGGTGCCAATGTAATTTACCTTTTAAATAAATTTTTTTGATACTTATAATCTCAAGAGAGGGGGTTTAGGCGTCTTTTTTTTAATGGCGTTTTTTTAAACGCCACTTTTATTAATATTTAATGACGTTTTATAAAAATGTCGCATATTTCGTTAATAAAACGTCAACGTTTTGGAATAGGAGTCATTTAAAAATGCCTCCAAATGCGTTGTGCCTTATGCACCTATTTTGAATATGAGAATACTTGTTAAAGATTTGTAAACCCTTATTTTGAATCCTCACACCTTCACAATCCTCACACCTCTCTCTTGCTCACCCACAATTGCTTCTAAAACCCTTGAGAGCGATTTCGATTCAAAGCGATTTTTTTTTAGATTCATCTTTGAGATTCATACAAATTCATCAAAGCGATTTCAATTTGAAGCTCTAAAGCTCCACTCTCTCTCTCTCTCTCGATTCATCCTTTGTTCTCTGCGATATGGATCTGAAGCTCTTGGAGATTGCGAAGAAAAAAGAGAGGTTGGTTTCGATCACAGAAGAAGTGATCTTAGGAGAGGCCGTGCTTGATTTCTCAGATAGGTCTCAGAGTGATTTCGATTTTGAAGTTCTCTCTCTCGATTTCGAAGCTTCACTACGAGGTATTGATTTCTCTCTCTCTCTCTCTCTCTCTCTCTCTCTCTCTCTCTCTCTCTTAAGCTCGTCCTTCCCATCTCTCTGGATTTGGTTATTGAGATCTATTGCTTATTTGTGTTGAAACCTGTAATCATTGACATACTGTTGTTGCTGTTTATAAAATATTTATATGAGCCTGTCTTGAAATTTTGTTGTTATTGGGCCAGAATCTAGCAAACTATCTTGTTGAATGGTTATACATGAAACTGAATTCTTGATACAACAATATCAATTGGAATGCTAGATTTTTGTATAGTATCCACGATTGTTCTCATAGCAAATGGCATTATACGATGCTGAGGCAACATAGCTTTTATCCACGATTGCTCCCATATCAAATGGCATTATATTTTGAAATTTAAATGCGTTATGTTATCTCCCAAGCAATTCTCTAGCGTTGTCTTTCATCACTCATTTTACGTCGAGCCACGGACAGTTTCATGAATGAAGAAATGAATACTTTGTCTTTGAATAAATGGTTCCTTGATTCTAGTTGTTTATTACATCACATAATGTTCATTGTAGCCAATTTGAACTTTTCTTAATGCACCACAATTGCTTTGGGGAATTAATATTATAGTGAACTGGTGAAATAGGAAAGTCAAAAAAAAAAGTTTACCCCAAAAATGTCAAAGAAGGAAATCTCTGGAAATCCAAAAAAAAAAAAAAAAAAAAAAAAGAAAAAAGAAAAAGAAAAGGAAATAAGCTCAATTGACAATTTAGCTCCACGTGATCATAAAGTAAGTATTGTCATTTAATAAATTAATTGTGGATCATTACATTTTTTATATTTAAAAAATCTATCACGAGTTTCTACTCATGTTCTAGAGACTCCTATATTTAGGTCCAGCATTGTACGTAAATTAAGACACAACTTACCATTTGATTAAACATTGTGTGGCCATATTATGGTTAGAAGTTCCCTTAAAAACAATATTAGATCTAATAACCAAGTTCTGAGTATTTTCTTCCAACTTTATACTAGTATAACCATCTTATTGAGAAAAAGATGTTGATATGGCACTCACAAGTGGACCAATTAAATTGAGAGCTTATTAGAAGGGGCATGAACTTTCTGCCATGATAGGCTTGCCTTTAAATTAAATGTGTATTTATCTATTCAATCATTTTAAACAATGATGTGAGTTTATCATTTTAAATTTAATTTCATCTGGTCATTGCTCTTCAAAACTGCATAAAACGAAGTTTATATTATTTTGTACAGTTCACAAACTTTTTCTTTCTTTCCTTGGTGCAAAAATAGAAAGTCCTTGGCAATAGTCTATACAGTTACAATTCAATTTTAATTTAAATTTTCCCAGGTGATGTTCTTTCACCATGACTATATATATTGGCATTTGAGGCATTAGGACTTGGAACCTACCGAAGTTGTGTTTTGAAGCCTGAGCTTCACACTCAATTTGTGTCTCTTTGTGCGTGAGTGTGTATCTTTCAGGGTTGTGGGATGCTATTTTATCTCTTTCTCTTGTCCTCTAATCAAAAAGTTAAAAAAATCTAATTAAATAAGTTCTCGAAGAAAGGCTTCAATTCTCTTTAGTGCTTGCTAGGAATTTTTTATTTTATTTTTTTATAGGAAATAGTCTTCAAAGGCTGCTGAAAAGTTTAAATAAGTTCAACATACCAATCAGAGCTCATTTCAATGTCAAACTGATGAAAGAATTAACAAGGGAAACGATTTGCAATTCCCCTTTTTTGGCTTGATAAGCATGCTTTAGAATCTGATTTGACAATCTCACATTTTGGTACATAAGTTACACGGTCACTTCAATATTGTTAATATGCTACAATGTCACTGTATATAAGATTAGTGATTGCTTGCTTTATTACAAGTGTAGTTGACATTGCATATTGCAAGTGTGTATAATTGTAATGTAGGCTCATACGGATGCAGATGACTCCATTAAGAGAACGATAATGGCTTCATTTGGGAAGAAATGGAGAGATTGGAAAAGTCAAGTGAAAAAAATGGGATACAAACCCTTCAAGAATGATGCAAAAATGTTGGCTTATCGACCAGATAGAGTACATAAGGATCAATGGTGGGCTTTGGTCTACTATTGGGGCACTCAGAGTGCATCGGTTTAATTTTATTTATGTGAAAAAATGTTTATATATGATAATTTTTTATAACATCTTAAATAAATTTCATATTTGATAGAAATCAAGCAAGAAGAATAGAAAAATCCGAAAGAAGAAGATATTACATCATAGAACAGGCCGAAATCCTTTCTCAGTAGTTCGACTGGAGGTATAATTATTCTCACATCAATTAAAAATCTTTTAAGTGATGTGAAATCAAGACTCAAAGTTTGCTGGGCTTCTTATGGTTAACCTGAAACTATCTTGGCCATATTGTTGTTCTTTTGTGGATAACTCAGCTGGCACAATTAGTTTATTTAAAACCACAGTTAGTTTATTTAATCAAATCTTGTTGATTGGGACATGATGATGTAGATGAAGTTTAACCCTCTTAATCTTCTTTTTCTTTTGTGTTTCCACTTTCAGCTCATTTTGGGGGGTTTTTTTTTTATTCTATTTTTGTAGGGAAATTTCTCCACTAATTGCACTATTTAATTCCAATTTGGCTCCCTAAAATAAATCCCATTAGGGAGTGATGTTCCTTGGATGTTTAAATTCCTTTGAATTTTATTTATTTATTTTTTTTTTTTTTTTTTTTTAAATTCTTGACTTGTTAACTGTTTAAATAACCATTTGCTTTATGTTTATCTTTGTTGTAGAAAATGTTCAAGCATGCTTAGTGCATAACTTTGTGGAAGTTTTCATTCAACTTGTTGTATATCTCATGAGATATGTTTTGATGATAAATTTGCGCTACGAGAATTACATACCCATACCCAACTCATTGACAAGTTGGGGCTCAACTTCATGTTGGCACTTCTAGAAATAAAGTCTATTAGAGATTTTGTGAATAATGCTAGACATCATATATCTATATAAAATGATGTTGCTAGCTATTCATATATTTATAGGCAATGCTCTTGTAATGAACTATGGCATACATTCACCTTTTTGTTTTTTCTTCCATGTCTGATCAACTCTTATTTATCTTATGATTTTGGTTGTCTTTCATTTATAGGAGACAAAAAAGAACAATAGGGTTCCTGCTAGTCGGCCACAGGTGTGGATGGCTGCACACATGAAAGATGGGATGTCAAATAGTGATTCAGTTAATGAGGTTATGGTATGTGATACTACTTTATTTCTAGAATTTTAATATGATTTATATAGATATTGGAGGCTAATTATTGAATTCAAACCTGCAGACTCAAATGAAAGAGTTAACGGAGTACATTGAGGGATCTTTTACTGACCCTGCAGCATTATATGTGCAAATCTTCACACAAGTTATGGGCCTAGAGAGACCTGGTCGTGTTCGGACATTTGGATTGGGACCGTCTTCCACTGATGTTTTTGGAGGTGGATATAGGCGGTCACAAGAGCAAAATCGTATCTTCCAAACTTAAGTTCAAGAACAAGTTCAAGAGCAAATTCAACGGTATCAAATGCAGTTTGAGCCAAAGATGAATGACGTAATGGATAAACAAATTCAGGCTATATGCACAGATTGTCAATCACAAATTGAGTTTTTGGAATCTCAATTGCAAGCTGCAGGCGTGCCTGTTGATCCAGCTATTGCACTCTCAAACCCAATACATAGGCAGCAGGTGTTTTAACTATTTTTACTAATTATTACTTTAAATTTCCTAGAGCTAATTATACAACTTAAGCCTCTTATTGAATGATAGGTTGTAGATTCACTTAGTAGTCATCCCACTGTTCGGCCAATGTCACATCAATAACAATCTCATGCATTTTCATCCCAAGAGGTGAGAAATCATTTAATCAAAGCTTTTTTTGAAAATACAATACCTTATTAATTAAAATACTTGTTGTTATTAAATGTAGGTTCACATTTCAAAGAAAGAGAAGAAGAAGAACTATTAAGGTAAAAGTACCTACATTGGTAGTTTTTAATTTCTCAACTTTCTAAATCTATTAAGACATGATGTGATTTGGTGTTGAATTTTTAAAAGATTATGAGATGTTATCTTCAATGCTAATTTAAAAAGTTTATGTGCATGTCAAAACTATCATACATGTGCATTGGGAAATTTTGTACATGAGCATATTTTCCATGCAACAAGTACTGGTTTTCTGGGGATTTTTTTTTTTTTTTTTTAAATTCCATTCCATTTTTGTACTTAAATCTTATTCCTTTATAATGCCAAGCCTTTTTATTACATACTCTTAGAGTACATGTGACATATAAGCAATGCTACATGGAATTCAGGATTGTTTAGATTGTAGAAAATAGTTTCAAAACCTCTATTTTGGCTGGGGCATCACCGCAAGTTTCAAAACCTCTATTATTGTAGTAGTATTAGTTTATAATATTTTCAAATTGGAAAAATAATAATCATAACATTGTAGACCTTAGTTTATAAAATTTCATATACATTAGTGTATAAATTTTTTTGATTGCATATACATTAGTATATATATATATATAAATTACATATACATTCATCCATAAATTTAGAGTTCAAATTTCAGTTTGCCCCCATGGTTCAACTCAAGCTTCATGAACTTTAATGGCCAACAATAAAACCAATACATAGAGTGCTACACTTGTTGGAAAAATGGTTTAGTATAGGCATATTTTTTGCCAACTTTGAGCCCAAAATTGAGTGTGCCCCAAACGTCTTTTGAGGTGGGTCCAAAGAGGTGAAGTGTTCCTTGCCGCGTGGCAAGTCACACGGTGAAGACGGTTCGTCAAAACCGTTTATAAGTGAATGGGAAGTTGACGTCATTTTCGGGTCTAACATTAATTTTTTAGATAAAATTCATTTGAATTTTTTCAATAAAAATTATTTTGGGAATTTAATTTAAATTCAAAATTTGGGTTCCTAAGTGGTTTCCTAAAGATTGTACCTCTTCCTTTATTGATTAAACTATTCAAATAGTTTAATAAAAATTTTCCAAACAGTTTTAAAACTGTTCCACCAACGGTTTTATTGATTAAACTATTCAAATAGTTTAATAAAAAACTATTTCAACAGTTTTAAACTTTGTCCACCAATGGATACTTTTTCAAATTGTTTGGAAGAAAAAAACTGTTCCAAGAGCAACGGGCAGAATCTGTTTCAATTCAAAACAGATTGCATCTGTTCACTTTCAAAACTGAATCTGTTGGACAAATTCACACCTGTTCGGGTAGGGTTTTTTGTGCCTATAAATACCAACATTCCAACAGTGTTAGAGGATCTGAAATTCAGTCTGAAAATTTAGTTTTTGCTGTCCTAAATTCTGCACTTTTGTATTATTCTTCATATTAGTTTTAGAATAAATTTCAGAGAGTTAGAACACAGGTTTGGTTCGCCGAACAAATTATTTGGAGTGCTACTACAATTTGTGAAGATCATTGTATCCTGGGAGATAGACGCCACTCAACCGTAAGCACCGTAGCGGGGCGAATTTGTCTTAAGGACAGAGTGTCACACACTCGAGTTGGTCTTTAATTATTTATTCGGTTCAACAAAATAAATTCTGTAAGTTTTATTTTATTTTGTTTGAATTATTTCAATTTATTTTATTTACACAGAAGATTCTTCCAACAATCTTAAGACAGATTCGAATTATTTCAATTTATTTTCGTTTGTTTCCTTTTCTCTTTCTTCTTTTAAGAAAATTATTTTTTCTGTGAATTTACAAATTAATATTCTGGTTGGAAAAACAAATAGTGGTTATATGCTATTTGACAGATAGTAGTAATAAACTGTCTATTTTCTTTGACAACTAGTAGTAATATACTGGTGTCATTAACAATTTAGAATATATATTCGTGGAATTTTGTCAGAAATTAATTTTGGTTTTTAGAAATTATTTTCTTAGTGTTCTTTAATTAAAAATAAATTAGATTTTTAATTATTGAAGTGTTACAGAAATTTAATTTTCTGTGTCGAATTAATTTGGTTAAATAAAATTTTATTTTATTTCCAAATTAATTGGAAGATAAAAGTTATATTCTTATTTCTTTTATTTTTATAGAATTTAATTCTGTGATTTTAGATTAATTTTCTATGTAGTATAAATTCTAATTCATGGCTACTGAAACAAATGCCCAAACAAGTACTACTGTGGCGGCTGCAATTACGCCAACCCCCTCTCCTGTTGTGACAGTACTGGTAAATCACAGTGAAAAGCCAAAGAAGTTCTTAGGAACTGACTTTAAAAGATGGTAATAGAAAACGTTGTTTTATCTTACAACTCTGAACCTGGCTCGTTTTCTCTGTGAGGATGCTCCTATTTTGAAAGAGGATGAAACCGACCGGCAAGTGGTTGCTGCGGTCGATGCCTGGAAACATGTTGATTTCCTTTGTCAGAACTACATCTTGAACGAACTTGACAGCACATTATACAACGTCTATAGTCCTATCAAGACAGCAAAGGAACTTTGGGAGTTGTTGGAGAAAAAGTACAAAACGGAAGATGCCGGCTCAAAGAAATTTGTTGTTGGCAAATTCCTGGATTTTGTAATGGTTGATTCTAAGACTGCGATCAGCCAAGTTCAAGATCTCCAACTCATTCTGCATGACATTTACACAAAAGGCATGTCTCTCAGTGAATCCTTCTAAGTTACAGCCTTAATTGAGAAATTACCACAAGGCTGGAAGGAATTCAAGAACTACCTCAAACACAAGTGCAAAGAAATGTCTATGGAAGAATTAATTGTGCATTTGAGGATTGAGGAGGACAACCACAATTCTGAAAAGCGGGCTGGTAAGCATCCTATGGAGTCTAAAGCAAATGTGGTGGAACATGCTTCAAAAACCAAGAAACGAAAGTCTTCTGGAGAAAGTTCATCACAAGGCTCTAAAGGGGGGAAAATAAAAAGTACAAGTTTAATGACAAATGTTACATTTGTGACAAAGAGGGACATCGGGCCAAAGATTGCCATAGCAAAGGCAAAAGCAAAAGAAGAATAAGCAAGAAGCCTGCTCAAGCCCATATGACCGAAGTGGACAATATTTCCAACGGTGTAGATGACATCAATCTTTCTGCAGTTGTTTCCGAGGCAAATCTTGTCGAAAATTTGAAAGAATGGTGAGTGGACACTGGTGCTACTCGTCATATCTGTGCTGACAAAAAGATGTTCGCGTCTTATTCTACAGTGGACAATGGTGAACAACTTTTTATGGGCAACTCATCAACTTCCAAAGTTGAAGGACAAGGAAAGATTGTACTTAAGATGACATCTGGAAAGGAACTCACTCTCAACAATGTGCTGCATGTACCGGATATTTGCAAGAATCTTGTTTCCGGTTCTTTGTTGATTAAGAATGGGTTTAGGCTAGTATTTGAGAGTGATAAATTTGTACTTACTAAGAATGTGATGTATGTAGGAAAAGGTTACATGTCTGATGGCCTTTTCAAGTTAAATGTAATGACCGTTATACCCTCAGTTATTAATAAAAATACATCTTCTTCTTACTTGCTTGAGTCTTCAAATTTATGGCATGGTAGACTAGGACATGTTAATTATGGATCTTTGCGTAGATTAATTAATATGGAATGTTTACCTAAATTTGACATTGATTCAAATCATAAATGTGAAATTTGCGTTGAGGCAAAATTATCCAAAACTCCTTTTCATTCAATTGAAAAAAGTTCGGAACCACTTGAATTAATTCATAGTGACATTTGTGATTTTAAGTCAATTCAAACAAGAGGTGGAAAAAAATATTTTATCACTTTTATAGATGACTATACTAAATATAGTTATGTTTATTTAATTCGAACCAAGGATGAAGCTTTGGAAACTTTCATTCAATATAAGAATGAAGTTGAAAATCAACTTGGTAAGAAAATCAAAAAAATTAGAAGTGATAGAGGTGGTGAATATGAATCACCTTTTGGTGAGTTTTGTAAAGAACATGGAATAATTCATCAAACTACCGCTCCTTACTCACCTCAGCAAAATGGAATTGCTGAAAGGAAAAATAGGACTTTAAAAGAAATGATGAATGCCATGTTAATAAGTTCTGGATTACCTCAGAACTTATGGGGGGAAGCAATACTTTCTGCTAATTATATTTTAAATAAAGTACCCCAAAAGAAAGTGAATCAAACACCTTATGAAATGTGGCATGGTAGAGTATCATCCTACAAATACTTAAAAGTGTGTGGGTGTTTAGCTAAAGTGGCTATGAAATGTGGCATGGTAGAGTATCATCCTACAAATACTTAAAAGTGTGGGGGTGTTTAGCTAAAGTGGCTATTCCTAGTCCCAAAAAGACTAAGATAGGTCCTAAGACCATTGATTGCATTTTCATTGGTTATGCTAAAAATAGTAGTGTATATCGGTTTTTGATTCATAAATCAGAACATACCGAAATGCATGTAAATACTATTATTGAGTCTCGAAATACATCATTCTTTGAACATGTATTTCCAAATAAGACTGGACAAAAGACTAGTAACAATAAAAGATCCCATGATGCCATTACTAGTCAGGATAAAAAACATAATCAAGAACAAGAACAAGAACAAGAGTTAGACCAAAATGAGGAAGAGGAACTTAGGCGTAGTAAACGTGCTAGAACCTCAAAATCTTTTGGTCCGGATTTTCTAACATTTTTGTTAGAAAATGAGTCTTTAACTTTTAAAGAAGCTATGTCTAGTCCTGAAGCTCCTTTATGGAAGGAAGCTGTCAATAGTGAAGTTGAATCCATCTTGTAAAATCACACTTGGGAATTGGTGGATTTGCCACCAGGTTGTAAACCTCTTAGGTACAAGTGGATTTTCAAGGCAAGACTTGTGGTCAAAGGTTTTAGACAAAAAGAAGGTCTTGATTACTTTGACATATACTCACCGGTTACTAGAATAACATCCATTAGAATGCTAATTGTCATTGTATCTCTATACAATCTAGAAATTCATCAAATGGATGTGGAAACCGCTTTCTTAAATGGTGAGTTAGATGAAAAAATTTATATGGAACAACCAGAAGGTTTTTCAGTTCCAGGAAAAGAAAAGAAAAGAAAGTGTGTAAATTGGTTAAATCATTATATGAGCACCAAAGCAATGGCATGAGAAATTTGACAAGACAATGATGTCAAATGGATTCAAAATTAATGAGTGTGACAAATGTGTTTATATTAAAAACACAGACAAAGGTTATGTCATTGTATGTCTTTATGTAGATGATATGCTCATCATAGGTAGTAATAATGATATGATTAAAACTACCAAGAAAGTGCTAAATAAACATTTTGACATGCAGGACATGGGCATTGCTGATGTAATTCTTGGTATGAAAATTACCAAAACATCAAAAGGTTATGCTTTGTCACAATCTCATTACATTGAGAAAATACTTGACAAATTCAGCAAAGATGATGATCATCTTGGTAGAACACCTGTAGATGTTAATTTGTTTCTATCTAAAAATGTACAAGAAAGTATTTCTCAATTAGAGTATGCCCAAATTATTGGAAGCTTAATGTACTTGATGAACTGCACTCGCCCTGATATAGCTTATGCAGTAAGTAAATTAAGTAGATATACGAGTAATCCGGGAGTAGAACACTGGAAAGTAATTATAAGGGTTCTAAGATATCTCCGATTCACTCGTAACATTGGGCTGAATTATACAAGATATCCAGCAGTACTTGAAGGATACTGTGATGCAAATTGGATATCAGATACTAGAGACTCAAAGTCTATCAGTGGATATGTTTTTACTCTTGGTGAGGCGGCAGTATCTTGGAAATCTTCCAAACAGACTTGCATTGTTAGGTTTACTATGGAATCAAAATTCATAACTTTAGACAAAGTAGGGGAAGATGCAAAATGGCTTCGCCACTTCCTTGAAGATATTCCAATATGGCCAAAACTGGTGCCTGCTATATGCATACATTGCGATAGTCAATTAGCAATAGGTAGAGCACAAAGTCATATGTATAACGGTAAGTCTAGACACTTTCGCCGTCGACATAATACCGTAAGACAACTATTCTCTAATGGAATTATTTCCATTAATTATGTAAAGTCTAAAGACAACATAGCGGATCCACTAACCAAAGGGTTAACAAGAGAGTTAGTTGAGAATTCATCGAGGGGAATGGGACTAAAGCCTATTAAATAAAAGTTACCACAACGGCAACCCAACCTAGTTGACTGGAGATCCCAAGATCTAGGTTCAAAGGGACAACCGAGTTGTGAATGACTCAGAAGGATCACTGGGGAGTCCAACTCCTTCCCATTTCTATGATGAAATAAGTGATGTTTGCAGCGTTTTAGGTTAAGTAAAATTTTAATGATTCTTATATCTAGGTATACCTAATGGAGTATGGCAGAATACTCTTCATAAGAATCACCTATATGAGTGTGAACTGGGCCGGTTCTATGAGATTTGTGAAGGGCTACAATTCTCTAGAGCACTCATGAAAGACCAGGTTGTTCAAGGCCAAAATGAACACAATAGTGAGAACTAAACTGTGTCTGGAAAAATTCTGTGTGAGTTCTATTGTCTTAGTTTACACAAACGGCTGAATAGTTTAAGACATCATGTTCACTGGTTAGCTAATACATCTAATAGTGTCTCACAAGGAAAGGTTCAAAGCCAAAAGCTACCTATCCTTTATAGAATATTTCCAATTTCTGTACTCTCTGTAATTAGATCATGTTGTTGCATTTTCTCTCCGTCAAATTCCATTCATGTGGGGGATTGTTGGAAAAATTGTTTAATATAGGCATATTTTTGGCCAACTTTGAGCCCAAAATTGAATGGGCCCCAAATGTCTATTGAGGTGGGTCCGAAGAGGTGAAGTGTTCCTTGCTGCGTGGCAAGTCACACGGTGAAGATGGTTTGTCAAAACCATTTATGAGTGAATGGGAAGTTAACGTTATTTTCGGGTCTAACATTAATTTTTTAGATAAAATTCATTTGAATTTTTTCAATAAAAATTATTTTGGGAATTTAATTTAAATTCAAAATTTGGGTTCCTATTGTACCTCTTCCTTTATTGATTAAACTATTCAAATAGTTTAATAAAAATTTTCCAAATAGTTTTAAAACTGTTCCACCAACGGTTTTATTAAATAGTTTAATAAAAAACTATTCAAATAGTTTAATAAAAAACTATTTCAACAGTTTTAAACTTTGTCCACCAACGGATACTTTTTCAAATTGTTTGGAAGAAAAAAACTGTTCCAAGAGCAACGGGCAGAATCTGTTTGAATTCAAAACAAATTGCATCTGTTCACTTTCAAAACTGAATCTGTTGGACAGATTCACACCTGTTCGGATAGGGTTTTTTATGCCTATAAATACCAACATTCCAGCAGTGTTAGAGGATCCAAAATTCAGTCTGAAAATTTAGTTTTTGTTGTCCTAAATTCTGCACTTTTGCATTATTCTTCATATTAGTTTTAGAATAAATTTCAGAGAGTTAGAACACAGGTTTGGTTCACCGAACAAATTGTTTAGAGTGGTACTACAATTTGTGAAGATCATTATATCCTGGGAGATAGACGACACTCAACCGTAAGCACCGTAGCGGGGCGAATCTGTCTTAAGGACAGAGTGTCACACACTCGAGTTGGTCTTTAATTATTTATTCGGTTCAACAAAATAAATTCTGTAAGTTTTATTTTATTTTGTTTGAATTATTTCAATTTATTTTATTTACACAGAAGATTGTTCCAACAACACTAGCATATGGTTAGCTCATAGATTCGTTGTCCAAAGCTAGAACTTTTTTGATGCTTATATATGTCTTTTCTCAATTATTTTGTTGGATTTTTGACCAATTAAGTGGTTTGGTCACTGGGACATTGGTTAAAGTTTGGATTTGTGATAAATTTTTGGTCAGCTATATATGATATCTATATTTATAATATAATAGACAGAGAATAATTCTTTAGGTTGTGTGCATAATCATATTTGCACAAAGAAACATGTTTGTGTAGGGATTGACCGAAGCCTATGGTGCCCACCCATCAATGTCAAACCAACCGTAGTTGGGGTTCCTTGTGATAATACTTGCTTTAAACCTACTTCAAAACTAACCCTAAGTTAGTTTAAAACTTGCTTCAAACCTGTGTGTGCTGCATCACACTATGATGATTGATAATAGCAATAGTAATGACTAGCAATGTAGGCTCTACTTTATTGATCTCTCAATTACATCCAAATTTCAATTACATCCTCTCGTTGAATAAGAGTTTGTCTCACATTTACTTCTTCGACATTAGGTGTTGAAATCCGATTTACCCATTAATGTTGTTACTTGTACAGTTATACGTATGTTGTTTCCTATGATTATTATCTTGTTTCTTATAACACTTTGAAATTAGAAACTTTAAGTAATGTATAGTTAAATTTGAAATTAGAAACTTTAAGTAATGTATAGTTAAATTTGAAGTTTAATGATTTAACTTTGAAGTAAATTAATTTAAAAATTAAATGGAAATAAAGTTTGGTGTGTTTAATTATGCTTTTAACCTTGTAAAATCAACTTTACAGTCTAAATTGACTTCCCTTGAGAAGTTATCTATCAACACAAAATGGATAACTTGATAGAGACATGGCCTGGCAAACTTCAAGAACTATAAGAGATGAGAATTCAATATTTTGCACCCTTATTTTTGTGCTTTTACAGATTCTTAACATAAAATTCTGTTTGTTTTTAATGGAACAAGTGATATTTGAGAAATTGTTGTCCTAATTTTTTTGTGGAAACTGATGCATCCTACTGGATCGAAAGCTGGTGGTTCTCCATGAAAACAATATCGGTTACTGTGTAATACATTGCCATGAAATTTTGTTTGTTCTTCTCGAATAGCTATGAGATGTATTGAGCTGTGTCACAACCAGAATTTACTTGGCACCATATTTATGTATGTTCTCTTGAAACAAATACATTTGATTTTTTTTTTTTTTGGTATTTGTGTTTGTAGTTGAAGGCATGTTTTCCTTTTGCTATTGTACTTGCCAAAGTGTTTTTGAGGGCTTATGCATCTCAGAATTAGCACAATTTCAGAGGGGAAAAAAAAAATGAAGCTATAACGGCGTTTTTCAAACACCACTGTAGTGTTATATTTTTAAAGTAGAAAAAAGCTATCACAACGTTTTAAAAACGTCGTTAAATACTGGCGTGATGTCATGTTACCGTTATATAACACATTTAGCGTTGTTCTATACTAATATAACGACGCTTTTAAAACGCCATAAAGATACAGCGACGGCCGCATCTTCGGCGTTTGGTATTAAGTGTCACAAAAAGAATTAACAGTATTTTTTATAATTATAGCGGCATTTTTTAAAAGCCTCATTTCTAGCAGTGTAATGAGAGAAAGATTGGAGCAAAGATAATGCTTTAAATGGTCCAAGTTAAGCGAATGGAGTAAAAATATTTGCTATTTTTAAAAGCTGTGTTGGTTTAAAAATTTGAGAGAAAATTTGTCAAAGAAAAAGAAATAGAAGAAAAAAGTGAAGAAAATTAACTTATATTTCTTTTTCTTTTTTTTTCACTTTACTAATCTGTCGTTAAGTTTTTTGGTCCAACACTACAACAAATAAGAATTTTCAAGACTAAATGTTTTGATCTTTAAAAATAAAAATTTTGTTGTAAAAGACATTTACGCTGTGTTTGGTTAGAGGATTTGAAGAAAGATTTGGAAAGGGAAAGGGAAAAGTTTGGTGAAATGTAAATAAAATATACCTATATTTCACCTAGTTTCACACACTTTTTCCCTTTCCTTTTCCAAATCCCTCCTCAAATCTCTCAACCAAACACAGCATTACTACAACAAAAAACACTTTCGGCGACCAAAAAATCGTTTTTCGTCGCTAAAAGTAGGGGAATTGGCGACTAAATTGGATTTAGTCGCCAAAATTGAGCACTTTCGCCGACTAAACTCTTTCAGTCGCCAAATATAATGCTTTTAGCGACTAAAAGGCAATTTAGTCGCCACATGTAGGGCTTTTACCGACTAATGGTTGTTTAGTAGCCAAAAGTCACGGTTTTTGGCGACTAAAATGATTTAGTAGCCAAAAGTCACGGTTTTTGGCGACTAAACTTCAGTTTCGTCGCCGATTATAGGTGTTTTGGCGACTAAAAAATGTTTCGTCGCTGAAAGTGGACCTTTTTGGCTACAAAAAAAAAATAGTAGCTGAAAGCAGGGTTTTGGCGACAAAACTTCAGTTTAGTCGCCAAAACAGGGTCCGTTTAGGCCGAAGTCACGGTTTTTAGCGACGAAATAAGAATTCGTAGCCGAAATTTATAGCATTGGCTAGTCGCCAAATGTGGGCCAAAATTTTTTTTAATAAATCATTTATTTTTTACAGAAATTATATTTAATAAAAATAATTTTATTTATAAATATTGTTTTGTATTAATACCGGACAATATACTATATAAATAATATATATTTCATATATATTCATGTGATGTGTAGTGGCATAGTGGAGGGAGTGTGTGGCTAAAGGTGTGAAATGTTAGAGGGCGGCAGTTCGAAACTCAGAAACAGCAACAAAAGTGGGAATTTTTTTTTTTTTTTTGGACGAAACACCTTTGGCGACTAAAAGTTTAGTCGCCAAAAGGTTTTATTTTGGCGACTAAACGGCTTAGTCGGCGTTTGCTCGAGTATTCGCGACTAAACTATTAGTCGGTAAATGTGTGATTTTGAAATGTGTAAAACACTATTGGCGACTAAATTATTGGTCGCTGAAGACGTCATTTTTGGCGACTAAAACAGGTTTAGTCGCCAATACCTCCCGCGACCATTTATTGGCGACAAAAGCAGCGACTAAATTTTTTTGTCGGGGAAACCGAAAACTGGACTTTTAGCGACTAAAAGTGGACCTTTGGCGACTAAAAGTTTAGTCGCCAAAGGTGATTTTTCTTGTAGTGATTAGGGACCAATTTTTATCGTCATGAAGATAGTTGCTAAAAGATGGTATCGAAAAGTCCAAAACAAGGCTTTTAACGACAAAATTTTAAAATGTCACTAATAAATAGACTTTTAAGGACAAAATAATTTGGTTTCAAAATGTTTTATTTTTTTAGACAAAAAATTTGGTCTCAAAAGGATAATAATTCATCACTAATATTTAATTTTGTTGCTAAAAATATAATGACGACACTTTTCATAATAAAAATATTTGATCCTTAAAAAATAATTTTATTCTTAAATTTTGGGGTCTAAAACTTTAATTTTTTGTAGTGCAAACACAAATCCTTGACCCGAAAAGAATGAAAGAAGAGTCTATATTGAAAGGCTGGGCCGGGTTTATGTTGGAAATATACTGAACTGGACCCGGAATATTCTAAGGATTCATTGTCTCTCTCTTTTATGGGTTCAAAGGGCAATCAGCTCACACCATTATTTACATAAGGCCCATGTCATCAGGATGCTAACGACCTCTTTTCTTTTGCCTAAAAAAGTCACTAAAAAAAAGAAGCCGATTTAAGTTTAATTTAGGATTCGACTCACAAGACCGTGTCATGAACGAAAGCAACTCAAACACCATTTTGATCAATTGGTACATCACTAAGCGTGCAATTCTTTTTGCAACAAACATAGGCCCAAAAATTCTAATCCATTTTTTCCATTTTATTGATTTTGTGACGAAAAGCATAGGGTTTTGTCAAATCTCCAACAATCTCGATTTTGTATATATGGTGGCATACTAGATGTTCTTGAGTATAGTTTGCAAGAAATGCTCATTTATATTTTTTTTGTGGATACTCTTTTCTTCATAATAAGATAGACTTTTAGAGTTTGAGTAAGAGCTCAAAAAGGAGAAAATAATTTATTCCTCATCTTTTCAAATGCAACCAAATTTCTTGGGTAATGGAGAAAGTAACTTAATATTGGATGGATAATTGTTCACTTATCTATCAAGGCATCTCAATTAGATGCCAAAACTAGAAAATGACAGTAAGGCCTCATTTGGAACCAGTTCTTAAAAAAAATAAAAAATAATAAAAATAAAAAAATTAAATTAAATTAAATCAAAATTTGTTTTCTTTTTCCTTTTTGGTTTCAAGAGGTTAATGAGTAACTTCACTTGTTAAGAACTACGAAGATTTTAAGTACTCAAAATATTATTTCACTCCAAAGAATACAAACTTAATACAAAGTTGAAAGAATAAATCCTTGGCTACCTTTATTAGACATTTGTTGTAATGGACGAAAAATAAAAAATATAGTGAAAATGAAAGCAATCATAAAAATAAAAACAAAAACAAAAACAATAGTATTAGAAAACATCTTAGAACAACTCCTAACAGTGGGGTAGATCTGGAGGAGGTGGAGGTAACGTAGTTGATGGTGTTGGACCATTTTCAACGACAAATGTTGTTGCCAATCCCCATGGCAAGTGCACATCCAAGTGACAATGCATCAACCATACACCTATATCCACCAAATTTTTCAAAAAACATAAATTAGTTGCTTATACAATATATATGTACATTATATATAAAATTAAATATCTACATGAATATTGTCAAAATTGTATCCACAAATTTTGTGAAACACATGGAGCATCCTTACCTTGAAAAGTGTGTTAAAAAGGAGAATTGATTAGTAATTAAGCTACCATATTAAGATGATAGAATCATGATAGAACATAATTTACCTGGATTGTTTGCCTGAAATCTGATGACAGCCCAACCTCCGACTGGTACACCAATAGTGTTACGTATTTGCGGATTGATGAGGTTGAACTTTTTGGGATCTTTTATTGGGTCATAGTTTCCAAACCCTTGAGCCAGCACATGGAAGTTGAATCCATGCAAGTGAATAGGGTGGTTCTCTATACCCACAAAGGCTGTGTTCTGCATCACAATCTGAATAGTCGAATTGAACTTTACTTTTTTTACTTTGGTTGACTTTGTTGTCATTATGATGGACGTGTTGAAGCTGTTATTGGAATTTGTGTAGTCAAACACCAATGGTGGTTGATTTGGAAAGTCAGTGGTGTAGATCCCATCAATATTGTTGAAGAAGGCTTGCAACATTGATAACTTGGTAGGGAATTGAAAGGATGCATTGTTCATGCTTGCACCTAATCGTTGCCCGAATGGGCCTGCACAAGTGGCATTCGCAGTCCCTCCACATGCTACCAAGCCCAAGCCTACTGTCACAAACATCTGTTCATCAATTTCAAGTGGGACTGGGGTCCAGTGAGGCCCATTCACAAGCCCAGTTAGATTGCTAGAAAACTTGTGGGCCGTTGGTGTGTCATTGAAAGCCGGTAGAACTGGCATCTGTGGGGTTGATGGAGTGGCATCCTCATAGATGATGATCCCGGTGGTGGTTGTATTATCAAATGGTGCACCTGCTGCGCTAGCATAGGCAAGTGCCGCCATGTAGTAAGAGGCTGGTGGTTGGTTGGCGGTAAAGAGAACGTCGGTGGTTTGGCCGGGCGCAATAACAACAACGTCGGTGACTATTGGAACAGTATAACTAGCATCAACGGCAACAACTGTCATGTTGTGGTTTGCTATCTTGAAAAAGAACTGGGTATTGAGTGCAGCGTTGATGATACGCAAGAGATATGTTTTCCCTTTTACCACCTTGATCTTGTACGTTCCTAATAATGGAAAAATCACCATATGTTAAAAGTTAGGGATTGGTTAAGTAAAAACTGAGACTTGACATATAGCCAACTAACTTAGAAACTCAACATGCACAGTTGGAGCATGAAGTGCTACTTTTTACTTATTACTCACTATTTGAAGAGCATGGATATAGATCGCCAGGCCGGCCGTTTATGGTGAAAGCATCAGAAATGTTGGGCGCACCACCACTTGCAAGTCCTTGGTTCTCAACGTCAATAACATTAGCATTCCACCACTCTCCTGCAATCACAATTTAATGGATAGGACTAGTGTTAGCTCTTGAATAATCTAGCCACATTAAAATCAATATAACTAACAATTAGTGTTTCTCATTTGAGATGTGAATCTATGTCAAATATTTTTTTTTCTAGTCTTGTATAAATTACAAATGTGTTTTTTCTTTCTTTCTTTAATGTAAAGAGAAGAGTACATAGCTCTTAAAACATCAAAAAGAAACCAAGTACCAACAGATGTGTTTTCCTTAACCTTCTAGAAGTCAAACCAGCCAAATATTAATTCCAAAAGTTTCGAACCTCAAGATTACAAATTTTACATTCATTAGTAAAAATTCTATTTATTTTTAGTGAATTGTTTTAAATATTTTAACTAAATCTTTTACTTTTTAGATACACCTAACTTAGATGTACTTAAAAAATAAAATATTTGTAAAAAAATATTTTAAAAAAATCAATAAATACACAAGAATACGAAAATGTATTGAGTTTTTGTATTTTTGTTGATATTTTTGGTATTTAGTGAAATTTGTAAAGATTTTTCTTGAAATATTAAAAAATTCAATGAATAAAAAAAAAAACTAATAAATTTTCAGAAAAGAGGAATAAATCAAACAAGATTGGTTGTACACAAGAAAAGAATAAAATATTAATGTATATAAAATATGTAATTTTGAGGTACGAATAAAGCTTTTGTAGTTAATATTTGGTTGGATTGACTTTTAGAGGATTAGAAAAATATTTGAAATTCTAATGATTAGCAATAGTCCAACTGTCCATTACTATTAAGAATTTTTTAAATTAAAAAGCATCTTATTTGTTTTCTTAAAAAACTATATAATGGAATTTTAATTCTCATGTAACAAGTTTATTATATTGGCCACCTTTGGTCATGTTACCTGTTAAATTGTCAACTATCCTCATGAATGTATTAATTATGAATACTAAATTACTAATTATTTAACTTATTTAAAAGAGGTCACCTTGCTTGTTTCCACTTTTCAAAAAACACTTTTCAGAAAATTTTACTTTCACTACAAGAAAATACGCTTTTGGCGACTAAATTTTTAGTCGCCAAAAGTCTCTTTTTAGTCGCCAAATGTCGAATTTTCAGTTTTCCCGACTAAAAATTTTGGTCGCCGGTGTTGTCGCCTATATGTGGTCGCGCATACCTTTGGCGACTAAAAAACTGTTGGTCGCCAATAGATAGGGCTTCAGCGACTACAGATTTTGTCGCCATTGCTCAATTCCATTTTTAGAAATTATACCTTTGGCAACTAAACTGTTAGTCGCCAATAGTTAAATTTTTTTTTTATTATTTATACCTTTGGCGACAAAACTGTTTAGTCGCTGAAAGCATTTTCTGAAAAAAAAAAATTTCCCCTCTGCTGCTACCAAGTTTTGAACCCATGACCAACAACTTTCCAACATGCTCAACCTTTTACCCACAGTCTCCGCCCACTGCGCCACTATAACCTCACGTGAATAATAATGCAACATATATTACTTATAGACTATATTCGGCGGTATTAATACAAAACTATATATATATAAATAATTATTTTTATTTAATGTATTTTATGTAAATAATAAAGTATTTATTAAAAAAAATATGAGAGCACTTTTGGCGACTAAATGTGAATTTTAGTCGCCAATTCTATGATTTTTGGCTACTAAATGCTGCTTTGTCGCTAAAAAACATTAATTTCCGCCCAAAAAACTACTTCCGGCGACTAAACTTATTTTTCGTCGCCAAAAGCTCCACTTTTGCCGACTAAACTCGGTCTTAGTCGCCAAATTGTCCACTTTTAGCTACGAAAAAATTGTTTGTCGGTGAAACACCTATATTCGGCGACTAAAGTATTTTTTGGTCGCCAAAACCTATAGTTTTGGCTACTAAATGCTTTTAGTTGCCAAAAACTGTGCCTTTTAGCTACTAAAATTTTTGTAGTCGGTAAAAGCCCTATATTGGGCGACTAAACAGACTTTTAGTCGCTAAAAGCCCTATGTTCGGCGACCAAAGCAGTTTAGTCGGCAAAAGTCATCAGGTTTGGCGACTAAACCAATTTTAGTCGCCATTTGTACAACTTTCAGCGACGAAAATCGATTTTTCAGTCGCCAATGGTGTTTTTTGTTGTAGTGTTTCTTATTTTTCGTGTTTTTTTGTTTTTACTGAATTTTTTAATATTTTAAGCAATTTTTTTACTTTTTATACACACCTAACATAAATACACCTAAAAAGTAAAAAAAATGTAAAAAAAAATCTTTTAAAAATTCACTAAATACCAAAAATACAAAAAAAATACAAGAATTCAGTACATTTTTTATATTTTTATGTATTTATTAATTTTTTAAAATATTTTTTCACAAATTTTTTACTTTTTAGATACATCTAAGTAAGGTGCATCTAAAAAAGTAAAAAAAAAATGTTTAAAATTTAAAAAATATTCACTAAAAACAAAAAAATACGAAAATCAAAAAAGTCAATTTTCAAAAAACTTAATCCAGAAATCTCAAACCAAACACACTTTTTTTTTTTGGTATTCTTTAAAAGAGCATTGTTATTCAGGTATAAAAGTTAGATTTACTTTCTAGACCAAGAAATGGATTAGTTGATAATTAAATATTCTGTAATTATCCACCAATCATCTTCTTAATGCATCGCTGAGTTTAGAAAGTGAGTCTAAAAAGTAAATTTTTATATCATTTTCCTATTTAAAAATTTAAACAGAGAGAGAGAGAGAGAGAGAGAGAGAAATTAAAAAATGATTCATCCACACAATTTCTCTCTCAAATCTCCCCGAATGACGTAGCAAGTAAAATTTGAAAAGTTGACCCACACTTGAATATTCTCTCATAACTCTCCTTGCATACATTTTATCTTGTCAGCTCACTCGAACGATTTTTTTTTTTTTTTTTTTTGGAGGAAGAAATTGTGTGAATTTAACACTACTGTAATTTTATTATTTATATTATATTCTCAACATGTCCTTCCATGTATGATCGGGTTTTCCTTCATTAACAAGCCAAACATGTGAAAGTATTACAATTACCAAGTAGACAAGGTTCTCCTTCATTAGCAAACCAAACATGTGCAAGCATTTTAATTATCAAGTAGACTGTAAGCTTCGAATAGGGGCAACTTCATAATGTAAATTATATTATCTATTGGCGGGTAAAACACGTGTAAATATTTTATTTATGACATAGATGATGAGGTTTGAGCAGGGACAACTTTATTATTAATATTAGAGAAAATATTATTTTGTCTCCCAAACTTTCACTCATTTTTCAATTTGATCTTCAGACTTCGATTAGTATCAATTTTACACCCAAACCTTTAAAATTTTGATCAATTTGGCCTTGCCGTCACATTCCATCTACAATTGGATGGAATGTGCTGATATGAGAGGGGGGGGCAAATTAATTTTTAAGGTATAGTTTGGAGGGCAAATTAATTTTTAAGGTATAGTTTGGAGGGCAAATTGATTTTTAACGTTTGTTTGGGGGTAAAATAAAATTTCAAATGAATTTTGGCACCACGTCAGCACATTCCTCAATTGTAGACGGAATGTGACGGCAAGGGTCAAATTGACCAAAATTTCTAAAGTTTGAGTATAAAATTGATATTAATTGCAGTATGAGGGTCAAATTGAAAAATGCATAAAAGTTTGGGAGGCAAAATGATATTTCCTCTTAATATTATATTCTCAATACTCATCTTTATGTGTGGCCGAATTCTCCTCCATAAACTGGCTAGACACATTCAAGTATTTTAATTATCAAGTAAATGATAAGCTTTGAATCTATGTTCTATTGCTTGCTCTAATAGTACATTAAATTGTTGACCACCAGTATATTTAGAAATGTAACTTGTTAGAGAGATAATTTTATTATTTATGTTATATTCTTAACAATGAAGCATGAGAAAATTTCAAGCAGAGTCAACAAAGGGGTTGGTATGTACCTAAAAGAATTGGAAATTCTTTTTGCGGTTTTGGGAATGGGTACGAATGACCAACTCTTGGGCGGATGATTAATGCTCCGTGAACAGTTGCACGAAGCCACTGGACGTGTGCATGCCACCAAAGTGTTCCTTCTTGGCCAGTGATGGTGAATCGATAAGTGTAGCTATTTCCAGGAAGTATCGGACATTGAGTTGCATATTCAGGTCCATCTGCCCAACCACTAAGTAACTGGAAAATCCCATGCCTGCATACATATATGAGGACACTACTTTAAGCATCGATAATGATAGTTGTAATAATAATTATGGTAATAATAACACAAATCCATACCCTTGCTAATAATTAGGGCTGCAAATGAACAGTTCGAGATTGGCTCATTTACTAAATGAACGAACCCGAGCTCAATTTTTATGCTTATTTGTTAATCGAGCCAAATTTGAGTAGGCCTAAGCTCAGTTCAACTTGATAAGGCTTGTGACCATACTAAAAGTAATTAATTTAATATTTATTTTTAATAATATATCAAATAAAATTTCAATAATCTATTTTATTTTTCTATTAATGTTTGGTAATTGTGGAAATTTACATATTTGATTGATGAATATAAGTATTCTTGTATATTTTGCTCATAATTTTATATTTTTTTATCTTAATAAGTAAATTAATTTAAGTTTGTTTGTTTGTTTTTTTTTTTTTTTTTTGAACTTCAGCTCAAACTCGGCTCGTTTATGTAATCAAGCGAGCTTGAGTTTATTAAATATGTGATGAGCCAAGCTCAAGGGCGATTATTTAAGCTCGACTTGAACTCGAGTTTGACTAATTCTTAATAAACAAGTTTGAACACTCAAAAACTCGGTTCGCATGTTTCCAACCCTAGTAATAACAAAGATTAGAATATATAATATTACAATTAACTTTGATAAAATAATATATGTTCAAGTTGTCGATGTTGTTGGGACTAGAAAAATAATGTTATAAAAGAGTTTGACAAAATTATCAGAGAACAAATAGCATCCAATAAATGAAAAGTCAAGGTACATCTTCAAAGGGGTGAGTGATAATGAAAAAGATCTAGATATAAATTATTTGGTGTAACGTTTCATTAACTATCATACTATCAGTCGCAATAAATTAACAAAATACTATCACACTTTGTCTAATTTGTAAAAAGCTATATTACCAGTGAATAGTAAGATTGTAGGGAGACTTGTTAAAAACATGAACAACGAGCGTGTCACCCTCGTTAACTTGTATTATTGGGCCGGGAAGGCTTCCATTTACTGCAGTAATGACATGCTGGTGGCACAACCGTTGAACAGTCAAGTTTTGCACCTGAAACAACGTAAACGAAATCAATATGTAGCCAAATTTAACATTACAAGTTTGAAAAAACATGCAAATATGTAAGACGGAATAGATTACATGAAAAGTATGCTCCACAACTGCAGCAGAGGAGAGTGAAGAAGCTAGAAAAGCTAAAGCGCAAGCTAGCAAGAACAAAGGACGAGCCATTGCCATTGCCAAACCAAAACAATAGATGAAGAGACAAAAGAGACAAAGATGAGAATAAGCTTTCTCTCTTTTTATATGAGAAATGCTTTAGTTTCTCCTTAGAATGTTGGTTTTTTTTTTTTAATGTTTTATAAAACAGTCTGTTGCTTTGTGTTTGTTATGCAATTCCTTTCCATAAGGTCTTATATATATAAAAAAATCCTCGCCTTTCGCACGATTGCGTGAGAATAAGAACCAAAATGTTTTGACAAGTAATTTGACTTAGGCTTTGAATATATTAATCAAAACATAGTTATCTAACAGCTAGAGTTAGCCATCCAAATAAATAAATGGAACACATAAGTCATCATAGAACTTTTGGTGGTTCAAGCAAAATATAGAAGCAATTTGATCCAATTAGGTAAATTTTGATTGCAACATCAATGGCTTTAAAGTCCAAATGTAATTACGTTCTCATCATAGGACTTGACGTATGGGATGTAGTTGGTGTAATTTTAGGGGTAGTATAAACAAATGTTTAACTGTTTTTTCAAGCAACCTGATTTCAATTTGAAAACTATTGTCTAAGACTTATTTAATTAACTATATGAAAAGTATTTTAGAGTGTTTGGTATTATGATTGTTATCAATTGGACCTGTTTAGACACAAAATGCAAAATGAAAGAATAATAATACTGTTTAAAATTTTAAAAATATTCAGTAAAAAAAGAAAAATACAATTTTCAAAAAACTGAATTAAAAAAAGCTAAAGCCAAAGCCACTGAATAAGTTTCCAAACAGCTGGCAAGAACCAATGGTAACCTTGGGGGACACAAGATTACAACCCGACAAAGCAATGTGAGTGTTGAAATTTTTTAAATGGCCGATCTTATTCTCTCATATGTTTGGACACTATTATTTATTTATTTAAAAAAAATTATATATCTCAATTAAAAAGTGAACAAATATTTTTATTTTTATGATAGTGTAAATCTCTTGTATTTATTATATGTTTTTGTGTGTATTTAGTATAAGTATTTTTTGTGAGTCAAATTTGTAAAAAAAAGGATTTCACATCTAGTGTAATTATTTTAAGAATATATCACTTATTGATAATTTTTTGTGTTTGTTTTTGTTTTTGTGTTTGTGGTCAGCTATACGATGGTTCTGCACAGAATTTTCTATCATTTCTTTATTTTTCTGGTCTAATGTGCTTCTAAACAATGGATCATGTCTCAAGATTCAAATATGTTGATATTCTCACACATAATTTAATAATTGAAAATATATTGAGATAGAATGATAAAAAAAATAAAAAAAAATTGAGGACAAAAGATCAGTAGCCAATTGATATTATTTTGCATATAATTATCAAAAATATCATTCTTGCAAAATTTCTACATAAAAATGGCCAAAAGAATGCTGTGACATTAGAAACTTTGTCCTGCTATAATCACTTTAGCAAGTGTTGATATATATTATTTATCAGTGCTAGGGCCTCTGCCTCGACAATTCCTCTCTCCTCCCTTCTTCTTCTTCCATTTTTTATTTTTTTTTTTGGCGGGTGTGGACATCCCGCACCAACTCAGCCTGGGTTGGATTGATAGGGTGATAAAATTGATTGATCAGTTAGGCTGCTAGTTAAAATTTGTTAATTCTATATAATTTTGTACGAGTCCCTACTATATTTTTATTCCTAGCTGATCAGTCAATATTATCATTCAACCAGTCCAACCCAACTCACTCACCTTATTAAACCACATAAGCTGAGTGAGTGCAGGATGCTTAGTTTTTTGTCACAGCTTTCTGCATAATCACTCTTCCAAAAAAAACAAATAAAAAAAAAAAAACCAACACAACCCAACAAATAATAATAAATAATTAAAAAAAGAGAGGAATTCGAGGCATTTGAGCCTCGAGCCTCAACCATTCAAAGCCCTAAACATTTTCCATTATTTATATAGCATATTAGCATAACTCAATAATTATTATGTAATATTTTGAGTAAATGATTAAAAGTTGGTTTTTGGTTTTTATCAAACTTTTTAATTTTTTCAGAAAGTCATTTGGAAAGTTGGTTATTTGTTTATACTGTCACAGTATAATCAAATGACCAAAATACTCCCATCCATTTTGGAAAATAACCACTTTCACCCATGTGTCTCATTTAAACAACATGGAGAGTATAATCGTAATTTCACAGGTAGCTTTTAGCTACCTTCACAAATGGTTTGATGGCAAAAAAGCCATTTTGGCCAAAGCTGCAAAACACAGCTTTTCTCTTTTGTTCCCAAATGGCACCTATATGAGACAGTCATGTGTTGGTATTCGTGTTTTTTGGTGATTGAATGAATTGGCATTGACTTTAGTAGTTTCGAAGTATGAATACGTAATATTTTATGATATTGTGATTGATAGAAAAGATGAATAGATAAAGTATTATATTAAATGATTAAGAAATATTTAAAAAAATATAATAAATGATAATTAATTAAAAAACATAAATATGTAGTATATCAAAAAAATTATATAATCTTCTCTCATCATAAATGACACATTTCAAAATTTTCAATTAGTATTGATGTGACTTCAACTCAAGATTTTCAAGGGTATTTTGAAAAGATGGTTAAAAGTTATTTTTTAATTTTTTATGATTTTTTGTGAGAGAGAGAAGTAGCTTAAAAATTGAAAAGTGACTTTTATCTCACTTTTCAAAATAATCCTCAATCTTAGTGTTGAGTAAGGGTTCATTTCTTCTTCTTTGGTACCGAACTAGCCATTGGCTAATATAGAATTGGATAATGATTCATTCTGTAAAAATAAAGTTTTAAAGAAGGCTTTATATATTGGCGATAACAAAAAAAAATAAATCCATCAAAACATCATATCAATTGAGTCCCATCATCCCTAAAACTTCATTAAAATTCTTAATTTAGAACTTTAAAATATTTTTAATTTAGAATTTTCAAACATTTTTGTGTAGAATTAATGTTTGAGCATTTAATTTTTAATTTCACGATCATTATCATTAGATTTGACTTTTCTATAGAATTGGACCAGTCTTCATAGTTGTTGCAGTTGGACAACGGTTGCTTTCGTGATCTGTGCTTCCTCATTTTTCAATCAATCCAGCCTTCCCTTCCTCATTATTCAATCAATCCAACCTTCCCTTTCTCTGATTATGATAATATTGACGATACTCCATCGTCTTAAAATAATAAATTTTTTTGAGAGAATTTTTTTTATAATACAATTATTGTATTTTAAAAATATTAATTTTTAATTTTTTTTTAATAGTATATTTTTTTGAAAATATCAATTATCATAATAGTACTTTTTATGTTATTAATAAATTTGAAAGGAGGACAAAATAATAAATTCATATTATTTTATTCTTTAATTTTTTAAAAAAGAATATTTTGTAACAATAAAAAATAAAATAAAGAGCTAATATTTTGGGACGAAAAGCACTAATAATAAGGATAAGTCTTAAATAAGGGTAAATTTTACTCACACTTCATGAAATTTGGCTTTAATACATATCACTCTCTGACGTTTGAAAAATTACACTAATCCTTTATCATTGTAATTTTTTAAACGGAATGAAAATATTGAATTCATGCACTCTCTCTTTTCTTGTTTTGCTTTACTTTCTCTACTTTTTTTCTTTTCTTTGCTTTATTTATTTATTTTTTTTCCAGTGTGATTTCCTATAAGAAGTTGTTGTCTTTTATATAAGTAGGGGAGTTTATGAAATGAGACTATTAATTACAAGAGTAAAAATGCAATTTCCAGAATGTCAGGGGGTGAAATGTAATTGGACCAAATCTCAAGAGGTGTTAGTGTAATTTACCATTTAAATAAATAACAAATTTGATACTTATAATCAAATAATTTTTGAGTTTTTAATTTTATTAATTTAAATCTTAATTTTTTTAAATTTGTTTTCAATTTAAATTATGTCTATTTTTGTTAAATAAAATTGATAGAAAAATGATATGAAAAATGGTATTTTAGACATTTTATGTATATCTACATTAAGTTTAATGATCAAATATTATTTTTTTGTCAATTTACTTAACAAAATAATTTAGTTTGAAAACAAATCAAAAGATTAAGATTTAAATTTATAAAATTAAAAATTCATTTTGTTACAAAGGTCAGATGCTGAATTTTTTTAATAATTTTTTCTAATAATAATAATAATAATTAAACAATGGCTGTAGTAATGTAATTAATTGCATATATTAACGCAGAGAAGAAAATTAAGTGAAAATTCGTAATAATTAAACGCCTACTACACAATTAAAAAAGAAAAAAGAAAAAGTCTTCTTGAAAATCTCATTCCCATATCGCTCTTCATTCCAGAGAATATTAGAGAGAGAGAGAGAGAGAGAGAGAGAGAGAGAGAGAGAGAGGGGACTAGCGGAAGATCTGCTATCATGTCATCGTAGCTGTTAAACTCCAATGAAGAAAAAGTGTTGTGGATTTGACCCATTAAAACTGGGGGGGAGGCTAAACCTTTTGTAACAAGCAACACATGATGGTATAATTGTGATTTATTTGATGACTATGCCTCATCTCAGAATAAATTATTTTAATATTTTTTTATTTTTTCATAAAAAAATAAAAAAAAATTAATATAATAATTTATAATGATTTTTTTAATTCAAATTGAACATGGTCAAACGAAACCTAATTTCTTAAGTTAAACGCCAATGAAGAAAAAGTCTTGTGGATTTGACCCATTAAAACTGGGGGAAAAAAAAACTACCTGTTGCAACATGCAATGACATGATTGTATATACTTGTGATTTATTTGATGACTAGATTTCTTATAGTAGTTGAATAATAAAAAAAAAAAAAACTACACAATTTTTTTAGCAAATTACACTCCTAATTTCTGTAGTTTTAATTACACTAATATTATTCTTAATTTGTTATATTTTATTAATTTAATTTAATTGATAACTATCTTTTAGAAATTAGACAAAAATCAAAGGATAAAATAATTCATCACTTTCCCCAAAGTGATTGAAAGGTTAGCAATTAATTTGAAATCGTCAATTCCATTTGAATGAATTTGATTTTTATCAAATTTCTTAACAAATATTATCAATTAGGGTAAATTGACATTATGTACAAAATTAAATTATAAAATCGATACAATTGAAACTATATGAATCAAATTATGACACAGAAAACAAATTACACGAACCGCTTGTATAATTTATCCTAATTTTTTTTTACTAATAGATGTGGCACACATATGAATAAAACATTTTGATTTGAAATACAACCCGTCAAGATAATATGATTGGAACAACTAAGAAAAAATTGTAAAATTTGTTAACTTGTATATTATTAGTGAAATAGTCACTGTGCCTAAAGGCACTTCATTATTTTAATATTTTTTGATTTTTTTATTGAAAAAAAACATAAAAAAATAAAAAGTGTAATGTGGTAATTTATAGTAATTTTTTTTTATTTATTAAAATTGAACGTCATCAAAGGAAGCCTGATTTCTTACATTAAACCCCAATGAAGAAAAAGTGTTGTGGATTTGACCCATTAAAACTGGGGGAAAAAAAACTACCTGTTGCAACATGCAGTGCAACACATGATTGCATGTAATTGTGACTTATTTGATGACTAGATTTCTTATAGTAGTTGAATAAAAAATTAAAAATTAAAAAAAACTACACAAACTAATTTTTTTTTAAGCAAATTACACTCCTAATTTCTGTAGTTTTAATTACACTAATTATTCTTAATTTTTTATATTTTATTAATTTAATTAAATTGATAACTACCTTTTAAAAATTAGACTAAAATCAAAGGATAAAATAATTCATTACTTTTCCCAAAGTGATGGAGAGGTTAGGCCTCTTTTGGGAAGAGATAAAAAATCTGATTTTCAGATTTTTTATCTCCTCTTCTCTCACAGAAAAGCTGATTATAATCTGCTTATAATCAGCTTTTCACCAAAAATCAGATTATAACCATCTTCCCAAAACACCCCTTAGTAACTAATTTGAAAGCGTCAATTCCGTTTTGAATGAATTTGATTTTTATCAAATTTATTAATGGATACTATTAATTAGACTGAATTGACATAATGCACAAAATTAAATAATAAAATTGATACAATTGAAGCTATACAAACCAAATTGAAGCTATACAAACCAAATTATAACACGTAAAACAAATTACACGAACCACTTGTATAATTTATCCTAATTCTTTTTACTAATAGACGTGACACACATGAATAAAACATTTAGATTTAAAATATAACCCGTCCAGATAATATGATTGGAACAACTAAGAAAAAATTGTAAAATTTGTTAACTTGTATATTATTAGTGAAATAGTCACTGTGCCTAATGGCACTTCATTATTTTAGGGTTCGTTTGGGAAGTGTGTTAGCCTTTTTGACTTTTTTAGCTTAAGGCTAAAAAATCTCGTTTGTAATGAACTTTTTGACTTTTTTGACTTTTGCGAGAGAAAGAATGTAATGATTATAGGTTAGATGTAATGTTTTGTCTTATTAAGATAAAAATTTTTTTTTTTTTTTTGTGGCTAAAATAGCCTCAAATCCAACCCAACCCAACCCAACCAAACCCAAGTTGCCAAACGAAGGCTCTAATATTTTTTTGATTTTTTAATTAAAAAATATTTTAAAAAAATAAAGAAAATAATATGATACCTTATAATGATTTTTTTTTATTAAAATTGAACATCGTCATGATTTCTTGCGTTAAACCCTAATGAAGAAAAAGTGTTGTGGATTTGACCCATTAAAACATGGGGGAAAAAAACTACCTGTTGCAACATGCAATGCAACACATGACTGTATATAATTGTGATTTATTTGATGACTAGATTTCTTATAGTAGTTGAATAAGGAAAAAAAAAAAAAAAACCACACAAACTAATTTTTTTTAGCAAATTACACTCCTAATTTCTGTAGTTTTAATTACGCTAATATTATTCTTATTTTTTATATTTGATTAATTTAATTCAATTGATAACTATCTTTCAGAAATTAGACTAAAATCAAAGGGCAAAATAATTCATTACTTTCTCCAAAGTGATTGAGAGGTTAGTAACTAATTTGAAATCGTCAATTCCCTTTTGAATGAATTTGATTTTTATCAAAATTCTTAACGGATACTATCAATTACATTGAATTGGCATAATGTACGAAATTAAATAATAAAATTGATACAGTTGAAATTATATGAACCAAATTATAACTCAGAAAACAAATTACACGAACCACTTGTATAATTTATCCTAATTGTTTTTACTAATAGATGTGGCACACATATGGATAAAACATTTAGATTTGAAATATAACCCGTCAGGATAATATGATTGGAACAACTAAGAAAAAATTGTAAAATTTATTAACTTGTATATTATTAGTGAAATAGTCACTGTGCCTAAAGGCACTTCAATATTTTAATATTTTTTTGATTTTTTTATTAAAAAACATATAAAAAAAATAAAGAGAGTGATATGATAAGTTATAGTAATTTTTTTTATTAAAATTGAACATTGCCAAACGAAGCCTGATTTCTTATGTATACCCCAATGACGAATAAGTGTTGTGGATTTGACCCATTAAAACTGGGGGGAAAAAACACTACCTGTTGCAACATGCAGTGCAACACATGATTGTATGTAATTGTGATTTATTTGATAAGTGTTGTGGATTTGACCCATTAAAACTGGGGGAAAAAAAAACTACCAGTTGCAACATGCAGTGCAACACATGATTGTATGTAATTGTGATTTATTTGATAAGTGTTGTGGATTTGACCCATTAAAACTGGGGGAAAAAAAAACTACCAGTTGCAACATGCAGTGCAACACATGATTGTATGTAATTGTGATTTATTTGATAAGTGTTGCGGATTTGACCCATTAAAACTGGGGAAAAAAAAACTACCTGTTGCAACATGCAGTGCAACACATGATTGTATGTAATTGTGATTTATTTGATGACTATATTTCTTATAGTCGTTGAATAAATAAAAAAAAAACAAAACAAAAACCTACACAAACTAATTTTTTTTAAGCAAATTACACTCCTAATTTCTGTAGTTTTAATTACGCTAATATTATTCTTAATTTTTTTTTTATATTTTATTAATTTAATTCAATTGATAACTATATCTTTTAGAAATTAAACTAAAATCAAAGGACAAAATAATTCATTACTTTCCCCAAAGTGATTGAGCAGTTAGTAACTAATTTGAAATCGTCAATTCCCTTTTGAATGAATTTGATTTTTATCAAATTTCCTAACAGATACTACCAGTTAGACTGAATTGACATAATGTACAAAATTAAATAATAAAATTGATACAATTGAAACTATACGAACCAAATTATAACACAAAACAAATTACACGGACCACTTGTATAATTTATCCTAATTTTTTTTACTAATAGATGTGGCACACATACGGATAAAACATTTAGATTTGAAATATAACCCGTCAGGATAATATGATTGGAACAACTAAGAAAAAATTGTAAAATTTATTAATTTGTATATATTAGTGAAATAGTCACTGTGCCTAAAGGCACTTCATTATTGGAAAAACAACCGTTAAATTTATTTATTCTTAATCCTCAATTATATTACATAGTATATTTTTTAAACTGATTTGTTTTATTACATAGTGAGGTTGATTACTAGTTATAGTGATTTGGTTTCTAATATGGCCACGTCAGCCCATAATCTTTTCTTCTTTTTTTTTTTTTTTGGTTAAAAATATGATATAAAAATGCCACAATTATATTTTTAAATTGGCAAATATCATCTTGAGGAAACGTTTTGGGGTTGTCTTGGTGGTTATGTGGGTAGGTAGTAGCTCTATCGTTTACTTGCAAAAAATTTCTGAAATGGGATAGATGATAGCTGCTGACTTGCCTTGGCCTGTAAGACAACTAGTTTCAAATTCTCTCGTTTTGTGGGAGAGAGAGGTCATTGTTGGAAAATTTGTTACATTGGAAGAGAGGTCTTTGTTGGAAAATTTGTTACATTAGGTAGTCCCAAGTAAAATTATAACATTACTTTGATAATTGAGTAATAGTAATTGAGTAATAGTAAAACACCTTAGGGAATCATTTTTTTTAATTTCTCAATCACCTAATAAAAGTTAGTCTGTATTATCCCACTTATAAAATTGTTTCACATTTATTTATATATTATATAAGGAAAAAACGTTTTTTAACCCATAAGTTTTGTGGAAGTTTCAATATCTCAATCTTAATTTTTTAATTTTATAATTAAAAAAAAATCTCAATATTTATTAACTTCTCCCAACCCACAAACTTTTTGGGATATTTGGTCAAAACTCTCCCATAATAAAACTTTAATGCATTATAAAAAAAAATTCTTAAAAAGTCCAACACATATCATTATTATCAAAAAATTAAATTTTAAAATAATATAACTTTTGATGTAAATGTTGATTTTTAATAAAATTAATATTTTTAGAATTCTCTCATCAAGATCTATCAAATAAGATCCATTCTTATAAAAAATAATAATTTATTACCATTGAAATTTGTCAAGTTTTTATTCTTGGCAATCTCGTTTGACAAAACTCCTTTCAGCTGTACTTTTATTTGCTCTTTTATTTCAGTGAGGCTATGAGTTTTAGATGCTAATCCAACTTGAATTGTGCCTTGTAGAAAAGTTTGTGATGTTAATTCTATCATATTTGCCACTTCGCTAACTATAACAGAGATCGAGCTGAGGCGTGTTTTTACGCTCGAGCGTCCATTTCTCCGTTCGAGCGGACCTTGCGATTTCAGATTCTATAAAACCTCGAGTTGTTCCAAATCTAGGGTTACGCTTCCAGATCTTCTTCTTAAATATTAGGGTTTATATCTGGGGCTATTTTGCTAGTTTTCTTTGATATTTTTGAGTATTCAACTCATGGTTTAAGAGGTGTACATCAAAGGATTGTTTGTTTATTCAATACAAAAGAGAGAGTTGTTCTTCGGTGGATTCTAGAGAATTCGAGCCTAAAACTTTGGTGGATTCCGGAGTAGCTCATCGTTGTGATTCGACATCGGCGTTGTGGATTCAACGTTGGGTAAGACAATTCCGAGGTGAAGACCGTGGTGGAAGAGGCATATAGGGGTCGATTCAATTTGGGCGTGGATTCGCTAGGTAATTAAGAGTACATTTGTGTAATTCATTTTGTCTTCTTAGTGGATTGATTTGTGGCTTTGGCCTGTGATTTTTTTTTTTATCACAATTGAAGGCGCTCCAATTGTGATTTTTCCATGTTAAAATCGTTGTGTTGATTTGTCTTGATTGTTTGATTAGGATTGTTATTTACTGCTTAAAATTGATACATAATCACAAATCAATATCTAGGGGATTTCTAAATTTTTCAAAATTGATGTTAACAGTAATAGTAACATGTTACTCTATTTGACAGTTATTCTGTTTGACAGTAATATGTTATTCTGTCTCACAGTAACATGTTACTTTGTTTGGCAATAATATGTTACTCTTGTTCACAGTAACATGTTACTCTGGCAATATTGTCTAAGAGGAAAAAAAAAAAAAAGAAAAAAAGAAAAAAAGAAGAAGATATTTTACATTGTCCTGGCTCAATTATGTATTTTCTTCTTAGAGGGTTTATGAAGCAAAATAAATTAGGCTGTCATTTTTACCAAACAAGGATTCAATGGAGGGGTTTTTGCTAAATTTTTTGAGCCTTTTTGATTTCTCTCATACCTACTGCCGCACCATTTTCAACTTTTTTTATACACTATGGTTAGTGATGAGATTGTTAAATTATTTTTATAAAAAAATCTAAAAAAAATAATTTGTATATTAAAAAAAAATCTAAAACAAATATAAATTTTTATTAAAAAATAACAGGTTGCAATTGCGAAAAAGAAAGAGAAAAAAATTACATTGTGCATTTCATTAATAGTGCTCAAAAAATGTGCCAAGTGTTTGTGTAAAGGCTTTACACATGTCCACTCTCAAATTATCAAGTGAATATAGATGAAATCAAATAACTCAGCTTTAATAGTTAACAAATATTAGAAGCTTGACTATTGAAGCCTAATAACTATTAATTAATAGAATTCAATTATTGAAAAGTCTCAAACCACATCTCTTTGTCTTCTCAAATGTTTTCTTTTTTTGGTTCATGCATTCATTTTAATAGTAATAGAGAATTGGACATGTGAAAGAGTGAGAGACATTAAAATTGTATATTGAGTTATGTAATTATTGTGATGAAAAATAAAGGTTGTCTTCCGCTTTTATGGCGATTTATCTGATTATACCTCCAATTAAAACGTCAGATGTGCTTCTACATCATCATTAAACGTTACTTTTATTTTTATTTTTTTAAATACTTTGTCTTACAATTGTTTGTATTTTGTATTATGAAATTTATTATATATGTGTTTACTAAAGCTATTAGGTGGACTTAATGCTATTAGATGGACTTAATGCAAGAAGTGTAGACTATTTTAATGTCATTCTCGGGATTAGAAGTACAAAAAACATACACAAAAAGTATATGAATAGACAATATTTTACAAAATTTATTTATGAGTCTCACTTCGTGAAAATCTTATAATTCATTTATTTTTTACATTATATTTTATGTTTAGCTTTGTACCTTTTTTTATATAATTTTCTTTGTTTTCTTTAAAAGTTCATTTTTAAAAATTAATAAATAAATAAGTAAATCATTTTCAATTTCAAACAATTTCATTTTTATTTTTTATTTTTTATTTTTTATTTTTTCTTAAAGTAGTTTTAGTTTTGGGAAATTACTTACTCTTTTTCTATGTATTGTAATTTTGTGCATTTTAAGTATAATGTTTTCACTAATACACTCGAAGATACACTATAAAAAAAGTATTATGCAAAAATCAAGCAAGAAGAAGAAAAATAAACAAAATAATACGATGAATGTGGAGCAAATATCAAAGATCAAAACTCCCAAAACAAGCAAGCAAACAAACAAGCAAGTGGAATAAAATGTTTAACAATAGACATTTGAAAATTTGCAACAAAATTTTATAACTTTCCTTTTTGCTAAGAAAATTCTATTTGGTACTAGCTAAATAAAATACTTTTAAAATAGTTTTTTTTTTTTAAAAAAAATTGAAATTAAAACTATAGTAAATTTATGTCAGCATAATTGCTAATCATATTTTTTTACTTAATGTATAATATTTTATTGATTACCTTTTTCAAGTTTATTTTTTTATGTATTTGTATAGAAGTAAAAAAATATTGTTAGGAATAAATTTTTCCTTAATTTAGTTATAAATTTTGCCCGTACATTTTTTTTAAATTTTAAATAAAAGCAAACATAAAATAATTGATTGAAGATATGATGTATTTATTATATTCTTTTTTTTGTATGCAAAAAAAAAAGAAAAGAAAAAGACATTTAAAAATAAACACAACCCGTGCGTAGTACAAGTGAAGCACTAGTATATTATATAAGAAAAAAGAGATTTCTAACCCACTGTAAACACCTCATTTTTGACCGCCCTTAAGACTTGGGCGCTTCATTCCGAAAACTCGATGATGAAAGTTACATTATGCAAATCGTTCAGATATTCAGCAAATGAATTTGGTTTCGAGCTCTTATTCCAAACCATACGCCCCATTTTGACCAAACTATTTTAGACCTTAAAAACTCTCTTTTCAAAATATTTTTCCAAATGTTTCTACAATATATCGAGGCTCGCATTTCGATTAAAATATTATATTTTTTAGTAAACCGAGTAAGGACAAAGTGGAAATAAATGGAAGAGAGGTAAATTCTTTGAAAAATATTTAAAAACATCTTATTCATAGGTTTGAAGTTGAAGGAAATAGGAGGGGATGAAAGAAAACTAGTTGGGAAAAAGGTTGAGCATCAAACCATTAAGAAATAAATGAACAGCATTTACTAAATTAAGCATATCTCTTTGTACACTAAGAATTTATATGTGAGACTACCACCATTGGACAATAGATTTCTGGGGCTTCAATTTAGACTAAAAAAATCACCTAAAATTGAGTCCGGATGAGGGAGATATGCTCGTTTGAAGTCCAACTTGAAAACAGATTTTTTTTGCAAGTAGTTGGCCGGCCAATTGATGAGAAATCTGGCCAATTAAAGTGGACGGCCGACCATGTTTAGCTCAGGAAGATATTTTTCAACTGCCAGTTGTTTTCATGCATGGGATGCTACCCAGCTGTCTTTTTCTTGATATCTCCGATTAGAGAAACTCATTTTCTATAAATAGAGGGCCTTTCCTTTGGTTTTAAGGTTGCAAAATCAATTTCCAAGAGCTTTTGAAAAAAACCAAAAATCTTCTCTACCCTCTCAAATATAGATACAAGTTAGATATACCACTGGAGCTTAGAACTTGACTATTTTGCTGAAATTTCAACTTCATTTCAAATGCTTGAGGGTGCTTTGAATCAAGTTTGCTTAACCAAGAACATTCTCTCTTCAAGAGGTATGATCTTTGCCATCTTTCTTTTTGTTTACATCACTCTTTTCTTCACTTTTTCTTGCTATTTGTACACTATTTTGGACTGGTTCTAAGTGCTGGAACTTGTGATTTAAGAGCTACCAAAGGTGAAGGGGTTAACCACCCTTGCTTGAACCTTATCCAATAGCTCATATTCTTGTTCTTCCCACTTATTTCTCTGATTTTAGCCACTGTTTTTGGGCTGTTTTTTGACTGTTTTTGGAAGCTAAAATATGTTATTTGAAATTGTAAAAAGTGGAGGGGTTAGCCACCATTCCTTAGACTTGTTTACTAGCTTTGTTCTCTTCTATTTTTGCTTACTTTTTCTGGCCTTTCAAAATGATTTCAGCACTATTTTCTTAGTTTTTGGGGCCGTTTTAATTGTTTATTTAGTTTATGCTTTGAATATTATACTTGTGATGTTGTAAGTCCTCATGAATTTTTGTGTTTAGGCTATAGACACCAATCTATTTGAGTTGATAGTTTTATTTATCTAGTTTTCATGTAAATAGTATCACTTTTGTAATAATCAACTTTGTATAATCATCTCTGCAACCTCCCTTATTTCTTTGTTTCTTTTGATTAGGAGTGGTATTTGACACTAGATTACCATTTAAAGCATAAGAAAGAGACCCCTCATGTGCTAAATGGTTTAATCTCTTCGGAGATTCATTACCAGGGCATTACATCTCTCTTATGTTGAGAACGATCTCTTGTTCAACACCTCTCTTAATCGCCGATGCATTACTTTTAAAGGACTAGTTTTCTAACTTAGACCCTTGGAAATCACAAAGAAAGGCTTCATTATAGCTTGTTATCGAGTTTGGATTTGAGGTCATTATCGCCTTTTTCGGATTTGGCCTCAAGTTCATTATCGCTCGTAAACAGGTTTGATTCGTTCTTTGTAGTTTCCCCTGAAGAACATGACTCGAAGAGTTCATTTCTCAGGTTAAGTTATGCTTGCTTATCTCTATTGCTTTTGGGTATAGTGGACGTAGCTATCACTTTTGGACAAAATAGAATAAAAGATAAGAAATGGAAAGGTAACATGGAAAAGGTAATAAAATGAGTAATAAAATTGGTTGAAAATCGGCGTAAAGAAATAATAAAATTGGTTGGGTTTAATTGGACGTTATACTTAATCCATCGTTTCTCGAATCATCACATACTATCTTGTGATGTTTGGTGGTTTTATGAAGTAAGTCGACCCACTTTCTTGAGTTAACTGTATAATATAGAAAAGGTCATGTTTGTTTGTTTTATTGCTTTCATTGAATTGTTGTCTCATCGCCTCTTAGATCATCATGCAATAGCTTTGCATCGTTAACGATTTAAGAAACGAACTGGTTCTCTCCTTGAGTATTTACATGATAGAAGGGAGCGTGGTGGATGAACATCCCCTGGAAACCCTCTGTTTTGCTCTGTTTCTGTTCTGTCTCAGGTCTACTGCAGCAAGCTTTGTTCAGCAAATAGTGGTTGGCCGGCCAACCATTCTGTACGGCTGACCAACTATTCTGTACGGCTGGCCATTTCATTTGTATGGCCAGGGCACTTTTTCAATAAAACAAAGCAGGTCCGGAGGTCCAAAACAACGCCATTTTCAAACTGTAAACAGAACAGTCTCTGGTAACAAGTAGAGGGGGTTTCCGGAGGGTGTTCTCATCCGCGCGCGCGTGATTCCTCGCTTTCCTTTCGAAGTCCTTTAATTTAATTGCCTCGAATTAATTAGTTAGTTTATTTAGTCATAATTCATTCATTCGGACTTGTAATGTTCTAATTAGCTAGTTTATTCGAATTTGTAATAATTACTTTAATTTGGACATTCGAACCCTCCTGTGCGAGGGCAAATTTGTAATAATTTGTGTATGTCTTTCAACCCCCATTTCTTTCTCCCTTTTATTTACATTCTTATCGTGATTGTATAGCATCATATTTTCCTTAGCATTTTCTATAACTTGCATCCATTCGTTTTGCATGCATAAGGGTTTGGCTCATCATATTGATCATTGTCACTTTCAAGTTCCTTATTCAAATATGTGTTTCATCGCATGCCTTGAATTGATTCACATGTTACAATTAGTAGCCGAACCGAATAGATGCATTTTTGTATGTGTTGCATTAGTTATATTGCATTGTTAGAATCATGCATTTTTCCTAACTATTTTTATCTTCTTTTCTTTGGCTCGCCTAAGATATTTGGGTGAGTGTTTTCTTCTTTAGCATATTACATACATGTGATTGTTTCCATGTCAAGCATATTACCATGAGGCTAAGTGCTTATTTGATATATTTGTTTGAATATCGGTGGATGAAGGCTATTCGCTTAAATTGGGATGATTTTGATTAATGTACATATGAGCTCACTTTTTCAAGTAGCACATATTTAAAAAGAATTTCAAACAAACATAAAATCAAAGCATTTTGAAGTGGGAGAAATAGTCTAAACTTGTGTGCCTCACATAGTAATATTAGCATAATAAATCGGAACAAGAGCATATAATGTATATAAAAAATACATCACGATTAGTAGAGGCCGATTTTTGATCGGGTGAGTGGGGTGCCCAATTCATAACCTTCTTCTCTCATACCTAAGTTCCCGAGCTAAGACACTTTCGTTATGACGGACGAGTGACTTTTGGCATGAGTCACGGATTTCCTAAATTTTTCAAAAATATTTAGGTGGCGACTTTGAAATCTGGCAATGTAGTCCATTTTTGGCATCTTTGATGATAAATGGATTTTCTAAAGATTTGTCAGATTTGGACTCTCATTTGTGTTTTGCACTTGTGAAACCAGATTCAGAACTACGAGAGTCCAAATTGTAGGGCTATCGTATCGGAGGAGACTAAAACCCTCCGAGGAGCACGAAAAGCAAGCTACACCCACAAGTCTTGTGGGAGTTCCAATATCTCAATATTAATTTCCTAATTTTTTGATTAAAATAAAAATAAAAAAGCCTCAACACTTATTGACTTTTTCCAAATCTTTTTGGCTTCTCTCATACACACCATTTTCAACTTCTCCCATACCTATTGCAGCTTTTTTCACTTCTATCACATAATTTTTCACTTTCAACTTCTCTTATACCTATTGCAGCCTTTTCCACTTCTATCGGCAACACATCTATCTCTCTATAACACATAATTCTTCACTTATTTTTTATACCAGAAGGACAAACTAAGTCAAGACAAATCAAGATAAAGAGAAGTTTCAAAACCTGTAAGTAATCTTTTCATTTATTTTTCAATGGTTCTTTTTTTTTCATTTATTTTTTTATTATGAGAAAAATAAAAAATTTCAAAGCATGTAAGTAATCTTTTATTTTATTTTTCAATGGTTCTTTTTTTTCATTTATTTTTTTATTATAAAAAAAATGTGATTACAGTTAGATAAACATGAATTGTCACAAAAATAGCATAACAACTGTAAAACAATCCAACTTAAACCCAAATATTCAACTATTCTTTCCAAGTGTTCAGCATATCTACAGCCAAAAAAATATTTGTGATTCGTATTTTGTCTAGCAAAAAAAAAAAATTATAATTTAATTTTTTAATGTGATTGTAGTTCGATAAACATGAACAATCACAAACAGAAAAATGTGATTGTAATTAGTCGAATGGTTCTTTTTTTTAATGTGATTGTAGTTAGTTTAATGGTTCTTTTTTTAATGTGATGGTATTGTAGTTAGTATAATTTTTCATTTATTTTTTTATTATGAGAAAAATGTAATTGTAGTTAGATAATTATGAACAGTCACAAAGATATCATAACAACTGTAAAACAATCAAACTTAAACCCAAATATTCAACCATTCTTTCCAAGTGTTCAGCATATCTACACCAAAAAAAAATAAAAATTGTGATTTGTATTTTGTCTAGAAAAAAAAAATTATAATTTGATTTTTTTAACTCATTGTGTTTTTTTTAGAAGAAAATTATTGTGTTTTTTAACTATCAATTAAGTTAATTTGTGATTTGATTTTTAACTCACTATGTTTTTTGAAAAAAAAAAAAATAGATTGTATTCATTAGGTTCACATAAAGTACCCATTATTGAAGATGATTAGATTGTATTTTGAAATAAAAAATTGTAATTGATTTTTTTAACTCATTGTGTTTTTTGAAATAAATTTGATTGTGTTTCTTAACTATCAATTGACTAAAGGGTTGTTTGAGATGTTCTAAATAAGTGCAATTTTTGACTTTTTGGACGAAAAAGTAAAGGGAAAGAAGATGGTTGTTTGGAATAACTTTTTGACTTTTTACGGAAAAATGTGTATTAAAATATTGTATAAAATAACAAAATTACCATTTTACCCCTACTGTATCTAAATGCCTACTCACTTGGATTGTCTAGGAAACCAGACGGTGGGCAGCAAACATGTATAGGAGTAGATTGCCTACAGTCCGACATCGGACTGGACGATGCTGTTCGGCTCGTGGGGCCCACCAAAGATCCCGTTTTGATAATCGGAACCGTTCAATGTGTAGAACTCGTCGAGTATTATATGCCTGTAAAAAATCATGTTGATCGGATATCGATAGCTATCTAATCAAATTAGTTTTTTTTTTCAACCGTTAATTTCTTCACCGTCTAATTTTTTTTTTTTACAAAACTGATTTGATCATATAGTTATCCATATCCAATCAACGTGATTTTTTCACAGACATATAGTACTTGACGAGTTCTACACATTGAACGGTTCAGATTATCAAAACGAGACCCGTGATGGGCTCCCACGCGCCAAACAACATTGTCCTGTGTATCTTGAGAAGTGCATCCGACTGTCTAATGTGTACCAGCACTACAGACAGCACATCACTTCAATACACTTTTTGACTTGTACTTTTTTTTGTAATTTTTTTTTTTTTTTGTGAATAGTGATAACTTTTTTGACTTTTTAGTAATTTTTGACTTTTTATCTTTTTTCATGAATGCCAAACCAGCTCTTAATTTGTGATTTGATTTTTAAATCACTGTGTCTTTTGAAAAAAAGGGGGGGGGGAGGGATTATATTCATTATGTTCACATCAAGTACCCATTATTGATGATGATTAGTTTGTATTTTAATTTTTTTTTTTTTTGTAATTGATCTTTTTTATTTTTTGAAAAATAAATTATTGTGTTTTTTAATTATCAATTAACTTAATTTGTGATTGGATTTTTAACTCACTGTGTTTTTTTTATTATGAGCGAAAATGTGATTGTATTTTTAACTACCAATTAACTTAATTTGTGATTGAGTTTTAATTCATTGTGTCTTTTAAAAAAAATGATTATATTTTTTAACTATCAATTAAATTAATTTGTGATTGAGTTTTTAACTCATAATGTTTTTTTTTTTTTAAATGATTGTAAATGATTGTGTTTTTTAAATATCAATTAAAAAAATTTTGTATTTTGACTAGAAAAAAAATTTATAATTTGATTTTTTAAATTATTGTGTTTTTTGAAAAAAAAAAAATGATTGTGTTTTTTGACTATCAATTGACTTGATTGCTTCTTTTTTTTTTTTAATTATGTTTTATTATGAGCAAAAATGTTATTGTGTTTTTACACTCCGTTTTGATCACATTTTTAACTGATTGTGTTTTTTTTACCCTCCATTTCGATCACATGATGAGAATTTGTTTTTGTTTGGGTTGTGATAATCTCTATGTTTTAATTATCAATTGACTTAATTCCTTTTTTAATTTGATTTTTAACTCATTGTAACGAGTTGAATCAAATTGAATTTATACTTTAATCTCAGTTGGGGATTTATATTAAATTATTAAACTCCATTCATTTTGGATCCAATTGATTGAATCATAACCCGTTAGTAACTGTGTGTGTGTTTTCTGACCACACTGCCAAACAGGTACTCAGCTGGAGAACACTGGCAGAATAGATTGCGCCCAAACGACCTGTCATAGAAAGAAAAAGACTCTGGCGGTGGTTCGTCCACCCGGGGGCACTTCAATGATCAAGTCAGTTATCTCTCAAAGATAGCAAAAGTGCTTAACTCACTATTCTGAATACAAAAAGCGTACCTTAAACCCACGAAGGTGCCTTACTTTTATATCCAATACTGACTTGATTCCTGTAGAAGCCTAGCTTTAATGGACTCTGGCTTAATGCCTATCCAGGACTCTCAAATAGATAAAGATAAACTCCTTAAGAGCTTTATCCTTATCCAGGCTGAAGTCCTCCCTCATTCTAGGACTCTTATAACTTATCTGCTCATCTCGGATTTCGATATCTCCGTAGATAACCTCGGCCTAGCCGAGATTACCTCGGCGTCAAGTCAAGGACACATGGCACCTCGGCTGGCACTTCGGTGCCATCCTAGCCACGTGTTGTTATCCAAAAAATATGTCCCCACAACTGCCCCCTAGGTTCTATTACCTCGGCATCTTGAGGTGATGGAACCTATATCATTTGAACCCATAGCACGTTGGCTAAACTTGCTCTATCTTTCATTACCGAGGTTATCACACATCGGCTTCCATATGATAAACACTTTAGTGTGTTTGCATCAATGCTTTAGAACCAATAACTAAGTTTGTTCGAGTTCATTTAGCCGAGATCGTCCTCCTAGCCGAGGTCTTTGCTTCATTAAATTAAGAACTCCAAGAGTTTCATCACGCGTATGAGCTGTCACGCACAATAATTCAACCGTTTTTGCCACGCGTCTCTTCTTCATTGAACCGTACCTGACATGCGCCATTAAGTCGCATCGTACTTGCGTGCGCTGTCTGACAAGCACGTCATCCTAGGCACACTAATTGTGTTTTGCCGCCTTTTCGTGTTTTGACAGAAGCACTTCCCTCTCTCTTCGCCATTTCACTTTTGCATCTTTGTTTTCTTCAAAATCTCTCTCTCTAATATTTATCTCCCAAATCCTCCATTTTCGTTTCTTGAAGCTTTCTACAATTACTTCATTCTTCCCCTCCGGCGAGGCTTTCGCTGCACTTTTTTATTGTATTTTTTTACACTCCGTTTTGATCACGTTTTTTATTTGATTGTGTTTTTTTACACTCTATTTTGATCACATGGTGAGAAATTTTTTTTTGTTTGGATTGTGACAATCTCTGTGTTTTTTGAAACAGAAATGGATTGTATTCATTATTATTGATGATGATTAGATTATAAATTGTCTTCAAAAAAAAATGATGAGAAATTTATTTATTTTTATTTATTATTATTTTTTTTTTGTGACAAGGTTAATTTGTATTCATTACACTCTATTTTGATCACAAGGTGAATTTTTTTAACTGATTATGTTTTTTTACATTCCATTTCGATCATATGATGAGAAAAAAAAATTGTTTGTGTTGTGACAATCTCTGTGTTTTTATAGGATGGAAAATGTGATACAGTTACTACTAAAATCATTCGACCTTGTCGAAAAAGAAAATTACTCATTTCATGCCAAACTGATCATGATGATCCCATATTCAATGATAAATTGAAACAATTTCAAAAAGAAGCACGTCGATTAAAAACATTTGTTTTACGTGGCAAACAATTGCATTATAGAACAAATGTTTGTAATGTCACAAGTAAGCTTTGAAGTATATGAGATCAAAGGTAAACGGGCAAAGTTTATCTTGCGATGTCAACCATCATATTTGAAGAATATAAGATCAAAGAGAGGAAATTATAAAATTTATTATAAATAACTTATTCTTACCTTTTCAAATACAATGTTATAATTTCAAAATCTTATAAGATAATGAAATTATAATAATTAAAGATTATATTGCGTCATGCCAAGATCGTGCGTATACATTTATCATACCTGTACCAACAATGCTATGTCGACTAGATTGTGCACCGTGCGTTGCCTTTGTTTTAAATATAAATTGGTCTGAAGAATGTCTATACTTTTTATAAGGTAAAAAAATAAATAAATAATGTAAGTATAACATTTTTACTTTATAACATTTTATAAATACATAATATATGTGTTTTTTTATTAATTATAACACTAACTATCATGTTGACAATGCAGGAATGCTGATAGAAGGCCTACAACAATTTAGATTTTAGTTATAATATTTTTTATTTATTCAGTGAATTTCAAACAAATGTAATAAATTTTTATTTTTATTACTTCGATTATAAAATGTCAACATTTTCTTTCAAAATTATGTATATTTTATACTAACAATTTAAAAATATGTTCAACATAATCATAAATAATTTATTTTTTAAAAAAATAAAATAAAATTCAATCCGTACATAACACAGGTGATATGCTAGTTGTTGGTTAATGCTACTTGGTATTCTAAGTTATTGCGTCCCTTGATAGAGTTCATCTTGGATCCATGAACCGCTGTGAAGATCATTCATTAAAATAAAATAAAAAAATCAAATTAATCCAATATTAATATATGTGTCATAAGTAATAAATGATTTATTATCAACTCATATTTTCATCCTATTAATTTGATTCGGTTATATGATTATCGATATCCGATCAATTTAATTAATTTATTTTTTTTGTTAAATAATCTACTTGAACAGTTATAAGTTCTAGACACTTAATTTGTAGCCCTTTCAACCTGTTCTAAAGGATTGAGTATACAAGTTGTACACAAGGTTGAATAATCTCAACTAGAATTTTTATTTTTATTTTTATGGGTAAATTATAAATACACCCCTGAAGTTTGCTAAATTTCAAATATCTCATTGTTATAATTTTTTATTTAACAGAATTAACTAAAAAAATAAAATTCATAATTGCTCTCCTATGCAATAATAAAATTACCTAAATTATTAATTGAAACATATTTATAACATTATTAAAAACTGTTAATTAACTTGATTTATTAATAAAATGAGCGATTTATTATGAAATTAGAAACGTCGGGGGATGGAATGTAATTTTCAGAATCACATGGGTGATTCGTATTTTAATAAAATCTCAAGGGGTGTATTTGTAATTTATCCTTTTTATTTTTATTTTTAATTTTTATTTTGGAGGTAAGCAGTTAATTTTATAGTAAAAATATATAGATATTGTAGTGACACTTAATACACGACCCGGAGGGTTAACATAACTTTAAAAAAAATAACACCCAAGCTAAAGGTTTTGACAAAATATTACACCCTTCTAATACGATTAATCTCTCAAAATTCAAGAGGTTAGGCGAAGATAACTCGCCTTTGGGCAAAACTAGCTGAAACACAAGGTAGAAAAGAACTATCTATCACCCAAGACAAATATGCCGCCACAGATCAAATTAGATATGCAATTATAAAACGAGGTTCACACTACAATAACACAAGCATACTATAAAAAAGAAATTAAATAATCATACAATTAGAAAGACCCAAAACCAATATAAAAGAGAAAAGACATGAGAAGAGTCAAAACTCTTAACCTTCAGTTGTGAAGGAGGGGTTCTTCACCAATAGGCTAATTCAATTGGTTAGGAAAGGTCATTTAATTGCGAGAAGATGAAAATAAATCAAAATTGAAACTAAAAATAAGTAGCATAATTTTAAATTTGAAAAAAAAAAAAAACTCTTGGGAATTGGGAAAATGGGCTAAATGGTGTGTGATCATGTCATAAGTGGACTTGGCTTCCCATTATGGTGTTAATATATTGAAATTAATTTACATACAAAATATATGTTGAGTACTACTTCCTAGCAGTAAGAAAATTGACCGTTCAACTTACACATTTAAAATTCTTAAAAAAAAAAAGAAAAAGAAAAGCTTACATATTTGGAAAGTGATGGAAAATTTTGTACAAATTAAAAGATTAAAGAAGAGTTCACTTCTAAAAGATTAAAGAAAAGGTAAATGTGTCTCTCTTATTATTATTCTTGTCACCATCCCATTTATGTAACTAACATTATGTGGTTGATGGTCTTGGGCGGTTTGCACCTTATTTTAAGAGAAAAACAGTAAGGCTGAAAAGGATATTATTAATTTTCAAATTTCACACGCGAAAGGCATATCAAAGTAAATAATAGTTGGTGAAAAGTTAGTCTCCCAAAATATTCAACACATGACTGAATTTTGATGGATTAACTCATCTTTGCCTAACTCTTTAAGAAAAAGTCATTTTTATTACCTCCCCCTTTATTTTGACCAAAAGCATGTTTCATATTGGAAAACATTTTCTATATTAGTGTTGTATTAGTGGTAGTATTAGTGATGGCATTGAGGTGGTGGAAGTGGTGGTAGTGTGTAGTGGTTATGATGGCTGTGGTAGTATGGTGGATTTCGTAAAACTTTAATTTGAAAAATATTTTTGTGAAATAATTAGTGAAATATTTGTCTCTAACTTTTGGTAGTAGGTGAAGTCCAATATGTTAAGTCTCTCAAAAATATTAGGATAAATTAAACATACACTCCCTGAGATTTGATAAAATACGAATCGCCCCCTATGTTTCTGGAAATTGCATTTTACCCCTTCAGGTTTCTAATTTCATAACAAATTGTATTTTTTACTAATAAATCATGAAGTCAATTAACAGTTTTTGATGATATTAAAAATATATTTTAATTAATACTTTAGGTAATTTTATTATTGTATAGGAGAGCAATTATGTATTTAATTTTTTTACTTAATTCTGTTAAATAAAAAATTCTAATAAGGGGATATTTATAATTTTTCAAATCATAGGGGCAATCTGTACTTTAAGCAAATCTCAGGGGTGTATTTGTAAATTACCCATAATGTTATTAGAGAAATTTTAATTCGTCACAGAAAAATTTTAGCTCAAATTTCTCTGTAACGAATTGAAATTTCTCTTTGAATAGCTGAAATTTCTCTGTGTCAATTTTTCTATGAAAATGTTAAGAGACATCAACTATTATGAAAATATTGTATGTTCTTTATCTTTTAAAATTTTAATGTCAAGAATCTTAAACTAAAAACCCCATTTTTTATCTTTCGAAAGTGAAATATTTTTCGTTCAAATAATTTTTTTTTATTGATCATTTAAAACATTTTCTAATGACTTTGGCTTTTATTGTATCATATACAAGAAAATATTTTTCATTTGAATAAATGGTGCGTTAGTTCAAAAAGTAAATTTGCATATGTGAAATTACCCACTTAAGACAACTCAAAAGAGGGATGAATTAGGTTAATATTTTTCTAACAAAAAAACTTAATACAATAGATGCAACTAAAAATGCCACAAAATGAGATGAGATCAATTGATAAAGTGTGTTTGAATGATGAATGCAATATAATATAAAGAGTCAATGAAAAAAACATGCACAACAATATTATACTGGTTCTATTTAATTCAAATTTATTTACGTGTACTTTTGAAGGCTTTACACGCAAAATATTTACTCTAGTCTCTATTTAAACGATTAGGTTGAGCAAATGCCCCATTTGGGTCAACTGTACCCATATTCTGACATAAGTGATCAGGAGGTTTTGAAGTATATTTTGCAACAACAATGATAGAGACCCCCTTTTCCCATCACCCCCTTTCACCCCCTCTCACTCTCATTGGTTGCTTTTTCTTTTTCTTTTTTTTTTTTTCCTGCACATCCAATCACCCCCTGACACATGTCAAAGGGGGTGAGGGGGTGCCCCTTTTGAGGGGGTCTAAAGTATTATTCATTTTGCAAACATTATCTAGAGGCTAATGATGATAACTACATAATTAGCTAGAGAAGACTCATCAAAAGCAATCAATGGACTTGCTTGAATCAATCATAGATATCAATGAAATAAACAATTAAGAGATTCAAGATTATTTATGTAACTTATTTGGATTTAGACCTTGTGTATATAACTATACGAGGGCCAAATATCCGACGTTATCCGTACTCCTCGTATCCAAGTTGCGCTTCGCTCCGATTGACTTGAGAACACAATAATGGTGAGCTACCCGGCGGTGTGCTGCCGGAAAATCCCTTCGACAGTCAAGTTAGCACACTTAGAGAGAGAGAGAGAAAGAGAGAGAAAAGGGAGGAGAGAAAGTGGTAGATGAGCTCTGATCAGAAGATGTTCCAGACCTGAGTATGGAGGCGCAACGTCGTTTATATAGTTTTGCGCGTGCTTCCGCACACCATTCCCCTCTGGACGCATGGACCTGCTTTCCTCTCACGTTCCCCCACGTGTCAGCACTAATATAGCTAAACGCCACCTAACAAAACCGCCAAACTATATTGATACATACGGGCAGCAGAATCTTCTTCTCGCTCTCCCACCACGCCGCTTAGCACTGGTCGTCGAGCTGTGTCCAGCGCGGCAACACGTCTTCACTGTAATACTGCGCTACCAGTTTGGCCTCCTTGGTCAATCCTGGGGGTGGCTTAGCCAAAATACCCAACCACGATCGGGCTTTTGCTCGGTAGTCTTGGCTTGAGGATAAAAGTCTATCCGACCGAGTAGAGAGCACATTGTCACCGGGACAGTACCTTGAAGTTGTCTCAACTGACCAGACTAATCCCTTGCTCCAGTGCGTAACCAATGTTCAACCGAGCAAAGACCAAGACTCTGCCCAAGACTAGCTCGGCTGGCTACCAGGCCATACATTTCCCTCTCAATAACATTGACCATTCCTATGATTATTATCAATCTTGTAGGGCAAATGGTATGTGATTGGTTTCTCAATCTTTGACATGAGGCGTTCAGTTTCTTAATTATCTTTCAACCCAAAATTAAAAATTAAAGCATCAATGCAATTAAAAATTCATATTAAAACAAATGTTATTTCAATATTTCGATTTTTTAGGAATAACCCCAACAAAAAAGATTTATGATTTTTTAATTTGTTTTTATTTTTTAGTTTGTATATTAATCTTGTTCTAACATGAGGGCCGGCCGAACTTTCAATGAGACTTATGGCGAAATCTCATTTAGAGACTTTTGTTTTTTTAATATTTAAATAATAATTTAAATAACATTTATTAATTTTTTATATTGTGAATTTTTTATGTAAGAACTTCTTTTCTTCTTCAATTATTGTAATTAAAATTTTAAGAGTTTATTTACATGCTTTAATATTGGGCGTGCACCTTTAGATAATGCCTTTTATTTTTTATTTTTGGGCCTTTGAATATGAAAATTTTATGGAAATTTTCAATTCCGTGCATGTTTTAAAAAATAATTACATGTTTATTTATAAACTTTTTTATGAATGTATAAACATTTTTTGAAAGCACTATTGATGTGAAATTTTCTCAAATTTTATCTATTGGTCCTTTAGATGAGGATTTATTTATTTAAAATTTTCTTTCAGAATGGGTGTCGAAATAGCTCAACTATATATATCTTTGTGCCATTTTTAATACGGAAAATTAAAAAGAATTTCGCTATGTCTAGTCTTTTCCAGTCCAATTTCAGCTGGTGAAACTACAATAAACCCTATTTTAATTATCTATTCTTCTAATTTTTTAGGCTTTAGTGTGTAGAACATTTACCAAAAAAATAAAATTAAAAAAATTAGAATGTTCTGATAATTGTAATCACTTGTTTTAATAACATTTATTTTCTAAAAAAAGAAATGGTCAATTTTAAAAATTATATTTGTCATTCATTTGTTTATAAACAAATGTGATTAAATCACAAATTACAATTATTAGATCAATATAATTTTTTTATATCTATACACTGAAACTTAAAAAATAATTTGATCAAATTATCAAAATATGGCCCATTGTAGTCCTAAGGGCCAAACTGGACTGATTAAATACAAGTGGAGTCAATTTAAAATGGTACTATGCAGTTGGCTTGACTGGACAATCCAATTTGGGCTTGTGGGCCGATTGCGAGTATTACTTTGATGATTTGAATTATACATTTTTGAAGAGTAATATTACAAATTTGGACTTAAATACTCAAAAATTATCCGGAATTATTATTTTGTGGTTCAAATTCATTCTATATATGGACCCCACACTATACAAATTCAATCCCAATCACACAATCACTTTTGGGATAAATTTGGGGTAGTTAAGGTGGGGTATATAGAATTATTTTTTCCATATTATTTGTTTCTAAAAAAAATAGAAGCTATATTTTTTAGGGAAAATTATTTAGAAGTCCTATTAGGGAGACTTATGCTACATATGGTCCTACTAAAAAACTTATGTTCTCATAAGTCCTGTAGGAAGTTTGTTGACACATTTACCCTCAATATTAGTTATTAATATCATAAATAAGTAATAAAACCATATATAGGAAATTGATATAAACGTAACGTAACGTGACACCTACATAAACGTAACGTGACACCTATATAAACGTAACGTGACATATCTACATAAACGTAACGTAACGTGACACCTATATAAACGTAACGTGACACCAATATGAACGTAACGTAACACCTACATAAACGTAACGTGACATATCTACATAAACGTAACGTAACGTGATACCTATATAAACGTAACGTGATACCAATATGAACGTAACGTGACACCTACATAAACGTAACGTAACGTGACACCTATATAAACGTAATGTGACATTTACATAAACGTAACGTAATGTGTCACGTTACGTTTCGCAAACTTAATAAGTTTTTTATTTTTTTAATCTGTTTGTTTTGAAATAGATATATAATCTTAATATATTTTTATTTTGTATTATTAATTGTAAAATTTAAAAAATTATACGTTTTTATTTACGTTTGTTTTGAAACTTTTGAAAAGCCACTGGTCCTGCAATCCATAGAAACAGAATTACATTGTCTAATCATGGTTGTTTACTATGTTGCGTAGCCAAGTAAAAGTTCTGATATTCCCAATTGCAAGCAAACACAAAAATGCAGAGAATCAAAATAAAAGTATAATCTGTAACCAATCAAGACGAACAGAAGAGAGAGAGCGCGAGAGAGGAGGATGAAGACCAACAGAAGAGAGAGAGAGCGAGAGAGGGAAGGTGTGAAAATTGGGAGTAAAAAGATTAGGATCTTGTGGAATACATTCTTATGAAAATAGGACTTGAGGCTCTATAAGAAATTACACAGGACTTAACCTAGCATAAGGTTCTGAAAAAGGACTTATAAATAAGTCTCCCTATTTTTTAAGTTATATTTATCATCAATATTTTAAAGGAAAATATGCTACAATTACATGACTCATCGAATGCTTTTCTTTTCAATAATGATATATAAAAAAAGACCTAAAAATTGAATGATTCACATTATCGGATTAAAATTCGTGATGGGTCAGTAGCCCAAAACTCAACTATCCAATCTTATGGAGGCAAATCAACTATCCAATCCTATATAGGCAAATCGAATTTTTATTTTTTGGGTTTTCTCTCCCATTGCATGTTTCATTTTCATTTTATGGGTATCAAAAGGAAGAAAACTCAAAACACTGAAGTTGTTATAATTGGGTTGTTCAAAAATCCACTTGGGCCTGGACCTTTTTATTTTTATTTTTTATTTTTTAAAATATTTTTTGTCTAATTGTTTAAGAGGTTTATTTGGAGACGTTAATTAAGATTGTTGGACTGTATTTTACTAATTATTTTCTCTCTTTTTTAATTGTTTTTTTTTTCTTATATATTTTATACTAGGCTTTTAGTTTTACATTTGGTAAAATTATTTAAAAATAATAAGGGGAACTTACTAATAAGTCCCATAAACCCATTTAATTTCAAAACAAAATACTTGTACCAATTAATCCTATATATTTTTAATTGTTACCATATATATATATATATATATATATATATTAATTTACAGACGCTGTTATATCTCATTACCGTTGGACTTCCGTCAGACAGTCACTGGAGACTTGCCGGAATGTTCAACATCACTGGGAAGTCGCCGGAGTATCGTCAGGAAGCCGCTGGAGTATCATTGGAAGTTCACCGAAGTGTTATGAAAATCAATGCAAGTCGTCGAAATGTCCAGAACGTTTGCTGAACGTTAAGAACATCATTGGATACTCACCGGAATGTCTAGAATATTGCCGGAAAAAAAAAGAATAAATGGAAAAATTAGAGCGAAAAAACATAACAAAATGTGCTAAATACTGATAAACCAAAAGAAGAAAAAAAATGTAACGACAAAAAATAGCAACAATGGGAAAAAACATATGTTATTTTTCAATTTTTGTAGGATTTAAGCTAATAATCTCCAATATTGATCAAACTGAAAAGTAAGTTTTGAAATTGTAAAATGTTATAATTTCAAAGCAAAAATCTATTAAGCATTTATCCTTATTAATCAAACTGAAAAGCATGTTATGAAACTGCAAAATTTTACAATTCTGAAGAATGTTATGAAACTGTAAAATTTTGTAGTTTTAAACTATAATTCATTCCAACACCAAAAAAAAAAACTGAAACTACAAAATTTTATGGGTTTCACCGCCTGTAACTAAAACTCGAAAACAACTTGTTCAAAATTTAAAAATTTTCTCTATTAAAACAGAAAAAAGAGAAGTGTATAGCAGAGAAAATGTAGAAAAATTAAAAGATTGAAAAAGAGAGGCAGATATAGAGAAAGGATTGTATCCCGGCAACTATTTTTTGTTTAGATCTAACCGGATCCGATGTAGATCTACATCAAATCTAAGTAGATTTACTCATCTTCTTCGTCAGAAACGTATCTTCTTTACCGTCAGTGAGAGTGAAGTAAGGAGTTGGCGATCGGTGGTTGCTGGTGAACTCCAATTGATGGTAGTCGTCGGTGACTATATATCAGAAAGAGAAAGAGAATAAGCAAGATGTGGTTACCCGTCGACGATCGCCGGAAATCACAAAGAGCAAAAGAGGCAGAGAAGAATAAAAACGTTATAGGGCTTTTGAGTATAAACAAAAAGTTATGGGACTAAATAAGCTATACGTTTTTCAAAGAAAATTTCTTGGTAATTTGCCCAAATAATAATAAGACAAATAGCCCACTAAAAAGCAGACTTTTAAATCAAACCAAACTTCATTTGGCCAGAAATTATGAAGATTGTAATATTTGTAATATTATTTTTATTCAAAAGAATGCAAACTTAATACAATTGAAAGAATAAGCTATTGACAAAATTTATTACATGGTTGTTGTAATGAATATATTGAAACACAAAATAAAATAAAAATGAAAGAACCATACAAAAATTGTTATAAAAAAAGAATAATGTAGAACAACTCTTAACATTGGGGTAGATCTCGTGGAGGGAGAGGTAATGTAGTTGATGGTGTTGGCCCATTCTCAACCTCAAAAGCCATCGACAGACCCCATGGCAAGTGTAAATCCATGTGACAATGCATTAACCATATACCTGTATCCATCAATTTTTTTCAAAAAGCATAATTTAGTATATGAAAGCTTATGTACAAGTTAGGAATAATGTGGTATAGCACATTCACTCCTAAATGAACCTTCGGAAAGATTTATAGCTACTTGGTATATATATTAAAATTGTATTAAGATGATAAAGCCACGCATGATTGATCATAAATACTTACCGAGATTGTTTGCCTGAAATCTGATGACAACCGACCCTCCAGTCGGCACGCCAATGGGGTTACGTGCTTGTGGATTGATAAGATTGAACTTTTTAGGATCCTTTATTGGGTCATAATTGCCAAACCCTTGAGCCAACACATGGAAGTTGAATCCATGCAAGTGCATAGGATGCATCTCATACCCAACGAGGCTGTGTTCTGCAACACCATCTCAACAGTTGAATTGAACTTAAGTTTCTTCACTTTTGTTGACTTTGATGTCAATATGATTGTTCTGTTGAAGTTGTTTAAGTTTGTGTAGTTAAAAACCAATGGTGGTTGATCAGGGAAATCAGTGGTGTAGATTCCATCAACATTGTTGAAGAAGGCTTGCAACAGCAACAACTTGGTAGGGAACTGAAAGGATGCATTGTTCATGCTCGCAGCAAATATTTGGTCAAATAGCCCTGCACAAGTGTTATTTCTTTCGCATGGTATTAAGCCCAAGCTTATTGTCACAAACATGTGTTCATCGACTTTGAGTGGGACTGGAACCCAATGAGGTGCACTGACAAGCGCAGTCAGACTAGTAGAGAACTTGTAGACCGTTGGTGTGTCATTGAAGGCTGGTAAGATTGGCATTTTGTGGAGTCAATGATACAACATTCTTATAAACAATGATCCCTGTGGTGGATGTGGAATTGTCAGTTATATTTTGTGACCTAACATATGTATGTGCCGCCATATAGTAAGAGGCCGGTGGTTGGTTGGCAGTGAAAAGTACATCCGTGGTTTGGTCAGCAACAATGAGAATGAAGTCAGTGACCATCGGAGTAGTGTAAGTGGCATCAATGGCAACAATTGTCAAGTTATGGTTGGTTATTTTGAAGAAGAATTGGTTATTCATTGTTGCATTGATGATGCATAGAAGATATGTTTTTCGTTGTACCACCGTTAATTTATGTGTGTCTAGGAAGAAAAAAACAATAATATGTTATATAAAAGTGAGAGATTGGACCCAATGAGTAGCATTGACATACATGTTTGGAATATAAAGTGTTAGTTGTTTGTACTTACGATTTGAAGAACATGGATAGAGATCACCAAGTCGACCATTGATGGTGAAAGCATCAAAACTTTTAGTTGTACTTCCAATTACAAGTCCTTCATTTTCGATGTCAACAACATTCGCATTCCACCACTCTCCTGCAATCACATTTTCATGGATTACTAATATGTACATTTTGAATAATCTCTTGCCACAATTTGTACTAAAAAAAAATCTCTTGCTACATAAAAATTAATATACCCGAACTCTGTGTTTCTTATATCAAACTTTGATGTATTTCAAGTATGTTTTCTAATCGTCTAATGTATGCTACAATGCTAATCTAATATTTCAAATTGTCCATTACTATGGAAATTTTCAAAATTAGTAATATTTTATGTGATTTTTTTAATAAACTAGCAAAAGGAATTATTGCCTTTGCATGTAACAGGTCCACTCTATTAACCACCTTTGCACACGTTAATTGCTAATTATCAGTTATCGTCATGAATGTAATAATTATGAAGCCTAAGAGAATTTGATGGGGAATAAACAAAGGTTTAAGTTCAAAAAACAAAGAAAAGAATAAAGATGTTGGTACCTAAAAGAATTGGGAATTCTCTGTAGGGTTTTGGAAATGGGTATAATTAAGTGACCAGCTCTTAGGCAGATAATTAATGCTCCATAAACGGTTGCACGGAGCCATTAACTGTGTGCGTGCCACCAGAGGGTCCCTTCTTGTTGAATGATGTTGAATTTGTAAGTGTAGCTACTACCAGGACGTATTGGACATTGAGTTGTATATTCAAGTCCATCTGCCCAAGCACTCATTAGCTGAAATATTCTATGCCTGCATACATATTAGGGCAATGATATAAGTATTGATATTAATAGTCCTAATAATAATAATGATATTTGATAATATTCAATTCAAGAGGCTAAAATGGATAAATTGTGTCAGAATATATCCTAATCAATAAATAAAAAGTCAAGGTAAATCTTCCAGAGAGTAATTGAAAGTGAAAAACAGCTGGACTGTTTTTATATAAATTAAGTTTCAAAAAAAAAATTAAAAAGACATATTACTAGTGAATGGTAAGGTTGTAAGGAGACTTATTAAAAACATGAACAACAAGGGTGTCACCCTCGTGAACTCGTATTGTTGGGCCAAAGAGGCTTTCATTTATTGCAGTGATTACTTGCTTTTGGCATAATGGATGGACAATCAAATTTTTCACCTGAAATAATATAAATGAAATCAACTATGTTAAATAAAAGTGAACTTTAAGTTTAAGAAAATAGGCATATATATTGTGGTATGTAAGCTATGATATATATAATGTGTGTGTGTGTGTGTGTGTGTCATTTTAGAAAAGGAAAAGATAGGTTGGTAAACTGAAGTTGATCAAGAATTTAAAGCAAGAAACTGAGAATAGGAAAGTAGATTTTCGGCTAAGAAAATCACTAAAAAATATATTAAGAATGACTAAGATAATATATAGATGCATTACAAGAAATAAAACTTTTAGCGACCAACTTTTTGGTCGCAGAAAGAGCATATCTGGTTGCCAATGGTTTTTAGCGACTAAAAAAAATTGTTCTCAATTTAGTCGCCAAAAGCCCGTCAGAAAAGGTTTTTGGCAACCAAAATCGAAGTTGGTTGCGGAAAGGTATCATATGCAACCATATACTGTCACGATCCAAACCCGCCCCTATGGGTTTAGTATCGTAACCGGCCAATAATCCTAGGATTACCAAAGGCCTCTTGACAAATTAATATATATTTAGGGGCTGCAGAAGCAAATATACAAAATATAAGTGGTCCATTGAGCTGTGGAGACATACATGAGACGTATGATTTAAAACTTTTATAGATTTACGGTGATGTCAAAAGATACAATATTTACATATCACTCCTAGAGTATAATGTCAGACATCTTGCCCAAGACTTAACAAAATATACTAAGTCTATTATGATTACAAAAATAGCCATAAAAACTTGACTTCATCTGAAACATCCTCGGGAGGCACAAAGGTCGGCTGACAAAACTGAAACGTAGGCCATCAACTCTAGGCCTGGTTACGCGTCTGCTCACCTATATACATAATATAGAGGAGTAAGCTGAACTCCAGCGAATAATAACGGAGTAAAGGGGTTTTAATGAATAAAGTCCATACAGATTCAGAAATCATAAGTCAAATTCATAAACAGAGTCATATTCATATTCACGTTCGTATTCTTGTTCAAATCATATACAGAAATCAGAGTTCATACTTGATCATACGTGGTACATCCATTAGCGCTAACAGAATAGATGCAGAACATATGGTGGTTATGAATAACCAGTTCCATAAAGGAACCTCCGGATCTGGGTAACAGAGAATAAACATGCTGAGCCCCATAATGGAGCCTCCGGTACGGGTAACAGAGTGCAGACATATTAAGTTCCATAATAGAACCTCTAATACTGGGTAACAACTAACAGATATCACATGATGTTAAAGATGCCACGAATACATTATTAGAAATTGGACAATCATTCATTATACAGAACATATCATTTCAGAAAACAGATCTTAATTCATTATACATAAAATAAATAAAGTTGAACATAACTTTACTAAGTTATTACTCATAGTTGGCTTCGGTACAGACAGATAGAGCAGGCTAATCGACGATCTACGGCACGTGACCTACATTAACACATAGCAAACACACACCCGAAACACACGTTCGAATTGTACATAACTTACTTCATTTGTTCTAAGAATGATTCTAACCTTTAACATCATTATGGGGTCTTAATCATGGCCTAGGAGTGCCTATGATGAAATGAGGATGCAAAAATGCACTTGAAAACATTTTTCAAAACTTACGGAAAACAGGGTCCACATTCGAGTATAACTTTCCTTGCTCGAGCGAACATGCAAAATGTGAAGATTCGCTTGAGCGTGAATTCCATCGCTCGAGCGTACTGTAAACTTGGCAAAAGTACTGGTTGCTAGTTTTTCACGCTCGCCGGACACTCGATCTACGCTCGAGGGTGAGACTCAGACCCTCACTCGAGCGTGACATCTGTCACTCGAGCGTGTTGCAAAACATAAGAACTTTTCGATACATGCATTTCACGCTCGAGCGAGCTTTTGGTCGCTCGAGCAGAAGTGCACGCATTCAGAGTGTTCGCTCGAGCGTGAACTGCTACGCTCAAGCGTGGATTCAAATTCTGGAATTTCCAGATTTGATCTCCAAGCTTCAACCTCCAACTAAACACTTCAAAACTCATCATCTTAGGCCAAAATTCTGGAAAACACTTAGAAACTTACAAAATATCATGCTTTGAAGATCATTTCATGAAATCAAGACCCAAAAGCAAGCCAATTGTTCAAAAATTCAACTTAAACTTTATGAATGTGTTTATGAACATAACATGTATGAATTTTCTTGAGCTTGAGCTTCTCAAAATCATGAAACTTGATGATTTCACAAAATTAAGGTGAAGTCAAGACATGCATGAGAGAATTCTTAGTCAACATGCTCCAAATGAAATGAAATACACATGCATGTTTGAATTGGTCTCCCTTCCTCCTTCCTAAGCTTGGTTCACACATTTCCTAGGTCAATTCACTTAAATTCATGGGTGAATCAACTCAACTTCAAGACTAAAGGTTTGGTTTCTTACCTAAAGCCTTCAATTCTTTAGGTTCTTGGTGAATCCTAGCTCAATTCTCCAATTTTCCTTCAATTTCCTAGCAAATTCTTTGTTTGAGCTCAATTTCTCCCTACTCTCTATTTCTCACGTTTTTCTTCCTTGATGAGGCTCAAATGTACTCAAAAGTGAAAGAAAAAATATGAGTGGGGCTCTATTGGTGCCTAATATAGGCTTGGTTAAAGTATAGTTAATTAAAGTTAAAATAAATGAGCACTAATTTAATCGTTCCAAATCAAATTTCAATTAAACCTACCATAAAATTCTAAAAATCTTAATTAACATATAAATCAAATCAATTTCTGGATCGGATGCCGATAAGGCCTTCAATTCGTAAACTGAATGAAACATGAACAGATCTTTCTACGTTAAACAGATATAGACACAAATAATGCGACACACACACATGCAATTTAATTCAGAATTTCTCCTTAATTACTAATCAAGCATAATTAATCATAGATTAATGTTAATCAGGAATCAGGGTTGTTACATATACTTTGGTCGCGGAAAGGATTTCAATTTCTCAAAAGTTGTTCATTTTGCGACCAAAAACATAGTCATTGAAAGTTAACATTTGCCACCACCTATTTTGGTCATTGAAATGTGGTCGTTAATATTATTTCATGACAAAAAAATGTTAGTTGCAGAAAGTAAACTATCTGCAACCAGCTCAAAAAGGTAGTCGTCAAAAGTGTTTTTTCTTGTAATGATGTTAAATATAAGAGGGTCAGGGCTATTATTATTCATTGTAAAAAAAAATATAAAAAAAAAAAATAAATAAATAAAATCTACTAAGCAATATTTTTTGGCATTATGACAAATTTTACCTAAAGAAAAAATGAAAAATAAAGACCAGAGTTAATAGGGTTATCTCCGAAATAACCCATATTAGCTTAACATGTAAGTCTAGCATACCCGAAAAAAGCACAGAGCAGACACAATAGGAAGTAAAAAAAAGCCCGACACCAACAAACAAAAACTATAGATTGTGAAAGTTAAAAAAAAAAAAAAATGATTGAAATGTGTAAGACAGATTACTTCGAAAGAATACTCAACAATTTCAGCAGAGACTAGTGAAAAAGCTAGAAGAGCTAAAGCACATGTTAACAAGAACACAGGACGTGTCATTGCCAAAAAAAACAATACATGGAAAGACAAAGAAACAAAGATCAAAACAAGCTCTCTCTTTCTATCTAGAAGTTGACATCGGTGGACCTACAAAAGGTTTTGGCCCACGATTTAGAGCCTAATTCACGGTTCAAGTACTAAAGCCCAGCACCCTTAAAAACCCAATGTTGAACCAGGGACCAATGGCATCTAAACACTTGTCAAGTAGAGAACCAACCACGTAAGCAGACAAAGATCCTACAGAGTTATTGCACCACACATTAGCCATTAATGAGGCTCTCACAGCATTAAATGTGACAACCCCTTCACGACGGAACATGTAGCTTCACTATGAACAATGCAAGCTAGAGTATAGACTTTCGGCCAACACGACAGGTCGGAATGGACAAGGAAATGATGGACAAAGGATATAAGAACATTTCCAAGGCACATCAAAGGTTAAGTTCATCATTCTCTCTCTCTCTCTCTCTTTCTACACAGTCAATCTCTTCTGTTCTAACTTGATCGTCGGAAGGTCCGCCGGGGTACTCTCATTCCCTGTTGGACCTTTTTGCAGGCACTACCATCGAGCTTCGAGACTGGTAAAAGGTGTTGAAAGTGTGGGTCTGCCCGACTTGTCCTCCCTTGGATATACAACATCATCAGTTGGCGCCGTTTGTGGGAAACGCCACTCCGGTTAATAGTTGTACTCATTGTTGCCAGAGACCCGTTGCTGATAATTTCTCCTTACCTTCCATCGAGGTGGATGGTTACAACGAGATCCATAGCTTCTCAACACAATGTCGTTGACCCCCAAGCTGAGCCTTCTAACCCAAACAACCCACATCAGTACTTCATAGAGCTCACCAATAGCATCAACCGCTTGGGCGAACAAAACCAGACCTTGATCAACGCTTTACTTCAGCGAAATCTCCCTATACCTCCTCCACAACCACAAGATATCCCTCCCAATCAAGAACAGACCCGAGCCATCCTTTCCAACAAGCCCACATTTCCAACCTAAAGGGTCTACAGGCCCCACTTCAAGACATGAACTCACCACCTCGGGGCTTACATCCATCAATTCAAGCCTTGGCTCTAGCCTTGGCTCCACCGACTTGATGGAAATTTTTCACATTGTACGCACCCCTCTACCGCCATTCATCGATACATAAAACCATCTTGGTCTCCACCCATTTACCGACGACGGCAAACCCGCCACTGCCTGCAAGGTCACCTATGTTTCTTGTTGACCAGAGGCCTTATAACAAGAAAAGAACTCATTCACTGTCATCGCTACTCTCCCAGTTGCCCGTGGCCATGCGATCGTGCAGGCCAGCAATATTTTCCACGCATTGGGCATAAGTTAACCTGGCGCCATCTCCAACCGATTCAATACGTCTACCACTATTTGTGGGAGTGGCAACCTTAGACCCCCCCGCAATGCCTCCTCATATAGTGTAAACTCCATCAGACGTGCATCCGACGCCCTCTTTTTCGACGTCGGCAACTTCAACTCTATCTCCACTGGAATCTGGTATTTTTTACGCACCTCCTCCAACTCCTCTGCCGTAAACGTCGACTTGTCAGCCTTGGTGTGCCAGTCGTCAGGTTCCACTTGGCTGATCGGTTTTGCCGCCACGATCATTGTAAACGAACGAGGTCGCACCGCTTGCTTTGCCCCTCTTTCCTCCCACATCTCCGTCCTATATTGCTCCACCAACTCCACTGCATCATCCTCACCTAGCACCTCTAACCTCATGGCTGGCGTTTCATCTCGAGCCATCTCTTTTACGTTTCTGTATATTGCTTCGGACGTAGGCACGAGGAAGTTCGCAAACTGTTGGAGGGAGCATCACATGAAACAAACGAGGTCAGGTCTGGGATGTGTTGGTTTCTTGTAATGAGATATGTAAAACGGATAACTCTAAATGCCCACGGTTTGCCTATTTTCCAAGGATCGAGGTTAAATTTCGCCACTTTGAAAATTTCAAAAGTTACAACCCCCCGCCTTTTCCACATCCTATCCTAACCATAACCTTTCGCTTCCTACTAATGTATAACCTCCCTCACCACTGGTTTAGATCATCCCACGTGTACAGCCACGATTCGTTACCCTTTTCCTTTTCTCGTCCATTTCATTTCACATCACCGCGTGCCTCATCGCTCTTCGAGCCCTGCGCGCCGCCACCACCTCTCGCTTGGCCCCCCCTCGTGGTCAGCCCTCCTCTAGGTCGATCTTCTCATTCGGCCCCCTTCACGGTCGACCCTCTCCATGGTTTGTCTTTTTTATGGTCAAACCTCTAACGCTCTCGTTTGGTCCCTTCGTGGTCGGCCCTCTCCACGATCGGTCCTCTTAACGGTCAGACCTCTGACCCTTTCGCTCGGTTCCTTCGTGGTCGGGCCCTCTCCATAGTCGGTCCTCTTTACGGTCAAACCTCTGACCTTCTCGCTCGGTCCCTTCGCGGTCGGTCCTCCTCACGGTTGGTCTTCTCGCTCACCCCCCCTCGCGGTTGACCCTCCTCTCGGTCGATCTTCTCGCTCGGCCCCCCCTTGCAGTCGGCCTTCCTCTCAGTCGATCTTCTTACTCAGCCCCCTTCGCGGTCGGCCCTCCTCTCAGTCGGTCCTCGCTGGGCCGCATCCACGGTCGATCATCCCCCTTGTCTTGGGAGGACATTTCCCATTTTCCTTCTTATTCCCTTCGTTGGACTAAAGTTGCATTTGGGAATGAGAGACTACTAACATCGATGGGCCCACAAAAGGTTTTGGCCCACGACTTAGAGCCCAATTCACGCTTCAAATACTAAAGCCCAGCACCCTTGAGAATCCAAAGTTGAACCAGGGACCAATGGCATCTAAACACTTGTCAAATAGGGAACCAGCCACGTAAGCAGACAAAGATTCTGCAGAGTTATTGCACCACACATCAGCCATTAATAAGGCTCCCACAGCATTAAATGTGATAACCCCTTCACGACGGAACATGCAGCCTCACCGTAAACAATACAAGCCAGAGTATAGACTTTCGGCCAACACGACAGGTTGGAGTGAACAAGAAAATGATGGACAAAGAATATAAGAAAGTTTTCAAGACAGATCAAAGGTCAAGTTCATCATTCTCTCTCATTCTCTCTCTCTCTCTACACAGCCAATCTCTTTTGTTCTAACTTGATCGTCGGAGGGTCCGCTAGGGGACTCCCATTTCCCGTCGGACCTTTTTACAGGCACCACCAGCGAGCTTCGAGACCGGTAAAAGGTGTTGAAAGCGTGGGTCTGCCCGACTCGTCCTCCCTTGTATATACAACATCATCAGAAGTGCTCAAGATATCTTCTTAGGACATGGCTTTATGTATATTTCATACAAAGATCTTGTTTGTGTTTGTTATGAATTTCATTTCCATAAGGTCTAGATATATATAGTGGTTGTTGCTAGAGACTTAACCTCCCATGATCGCGTCAGTAAGAAGTATCTATGTTTTTCATAGGTAAATGAATTTAGACTTTTGAATGTGTCAATGAAATCTTTAGTTATTTAACAATAAAAATTAAAGAAAATTTTTTTTAAAAAAATGAAAGAGCAATGTCATAGAATCTTCATCGTTGAAGCAAACATAAGCATTTTTAATTAAAAAATTTTAGATTTGGCCATGTAACCGCTCCACAAGGACGAAACAATTCACCATTTGAATATCTTTCTTACCTACTATTGGTCTGGATTTTACGCGTATTCATGCCAATAAATGTTATTAGATAATGTTAATATAAAACTAAAAAATTTAAAAAAGTACATAAAAATTTATTTTCTAAATTCATTTTTAAAATCTAGTGAGGTGTAAAATAGATTATTGATGGATGATAAGAGAAAACATGAGATACAAAGAGAATTGTTCTAAATATTCTAACAGACTACCGTATAATTAGATTTGAAAAGTAATTATAACTTTTAGATTAAGTAACACTACTAAAAAAATAATATGAGATTCATTTATAGCGTTGTACATCTTCTATTGTAAAAAAATAGGTTGGAGAGAAGCTAGGTCTTCTATCGTCATGTATACTTTTTTCAATAAATGTTTGAGTGTGCAAGGTACATACTATATACACTTACACAAGTTCTTACAAATATACATAAGTTACCTTGCAAAATAAGTTAAGTTCTCATAAATATACGTAAGTTGTGATTTCTCAAATTTTTATGAATCAACTTACGTATATTTGTGAAAACTTACACGATTTTATGAATTAACTTACGTATATTTGTGAGAACTTACGCAAGTGCATGTAGCATGCATTTGCACACTTTAGGATTGCCCATATATTAGACCTCATATATGTATGATGAATAAGGCTATCAAACCTTATTTTAATGATCTGAATTATTTATTTTATCAGTTTTATGTGTAGATCAATAATAAAATTTTTAGATTGATCCTACAATTACTATAGCCATATGATTTTATAATATTTGATTACAAAAATGATTGGTTAGTATACTCTTAAAAATAAGCTATCTATTTTTTTAAGACAGTGTAACCAAGTTATATGTCTATAATTATTGTATCAATTTGATTTTTTTTTTTTTAAATAGATAATCTACACACAAGATTTGACATGATGTACAGTTTGATTAGCAAAGTGTGATTCATAATGAGCTCCACAAATCCAATTCTACAATAAGCCTAGCCTTATCTTATATGTCACCGTTACATTGATAACAAGTAGAAATAATGAAAAAACACAACATAATAAACAAAATTAGTAAATCTAAGTGAACATTTAATATTTATAAATGGAGAATAAATATAAATTTACTGTTTATGCCACATCTCTATTTTTTTTTTTTTTTTTGATCAGCAAAGAGAAAACTTTATTGATGAAAGAGACATAAAACATGCACAATACATCAACAAAGCAGGGGAGTGCAGAGAGCATCAAAGCTAACTTAACGATCCCAACTAGGTTGGCACCGCTAAGAGAGCGCAATCATATGCTAGCACTCGACCCGGGATTGGTGAGGAGCCAACCAAGGGCACCCAAAAAGATGGGCACCCAAAGCAAAAGGAAAAAGCTAAAACTATAGAAGCCAAAGACTCTACATGAAACAACAAAAGGATCACAGACCCAAACACACTCAGGCTCTACTTGAACGGAACACAGCCACAGATTGGCCACACAGATGCACAGCAACATAGCATATTCAACATACCAACAGCAAACACCCAATCTGCAACATACCCATCTGCTACATGCCAACCTGCTACAAACCAGACTGCAAACCCTTATGCATACAACTGGGACAGCAACAAAGCATGCCAAGGAAGCACCACTGGAGCCAAAAGTAGCAGCATCAGACCACACTGAAATACTCCAATATTGCTGGCAGAACTTGAACTGAACCAGAGAGCAGACCAACACCAACCCAGAAACCAACATCCAGCAACCATTGTGACTTCTCCTTTAGCAGACACAGCAACCGAGCCAGCAGTGCCTATAGATGCACACTTATAGAAAACATAGTTCCCAAAGCATAGTTCTCCTAAAGACCCTATAACAAATCACCCAAAAAAAGCAGAACATTCGCAGCAGCAGCACAACACTTTCAGATTACCCTCAGATGCAGCCCACCTCAACCCAGCACAATAGCCCACTGCTAGGACTAGAGAACATGCAGTAACAGAACACAGCATGAAACCACCAGAAAGCTTACACCCGACCTTAGACCAAAAATGATGCCCAAACTCAAGGTGAGAAATTCAACCCCCTGGCAGACAGATCTTATGCTAGCAGCCAACGATACTCCACACCCCAACATAGATTCAGACTTCAATGTAATGAGTGCCTAACCTGCTGCAAATTTTCCACCACATCATGAACAGAGTACTGCAACTCACTACTATGGTCTTTGATCCATAATGCTATTCTAAGCTTAATCAGATCGCAGGCCTCCTCCAAACTATGTTGCTTACCATTGAATATGCAATCATTTCTCAGAGTCCAAATAGACCAGAGGACTGCAAAGGGAATTACATCCCATATTTTAGTGTCTACCTTACCCCATCTGATCCCTCTCCACCAGTCCATCACCCCTTTAACCTTTTGAGGGGCCACCCACTGCATACCCCACCAATTTAGGATATTTGACCATATCTTCCAAGCAAACTGGCACTGCAACAAAACATGACTATCTGTTTCAACATCACAACCACATAAAACACAATCAATCCTAGCATCCTGACTGAGGCAACCCACCCTTTGAAGAAAAGCTCTTGTTTTAATTCTACCTTTCCACGCGAGCCAAGCAAAGACTTGCACTTTTGGTGGGGAACAATTGTTCCAGAGCCACCTAGCTGACCCCGACCCTTGGCCCACATCATTCCTACTGTATACTGAATTTATATTGAACAAACCTGAAGACGAGGCAGCCCAAACCAAAGAATCATCTTTATCAGACAAAATGGGTCCAAAAGAAGTAAGATGGGATCTTAGTCTTTCTACTTCATCATCTTCCCAAGCCCTCAGCCCTCTCCTAAAATTGAAAGACCACCCAGCGGATTCACTTCTCCTGACAATCATCTGTTTAAGATTAACTTCTTTATCTGCTGATAGGTCATAGAGTCTGGGAAACTCATCCTTCAAGCATCTGTCTGATGCCCATGAATCCTCCCAAAAACTAACCCTCATCCCATTCCCAACTTGAATGACAGAATTATCCATGAAAAAATTCCACAAATTGGGGCTGCTGTGTTCCAGACTAAGGATATCCCCCCAGATTTTTGAGCACTGGGCACCATTGTCCAAGAAAGGTCTCCATCTCCCCCCAAAGCTTCCATACTTACTAATCACAATATCTTTCCACAATACCCTATCTTCAATTCCATATCTCCACCACCATTTAGTTAGAAGACACTCATTAAACTCCATCAACCTTTTGATACCCAACCCTCCCAGACTTTTCTTCATGGTGACCTCCTCCCATTTTACCATATGAAGCTTCTTTTTAATTTCTGACCCTCCCCACAAAAACCTGGCTTGAATTTTATCAAGCTGCTTAGCCACACATATAGGTACTTTAAATATAGAGAGGAAATACGTTGGTAATGAGGATAACACGGCTTTGATAAGTGTTAACCTTCCCCCAAAAGAAAGCAACTTTCTCTTCCAAGAAACAAGCTTAGATTTAAATTTGTTGATTACAGGCAGCCAGGTGTTCCTTTTCTTTGGGCTGGCACCAAGCGGTAAACCCAGATACGTGAACGGCAGCTTATGACTTTGGCAGTTTAATTGCACAGCAAAAGCCGCCAAAACCTCCTCCGGAATTCCAACCCCACAAACATGACTTTTATGAAAGTTAATCCTCAAGCCAGACAACACCTCAAAGCACCTCAGAATTCTTTTTACATTCAAAACTTCCTGCTCCTCAGCCTTACAAAACACCACTGTATCATCTGCAAATTGTAAATGAGTAACAATAACTTCCCTATGACCTATAACAGCTCCTTTGATCAGCCCCAATGCTTTAGCTCTTTGGAATAACATATTTAGCCCTTCCGCCACAATGTTAAAGAGAAAAGGTGACAGTGGATCCCCTTGTCTTAGTCCTTTTCCAGGACTAAACTCAGCAGTGGGTGAGCCATTAACAAGGATTGAAACTCTAGATGATTGCAGGCATTCCTTTATCCATCTAATCCATATATTCTGAAACCCAAAGTTAGACATCATGGAAAAAAGACATTCCCAGTTTACAGTGTCGTAGGCTTTCTCAAAGTCCAGTTTTAGGATCAACCCCTTCTGTTTTCTCTTCTTCCACCAATCCACAACTTCATTGGAGATTAACACTCCATCCAAAATGCTCCTACCACCAATAAAAGCAGATTGCGAATCTCCTATTATTTGAGGCAGCACCTTTTTTAGCCGAGATGCAAGGACCTTAGAAAGAACTTTGTACATAGAACCAAGAAGGCTAATTGGTCTAAAATCAGAGATAACATTTGTGCAAGCTTTCTTAGGAATCAGTGTTATAAAAGAGCTGTTGATACCTTTAGCCAAACACCCATTAGCGTAGAACTCATTGAAGAACCTCAAGATATCCATTTTAAACACCTTCCAGCATTTTTGAAGGCACAACATATTAAATCCATCTGGTCCTGGCGCCTTGTTGCCATCACTCTCCTTAACCACCTTCCAGATTTCCTCTTCTGAGAATGGTGCTACTAGCCCCTCGAAGTCCATATCCTGATCAATGGTCTTGAAGAGACCTACAAGCTTCGGTCTGGAATTCCACTCTTCTGAAAACCTCCTTCTGAAATGGTTAAGCACCTCCTGCTTCACCATATGTGGTACTACATGCATCAATTAATGTACATACTAGTGTATCAACTAGTGTTATATCATTATTACTGACTCCACCTATTATACAAATTACAAATATCTAAAACTTCTAAAATTATACACATCATCGATTAGTATACTAATTAATACATTAATTAATGCATATAACATTACTCATCTTATTATGTGAAAATCAAATATATTCATCAACAATGATTTAGACCACTAAAAAATACACCACTAATAGTACTAATGTATTGGGAATAGTAAATAAAAAAATAAAAACAACACATAGAAAGTGAACATGATTCACTGCCACATCATTAATGTTCCTTTTAATGATCCTTTTTTATTACTCTCAAGTATTTTTCTATATTCATATAACTACTAAAACAAAATACATAAGAAAATATGAATGTGTTTGTGCAATGTGAAGGGCATTGAAATGTCCTGTGTTGGTGTCCGCGTTTTTGCTTAATCGCCCAAAAGTAGAACGGAGCTCTTCATTTTCTTCTTTAATACCAGGCCGAATCAACTACACTCTCATAGATGTGGAACCCACATGTGTGTGGTGGGTCTCACACTATATCAAAAGTTTGATAATTTATTTAGTAATTTATTTAAGTTCTATAATATTTTCCTTTTCCTATTCTAGAAATTTTGAGGTAGCGTTTAGTAGAATTTTATAAATGTGATTTGAGAGTATGAGTTATATTTTGAATTTGTGTATTGTGGAATTATGATTTGAGTGTAAAAAATTTGTTTGGTAAAGAGTTTTGAAAAGAGTTTTGATTTGAGTGGGAAATTATTGATATGACATTTGAAATTTAATACAAAAATTTACAACTCATACAACTCAAAATTATTTTAAAGCACATAAAAAATTTTAAAAATTTCAAAAATATTTTTTTCGATTATATATCAATTGCAAAAAAAAAAAAAAATCACTATTCCGGTCAACCGGCCGGACGACCGGCCGGACGTCCCGTTAGACCAAATTTAAAAAAATAAAAAATAAAAAATAAAAAACGCATCTGTCAAAACAGAAAACCACGCATCAGACAGGGTGTTTTCTGCAGAGTTTTGGAAACATCATTTGAGAACTTTAACCAAATACTATACTTGAATTAAGGTGTAAAATCATAATTTGAAATCACAACCAAACATAACATTAAACTTGTAATTTTAATTTCATCATTACTGTCTCTACTTTAATACTAATCAAATCAGCTACTCTCAAATTAACTATTAGGCTTCGTTTGGCAAGTGACTGTTTTAGCTTAAAAGTCAAAAAGTTATTAAAAAATTAAAAAGCCAACAACTTATATCAAAAAGTCAAAGATTCTCTTTTCTCTCTACTTTTTACACATCTTTTCGTAAAAAGTCAAAAAGTCATCCCAAACATATTAATTTTTTTTTTTCTCATATTTTAATTAAAAAGTCAAAAAGTTATTAAAATAGCCTATTCCCAAACGAGGGTTAGACAATCTTGATTATTTTTCAACTTCTAATTTTTTTTTTTTTTGAATGATTCAGCTTCTAATTTTAATTGCATCATTAATGTTTGATTTGACAATTCAAACACGGGGGATCGGTTTTTTATGACATTTGTCCTTTTAAATTAATGATTTCTTCTATGTGCAGTTATTAGCAAATGTACATTTTTTAAATCAATTTTAATACTATTCTCATCAAGCTGTTTGGGGATGGAATTAAAATAGTCAAAACTCATTGTTGGTTGTTAAATTATTTTCTTTATTTTTCTGTATATTTTTTTATAAAAATTTAAAATGTTATTAAAAAAATCAATTTTTAAAGAAAAAAAAAAGTTCACATTTACACTGGCGAATATTGTCTAAGTCCATCAAACTTAGGGATGTAATCGGTTCGGGACGGTCGGTGTTTAGGTAAAATTTTACACCGAACCGATAATGTCGGTTTTATTATATTGAAAATTAATACAGACCAAATTTTTTATCAAACCACACCAAACCGCACCGATTCAAACGGTTCGATTTAATCGGTTTAAGTGATTAAGTACTTTCAAAATTAAGTCATTTCTTAAATTTGTAATATAATAAATAATTTATATAAAAATATTAAATTAGCCATTTATACACAATTTTAACCATATCTAATCTAACCATTCACAAAAATACAAATAAAAAAATTAATAAATATTAAGGCTTGAAACTTTTACTGAATTAGAATTAAAAACAAAATATAATCTCAGAACCAAAGTCTTGACATCAAAACAAAACCAAAACTTAAAACAATCATCCCATAAGTCTAAACCACAAGTCTATCAAATAGAGTCAAAACATTCATTATACATTTAATATATATTATATGTAAATATATTCGGTCGGTTTCGGTGCAAATTGGTGTATAGTATATCAAAACCGGTACCGAACCGAAAACCGAAAAAAATTAATTTTCAAAACCGAACTGACCGATTCATATTAAAAAACCGACCAAATATGACCGGTTCGATCCGGTTCGATCGGTTTAGTTGGTTTTTTCGATTTTTCTTACATCTTCAATCAAACCTGTGTTCTGTTTTAATAATCTGAATTATTTATTTTGTAGAGCATTTTGTATATATCATCCAAAAATATAAAAATAAATCGATCTGATAATTGTAATTTAAAAAAATTGATTACAAATATATTTTTAAAAATAGACTAATAATTTTCTGGTAACAAATGCGATAAAGTGAAAATATTAGGATTATTAGATTAATTTGATTTTTTTTTCATGAGTGATATATATATATATAAACTTTACAAAATGAATTATTTGAATGATTACAACGAGACTTGTGATGAGTTCTACAAACCCAGACAACATCCTCTATCTGAACATGGGAAAAATCCAACAATTTAAAATATCAATTGAATTCTCTTTATTTGCTCACCTAATTTTGGTTGCCATTGTTGAATCTTTTATGTTCAAATTGACCATTCTTGCAAATAATATCACACTTAACACTAACAGATAAGAAAATATGTAGTCTGGTCCCAACTATCTTACAAGTGCTTGTCTTCTGGTTCCACACTTTAATTGTAGACATTTCGAAACTACTTTTTTTATGAGTTGTTCAAACACTCAGACCCATCTCATTCATTCCAACAAGATGTTGATTTAAAAACTGTTGGTGATAATATTAGAAAAAATTATATTTTATTAATAAATAATGTAAAGAAAATGAGATACAAATAGATTAGGTTGAGGCACGGATATCTCATTTTCTTTAAGGAGATTAAGCCCACTGTGGTGGGAAGAACCCAAAAACTGATGTAGCAGTCACAAAACTATGACTTGTCCCCTCTAGGATACAACAGCCCGACCACTTGTCATATAGTTCAGGCTAACTCTGCACAAGATGGTGAACCCAAAGTTTCACCAAGAAAAACACCATTCTTTGCTAGTAATCTCTCTTGTATAGAAAATAGTTAGTGTGTGTTGGTGTAGAAAAAAGTAGATGAGAGGGACTATTTATAGGCCACTAGGACTTTACAAGTTGCACGAAAAAATAAAGATGATCATTAAACTAAAGAAAATGGAGTAACTCCAAAAACTAACTCACTACTAAGTTCATGAATTTTAATTACTCTCAATTCATGAACAAGATAAGAGGTTACCAAAGTAATGAAACTCCATTCATAAACAAGATATATCAATAAATAAATAAAAGATATTAAAATGGACCAACAAAACCTCTTGACAAGACGTTGGATGGTGATGTATATGCAATCGAAGTTACACCTGGTCATGCGCCTCACCGAGGTTTTTTTGTATTTATACTATTTTCTTTATATATGAAGTTTATGTCTTATTTGTCTTTTATAAAATTATAATATTACATTTTCTTAAATTATGTAAAATTCTTTTGTATTTTAAATTTTTTAAAAGTGCTTTATTATATTATTTTTGTTCATTCTTTCATATTCTAAACTGGAAAGTTAATGATAATAATTGAATTAATTGAACAATTCCTTTTTATTATGGGATTTGTTTAGTTTTTTTTTTTTTTTTTTTTTGTGTGTGTTTTTTGTGTTTGTGTTTTTTGAGTTGATAGTGTTGAATTTATTAATCATAAATTCAGTTGGATTGTTGATTGTGAATTTCTATACTATATTGATGTAATTCTCACCAAAATTATAATATTGAATCTCAACAATGGACTCAAAAAAAATATATAAATTAGTGACATCTAATTGTTGTTTATTGTGAGTGTTTTTATTTTCTTTTTAATGACGTGAGTAATATGTGTTTTCTCTGTCTTAAATTTTGGCTCCACCGCTAAGCCTCTGTTTGGCAAGTTGGGTTAGGTTGGGTTTGGGGCTATTTTAGCCATAAAAAGACAAAATAACTTTTTAGCCTAATAAGATAAAACATCACATCCAACCCATAATTATTACATTCTTTCTCTCACAAAAAATCCAAAAAAATCAAAAAATCCTTTCTAAACAAGACTTTTTAGCCCCAGACCAAAATAGCCAAAAAGTTTAAAAAAATCAACCCAATTTTCAAACGGACCCTAAGTGATGTATTCAAAACTTAATTATAAAATCATGTAAAAGTTTATGATTTTACATATTAATATTTATAAAACATACCACTAATTTGAAAATATCTTTTTATCAATACACTGACGTGATATTTCCCCATAAATAAATGTTGCAATGATCATCTTAGATATACATTAGTAATGTTAATAGATAAAACATAAGGAACAGGTAACGCTCTCCAAGATCTATAACACAAAGCCTATAGTGTCGGCTTGACCTTTCGAAAGTGGAGATAAAATAAATTGTCTATAATAAAGGGAAAATTTTAATTTATACTCCATTAAAAAGAAGTGTATATTTAATTATATATATATATTTTTAGTTATGACTAATTTTATTATTTAGACATGGCATTATTTTAGTTATGACTCATTAGTTTTTTAGTTATGACTCATGTTGGGTTTAATAATGAATTTTTTTCCTTTTTTTTTTTTTTTTTAGTTATGACTCAAAAAATTAAAATTATGATATTTTTCTTTTTAGTTATAAAATGCATACCTTTCCCCTAATAAAGATAATTAATAATTGATTTTCGCTGATAAAAAAAATGATATAAAAATAAATAAATTATATTTTGTCCCATTTATGTTTGATTATTTTTCCATTTAACCGTGCATATTTTCTTTTCTTTTTTTTTTTTTTGTGTGAAAAATATCACATCAATGGGGTTTTAAAAAAATAATTGCAAATTAATAAGAAATTTTATAAATATTAATAATTAAATATGTGAATTTTTTTTCAAGAATATGTATTTTTTTTTTTTTTTTTGACATCCACTGGGATGTAATTAGCTTCTTTTTATTTTTTTATTTTTTATTTGACTCTCCATATTTCAAATTAAAATTATAACCCATCTTTAAACTTTTTGCACAATTTTCAATCACTTTCAAAATGTTTAACTGTCCGTTTTTTTCTTCTTTTTATGAATAGGAAGTCGTTATATTTTTATATGAGTAAATTATATTTTGTACCCTTTATATTTGTCTATTTTCTCATTTTATCCTTAAATTTTTTATTTTTTATTTTTCATTTGGTCTTTTATGTTTTAAGTTTTTTCAAATTTACACCTAAAGTTAATTTTTGTTCAAAATTAGACCGAAAATGCCACACTAGCTGTCACATTACATAAAAAAATATATTATCATATTGATATTTGTATTTTTAAATTGTATAAGAGATTTTTAAATAAATTAGAAAAAACTTAAAATATGAAGAGTCAACGTGGAAAAAAATTTTAAGAATCAAAATAAAAAAAATAGGCAAATATGAAAGGAGGCAAAGTATAATTTATTCATATAAAAATATAACGACTTCCTATCCATAAACAAACAGTTAAACATTTTGAAAGTGATTGAATTTCATGTCACTATCTCATTTATATGAATTGACTTTATATGTGGGTGATGGCTTCGGGGTTTACAAGTTATTTTAGAAAAAAAACAAGTAGGTTTGAAAGGCAAAGACTTATAAAATCTAAGCAGTCGGTGAAAGTTTAAAGTCTCCCAACATAAATTTTGATGGATTAAGTCATCTTTGCTTGCTTAAGGTGGAAGGTTGATTTTGACAAAATTAAAAATTGAATTATGAAAAATTGAAATTTAAATACCTACAATTGAATTTTAAGAATAAGATTGAAACCAAGACAATAACAGGTTTGATTTCAATATTGCAGCCACAAAGCTTAATAATATATATACATTTTTTTTTTTTTTTTTGGGGGGGGATAAAAATAGTGGTGGAATGAGGTTGATCATGCTTGACACATGATTATGACCATTTTCCCTAGAAAGTTTTTATTTTTTAATGTTAATGGAAATTTTATAATAAAAAAAAAAGAGACTAATATATTGAGACTTTTAACCAAACAGGAATTTATTATATAAAGCACAATTATTGTGGTTCATATAAACGAAGTGACTACACTTGCCAAAGATTATGAACATTGGAATATTCATAATATTATTTTATACCAAAGAAAGCGAACTTAGTACAATTGAAAGAATAAATTATTGGCCACCTTTATTGCATTGAAAAAAATGATAGAAAATAACAAAAATGTAGAACAACTCTTAACATTTGGGTAAATCTCGGGGAGGCGGAGGCAACCTAGTTGAAGGTGTTGGCCCGTTCTCAACTGCAAAAGCCATCGATAGGCCCCACGGGACGTGTATATCCATGTGACAATGCATCAACCATACACCTGTAAACATCAATTTTTTCAAAAAGCATAAATTAGTATACATGTACAACACACACATTAAAATGACAGAGCCATGCCAATAAAACAATATATTTACCAGGATTGTTTGCTTGAAATCTGACAACAATCCATCCTCCAGCCGGCACAACAATGGTGTTACGTGCTTGTGGATTGACTAGATTGAACTTTTTGGGATCATTTATTGGGTCATAGTTTCCAAACCCTTGAGCCAACACATGGAAGTCGAATCCATGCAAATGCATAGGGTGGCTCTCTACACCCAGTGAGGCTGTGTTCTGTAACACCATCTCAACAGTTGAATTGAACTTAAGTTTCTTCACTTTGGTAGACTTTGATGTCATTATGATCGTTCTATTGAAGTTGTTGATTGAATTCGTGTAGTCAAATACCAATGGTGGTTGGTCGGGGAAATCAGTCGTGTAGATTCCATCGACATTATTGACAAAGGCTTCCATCATCGACAACTTGGTGTTGAACTCCAATGACGCGTTGTTCAAGCTTGCAGCTAATCGCTCTCCAAGTGGGCCACTACAGTTGGAACCTGCTTCGCATGGGATCAAGCCCAAACTTACTGTCACAAACATGTGTTCATCAACATTGAGTGGGACTGGGACCCAGTGAGGCGCATTCACTAGAGCAGTTAAACTGGTATAGAACTTGTGGGCAGTTGGTGTGTCATTGAAGGCTGGTAGGACCGGCATTCGTGGGGTTGATGGCATGGCATTCTCATAGACAATGATCCCAGTGGTAGAGGTGGTAGTATCAGGTACACCTGAACTAACATAGGTATGTGCTGCCATGTAGTAAGAGGCTGCTGGTTGGTCGGCAGTGAGTAGTGCGTCGATGGTCTGGCCAGGAGCAATAACAATGAAGTCGGTCACCATCGGAGTAGTGTAAGTGGCGTCAATGCCAACTACTGTCATTTTGTGGTTGGCTATCTTGAAGAAGAATTGGTTATTCAATGCAGCGTTGATGATGCGTAGGAGATATGTTTTACCTCGTGCCACATTTACCTTATATGTGCCTGGAAAAGAAAAAAAGAACCATATTTTATACCAAAGGCTGGGAGAGGTTAAGTAAAAACTGATACTAAACATCTAAGTATAACTTGGCAACTAAATCTGCAATGTTAGAGTGTAAAGTGTAGTAGTCCTTACTATTTGAAGAGCATTGATAAAGATCACCAGGCTGACCATTGATGGTGAAAGCATTGGAATTATTAGGAGGACCACCACTTGCAAGTGCTTGATTCTCAACGTCAATAATATTAGCATTCCACCATTCTCCTGTAATAACAACTTAATGGATGACTAATCTTATAGGCATTGAAAAAGTATGTTTTCTAATCATTTTTAAGGCAAACCATGCAACCAAATATTAATTAAAAGTTTTGAACCTCAACATTATGGACTATATATTCATTACTATTTCCATTTTTCTATTATGCATCTTTATTTCCTTATCGACTTTTTCCAACAAAAATGTGCAAATGAACTATCCTAAAAATACTAGTGGTTGAGAAAAGAAAAATAAAACAAAAATACACTATATTTCCTTACAGAAATTGTAATTTTGAAGTACAAAACTTTTAGAGTTAATATTTAGTTGGTTTGAATTCTATAAGATTAGAAAACATTTTTATTAAACTAACATATGTTAGGTCGCTAAACTACTCCCAATTATCCATTACTTTTGAATATTTGAAAAATAATAAACATCTTATATGATTGGGCAATAAACTTGACAATAGAATACTGTCTTTGCTATTAACAAGTCCATTATTTTGACCACTTTTGCGCATGTTTATTTTACTTATCAAGTATCATAATAAGTGTACTAATAAATGAAGCACAAGAGAGTTTCTAGTGGAATAAACAAAAGGATTGACACCTAAAAGAATTGGGAATTCTCTGTAGGGCTTTAGGAATGGGTATGAGTGACCAACTTTTCGACGGATAATTAACGCCCCATAAATAGTTGCACGAAGCCATTGACTATGTGCGTGCCACCATAGGGTCCCTTCTTGTCCTATAATGTTGAATCTGTAAGTGTAGCTATTTCCCGGACGTATTGGACATTGTGTTACATATTCAGGTCCATCTGCCCACGCACTCAATATTTGAAAAATTCCATGCCTGCATATATGAACACATACTCATATCAAACTTAGGGGTTATTTAGAAAGTGCTAAATTAGTATACTTTTTGACTTTTTACGAAAAAAACGTGAAATATGGGTTGAGTTTGAAGTGATGTGGTAGAGAGGTGATGTGACCCAAATAAGATGATTGTGACTCAAATAGGATAATGTTTTAAAATAGTATGTGTTGTTTTAACACATGCCAAACAAGCACTTAATATAAGTTAAAAGCAAAATAAAAAAAAAAAAACTCAATGTAAATTAAAAATTTATATTACCAATGAATAGTAAGGTTGTAAGGTGATTTATTAAAGACATGAACAACAAGGGTGTCTCCCTCATGAGCCAATATTGTTGGGCCTGGGAGGCCTTCATTTACAGTAGTGATTACTTGATTGCGACATAGTCGTTGGAGAGTCATGTCTTTTACCTGAAACAATACAAATGAAATAAGCTATGCTATCAAATTTAAAATTTTCAAGTTTAAGTAATCATGCACATATTGAAGGAAAAGAATACAAAGGGCCTAATTTTTCGAAAGCAAAAAATTGGGAGTATGATAGTTTATTTTAGGCAAAGAGAAGCACTAGTAACTAAGCAAGAGTAATAACTTCTTGTTAGTCTTATGGTATAAGAAGAAAAAAAAAACATTTTTAAGATGTAATAGTGAAGTTTTATATGTTACTAATTTTTTTGTCATGATTTTATATCACTTCTATATGCTGTGAAAAATTTTAGGGGTGCAGAGATAAAAAATAAATAAATAAATAAATAAATAGAAAAGTAAAGTAACCGATGTTTGAGCTAAAATGAGAGAATAAAGAAGCAATGCACGTTAAAGAACATGTCATCCTCCACAAGAAAGGCTTTCAAAAACTAGTAGGTTAAGCATGCCCGACTCAAAAAAAAGTCACATAATAAACACAACTAGAAGTGAGTCCCATAAAAAGTGACAAAAAACCAAAGATTGAGAAAAGTTTTAAAACAGTTAAAAAAAAAAAGAGGTTTTAAAAAATTATTGAAATGGGCAAGACAAATTACTTTGAAAGAATGCTCCACAATATCAGCAGAGGTGAGTGAAGCAGCCAGAAGAGCTAAAACCCAAACAAGGAAGAACACAGGACGTGCCATGCTAATTGACTGGACAATAAATGACAGAGAGCTAAAAAGACAAAGATCAAAATAATCTCTCTGTCTGTCTCTTTTATGTGGGAAGTGCTCAAGATTTTTGTAAGTGGCTTTGTATTTCATACAAGGATGTTGCGTGTGTTTGTTCTGCAATTCCTTTCCATATATATAGTAGTTGGGTTTGTAGATGGATAAGCCTTACCCTTTACCAATAACGAGTAATTTGAATTTGAATATGTCCATCGTGGAAACTGTGTAATAAAACAGCTACAGTTGACAATAAATTAAAAAATATATAAATAAATCCCATAGTCATAGCATGTTAGCTGTTTATGCAATTACAAGGGGTTTGATTGGTGTAATGTCAATCCTACCTTGTTAAATATTTATTTTGTCCTCATTTTAGTGGTTCTTTTGAAGTTAAAATATTACACTATCATTATCACAAGGCCTATGCAATATCGGGTCTATTTTTAATAATTTGAATAATTTATTTTATAAAATTTTTCATATAAATCATACACACAAAATTAATTGAATCTAATAATTAAAATCTATCCAATTTATCATATGTCTAAAAAAAGTAAATGACGTGTGTTTGAAAATAGAATACTTATTTTATTTATTTAAATAATGATAAAATATAACATTACTTTTTGATATGTCTATATATAAGAATTGCTTTGTTAAAGCTGGCTTGTCTTTTCATTCCCATTTTACCCTTCATTTTTCTTTTATTTTACCATATGCACAATTGTCCTCTTGTGATGACAAGGCTCATCCACGTAGATTACCACAATTATTATTTTGTCCAAAAAAAATTAATTTCAATATTGCCATAATTTTTATGTTATTTACTTAAGGGTTGGGCTTTAGGGGTTTGGGAGCCTATCATGGATCCCGTTTTAATGATCCAAATCATTTATTCTGTAGGATGCACTACAACAAAAATACATTTTAGTGATACCATACTAGTGGCATGTTCTTAAAAAATGTCACAAAAAGAATATTTGGTGACATTTTTTAGAAAAATGTCATAGGGCCATAAACATACAAGGCTCCTCTAGTGGCATTTCAATTAAAAAAATGTCACTTCACTACAACAAAAATGTCACTAAAACAAATTTACACTTTAGTGACACTACACTAGTGGCATGTTTTTAGAAAATGCCACAAAAATAAAAATTGGCGTTAAATGTTTTAGAAAAATGCCACAGAACCACAAACATATAAAGCTCTAGTGGCATTTCAATAAAGAAATGTCACATCAATTTTATGACATTTTATAAAATAATGACACAAAAATTATGTTCGTGACATTTACCAACAGATGCCACTAAACTTAGCAATGGCATTTTTTAAAAAATGTCAGGATACTAGGTAGGTGCAAATTACTTTTTATGGACTTAGGTGAAAAGTGTCATAAACAAATATTTTATAGCATTTTGAGAAATGCCACTAAGCCAAAAACTTTTCAAGCTTATAATGTCATTTTTGAAAAAACAAAAAATGCCACTATATTTTCTAAATTTTTAAAATGCAGTAAATGATTAAAAATAAATAAATTAAACTCAATATACACTACAGGAAAAAGCATATTCGGCGACTAAATTTTCTGACCAAAAAAAGTTTGGTTGCTAAAAGTATAGCTTTCAGCGACCAAAACAGCATTAGTAGCTAAAAGTAAAGCTTTTTGGCGACTAAACAATTTTAGTAGCCAAAAGTCTACAATTGGCGACTAAAACTAAGTTTGGTCGCTGATTATATAGGTTTTAGTGACTAAAAAATTTTTAGTAACCCAAAGTAAAGCTTTTTGGCGACTAAAAAAATTTAATAGCCAAAAGTCTACAATTGGCGACTAAGAATAAGTTTGGTGGCTGATTATATGAGTTTTACCGACTAAAAAAATTTTAGTAGCCAAAAGTAAAGCTTTTTGGTGACTAAAAAAATTTTAGTAGCCAAAAGTCTACAATTGGCGACTAAAAAATAAGTTTAGTTGCCAAAAGTAGTCATTTTTAGCGCTGGAGAACTAAAATCCTAAGGGGGGAATTAAATTGTTTGGTGACCAAATTTTGGTAGCTGAAAGTGCATCTTCGACAACCAAATCCAATTTTGGTCGGCAAAAGTTAAGTTTTTTAGCAACTAAAAAACAATTAGTAGCCAAAAGTATAGAATTGGCGACTAAAAAATATTTTTAGTCGCCAAAAGTGGTCTTTTTTTATTTTGCTAGTAAATAGTTTATTTTACATAAATTATGTTTAATAAAATAATTATGTTTATACATATACTTTTATATTAATTTGGATGTATATATTATATAAATAATATATGTTGCATATATAATCATATGGTGCTATAGAGTTGTAGTGGGAAGAGTGTGGTGTATAAGGTTTATGGTGCGAGAGATTGGCGGTTCGAGTCTCCGCAAGAATAGATCAAATTGTTCTACAACGAATTAGCGTTACGAATGGCACTTGATAGCGTCACGAATAGTGCCTATCATGACATTCAAGTGTCACTGAAAGGTTTTAGTCTTGATGGTGTAATGATACTTGTAAGTGTCACTAACTCTTTTTTTAATAGCGCTTGATAATTCCACAAATAATATCTACCATGACATCAAAATGTCATTGAAAGTTTTTAGCCATGATGGTGTAGTGGCGCTTGCAAGTATCTACCGTGGCACTAGTATCTACTGTGGCACGGATACAAATGGCACCTGTTCAAAATGCCACAAGACTAAAAAATGTCATTAAACCAATAGTTTTGTGGCACTTTCAAATGTCACTAAACTAAGAAAATGTTGTAGTGATGCTCTATGTATATCATTCATAAAAAATTAAGTCAATCTAATAATTGTAATATTTTAATTTTGTTATTTTTTTCAAAAATGAGATGGTCTATTTTTAAAATGATCATTCATTTTTTCGAAGACATATGTGATAAAAGAAAAATATTCTATGTTAGTTTCTGTTTTTTAAAACATTTTTCAGAAAATTCTACTTTTTTTCTGTATTTTTTTGTTTTTACTGAATTTTTTTTAATATTTTAAACAATTTTTTTTAAAATTTTTAGACAGACCTAACATAAATACACTTAAAAATATAATTTTTGTGAAAAAAGTCACCAAATACAAAAAATACCAAAAAAATAAAAAATAAAAATTCAATATATTTTTCATATTTTTGTGTATTTATTAACTTTTTAAAATATTTTTTCACAAATATTTTACTTTGTAAATATATCTAAGTAAGGTGCATCCAAATTTTGTTTAAAAATGCTTAAAATTTTAAAAATATTCACTAAAAACAAAAAAAATACGAAAAATAAAAAACTCAGTTTTAAAAAATTGAATTCCAAAAACTGAAATCAAGCACACTGATTATGATTATCAAATTAACCTAATTTTTTTCGTGTATAATATACACAGAGGGCCTTACAAAATAAATAGTTCAGATTATCGAAATAAGACTCTTGGTAAGCCCCATGCCTCTCAAGTTCTCTCAAGTTGAGATTTTTTTTTTTTTTTTTTGGTTGAGATTTGAATATGAAAGAAAAACCCTTTACTTAATCATTTATTTTCTCTATTTAATCTTTTATTTGAATATTAAAATTATATAAATTTTATACCATGCTAAATAAATAATCTTGACTTAGAGCATCTCTACTTAAATTATCAATTTTGAGGTGACACTTTTAAGACTAAAATGTGATATTGTTGTGGTCCTTTCGAACGTATAAAATTGAGTTGCTAATTAATATGTCTTAATACTAAGTTTTTGTTTAGCATGTGCTAAAATAACACATACTATTTTAGCTCATTATCTTATTTGGGTTACAATCATCTCATTTAGGTCATATTACATTTCTATCATACCATTTCATACCGAATCCATATTTCACATTTTTGCATAAAAAAATCAAAAAGTATACTAATCTAATACTTCCCAAACAATCCCTAAATTTGGCATTGCATTAAAAAGATATTAATATTTTTAATTTTTATTATTTTAATAGTAAGGACTTATAAAAGACTTTAAAAAATAAAAAATAAAAATTTTTGAAGTAAAAATAATAACTATTATAACAATCCAAAAAACATTTGTACAAATAACATGATATTTTCATCTTGATTTTACTTCTTGAAATATGAAAGTTTATAAATTTTTTTAAATTGTAAGAGATTCTTCTAATAGTATGGCAAAATGATGTTAGAATATCTCTAATGATACCCCAAATCTTTGACCCAAAGTTAATTTTAATTATACCCTCAAAAAATATATAATAAAATAAAAATTCTAATTATCTGCAGAATCTTCAAACTAAAATTTATTAAAGTCAAATTTAGTGTCAAATTTGTCGCTTCAGTAGTGACAATCATGATCATTAGATTTTTTAAAAAATATTTTGTAGAGCATTAATATTATAACTATTAATGTATTAGTTTTAAGGCAGCAATATTAACTTGTTTTTTCTGTTTGTACGTTATGCATGAAAGTAAGTGTAATAAAAAATATATAATATTTTTAAGCTTTTTTATCATGTGGCCTTGGGCTTAACAAGACCCTTTAAGTAAATTTTAGAAGGTGTATTTGAAATTTACTCTTATTTTTTTAAAAAAAATTTAATTTTGATTTTTTACTTTAAGGTAGTGTTTTTTTAATGGAAAAAAAATACAATGGAATGGTTATTTTGCAGAGGTTAGAAAATAATAATTCCATTCAATTTCATCTAATTCAATGACATTTCACCTTCATATGGATTATCCCCTATGATTTTGAAAATTACAAATATTTTTTGTCATAATTTTTTGTTTAACATACTTAACCAAAAAAAAAAAAATCCTAATGACTCTCCTATATAACAATAAATTTACTTGAATTTTTACTTTGAAACATATTTATGATATATTATTACAAATTATTAATTAATTTAATGATTTATTAACAAAATAAATCATCTGTTATGCAATTACAAACTTAAAAGGGTGAGATGTAGTTTCTACAATTACAAATGACAATCTATATTTTAAACAAATCTCATGAAATATGTTTTTAATTTACTTAAAATTCAAGAAATTATTCAATATTCTCGGAGTACCACGTGTCTGTACTCTCTAACTAATCATCATTCAATATGCCCCATCATGTTTTCCAATCATCCAACACAATATTCTACCTATCTACCTTCTCCATAAATTATAATGCTATGAAATACTACGTATCCATATTTCGAAATTACTGAATAATTATCTTGAAATTCAAATATTATGTGTAAATAGCACGTACCTTGCACATGAATACTTTCCAAATATACACCTATATATATAAGCGGTGCTTTAGTACGGAAGGCTTTTTTTTGGTACCGCTTTTACCCTTCTATTTTGTTGAGAGTCAACATTGTTTTGTTGGGAATGGTTCCAGATTCAGCTAATGAATAGCACAATAGAGCATTAGTAGTTTTGGGTTAAATTACTTTTTTGTCTTTTTTAGATTAACAATATTAGTTTATATGTTGGTAGGGCTTGTTGTAATTTTGTTTGTTTTTCAAGGTTTTTTTTTTTCCATAAAGTTTGGGAAATTCTATTTCCACACTTAATTAGCTCAGGGCACATCTTTTCTCAATATACACACACTTACTAATTTGATTATTAATTAATTTTCTCAGTCCATACACTTAAAGATACAATTATACCATTTACTCATAACCATTGAACACACACCACTAACCCTTCTTTCCACACACTTTTGATTGATCCTACTTCTACATTTGTAAACCCACCCAGGCCCTTGAAGACTTTGGTTTGAAGTGAAATTTCCTCCATTGAAGACTTGCATAGAAGACCTCTATTGAACCTCCATTGAAAATCCTCCAAAATAGTGTCGAAAATAAGTCATCTTTCTATTTTCTTATTACATTTATCATTTTTGGATCTATGTGCAGTCCATTGGCATACAACCTTCAATTTCGTTCTTGTGATTTATGGTTTGGGGCTTTCGACACTGGTTTTCTGAAACAATAGAATTAATTTGGAAATTAACTTCCGAATAAATGGTATTAGTTTGACAAATTACTTAACGAGACCTAATTCACAAGCAAAGAAAGAGACAAGAACAAATGAAAAGCTAGAAATAGAAACCACACAGAGAGAGAGAGAGAGAGAGAGGAGAGAGAGAGAGAGAGAGAGAGAGAGAGAGAGAGAGAGAGAGAGAGAGAGAGAGAGAGAGAGGAAGCAAATGGTGTTCAACAGCTTGGTGGTATTAACAGTGGTGAACATATCAACAAATGTATGACAATACATAGCATGTTTTCCAGAGAGGATAAGCAGTAATCAGTTGTTAGAATGAAAAAATAGGGTTAAATTTTTTTTAACTCAAAAGGTATATATTGAGATTTTTTTTGTTCTTAAAAGATGTGTATAGAGAATTTTTTTATATAATATTATGAGTGTTAGATGTCTATTATAATCATTTTTGTTTAGGATATAATTGTCATTAAATTAATATTTCATTGAATGTGTGCGGAAATAGAATTTCCCATAAAGTTTTGATAGCTTCAATTATTTAAATTTACTACTATGACCCTACTGATAGTTATAAGTTGTGGTTTTGTGCAATATGGAGTGGTGGTATTCAAATTTTTTTAACATATTTTTGTTTGAAAAATAAGAGAGATTTATAATTTAAGTATTACAATTTACTCATAATGATATGGTAAATTGTGAGTCTCATTTTTTTTCCCCAATCATCTAATGAGACTAATTTCAATGATGAAAGTTAAATTAATTTTGCCAAAACAAACAATTAGGACCTAATTATGGAGTTATACATGTCCAATTAAGTTTATTTTTTAAAATAAATAATATACTCCACGAACCCTATAATATAAATTATTCAATTTGTTTAATCTTCTACTAAAGCAAAATCTTTTTCGTAATAATAATTTCAAATAATATTTAATTAATTGAAATGAAGGCTAACTGTAATTGAATTGAAATGAAATTCTTCTTCTTCAATCTCTACCAAAAAATCAAATTTTTTTTAAAAAATACTATACAAGTTGCCTGTGCCTTGCACGGGCCAAATTCACTACAAAATAAACAAAAATTCATCTAAACACCAATTTAAAAAAATAAAATCAAATAGGCATGTGTTTTTTTTTTTTTTTCCTCTCATAAATTTGTAATTCTTTTCAGGAAAATTACAAAGAAAAATCCTAGAATTTGATCCTTTTAACAAATTAAACTATAAGTTTTTAATTTTTATGAGAATTGAGCACTAAAAGAAAAAACGCTTTTGGCGACCAAATTTTTAGTCACCGAAGGTTGTTTTTTAGTCACCAAAAGTCAATGGTAACTAAAGTTATTCATCGCCCCGTTGGTTGCCAAAGCCTTGTCGGCAATAGTCAATGGCGACTAAATTGACGTTGGTCGCTAATTATCTTATCTTCGACTACTAAAACGGACTTAGTCACCAAACATAACATTTTGGCAACCAAATATTTAGTCGCCGAAAGTAATTACATCAAAATGAAATTCTCTTTCAGCAACTAAAATATGTAGTCGCTAAAACATTTTAGTCGCTAATACTAATACATTTATTGACTAAAAATTTTAGTCACTAATAATAATACATTTAGCGACCAAATAGTTTAGTCGTTGCTAGTTTTCACGACTAAACATTTTAGTCACCAAAAGATTAGATAATTTCATTTCATGGTATTTTACGACCAAACAATTTAGTCGTGAAAAAATTTCGTGACTAAAATATTTAATCGGCAAAAATTTCTTCCCTCATCTTGATTTATTTTGACTACTAACTATTTGGTCGCCAAAAGTCTTTTATTTCTTTTTTACTACTAAATATTAGTCATGAAAAACCTTTGCTTGCATTTTTGACTACCAAAATATTTAGCAGACAAAAAATTTATAATTTTTTTTATAATTAATTTCTCGACCACCTGTATTCATTCCATTATTAGTACAATTTGTATACTGTATATAAATAAAATAATCTATATACTGATAAAATTAGCAACCATTCCACAACATGCACACATTTCACTTTCAATCATCAAAAAAATTCATATTAATATCAAATTAATATTTCCAATAGAAATTCCATACAAACCAAGTATAATCCAATCTCAAAAATATAATTCCATACATGACAGAGAATTAAACAAAATTAATATCCAAAAATTAATCTATACCACCAAAAACTAATTTGTACCCCACCAAAAGGTGATCAACCTTTGCTTTATCTTCATCTCCAACTATATCAATCAAGCCTAGTAGTTTGTCTTCAAACAATTCTGATTTGTTCTCAACAAATTTTGAGACTTTAATTTTTTAGTTAAGTTCTTCTTAACTTTTTTTTTTTATCTTTTCTGTTCCAAAAAAAACAAAAAATCGAGAGGCTTAGGGGTTGGTTGTATGGCTGCGAGTAGCAGTAGTAGGGGTATTTTTATACTTCCGAATCTCTCTCGATGCATGTCTTCTTCCTGTATCTTTAATTTCATTCTGTTATATGAAATTTTTCTTTGCTGATCAAAAAAAAAATTTTTGAGACTTTGGCATAAAGATAGTTGTCATTGACAATCTTAACTAGTTCAGGAAAATGCCCAGAGTACCATTCTCTGCATTAAGTAAATCAAAGAACAACTTTTAACAAAATCTAATTGGAATAAATATAAAAAACATCCATAAAGCTTCCTACAATGTCACAATTTCAAAACAACAAATCCCAAAAATACTCAAATATTGCTCTTAAAAGCAAGAAAGAGTAAACTAGTTTTTGGGAAGAGTTAGCTCCAAAAAATTCCTCAACTCATCAGTCATATGGCCTAAAACCCAATACCAAAAAACAAATGCATATATCAAATTATCATATGTACAAATTCTTTGGAGAGTTAGCTCCAAATAGTTCCTCAACTAATCAGTAATATGCCCTAAAACCCAATCACAACAACAAAAAATGCATATATAAAATCATCATAACTCCTCCTTTTAAGGTTTGATAAATTTCTTGAAAATTACAAGACAAACAAAAAAAAGCATAAGCAAGCAAACAAAATGCAGATGAACCTCCTTGGCTGAACCTCCTCATCACTATGTGCCAAAACAAAACACCACGCTGCACCTGATCTGCACCAAACCAGCTGAACCTCCTCATCACAAATTAGCAACATACCATCATGGATCAGGTACCAGATTAGCACCAAGCCAGCTATGCAGTGACTAAATTTTGTTATGAGTCTCTCTCTCTCTCTCTCTCTCTCTCTCTGATTGATATAGATATTGATATTTATAGTCTAAACCAGTGGGCTAGAAAACATTCTAAAAATTAAACTGTAGATGGTGAAAAGAAAAGTGCAAAGATGATATGCTGGTCATTGTCAAGAGGCCGGCATGCTCACTTCCAACATTTTGTCTCAATAAAATGAAATCAACTTTCAGAGCATTAACAGATGTTACACCAACCATGAGTCAAGTGTATATTCAATCAAAACACAGCCTGATTAATAATTATATAAAGCACTTTAAATATAAAAGGTTCATGTGTACTTTTTACTTTAACTTCTCCATTCTCATATTTCTTTGGAGGAAGGATCAATCTGGCTACCTTATCCTGAAAGAGTAACCATCAGAAACAGAGTCAAAAAAGTTACTTAATGGCTGTTTTAGAATTTATAGGAAGTAAGCCGTCAAAAATCATGAAGTGTTCCTGGAACACTCCATAGACAGCAAGACTAAAGGTTTTGCTGAAATTTGATGGTGGATATTGGTGTTAGTTGAGGTATTGTGCAGCAAGGACATTATTGTGTCTCAATAGTGGTGGTCGCAGTGATAAAAATGGAGAAGCATTCCCATGGAATGATACATCATACGTCTTGCTACACACCAGCTACACTACAATTGCCTAAATCATTTGTAAACTGGGATCTGGATGGAAATAGTAGCAAACCAGCCATCATAAAGAGATGGAAGGGGAGAAGACCAAGTGCTAAAAGGATACCCCACCAATAACCTCACTAACTCAATTATAATGAATTATTGTATGGCTATTAAAAATAGGGTAGCTCACTCTACTATAGAGGATAGTAGCAATCCCCACATATATATTTAGGTAAGTGGCAAGATCATCGTGCAGTGGGCTGCCCCATATGTGTGCATATATACATGCAAAGTCTCTGCCATAATTGATCATCACCATAGTGACCTCAAAATAAGACCATCACAAATAAGAGTGGTAAAACATGAAAAGTTTGTGTATACACAACATATTCCCTGTCATTGTTCAGAAGTGTGTCACATACATAACGTTGAACAATAATGATGTATGCACCTTGGCACCAACATCCAAAATATCACGTAAAATAATTGTATAAACTTTAACATATTAAAATAGAAAATAAGAATGGAATTTATATATATATATAATTGGATAAACTTTAACATAAAATACAATAAAACTGAAGAACTTATAGGATGACAAGTACTTTTATTTCATCATAAATATAATTTTTGTAATTTCATCTATTTTTTTAGCTTTACCAATTAGATTATGAGACATATTTCTTATTGATAACTTAAAATATACAACTAATGACATAACAAATGCTAGTGGTGCTCGTGGTTCAGGTTGGGTTGGGTGACATTCCATCCGCCGTTCGCCCGCTTAGTTGGCGGATGTGGATTAACGGATTGGTGGATTGATGCGATCGGGTTGGCGGTTTAGACTTGACAAAATTTCAACATTTTTTAAACTAAGATTTCACTTGTTTTTAGGCCTTATTTAGGCCCAAAATTTGTTAGTATTTTTGTAGTTTTTCTATCTAGTATGCCTGCATATTTATGGTAAAAGTAAAATATAAAAAACAAATTGAATCATATTAAACCAAACAGGGCTGCCTTACTACACATTGGTGAATCTCAGTTAATTTTTCATTGATGTGTAACTTTCCCAAATATTTCTCATTAATACTAGATTAAGTGTATTAAGATAAACTATAATCAAAGGGGCTGTATGTAAAGCATGTCATAATAAGTACCAACTAACTAATACAAGCCATTAACTGCACAGAATATACAGACCATTCCCAATAAATCATCTCATCGAACAAAAACCCTAACCAGAAAATCCAAGATCGAAATTAACAACAACAATCTGACGATTAGATTTACAAAATATACAAATACAAGCATGAATGAAGCATCAAGATGCAGAACAAGTAGGAAAGAAAAACACAAACTCGCATTTGAGAGAACTGAACAAATCTAAAGCAGATGAACAAAAAACAGAGAAGATTAGAATAAAATAATTTGTATGGATACGAAAAAAAAAGTAGACGATGTGGCGGTAAAAGATAATGACAAAAATGAAGATGAAGATGTTATGTATATACCTTTGCATAGCTCTATGATTGAAGAAAGCAAATCGAATCCATCCATCCCCCCCTCTCTCTGGTTTTGTTTTTTTTCCCCCCTTCAAATCCCCTTCGCTTCACGACCGCAAAATCGTGGGTTTGTTTAATCAATGGATTACGCTTTCATTCCCGACCAATTGAAAATGTAGTCACTGGCTCATTTAGGAATCCTCCAAATTTAAAAATCTTACCTTCAAAAACTTTTATACAAAGTAAATTTTTACCGATCAATTTTGATCGTCAAAAATAAAAACTAAATTTTTGTTTTTTATTCAGCTACTAAATAATTTTAGTAGTCAAAATTATACATCGACTAAAAATTTATTTAGTTGTTAAAAATAAATTTTGGCGACCAAACATTTGGTCACAAAGATAAAAAATAAAATTTTATTTCTCATTCAATGACTAAATAAATTTAATAGCCAAAACTAACTATACAATGACTAAAATACTTATTTAGTCACTAAAAATAAATTTTTGGCAACCAAACATTTGATTGTCAAAGATAAAAAGTAAATTTTTGTTTTTCATTCAGCGACTAAATAATTTTAATAGTCAAAACTAACTCTATAGTGACTAAAAAAATTTTTTGTCGCTGAAAATAAATTTTTTGCGACCAAACATGTAGCCGCCAAAGATAAAAAGTAAAGTTTTGTTTTGATTCAGCAACTAAATAATTTTAGTAGCTAAAACTAATTATATAGCGACCAAAAAAATTTTTTGTCACCAATTGTGACATTTTTAGCTACTAAATTTTTTTTAGTCACCAAGAATCAATATACCTAGACTAAAAAAAATTAGTAGCTAAATCTTATACTTTTGTCAACTAATATAATTTTTAGTCGCCAATTCCACAACTTTTGGCGACTAAATTTTTTTTAGTCACCAAATTTGATCGCCAAAAGTGTAATTTCTTGTAGTGTGACTATTTTAGTGGACACAATTAAATAATTAAACTATTTTATGAGAATTGACTATTTTAGTTTAACAAATTAAAGTATAAGTTTTTTTTTAATTTTAGTTATGACTCAAAAAATTAAAATTATGATATTTTTTTTTTTAGTTATAAGGTGCATACCTTTCCCCTAATAAAGATAATTAATAATTGATTTTCATTGATAAAAAAAATGATATAAAAATAGATAAATTATACTTTATCCTATTTATGTTTGGTCATTTGTTCACTTAATGGTGCATGTTTTTTTTTTTTTCTTTTTGTGTGAAAAATATCACATCAATGGGGGGTTTTTGGGGTTTTAAAAAAATAATTACAAATTAATAAGAAATTTTATAAATATTAATAATTAAATATGTGATTTTTTTTTATGAATATATAATTTTTTTTTGACATCCACTGGGATGTAATTGCCTTTTTTTTTTTTTTACTTTTTCTATTTGACTCTTCATATTTCAAATTAAAATTGTAACTCCTCTTTAAACTTTTTGCACAAAATTTTCAATCACTTTCAAAATGTTTAACTGTCCGTTTTTTTTCTTCTTCTTATGGATAGAAAGTCGTCTATAAAAACAAAATTTTCAATCACTTTCAAAATGTTTAACTGTCCGTTTTTTTCTTCTTATGGATTGGACGTCGCGTTATATTTTTATATGAGTAAATTATACTTTATACCCTTTATATTTATCTATTTTTTCATTTTGACCCTTATTATTTTTTTTTCATTTGGCCTTCATGTTTTAAGTTTTTTCAAATTTATGCCTAAAGTTAATTTCTATTCAAAATTAGTAGAAAATGCCACACTAGCTGTCACATTACATAAAAAATATATTATTATATTGACATTTCTATTTTTAAATTGTATCAGAGATTTGAGTTATATATAATAAAATATTTTCAAGTCACGTGACTCTCAATGTGTTATTTATTTATTATCTAATTTTAGACATAAGATAATTTTTTAAATAAATTAGAAAAAACTTGAAATATGAAGAGTCAAAGTGAAAAAAAAAAAATTAATAATCAAACTAAGAAAATAGGCAAATATGATAGCCCCTCTTGTTTGGATGAGTATAGGCTTATTAGTCTGATTGGGTCCATATATAAAATTCTAGCAAAGGTGTTAGCAAATAGGATGAAACAAGTGATGCCCAAGATTATTAGTAAGGTTCAGTCAACTTTTCTGGGTGGTCGGAATATTCTGGATGGGATTCCAATAGCAAATGAAGTTGTTGACGGATGGAAAAGATTCAATAAGAAAGGTTTGGTACTTAAATTGGATTTTGAAAAGGCCTATGACTCAATTAATTGGGAATTTCTCTTCGGTTCTAGATGGGTGAGTTGGATGAAAGCTTGTATATCTTCTGCTAAGATCTCCATTTTGGTGAATGGGTCACCAACATCTGAATTTTGCCCACAAAAGGGCCTTAGACAAGGTGATCCATTGTCACCATTTTTATTTAATATTGTAGCAGAGGGTCTCAATATATTGCTGAGCAGGGCTAAGGAGTTCAAGGGGTCAAATGGTCTAAGAGTAACTCACTTGCAATTTGCGGATGACACGATTTTGTTTTGTGAAGCGAAGGGGGAGGAAGTAGGTAATCTTAAAAGAATTTTAAGATGTATTTAGATGGTATCGGGGCTGAAAATAAATTACCATAAGAGTGTTATCTGTGGTGTTGGGATTGATGATGGACTATTGCATGAGTTTGCCTCTAATCTAAATTGCCTCCACAAGGAGCTGCCTATAATGTATTTGGAACTGCCATTGGGGGTCAACCCAGGTAGGAGAAGCACTTGGAAACCGGTTCTTGTTAGATTCAAGCAGAAATTGGCTAACTGGAAGAGAAGACTACTTTCTTTTGCCGGGAGATTAACCTTAATCAAGTCTGTTATATCTAATTTGCCTGTTTATTATTTATCATTGTTCAAGATTCCAGTAGGAGTGGCCAAGAAGATTGAGAAAATGCAATTAGCTTTCCTATGGGGTGGATTAGATCTCTGAAGAAAAGTGCATTTGGTTCGTTGGGATGGGATTGCAAAGAATAAGAATCTAGGTGGTTGGGCTTGAGGAGGATTAGAACATTCAATGAATGTGTTGGACTATTTTAATATCATTTATTTATTTATTTATATATTTTGTTCATGAATCTTCCTTTTGTCTTGTTCATGAATCTCATCTTGTTCATGAATGGAGATTTATTGTTTTTGTGACCTTTTGTCTTGTTCATGAATGGAGATTAATTAGAATTCATGAACTTGGTGGTGAGTTAATATTTGGATACACTCTCCATTTTCTCTAGGTTCATGGTCATTATTATTTTTTGGTGTATTTTGTAATGTCCTAATGGCCTATAAATAATTCTTCTCTTTTACTCTTTTCTACACCAACACACAAACTATTTTCTATACAAGAGAGATTACTAGCAAAGAAGGGTGTTTTTCTTGGTGGAGCTTTGGGTTCACCATCTTATGCAGAGTTGGTCTGAACCATACGATAAGTGGTCGGGCTGTTGTGTCCTGGATGGGACAAGTCATAGTTTTGTGATTACTGCATCGGTATTTGGGTTCTTCCTATCACAGTGGGCTTGATCTCCTTAAAGAAAACAAGATATCCGTGCCTCAGCCTGGTCTATTTGTATCTCATTTTCTTTGCATTATTTATCAATAAAATATAATTTTTTCTGGTATTTTTGTTAGGAAAAATAATACCAAACTATAAGGAAAATATAATTTAAAAAATATATAAATGCTTTTTGGGCAAAACCAAAAACTGAAATATATCAACATAATAACGTGATAAAACTTACAGTGCATAAAAGGATAAAACCTGATCGAGTCGAGTATTTGACACTCTTTCCTTAAGACAGATTCGTCTTCCCACCGGTGCTTAGGATTCAATGGACGTCTATCTCCCATGATACAATGATCAATGTCTTGCACTAGCAGCACTACTATTGCAAGCCTAGCGAACTTCATTGTGCATGTACTCTCTTAATAGGAAAATTAGACTCAGAAAATATGAAGAATAATGCAAAGTGAAGAAGAAAATGACAATTCACTTACCAAATTGAAGTGAGGGAGATTGAATATATAGACTTCTATGTGACTCTTCAGAAAGGTTGTGATCCTTCAAAAGGACACACCCTTCCATCTCAAGGGACACAACCATTGGAGTAAATTTAAATTCAAATTTTCCAACAATCCCCCACATGAATGAAATTTACGGAAAGGACATGTAACAACATGCAGACAAAGAGAGAGTACATTTAAGGAAATATCCTGCATCGGGATAGATAGCTTTCGGCTTTGAACCTTCCTTAGTGAAAGTCTATCGGACTTACTAGCTAATCAGTGGACGTGATGCCTTGAACTGTTCAGCCGTTTGTGTAAGCCAAGACAATAGAATTCACACAAAATATCTCAAGACACAGTTTAGTTCTCACGGTTGTGCCCGTTTTGGCCTTAGGCAAGTCCTGGTGTTTCATGAGTGCTTTAGAAAATTTAGCCTTATCAATTCTCATAGAAGCGGCCCCTTCACACTCATATAGGTGATCCTTATTTCGAGTCTCTTAAATACTCCTCTTGAAAGAGACCCCTCTAGGGTTTTCAAGATATAAGTGATCATTAAAAGCATAGCTTACCTTAAATCCCCTACATACAACACATGTTGCAGATATCACTCTCATCATAAGAATGGATAGAAGTTAGACTCCTTTAGTGATTTCTGGCGAGCCACACATAACTTAGTTGTCCCTTTGAACTTAGTTCTTGGGATCTCCAGTTATCTAAGTTATGATGACTTTGATGTAATAGGCTTTAATCACATTCCCCTCGATGAACTTTCCCTCATTTGCTTTCTGGTCAAACTTTTGTTTAGCGGCCGCTATTTTTCCGTTTGACCTTCTCAGTTATATATCATTGAGTAGTTCGTGGATCCACTATATTATCCTTAGACAATATACACAATTGAAAGCAAATGTCTTACAGTATTAAGTCTTTGATTATATCGAGACTTACCGTTACTCTATGTCACTCCTATTTTCAAATTTAAATATTAACAATAGAGGTGTTCCTTAGGAGTAAATGAAACCATAGTTGCTTCTACTCTAACTTTGACCTATAAAAAGAATTGACATTCTTTGTGGACCTACAATCGGAACCGTTACTTTGGTAAAATTTCCAAGCACCCCACATTTTAAGCATTCCAAGGAAACTTAATTTCTCTTGCTGGCGTATAATTACGCACAAATATTAATACACCCCCACAATTCTGAGATAAATAAGAATATATCATTAATTGGCGTGCTTGAACTAAATAACAAGATGTAAATTGCTTTGTGAATATAATCACAATACTAATTTGTTTAAAATACAATTAGACTTCATAACTTGTTTTTGCAGTACAAAGAAGAAATGATTAATACCGGTTGTGGCCACAACACTTTGTCAAATGATATTTCTTTAGCCATGATTAATTTCTTTTTGTTTACTGTAACCCTTAAGTCCAATCTCAACATGGAATATAAATATCACTGTATAAATACATTTGTTAGGTTTTTATTCTTGGCAATCCCGTTTGACAAAACTCCTTTCAGTTGTACTTGTTTTCGCATTTTTATTTCAGTGAGGCTACGAGTTTTTAGATGCGAATTCAACCCGAATTGTGTCTTGCAGAGAAGTTTTGTGATGTTAATTCTTTCAAGATTGCCACTTCGCTGATTATGACGGGGATCGGGCTGCCTAGTCAGCTCGCGAGGGTCTAGGGGGCAGCGCCCCTTGGCGGGTCCGGGGCAGCACCCAGGCGGGGTCAAAGGGTAGCGCTTCCGAAGCAAAATGCAAAAATACATTCCAAGTTGCCTGTCCACTCGAGCGAAGAATGCTAAGTTCCAGAAGTTTAGTTCGCCTGCAAAAATGCTGGATGTTGTTTTTTCCCGCAAAAGCGGAACTTTTCGCGCTCGAGCGGAGATCGCAGAACAGTTTTCTATAAATACATGTTTCTGTCAAATTTTAGGATTACTTCTCCAGATCTTCTTCTTGGGTTCTATGGTTTATATCTGGGGATATTTTGCTAGTTTTCTTTGATGTTTTGATTGAGTATTCAACTCATGGTTTAAAGAGTATACATCAAAGGATTATTTGTTTGTTCTACACAAAAGAAAGAGTTGTTCTTCGGTGGATTATGAAGAATTCGAGCCTAAAGCTTTGGTGGATTCTGGAGTGGCTCATCGTCAAGACGATTCCGAGGTGAAAACGGGGTTGGAAGAGGCACATAGGGGTTGGTTCAATTCGGGCGTGGATTCGCTAGGTAATTGAGAGTATACCTGTATAATTCCTTTATATCTTCTTAGTGGATTGTTTTGTGGCAGTTGCCCGTAATTTTTTATCACAATTGGAGGTGTCCAATTGTGGTTTTTCTACGTAAAATCGTTGTGTCGATTTGTCTTGATTGTTTGATTGGGATTGTTGTTTACTGCTTAAAATTGATACATAATCACAAATCAATATCTAGGGGATTTTTAGATTTTTCAACATTTACATCTTATTTGTCTTATTCAGTATTGTTGACTATGTCGACAATTACCAAAGTGGTTTTCACCCATGATATATATATATATATATATATATTTTAACTCATATAATATTTTATTACAGAGTTATCAGTCACCATACCAATTTTAGTCATTATTCCAAAGAATAATTAGAATTCCTCTTATGTCAAAACACATAAGTTCACATTTTTATCAATACTTTGATAAATATTTGACATCCATTTATAATACACCACATACCAAATTGATATTAATGACATCATAAATTGTCAACTCTACAACATATGTAGACATGGACAAGATTAACAAATCAAACATAATCATAATTGTCTAATTAATCTCTCTCCCCCCAATTTGTGATAATACATAAATTAGTATCAACAACATGATTTATTTCTAGACAAATGTTACTGTCACAAAAAATAACTCATTCAAAAATATTTGGGACAAAAATGGAATTATCTCTTCTAATTCAAAAGATAAACTTCCACATTAAGAACATGATTCATGGTTAAACCAAGTCTTCCACACAAGTGAAATAAAGACTGAAGACATCCTGTCTCACAAAAATTCAAAGTTACTTTTAAAATAACTTTCAATTGATTATTAACAAATAATAATCAACACAAAAGATTATGTTGATATATTTCAGTTTTTGGTTTTGCCCAAAAAGCATTTATATATTTTTTAAATTATATTTTCCTTATAGTTTTGTATTATTTGTCCTAACAATCTTAAGACAGATTCGTCCTCCCACCGGTGCTTAGGATTCAATGGACGTCTATCTCCCAGGATACAACGATCAATGTCTTGCACTAGCAGCACTACTATTGCAAGCCTAGCGAACTTCGTTGTGCATGTATTCTCTTAATAGGAAAATTAGACTCAGAAAATATGAAGAATAATGAAAAGTGAAGAAGAAAATGACAATTCACTTACCAAATTGAAGTGAGGGAGATGAAATATATAGACTTCTATGTGACTCTTCAGAAAGGTTGTGATCCTTCAAAAGGACACACCCTTCCATCTCAAGAGACACAACCATTGGAGTAAATTTAAATTCAAATTTTTCCAACAATTTTCACCAACAATTTTAAGGAGAATCAAACATGGATCAAGTACCAGGAAAAACCAATGATGGAATTGGAGATCTCAACAAGCCTTTCAAGTTCAAGGGAGTTCATTTTAAAAGGTAGAAAGGAAAAGTTCTTTTTTACCTTAGTCTTTTGAAAGTTGTATATGTTCTTATCGAGAATAACCCAAACAAAATCCCAATCGAGGAGATGAATGATGAAGACTATGAGGCACATGAAGCAAAAGTGGCTTCCTATAATGCAGATGAGTATAAATGTCACTTTTATCTCTTAAATTTCCTTGCTGATTAATTTTATGATTATTACTATGACACCACTTACACTTTGTCTTTTATTAATTTTTGGCATGCTCGCTTGTGTCATATTAACAATAAATATGTGGGAATCATAAGTAGTTTAGGATTAATTCCTAAAGTGACAAAAAAATTTGAGAAATGTGAAGTTTGCAGTAAAGCAAAAATTACCAAGAGGCATCATAAAAGTGTTGAAAAAAAATACCGAATTGCTAGAATTATTTAATACTGATTTGTGTGAGTTTGAAGGAATTTTAACTCGGGGTGGTAACCGATATTTTATCACTTTTATTGATGATTTTTCAAAATACACAAACGTATATTTATTAAAAAATAAAAGTGATGCTTTTGAGAAATTTAAAGAATTCCTTCTTGAAGTGGAAAATCAATTCGGTAAAAAGATTAAGAGAATTAAAAGTGATAGAGGCCGGGAGTATGAATTTCTTGGATCCAACTCTTTTGTTCAGTCATTGAAAATTATTCATGAGACTACTCCACCATATTCACCTTCATCACCTTCATCTAATGGCGTAGCTGAAAGAAAAAATAAAACGTTAATTGACTTGACGAATACTATGCTTATTGATTCAGGTGCTCCCTCAAATCTTTGGGGCGAGACTATTTTGACAGCTTGCCATATGATAAATAGAGTGCCATACAAAAAGACTAAAATTATACCTTATGAGTTGTGGTAGGGGCATAAACCAAATCTAAGTTATTTGAGGGTTTGGGGTTGTTTAGCTTTTGTGAGGCTTGTAGATCCTAAACGACCTAAATTGGGTGAACGGGCTATCACCTGTGCTTTTCTTGGGTATGCGTTACATAATACAACTTATAGATTTTTTGATATGGAAAATAATATTATTTTTGAATCAGGTGATGCTATTTTTCATAAAAATACATTTCCTTTCAAATCTAGAAATAGTGGGGGTCAAATAATTTCTGAAAATATTTTATTCGTGCCTAGCTCTTCTACTCCATCTCAAGTTTTTCAAGAACAAGAAAATTCTCAAATCCAACCAAGGAGGAGTAAACGAGCTAGAGTTGAAAAAGATTTTGGCCCTGACTATTATCTTTACAATGTGGAAGAAATTCCTCTTACGGTGCAAGAAGCTTTATGATCACCTAATGCTATTTTCTAGAGAGAGGCTGTAAATGATGAGATAGATTCATTACTTTCAAATAAAACATGGAAGCCAATGGATTTACCTCCAGGTTGTAAGACTATTGGGTGTAAATGGGTCCTTCGTAAAAAACTTAAACCGAATGGAACTATAGATAAATATAAAGCGAGGCTTATCTCTAAAGGTTTTAAGCAACAAGTTGATCTTGATTTCTTTGATACTTTTTCTCCGGTTACTAGAATTACATCCATTAGATTGTTGATAGCAATGGCTGCAATTCATGATTTAAAAATTCATCAAATGGATGTGAAAACAACATTTTTAAATGGAGATCTAGATGATGAGATTTACATGGATCAACCCGAAGGCTTTGTGGAGCCTGGCCAAGAAAGCAAGGTGTGTAAGTCAACTAAATCCCTTTATAGTTTAAAACAAGCTCCTAAACAGTGGCATGAGAAATTTGATTCCTGCATGCTTAAGAATGGCTATAAGACTAATGAATGTGATAAGTGTATATATTATAAAATTTGTGAGAATGCACATGTGATTATTAACCTATATGTAGATGATCTACTTATTTTTTTGCTCTAATTTGCATATTATAAATGAGACTAAAAATATGCTTAATAGTCACTTTGATATGAAAGATCTTGGTGAAGCCAATTTTATTTTGGGAATTAAAATTACCAAGACTAATGATGGCATTTTTCTTGATCAGTCGCATTATGTTGAGAAAATTTTAAAGAAATATAATTTTCTAGACTGTAAACATGTTGCTACTCCTTTTGATGCAAGCATACATTTATCTGTTGTAACAAATGAAACAGAGGTGATTAATCAAAAGAAATATGCTAGCATAATTTGTAGTTTGAGATATGCTACTGACTGTACTAGACCTGACATTACATATGCTGTTGGAGTACTTAGCAGGTTTACTAGCAAGCCAAGTCGAGATCATTGGCTAGCCATGAGAAGAATTATGAGATATTTATCTGGTACCAAAAATTATGGTTTGTTTTTATAGCAAGTATCCTGCGGTACTTGAGGGATATAGTGATGCCGATTGGAACACTTTGTCAGGTGATTCTCTCTCTACCTCGAGTTTTATTTTTACCTTAGGTGGTGGTGCTATATGTTGGAAGTCTAAAAAACAGACTATAATTGCTAATTTACTATGGAAGCTGAACTTATAGCGTTAGCTTCAGCATGTGAGGAAGCAAATTGGTTTAGAGATTTGTTACATGAAATCCCTTTTTGGGAAAAACTAATTCCTCCTGTGTTAATTCGTTGTGATAGCACTGCTGCTATTGGTAGAGTGAACAACCATTTTTATAATGGTAAATCCAGATCTATTCGAAGGAAACACAGTAATGTGAGATCCTATTTGAGTAATGACATCATAACTGTGAATTATGTAAGATCTTGTGATAATCTTGCGGATTCGTTAACCAAGGCCTTGGCAAGAGATAGGTCTAGAATACATCGAGGGGATGGGTTTGAAGCCTATAAAATCATAAACCATGTATGAGGATACCCAACCTAGGGACCAGAGATCCTGTAGCTAGGTTCAATGGGAAGAACAAATCATATGGTGGTTGTAAAAATGCACTCTTTAATATTTTGTTATCCATCCGTATGATGTAAGTGCATTTGTCCTGTAATGTTGGACGGTTGAGTTTTTATACTCTTAATGAAATTCTGTAGCTCTTGTTGAGTGGGGTGTGTCAATTACAGGAACATCCTTGACAGATTTCACCTATGTGAGCATGAAAGTGGGGCCGATTTCTATGAGAATAAGGCTTATTATCAAATATGCTCATGAAAACTGAGATAAGCACAAGGCCGTAATATGCTGGCTATTAAAAGCTCATATCAACACCTGGATTATTATGTGTGAGCAGTAATACTTTGTTTCCCCTAAGTAGTCATAGTTCAAGTCTGAGACTACTACTGACTTTGGAGTAGAGGTTGTTGTTTCACTAATGAAGGTTCAATGCAGAGCACACCTTCATGATGCATACTAGTCTATCTTTGTTTGGTAATCTCTCTTGTCCTTGTTGATATTAAAATGAGTGGGGGATTGTTGGACCATTTTAATATCATTTATTGATTTATTTATATATTTTGTTCATGAATCTTCCTTTTGTCTTGTTCATGAATCTCATCTTGTTCATGAATGGAGATTTATTGTTTTGGTGACCTTTTGTCTTGTTCATGAATGGAGATTAATTAGAATTCATAAACTTGGTGGTGAGTTAATATTTGGATACACTCTCCATTTTCTCTAGGTTCATGGTCATTATTATTTTTTGGTGTATTTTGTAATATCCTAGTGGCCTATAAATAGTTCATCTCTTCTACTCTTTTCTATACCAACACACCAACTATTTTCTATACAAAAGAGATTACTAGCAAAGAAGGGTGTTTTTCTTGGTGGAGCTTTGGGTTCACCATCTTATGTAGAGTTGGCTTGAACCATACGATAAGTGGTCGGGCTGTTGTATCCTAGAGGGGACAAGTCATAGTTTTGTGACTGCTGCATCGGTATTTGGGTTCTTCCTACTGCAGTGGGCTTGATCTCCTTAAAGAAAACGAGATATCCGTGCCTCAGCCTGATCTATTTGTATCTCATTTTCTTTGCATTATTTATCAATAAAATATAATTTTTTTTGGTATTTTCACCAATAGAATGTCTATTGCTAAAATGGTGGTGGCGGTTTGGAGCTGAGAATCAAACCTTCTAGAAAAAAGTGATCTGCTCAAAATATAATGTTGAGACTGGGAACTGGTTTCCAACATTGGTAGGTAGAGGTTCTAAGGTCTGGACTGATATACGTAATGTAGTTTTGTTAAATCCAGACTTTCATAATTTCTATATTCATAACTCCTAGATACTTTTGGGAGATGGGCGTAGAGCACAATTTTGGTTGGATAAGTGGATTGGCAATGTATGTTTCAAGGAGGAATTCCCTAGACTATTATTTCTTTCTAGCGATAAGCATGGGGTGGTAAGGTTGTTTTTTGAGAATAGGGGTGCAACTGGTGATTGGACTCTAGAATTTAGAAGAAAGCTGTTGGCCTGGGAGGAGGAGGAAGTTCATAGGTTAGTCTGGTTGCTTAGGTGTGCACCAACTATATGTATTGATAAACTAGATGAATTGAAATGAACAGCAGATTCTTCTGGCCTGTTTAGTGTAGCATCAGTCTATAAATGGAGTGACCTTATTAGTCCTGTTATGACAATGACAGGCTCCATATGGAACAATTTTGCTTCTCCTAAAGTGCAATTTTTTTGGTGGTTGGCATGGCTTGGTAAGGTTAAAACTTCATGTTTTCTTCATTGAATTGGTATACTTGATGGGTGTGTTAATCTTGAATGTGTTTTTTGTCATAATGATGTTGAAACTGTAGAGCACATCTTTTTTTTTTTTGTCATTTTGTTTAGAGGCTATGGTTAAACATTGTAAGATAGTAGGGTTTTCAGTAGGTCTTGCCAGGTTCAGTAGAGGGGCTGCTATAGTGGTTGTATGGTTGCAGAATGACAAAAGTGGAGAAGAAAATCTGGATGGTTATCCTTTTGCAACTCTCTGGTCTACATAGAAGCATAGAAACGAATGTGTCTTCAATGGATCTCAACCAGATTTTGAAGCTTTATGTGAAATTGTGAAAGTTAGAGTAGCTTTGTGGGTCAAGGCCTTGCTATTACATGTGGAAGCTTCTATCAATGATCTGGTGTATAATATGCAGCAGGTCAAATTTTGCCTCAGGTATGGTGGTTGAATGTGTATTAGCATCAAGTCTGATTGCGGAGCTTGTGTATGGTCTGGTTGTTGAGGTTAGTGTCTGATCTGAGTTGTTCTGTCAATGTTTGATCGGTTACTGAGGTGTGGTGGCTGAGCCTGTGTATGGTATGGTTTTTGAGCTTAGTGATCTAAGTTGTGCTGTCAGTGTAGGTTCTATTATCTATTCTGTGTTATTCTATTATTGTTCCCTACTGATCTGTTATCTGGTATTTGATCTGTTCTGTTATGTTACCAAGAGCCTACTTTTGCTGATCTTTTTGTGCTGCTTTGTTCCCCCCATATTTGGTTTGTCTTTAACAGGATTGGTGGATTTCCCTTTGTTGTCTTTCTTGGGTGTTGCTCTTTGTTAAGGGTGTTTAGCATATGATAGGATGGGCCTTTTTTGTGCCAACATAGTTGAGATGATCTGGCCCATTGTAATACTTTGTGCACCCTCCTTTCTTTATTGATGTTTTGATGTTTTGTGTGTACATCTTGTACATTTCATCGTCATCAATAAAGTTTCCATTTTTTGTCGATAAAAAAAAACTATCTCATTTATATGTATTGACTTTATGTGTGGATGATGGCTTCATGGTTTACAAGTTATTTTAGAAGAAAAACAAGTAGGGTTGAAAGGCAAAGACTTATAAGATCTAAGCAGTCGGTAAAAGTCTAAAGTCTCCCAATACAAACTAAATTTTGATGGATTAAGTCATCTTTGCTTAAGGTGGAAGGTTGATTTTGACAAAATTAAAGATTGAAATTTAAATATCGATGATTGAATTTTAAGAATAAGATTGAAACCAAGACAATAATAGATTTGATTTCAATATTGCAGCCACAAAGCTTAATAATATATATACATTTTTTTTTTGAGGGAGAGGGCAAAGGAGAGCGAATTGTTATGAATAAAAATAGTGGTGGAATAAGGTTGATCATGCTTGACACATGATGATCATTTTGTTGGAAATAATGGTTTTTATAGGCTTATTTTGGGCCAACTTTGAGCCCAAAATTGAGTGGGCCCCAAACATCTTTTGGGGTGGGTCCAAAGAGGTGACGTGTTCCTTGCCGCATAACAAGTCACATGGTGAAGATGGTTCCTCAAAACCATTTATGAGTGAATGAGAAGTTGACATCATTTTCGAGTTCGCGGAATGGACAATTAAAGTAGTAAATGTGGGTTTTCTTGAAATAGGTTGTCCCACATTGAAACTTTAAGAGAGCTTTTGTGGGTATATAAGCTCTTGGTGTACTAACTTGGATTAGGCCTCAAGGGGTACCCCAAGTTTGTAGAAGAGAGGAGTTATGGACAAATGAAACCGCTGCCGCCGTTGCTGATTGGCTGTGCCGTGCGTGGGTGTGGGTTGTGGGTCAGGTCGGTTCTAATATTAATTTTTTGGACAAAATTTATTTGAACTTTTTCCAAATTTCTTGCTGGAAAAAATAAATTTAAATTTTGCGCCAATTTGAATTCAAATTTTTGTCCAATATTTATGCCTCTTATCAAGTCCGAATTCCATTAATTTCCCATCTGTTGAACAGTTAGAAAACTGCCCAAACAGATTCAAATCTATCCAGCAATTCTATAGATCTGTCCAGTTTTTTGAACTGCATCTGTTCAAAGCAGTTGCATATCTGTTTAGTTTCAAATTTGTATCTGTTAGGCAGATTGAACAAATTCAAACTAAGGTTCATCAGATTCAATTTTTTGGAAAAATTCAAACTGCCAAACAGATTCAAAATGTTCCAGACAGGTTTTTTAAACTGCTGCAGTTTCAACAAATTTAACTGTCCAACATTTATCTGTTAAAACAATGCTGTATTTGTTCAGTTTAATTGTTACACCTGTTCATTCAAAAATAGCACCTGTTTAGACAGATTAGTATGCCTATATATACCTGCCATTTCCAACAGTCTTGGAATCCGAGAATAATCTGGAAAAAAAAAAAACAAAAAAACTCATTTTCTTGCTGTCCAATTTTTTGCTTTGGTGCATTATTCTTCATATTAGTTTTAGAATAAAATTCAGAGAGTTAAGAACACATGTTTGGTTCGCCATACAAATTGTTTGGAGTGCTACTACAATTTGTGAAGATCATTGTATCCTGGGAGATAGACGCCACTTAACCGTAAGTACCGTAGCGCGGCGAATCTGTCTTAAGGACAGAGTGTCACACACTTGACTCGATCTTTTTATTATTCATTCGGTTCGGTAAAATAAATTCTGTAAGTTATTTATTTTATTTGTTTGATTTGGTTTCAAATTATTTTATTTACATAGAAGATTGTTCCAACACATTTTCCCTAGAAATTTTTTATTTTTTAATGTCAATGGAAATTTTATAATAAAAAAAAAGGACCAATAAAAAGTTGAGACTTTTAACCAAACTGGAATTTATTATATAAAGCACAATTATTGTGGTTCATATGAACAAAGTAACTACACTTGCCAAAGATTATGAACATTGGAATATTCATAATATTATTTTACACTAAAGAAAGCAAACTTAACACAATTGAAAGAATAAATTATTGGCCACCTTTATTACATGAAAAAAAATGATAGAAAATAAAAAAATGTAGAACAACTCTTAACATTTGGGTAAATCTCGGGGAGGCGGAGGCAACGTAGTTGAAGGTGTTGGCCCGTTCTCAACCACAAAAGCCATTGATAGGCCCCACGGGACGTGTATATCCATGTGACAATGCATCAACCATACACCTGTAAACATCAATTTTTTCGAAAAGCATAAATTAGTATACATGTACAACACACACATTAAAATGATAGAGCCATGCATAATAAAACATTATATTTACCAGGATTGTTTGCTTGAAATCTGATAACAATCCACCCTCCGGCTGGCACAGCAATGGTGTTACGTGCTTGTGGATTGACTAGATTGAACTTTTTGGGATCATTTATTGGGTCATAGTTTCCAAACCCTTGAGCCAACACATGGAAGTTGAATCCATGCAAATGCATAGGGTGGCTCTCTATACCCAGTGAGGCTGTGTTCTGCAACACCATCTCAACAGTTGAATTGAACTTAAGTTTCTTCACTTTGGTTGATTTTGATGTCATTACGATCGTTGTGTTGAAGTTGTTGTTTGAATTCGTGTAGTCAAATACCAATGGTGGTTGGTTGGGGAAATCAGTCGTGTAAATTCCATCGACATTGTTGACAAAGGCTTCCATCATCGACAACTTGGTGTTGAACTCGAATGACGCGTTGTTCAGGCTTGCAGCTAATCGCTGATGAAGTGGGCCACTACAGTTGGAACCTGCTTCGCATGGGATCAAGCCCAAACTTACTGTCACAAACATGTGTTCATCAACATTGAGTGGGACTGGGACCCAGTGAGGCGCATTCACTAGAGCAGTTAAACTGGTATAGAACTTGTTGGCTGTTGGTGTGTCATTGAAGGCTGGTAGGACCGGCATTCGTGGGGTTGATGACATGGCATTCTCATAGACAATGATCCCAGTGGTAGAGGTGGTAGTATCAGGTACATCTTCTGAACTAACGTAGGTATGCGCTGCCATGTAGTAAGAGGCTGCTGGTTGGTCGGCAGTGAGTAGTGCGTCGATGGTCTGGCCAGGAGCAATAACAATGAAGTCGGTCACCATCGGAGTAGTGTAAGTGGCGTCAATGGCAACAACTGTCATTTTGTGGTTGGCTATCTTGAAGAAGAATTGGTTATTCATGGCAGCATTGATGATGCGTAGGAGATATGTTTTACCTCGTGCCACATTTACCTTATATGTGCCTGAAAAAGAAAAAAAGAACCATATTTTATACCAAAGTCTGGGAGAGGTTAAGCAAGAACTGATACTAAACATCTAAGTATAAATTGGCAACTATATTTGCAATGTTAGAGTGTAAAGTGTGGTAGTCCTTACTATTTGAAGAGCATTGATAAAGATCGCCGGGCTGGCCATTGATGGTGAAAGCATCAGAACTATTAGTAGGAGGACCACCGCTTGCAAGTATTTGGTTCTCGAGATCAATAATATTAGCATTCCACCATTCTCCTGTAGTTACAATTTAATGCATGACTAATCTTATAGGCATTGAAAAAGTATGTTTTCTAATATTTTGAAGTCAAACCATGCAACCAAATATTAACTAAAAGTTTTGAACCTCAACATTATGGACTTTACATTCATTACTATTTCCGTTTTTCTATTATGCATCTGTATTTTCTTATTGACTTTTTCCAACAAAAATGTGCAAATGAACCATCCTAATTTGTTCTTCGAAAAAAAAAAAATGCTTATACTAATTGTAATTTTGAAGTACAAAACTTTTAGAATAAATATTTAGTTGGTTTGAATTCTATACAATTAGAAAACATTTTTATTATACTACTGTATGTTAGGTCGCTAAACTACTCCCAATTATCCATTACTTTTGAATATTTGAAAAATACTAAACATCTTACATATGGGTAATAAACTTGACAATAGAATATTAGTAACAAGTCTATTATTTTGACCACTTTTGCACATGTTTATTTTTACTTATCAAGTATCATAATAAGTGTACTAATATATGAAGCACAAGAAAGTTTCTACTGGAACAAGAAAAAGGATTGATACCTAAAAGAATTGGGAATTCTCTGTAGGGTTTTAGGAATGGGTATGAGTGACCAACTTTTGGACGGATGATTAATGCCCCATAAACGGTTGCACGAAGCCATTGACTATGTGCGTGCCACCATAGGGTCCCTTCTTGTCCTGTAATGTTGAATCTATAAGTATAGCTATTTCCGGGACGTATTGGACATTGAGTTACATATTCAGGTCCATCTGCCCACGCACTCAATATTTGAAAAATTCCATGCCTGCATATATGAACACATACTCATATCAAACTTAGTCTAATATAAGATAAAAGCAAAATAAAAAAACTCAAATTAAAATTTTATATTACCAATGAATAGTAAGGTTATAAGGAGATTTATTAAAGACATGAACAACAAGGGTGTCTCCCTCATGAGCCAGTATTGTTGGGCCTGGGAGGCCTCCATTTACAGCAGTAATTACTTGATTGTGGCATAGTCGTTGGAGAGTCATGTCTTTTACCTGAAATAATATAAATGAAATAAGCTATGTTATCAAATTTAAAATTTTCAAGTTTAAGTAATCATGCACATATTGAGAGAAAAGAGTACAAAGGGCATAATTTTTCGACAGCAAAAAATTAAAGTAGGATAGTTTATTTTAGTCAAAGAGAAGCACTAGTAACTATATTAATCTAGAGTAATAACTTCTTGTTAGTCTAATGGTATAAGAAAAGAACCAAAAAAAAAAACCATTTAGGCCTTGTTTGGGAAGACTAAATAAGTCCATACTTTTTATCTTTTTATCTTTTTTGAGTCACATCAATCAACATCTCCTTTCTACTTTTCTACACACTTTTTTTTATAAAAAGTCAAAAAATACATTTATTTAGAACATCCCAAACAACCCTTAATAGTGAAGTTTTATCTGTTACTAATTTTTTTACCATGATTTTATATGACTTCTATATGCTGTGAAAAATTTTAGGGGAGCTAAGATAAAAAAATAAAAAGGTAAAGTAACCGATGTGTGAGCTAAAATGAGAGAATGAAGAAGCAATGCATGTTAGAGAAAGTGTCGTCCTCCACAAAAAAAGGCTTTCAAAAACTAGTAAGTCGAGCATACCCAACTTAGAAAAAGTGCACAAAATAAACACAATTAGAAATGAGTCCCATACAAAGTGTCAAAAAACTAAAGATTGAGATAAGTTTTAAAAAATGATCGAAATGGGCATGACAAATTACTTCGAAAGAATGCTCCACAACATTAGCAAAAGCGAGTGAGGCAGCCAGAAGAGCTAAAACCCAAACGAGTAAAAACACAGGACGTGCCATGTTAATTGACCGAACAATAAATGACAGAGACCCAAAGAAACAAAGATCAAAAGAATCTCTCTCTCTCTCTCTCTCTCTCTCTCTCTTTTATGTGAGAAGTGCTCAAATTTTTTGTAAGTGGCTTTGTATTTCATACAAGGATGATGTGTGTGTTTGTTCTGCAATTCCTTTACATATATATATAGTAGTTGGGCATGTAGATAGACAAGCCTTACCCCTTACCAATAACGCGTAATTTTAATGTAACTTTGAAATTTGAATTTGTCAATGGTGGAAGCTTTGTAATAAAACAGCTAGAGTTGACAATAAATAAAAAAAATATTTAAATAAATCCCAAAGTCATAGAATGTTTGCTGTTTATGCAATTACAAGGGGCTTGATTTGTGTAATGTCAAACCTACGTTTGATTTTTTACATAAATGATTTGTTCAACATGTCTCACAAGTTTAATGGTTTAGATAATTAAAACGGCCTGAAATGTGCCCACATCCATGCAAACTGAACCTTCTAATCCAAAAAAATGGACTTTAGGCCCACTTCATTCCAAAATTAACACAGAATAATATGATAAATTTTGATTTTATCACCTTAAAATAAAAAATTCAACATGTTGGTTTATGTTTTTTAAAAAAACATAATAATATACAAATAAAATTTTACTACAAAAGTTTTACTAAAATTTTATACAAAATGATATAATTTGTTACAATCATTTCATTTCTAATTAAAACACCTACCATTATCTTCATAATTTCAAAATGAAATAAAAATGTTATCTATATAACGTTCTGTTCGCAAATTTTTCTAAAGCTTCTGATAAAAAATTCAGCAAGGATATTATTTTTTTGGAACTTATGTGCATGTCCTTATCTAATTGATCCTATGATAATTAATGACATGTTTCATTCAATACTATTAAAAAATGTCACTAATTGTCTCTTTAAAAAAATTTCATAAAAAATATTACTAATTATAAGTTTTAACGACGGTTTTAAAAAATCGTTACAAAAAAATCACTAATTTTTAATTTTCAGCGACAATTTAAAAAATTTGTCACAGAAAAATGTCACTAATTGTAAATTTTAGCAACAATTTATAAAAACCGATGACTAAAAAAGTTACCAATTGTCAATTTTTAGCGACATGTAAAAAATCGACACAAAAAAATATTTTCAACGACGATTTTACTAGAACTTGGTTTTAATAGAATTTAATGGTATTAAGTCCAACTATTAGGACCTATTGATAGTTTATTCTTTTTTTAGTTTTATTATTATTGTGTTTTTACTCAAATTTAAATAAGGAAATAGGTCCTAATAGTTGGACTTAATTCTCATCAAGTCCTATTAAATATAAGTCCTGATAAAATCGTCACTAGAAATAATTTTTTGTGACGATTTTTTGCATATGTCGCTAAAAATTGACAATTAGTGACTTTTTTCACAATTTTTATAAATTGTCGCTAAAGCTTATAATTAATGACGTTTTTGTGTGACAAATTTTTCATCAAACTATTGCTGAAAGTTAAAAATTAGTGAATTTTTTGTGACAGTTTTTTTAAATTGTCGCTAAAACTTATAATTAGTAGCATTTCTATGACTGAATTTTTAAATTGTCGCTAAAAATTATCAATAAGTGACATTTTTTAATAGCGTTTGATAAAAAATGTCATTAATTATCAAATGACTTATTGTATAATAAGTCCACATATTACACGTAAGTCGCCTAGAGTTAATAATGTGAATGTGGTACTTTTAAAAATATAAGCTATTTTAATGAATCTTTTATTTTAAAATAATAAAATTAAAAAATTTCATATCATTTTATATATAATTTTTCTATTTGTGTAATATTTGAATATAAACAAATAACTTAATCCAGGAAAATTAAACCTTAGTTGCCTTGCCAACATCAGATTTTAATTTATATTGTGTGAATTGAAGGTGTGACACACTGGTTAATGGCTTTTGATTATTATCTCTTTGATTTTAGGTTAAAGCATCTTCATGGCAACCAACATGCAATATGCAAAAGAGAAAATGTGAAGGAGATTATTTCTTCGTATGATTACCATGACAAATAAGGGGAGAAATAAAATATAGAATAATTTATTAGAAAATTCTCAAAATCTATTTAATTTATTGTATGTCTAAAAAAGTAAATGACATGTGTTTGAAAATAGAATACTTATTTTTTTTTAAATAATGATAAAATATAGCATTACTTTTTTTTGATATATATAGATATTTGGGTGCCTTTATACCTGTTCATCACTATCATTTGATTTTACCTTTTCATATAATTGGACCTGTATATTTTGGCACCCATTGAAATTGAGAATAAGTAATTATTTTTTTTTAAAGATTATCAGTTATCTTTGGTTTCAGTTTTTCAATTTTTTAAAAATTAAATTTTTTATTTTTCATATATATATTTTTTGTTTTTAATGAATTTTTTTTAAATATTTTTTAAATATTCACATTTTCCATAGGTAAGTGATTTATCAAACCGACTACACCAACTAGTCCCAGTTCTATCCAATTTCATGATATTCAAATCAATTTCATATTCCTCACAATTATCAATTAATTATACAAATTAATTATTTAAATTCAATTAGGGCATTCCCCCCCCCCCCCCTCTCCCTTTTTAACATTGATCCTAACACCGAATCTCACCTATCAAACCCACAAAACCTCATTTTCAAGACCTCACATACATATGGAGCTTAAAAACACAAAACCCCTCTTTTATATACTACAAATCTCAAACCCTAACTTCCCAAATCACCAAATCTCAACATTTATACAAAATGACTAATATTTATGTTAAAACTCATAAGAAGGAGTAGATTATCCCTACCTCGAAGTTAGGAGCTCAAAGGAGAAGAAGGATGAAGCTCAATGCTCCAAATCAACACTTTTTCGGATCAAAACGTAGCCTACGCAAAGCTCAAGCTTTTTAACAAAGGGAGTAGGGTAGAGATACTCTAAATCAAGTGTATTGGTAGAGAGAATGAGAGTGTAGAGAGAGAGAGGGATTCGGATCTAGGGTTTGGATGAAAGAGATGATAAAAAAAAAGATGTAAAACACGCTGCTGCCAACTGATATACTCGATCCTCGCTCAAGCGAAGGAGTGGTCGCTCGAGCGACTAGACATAAAAGAACCTCGCTCGAGCGAAAAATACAAAGCTTCAGGTCTGCAACCCAGAAGCACGCTCGAGCGCAATAGTTTTCGCTTGAGCAAAGAAACACAAAACATAGAGCTCGCTCGCTCGAGCGACAAAAGCCTCGCTCGAGCAAAGAATACTAATCGTCAGGTCCAATCCATACGCAGACGCATGCTTGAGCACAAGAGTGCTTGCTTGAGCGCAAGAGTGCTTGCTCGAGCCAAAAGACACATCATAGGAAGCTCGCTCGAGCGAAGAAACAAAAACCCAAAGCTCGCTTGAACGCAAAAAGCTTCGCTCGAGCAAAGACGCCAAATTCTGGACAGCAACCATTTGCTCCAACACTCAACTAACCTGTTCCAATCTTACCGAACACATCCCAAAACTCAAATACAAAGAATTAAAGGATGGAAACAAGAATAAGACAACAACAACAATCACTAGACTCGAGTCCGAAATACAATACATAACAGGAAAAATCGGAATCGCTATAGACGAAATGGTCTGTAATTGGACATTTTATTAAATAATAAGTGGACTTGGTCTCAACGTGGTGCAATGTATTGAGATTAGATATAATAGTCGGTTTGGAATAAATTTTTTTAGTTTAGTTTTTTAATTTTTTGGTTATTTTAATTTGATTAAAAAAATTGTTTGGGATAAATTTTTAAATTTTTTTTAATTGATTTGATGATTGTGAGAAAAAAAGTAAAATTATTATAATTTGAATGTGATATTTTATTTTATTGACTAAATTAATCTATTTTATTTTTTTATTAACTAATTTAGCCACAACCCATATCCAACGAGTCCAACATGTTAAGTACCACCTATCAAGGAGTCAAAGGAGACTTATCCCTTATAATTCTTGTCATTATCATATTTATATAACTAACTTCATGTGGGTGATGGTTTAGTGGTTTAGGAGGAAAACAATAGGCTTGAAAAGTAATCTATAATTTTTAAATTTCACAAGCCAAAGACATATATCAAAGTCTGGTAGTTGGTGAAACTTCATGATTGGTTTGGTTTTCAAAATTTTATTTTAAATTTTTTAAAGAATTAAAAATTAATTTAGTAAAAGAAATAATAAAAAAAAATTAAGATTACTTATCATTTTTATATAATTTTCTATTTTTAATTGGAAGCCATAAATAATTTTTAAAAACTTAAAATAATTTTTTAATATTTGTTTTTTTCAATTTTTTTTTATCAGCAAAAAAAAAAAAAAAGAGCAAACCAATGTATTAATGAACAATGGAATATTACATTAAAGTAATTCATCAATACAATCGAAACATGAAACATGGAACAACCAGCCACACTACCACATTGGAGAGGTTCCAAAATTGGTAGCAGAAGCATAAAAGACACTAAAATAAAAAGAAACAGAATGAAAAACAAAATTTGAAAACACAAATATCCCAACCTCCTTCCCAAAAAAAACTTTATAGGGAAAGCGATATTTGATACTGGCAAGAAAGCAGCTGTGTAAATGATGATGCTCCAAGCTCCTTGGTTAGGGTAATGTTAGAGATACTATACTTTTTATCAAATAATTTACCAAATATCTTACATGTGTGAGACATTTAGTTATTTATTTGATAAACAATTTGGGGCTTATAATATTTTTCCTTTGGTTAAACTGGCCCAAAATACCGCCCGGAATTTAATGAGTTTGAACAATTCCTCCCAATCTGATTGTGTTCCATTGAACAAGCACTGATTTCTCTATTAGTGGTGCTACATGCACCAATTAATACATCAATTAGTGTACCAATTTATGTTCGAAAATGGTCACTTCAAAACTATAGACCCACCCATTATACAAATTACAAAGATTCAAAATTTTTAAAATTATGTCACATTATCTTTTAATGCACTAACCGTTATACTAATTAAATACATATAACTTTATTCTTTTTCAACCGCCAAATTGACCACATCGCAGCGAGCAGAATGAATTCCCAAGGCTATTTTTTTTTTTTTTTGCTTTTCGACACTTCCAACCTTGCCACCAAATCTTTACTGACCCTGGAACTACCCACACCAACCCCCACCACTACATAATCTTTGACCACGTGACCCAAACAGGTTTGCCCCATAGTAGTCTGTGTTCAGGTGTCTCCACCGTGTCCCTACAGAATTTGCAAAGTCCCTCCTCAAGGTTATTGATAATCCTCATCCTCAACAGTCTATCTGCTGTCTTAATTCTATCATTCCAAGCCAACCACCCAAAAAAATCTGATTTTCTATGGAGCTGCATTTTTCCAAACCAATTTTGCCCCCTTTTTCTTCGATCCTGTCATTTCTTCAAAGCTTCTCAATCTAATTTCCATATTTTTTTTTTCTCTAAAAAAAAACCTAACATGACATTAGTCTCTGAGAATTATGGCCACAAAGACAAGAAATTTTATGGATTAATACCTAACTCATCAACGTAAGAAAATAATTTTTAAAATTACCAAATTTTTAAAAAAAAAAAAAAAAATGAAGATTTGCATGTAAAGTCGTTATGTATCACTTTTTTTATTTCACCATTTTATATCATTGGGGAAGATGGAAAACTATTATTTGCTTTTATTAATTTCTTTATAATTATTCTAAATTAGAGCACTACTAATCATAAGCATTCATATTACATGTAGACAATGATATAAAACATTGACAAAAAAATTAATGACTTTTAATATTTCTCTTGCATGTATATATACAACGTTCTTCTTGCTATACCAATGGATAAATAGCCAATTAAATTCTTTCAAATGCGTACAAGAAGATTTAAAGAATTGGGTTGTGATTAAGTATATGGTTGAATGACATTTTTTTGAAACTTCTAAAAATGAACTATCAAATTATAGAGATTATAGATTTAATTATCTTTCAAAATATATTTTGAAGTATCAATAAAATAGATAGAAGAAGCAATGATGGTATTTAGAGAATCAGTATCGACTAACTTTGCGCTAGCATTAGGCCTTGTTTGGGAATAGGTTAATTTAGTAACTTTTTGACTATTTGGCTAAAATATGAGCTAAAAAAAACTAGTATGTTTGAGATGACTTTTTGACTTTTTACGAAAAGATGTGCAAAAAGTAGAGAGAAAAGAAAATCTTTCACTTTTTGATATGGGTTGTTGGCTTTTTTGCTTTTTTAGTAACTTTTTGACTTTTTGACTAAACCAGCTAGTCCCCAAACGAGGCCTTAGTCGTAATAGAAATTATTTGGAATGATTGGACGTAAAGCGTCTATAGATGGCTTAATTTTAAGTTAGTTGTCAAATCCTGGGGGTCAGCCCTGGATATATGGTAGAAATCAAAAAATGAGTTTTTAAGTCTATAGAGCTAAATAAAAATTTGGTTGATAATTTGATATAATTGCTGTCCTTTTCTTTACTGATCCAAAAATAAAATAAAAAAGTAACTACCTCGCAGAAAAGGAAGAGAAAATAGTATAGAGTTAGAGCATAGACCAAAATAGCATGAAGTATGCACATGTGTGACAACCATCTAAACTTAGGTTGCATTTGGTAGAGTTTTCTAAACATGATTTGAGAATATAGTTGTATTTTAAGTTTGTGAGTTTTAGAATTATGATTGGAGTGTGAAAAATTTGTTTGGTGAATGAGTTTTGAAAAGAGTTTTGAATTGAGTGAGTAATAATTTTGATGTGACATATGATATTTGATACAAAAATTTACAACTCATAACCAAACACACAACTCAAAATTCTATTAAAGCTCATAAAAATTTTTAAAAATTCGAAAAATATTTTTTATTGAATATATAAAAATTAACATGTGTCAATTCCCAAAAAAAAAAAAAAATTGCACTGTTCCGGTCAACCGGCCAGACGATCGGTGGGATGTTCGGTGAGACGACCGGTTAGTCCAAATTTTTCCGTCTTCGACCGCGTTTTCAAAAGTAAGCGTAGAATTAATTTTGGAAAATCGTAAACAAACATCTTAATCAAATCGAGCTCTGGTAGTTCCAGAGCTCCACCAAACAGCGCCTTAGTTTTTATTTATTTATTTATTTTATTTTTTTTATCAACAAAAATAAAACTTTATTGATGAAAATCAAGATGAATACATGATACAACATCAATAAAGAATGGTGAGTGCAAAGGCATCGTAGCAAGCAAAATCATCCCAACTATGTTGGCATGAAATGCAGTCTAATCATATGCTAATAACACACCGAGTTGGTGAGTAAGGGAGCATCTACTTGCACACACTCAATCCTCTATTTGCACATCCTTCTTAATTCACACACCTAAAAAAATAAAAAATAAAATATTTACTCATTACACACACATTTATTTTAATTATATCCCCCATAAACACAACTTTCCAACCCTCCCAATCCACACACCTTCTAGACCGGCGACCACCTCGCCGGCGGAGACACAACACCATCGTTACCACCTCCCTTCCAGTCGCCATTCCCACCCCTTCCTCCACCCACCGGCGACATTATCGCGACGCCCACCCCATCCCCTCGATCTCTCTCTCTCTCTCCCCTCTCAGTCGCGAAAAGGGGGCTTCGGATGTTGATTCTTTCTAGATCTAGGTTCTCCTCTCTCTCTTTCTCTCTCTCTCTCTCTCTCTCTCTCTCTCTATGTGCAAAATTGAGGGTCGCGAAGGGGTGGAAGCTGCGGCAGCGGTGGTGTTGTGTCCCGAAGTGAGGGGTTACGGGGGTGGTGGGGAGGGTGAGTGACCGATGAACGATGGGGTGGAGTGGGGCTTCAATTCGAGAAGAGGGAGGCTGGAGAGAGGCGGCAGAGGGAGGAAGGAGATGACCGGAGGGGGAGGCACTGTGTTGGGTATTAGGGGTAGAGTTAGGGTTAGGGTTAGGGTTTTGGTTGAAGAAGAAAGGGATATTTTGGTAATTTTATTTTAGGATAAAAATGTAATAAAAAAAATATCATTAAATGTGTGAGGAGAGGGGAAGTGGTGTGTGCAAATAGAGGCTCCCAGTGAGTAACCAACCAAATCACAAACAACAAATTAACAAGCCAACAACAACCACCACTAGAAAAAGAGGCTTTAGACACGGAACTTTTTGCGACGGTGTGAAAGTTGTTGCAAAAAGTAAACTTTTGCAATGACAAAAAAAACGGTCACGAAATTAAGTTTTTTGCGACGACATTTGACTGTCGCAAAAAAGGCATCAAGTAAATACTACTATTAGAGACGGAAATCTAAGACCATGGTAAAAAGTAATATTATACGCGACGATACATTACTTGCCATTTGGTTTTTTGTGACATCCTTTGTTAATCCGTCGCAAAAGATTTTATTTTTGCTCATTAGCAACTAAAAAAGTTAGTTCGAAAAGAAAAAAAAAAAAAAAACAAGGATGTAAAATGAAGGGTTGAGATCACTTGAAGAACCAAGGGTTGAGATGAATACCTCACCAAAATGACGTCGTTTTGGTGAGGTAAATGAAAATAATAATAATAATTATAAAAAAAACTCTCTTGGTTTCAGTTGTATTTCAGACGCGAGAAAGAGAGAGAGAGAGAGAGAGAGAAAATAAGGGCTGAGGAATCGCCACCCCCGCTGCCTCGTCCCTTGCTCTTTCGCCGCCGTTGAGGAGTGGTTGAGTTCAGATTCAAGAAGCTGGTATTTATTTAACAGATTCAATAGTCCCTATTTCCCGTTGCTACTCCATCACTCTCCATTTCCTGTCGCTACTCCATCGCAAAAGGTCTTTTACGATGACATGTGAACCTTTTGCGACGTTTAAAACCGTCGCAAAAAGTCCAATCTTTAGTAGTGAACCAAAAAAATACACCAACTAATTACCCCCCAAATTACAATAATTGACAATGTTAAAAAGAAGACTCTACTAACACTAATCTATATAGCAGTAGCCACAACCATGCCTGCACTCCAAATTGCCCATCCATTAACTTCCAAAGCCAATGCCCTAACAAATCAGACAATAGCTACCACTAGAAGACATCTCCCAAATCAACCAGCCTTGAACAGAGCAAGCAGGGCATGGAAACTGCCATAATGCCCTTATCCAAATTTCAGCAATGAAAGACTCAACAAACCAAGTGACACACCTGATTGCCAATACAATAACTGACTTACTGAGAATCTTCTGAGCTCCGGTTTCAAAAAGGCCAATTAGGTCGAAGAACTCACCCCAGTTGGGTTGAACATATTGAACAGACACTGATTCCTCAAGCCCCAGACTGACCATAAAGCAGTAAGGGCATGTTTGATTGGGTGGATTAGAGTATGGGATTGAGATTATTAATCCGTAAGCCCAATTATCCTATATTTGTTTTAACATTTTGGTTTAGGATTATTAATCCAATGAATAATTAATCCAACAAATTTGTAGAATTATTAGTAATGGGGTAGGGGTGTGATTATTAATCCAATGGATATTAATCCAATTGGATAGTGAATACTACACTAATTTAATAGGATTATTAATACTTCACTATTAATCTTGTGAATCAAACATGACCTAAAGGGATTGATCTCCTGTACTAATTTTCTTGCTTTCCTAAATTTCCAGCTCATCCACCATTCCAGTAAAGCACAAACTGAATTTGGAATCACTCAAATCATCCCCCGCCAATACAAGATTGCAGTCCAAATCCTCCATACATTTTCACACCAGATTAGTACATGCTTTATCGATTCATTCTCAATACCGTAGAATCTACAACGCCCTTTCTCTTGGTTACCAAGAATCACTACAAGAAAAAGGGCATACAGTGACGTTGTCGTGAAATCTATCCAGATTTTTCAAATTCTAAAATAATTAAACTAAACCATCTCGTTTGGTGCGCCGGTTATTTCTTTAAAACACTGGCTCAACTCAAGGCCATGACGTTCTTCTATTCTGATTGAACAAAGGCGTGACTTTAGGAAGAAAGAGAAATTGAGGCGTCGGATCTTCGATCTCCATCAATTCTTCGGTTGTTTGATCTGAAAAATCTAGTTCTACTCGTGATTTGAGCGTATATCTTCCTGATTGTTCGAATCCCTATGATCTAAATCGATCTAGGGCTCAAGGTTAGGGTTTTCTGATATAGATTTGCTACATTCACACAAGATCTATAAAATTTCATGGCTAAAACTAACGATTTGGAATTGTTTTCTCTCGATTTAGTTGATTTCTAGTTTTTTTTTTTTTTGTGCTTTTGTTTTGTGTTCTCTCTTTTCGTTTTTGTTCCTTTACACTATGTTTGGTAACTTAGGAGAGAAAAGAAAAGAAATGATTACTTAAGTAATAAGAGAAAAGAAAAGAAAAGAAATGATTGTAATTTCTCTCATTTTTGTTTGGATAAGTAAGAAATAAAAGAAAAGAAATGATTGTAATTTCTCTCCTTCTTGTTTGGTTAGATTTCATTAAGAGAAAAGAAAAGAAATTATTTTATGTTATATTACCAAAATAACCTTTTTATATTTTCAATCATTTTATTTCTTTTATTTTTATAGGGGTAAAATTAGTATTATGAAAATATAAACATTTGTGGATTTCTTTTCTCTCCCAATCTCTCCACTTTTGGAAAGATTGAAAATAAGGGTTATGAGAGAAATGAGTTTCTCTCCATTTCTCTCCACTTAAAATAACCAAACAAGGAAGAGAAATACATTTCTCTCTATTTCTTTTCTTTTCTCTCTAAATCACTCAAACCAAACACAGTGTTACTCTTTCTACTCCTTGTGTGGAAAACTCTTCTCTTTCATCAGATTGAGCAGTAGCAATGGTGAATCGATTTATCTAGGGTTTCGAGTGCGGTGTTAGTGTCTCTGATCATGTACGGGACAAGTAGGTAGCGTTGGATGTGGATCGTTGGAAACAGTGAGTAGAAGCTCTACAATGAAGAGATGCAGATCTGCTCTCTCTTCGATCAAATCTGTTCTCTCTCTCTCTCTCTCTCTTCGATCTGCTAACATGGTAATATCAGATCTGCTTTGTCTCTCTCTAGTCCATTATTTTGCCTTTTTTTGGAATCTCATTTTGGCATTTCTTGCTTTCTAACTCTCCTAATAATCATTTTGGTGTAGTTCCCATGCAAATTGATAAACTTGCATCTTGGTATGTTCTCTGAGTTTCCTTCTTTTTCAAGCTGCCACACATGGTTGGTCCTGTTATTGATTACTTGTGCAGAGAGCCAAGAAAAGAAAGTTATTTTCTTGATTCATATCTTTAACTATTTTCTCCCTTTGGATATTGATAATATAATAAATTTGTTTGGTTGGGTTGGATGCAGGAATTGGGATGTAGGCATATTGGCTCGGCAAGATTTGATTTATTTTCTATTTCCCTCGGTCTCCATTTCTCTTAAATGGGGACAATATCTTCTGCTCAATTAAATTCAAATTCAAATGTCATTGGGTTTCCTTTTTATTTGATTCAAATTCAATACATAACAATATGTCATTGGGTTTCCTTTTTATTTGTCAATTTTAGAGGGATTTTGTTGCAATTCTTCTTGATTGAAGAAATTAGTTAGTTCACTACTTCCTAGTTTGGCACAAACCCGCTTAACTGTGCTGCATCATTGTTATTGGCACTGTTTTTTTTTTTTTTTTTTTTTTTTTCTTTTTCTTTTTCTTTCTTTGATTGTAATAGAATTTGATTCGGTAATAGTATTCATTTGCCTTATTAATAGTTTGTTCTGTAATTTGTCCTTGAATTTCATGTTGTTTTCCTTCACCATAAACATGCAACAGAAAAACTGTCTACGGTTTTGTTTTCTCCTTTTTCGTATTTTACAAATTCTTGGAATCTTAAGCTGTAGATTTATATGCATTAAGATGTTGGGTAATTGTCTAATTGATGATGTTTCTATTGACTAGGTAAACAAGTACAATAAGTTTGAAGCCTAAACAAAGCTGTGGGAAGGACAACAACTAAGGAGCCTTTTTGATATGACTCGGGCCCGTATTTATCTTGATTATAAGTTAGTATGATGTTGGTCACTAATGTTTTTATTTTATTTTTGCCAGTGAACCTGTAGAATCCTATAATGTGATCCAATATTCAAGTTTTACCTGAATTGATTGCTTCTGTAAAGAAGGAAGCATTAGAAGATGTTAATGGTTGTTTAGGTTAATAACTAATGTTGTTGAGTACTTTCCATGTATATGCTTTCTAATGTTTGTTGAAATTTTAAACTCATTTTTGATTGTTGTGTGTTGAAACAAACAATGGCATGGATATTAGACGAGTACTCGAAATTTCAGGGCTACTCACCCGCTGTTGTGATTGGTAAACCTATTGTAAGTAAACATATACTAGTTTGTAATTGGCTTTACTTTTTGATTTTTTCTTCTCATGGTTGTTGATGCTTTTGCTCTATGTTATATTAATGGCTGTTTGATGAAACCAAACTTTCAAAGTACACACACATTGTGAATACAAGGGTATTAATATCTTTTGTAGCTTTATACTATTTTTGCATAAGAGTATCCTTATCGTATGATTTTTACCCCTCAGGATAAAAGATGGAAATGTTGAAACACCGTGTCCTAGATCATCCATTGCTGTCGGCGTCAATTGTACTTGTAAAGGTTTATTTACTTATATTTCTTTTGAGTGCAATATTTTTGTTCACTTCAATGGAGAAAAAAAAAGCAACTTAACATCAAAAGTTTACTGCATTTTGTGCTCCATACTTGTTTATGCTTGAAAAATTCAAAGTTGTGGACTTGGTGCTGACCCCTTCTGTAAAAGGGTTTTTAAACAATAACTTTTGTATCTGAAGTAATCACCATCATTCCCGTTGGAGTCATGATTAGCCTTGTTTATACTATTGCTGCTTTTCTATTATTTTTCACTGCACCCAAAATACAAAAAGAGACACAAAAATGCACTTGTTAGTTTGTTACACCCAAAATACACACAAGAAATGCAAGAAATCAGTACAGTTGCTTCCTTGTAATGGATAAGAAAGCAACTATACCCACTTAATTCACACTCTAGCTTAAGTTAACCCCATATTCTCATGTTCATGATTGCATAATCTCATTGATAAAGAATAATCGAAATTCAAAATTATCCTTTAAATCTACACAAAATATAACATGTTTTGTTTATGATTTTGCTAGGCAAGTTCAATCTTTAACAATTGTATTCAAAAACCTGTGGCACCTCCTCCGTTTAGGATAGCGGAGATTCGAGCTGCCATTCCTAGCCACTGCTGGGTCAAGAACCCGTGGCGATCTATTGGTTATGTGATTAGGGATGTTATTGTGGTTTTTGGATTAGCTACATTGGCAAATTTCTTTGATAGTTGGGTTGTTTGGCCTTTTTACTGGGCTGCCCAGGGGACAATGTTTTGGGCACTGTTTATTCTTGGTCATGATTGGTAATATACATAACATGCTTACAATTCCTGTTTAGGAAATTAAATTTGTAGGCTCATTTTTGTGTGTGTGTGTGTGTGTGTTTTTTTTTTTTTTGAATCTGCAGTGGCCACGGAAGCTTTTCCAACGACCCTTTGTTGAACAGTGTTGTTGGACATCTCCTGCATTCGTCAATTCTTGTGCCTTATCATGGATGGTGTGTTCTTGATCTTAACTCCTTTATTCTGATATTTGTATATCTGTCTAGATTGAGTTTGTGAAGAAATGGTGTTTTTGCATATGACTGATATATAATTACAGGAGAATTAGCCACAGAACTCACCATCAGAATCATGGACATGTTGAAAATGATGAATCATGGGTACTGGTAATACTTCTATAATTTTCCCTCTCTGCCCGTCTTTTTCTGTCCAGTGTACTGATACCAATGGACATCACCATTCTCACATTTTTAATCTTCTGAAAACAATAATCTTCTTTGGTCCATTTTGAACATGATACATGTATGATTTTTTTAGTTTTTAGAACGACTTTAAACAGTAAATTGGGGCATCGTTGATGGAACACGAAGACTCCGATCGTCGTTGTCTCTGGCTCTAAAAGTAGTCCACTATCATGACTTGTAAGACCCACCAACCATCTATATATATGTGTGTATATATATATGCTAAAAGGGTTTATTGTCGTTGAATTTGTAAATTTGAATTGAAGGCCAGTTTGGAAGAAGGCCATGGGAGAGGGAGAGGGAGAGGGAGAGGGAGAGAGAGATGAAGGTCAAGATCATTAGACCCCTTTGGTTGATTCTGGTTTGTCTTTCTTTCACTTTTTTTTCTCTTCCCTTGTTTTTTTGTTTTTTGTTTTTTTTCCTTTTTTTGACAGTAATCATGAATTTTACATTTGGTGATCTAATAAACCAATGATTTTTTATCCACAAGAATTTCCAAGAAAGTATATAATTTAAGCGTTTAATGCTTAAAAGTCAAAATTTTCCACTCCCACTTTTTTACACAGCATTATCAATTCTCCAGCCCTTTAATATCAGTACACAATATATATATATATATATAATATCTTTTAATTTTTGGGAAAGTGTAAGGAATATCCAAGTACTACAATGAATTCTGTGACTTGAAATGCATTGAAAGAAAGAAATTTAATAACAGAGTATCCATGCCTGCCACAATTATAAGGGGCAGTGGCGTGATTACAACTGTCAGATAGGAATTGTTATATATACACATATATGGATTATGTATTTTGGTACTTAGATTGGTATGTGTTGATTATATGATGATGAAGGGAACATATGGACCAGTGTGGCGCACATAATGGGAGTGATAGGATCAGGGGTACTATCACTAGCATGAAGCATGTCTCAGTTGGGGTGGATTGCAGGCCCATTGGCTATGCTGCTCTTTGCATCAGTAACCTTTGTTTCTGCCTTCTCTCTTTGCCACTGTTATAGATCACCCGGGCCCAAGGAAATCCCTCCTACCTATTAGCTGTTCGGACGATTTTAGGTGAGAGTTCTAAGTTAGTTAAAATAAACGATCATCATATCATATCCCTTTTTAAGGAAAGCAATTCTCTTGATATTCCATTTTTCAGCAACAACTCAGATCTTTATTTTATAGAATTGCATTGAAACTATCTTTGTCTTCTTTATTTTTGGAGTAATGCTATACAAATATAAAAATTACGCAGTATTTTTATTTATACAAATTGATTGATGTAGTTGAACCGAGATTGTGCTCTTTTCAAAATAAAACAATCATTAAGTTGACTCTTAATTTCAAAAATGTCATATCGCCACATCATTCTGTATGCACATTTTTCGTATATAGAATAGACATTTATTTTTGCTGAGAATGAAGTGTTAACATTCTTATGTTAGTTTTGCTTGGAGTCTGTCGCAACATTCTTAGTTAGAATTCCACACCACTATGTAATTCTCACATAAATTTCCCTAAATTAAGAAATGTTTGGCAACATACCAATTTTAAGCGATTCTGATGCATGTCAAAGGTAGCCTGTGATCATATGCGTTATTGTGAATGGCTTCATTCAAAATATGATTGGCAGCACAGAAAATTGTTTGACTTATGTAGCATTTTCCTTCATAAATTACATCATTGTTGATTATATAAAAAATAAATAATAAAAAACCTTCCGATGCCATCAACACCCCCACCCTGGAGGAATTTTTCTTCTAATTTATTGAGCAAAACCAGATATTTATCCCAAAAGAAATTGTGTGATAATAACGTGCAGTCATTTTGAACATGATTAAACCTAAGGGGACAGTCATTTTGATGAATTGTTTCTTGTTATTGTCATGTTCAAAATGGACCAAAGAAGATTATTATTATTATCATGCTCAACCAGCCATTTTGAACATGATAGAAGAACATGATTAAACCTATTAAACTGCACTTCCATTCTGTCCAGTGCTAAATATTTCTTGTAACCAGACAGTCAGGTTGGCGGCACATCAACGTGATGGATGAAATAAGCTTTAATGCTATATGACAAGTGATATACACAAAAGGGTAGGTGATTGTATGTGATTAAGCTTTAATTTTACCAGAGGTTGGGTGTTATCATGTTTCCTACACCTGATGCTTCCTACACCTGATGGGAAAAATGTCATTGATAGTTTTATTGTAAGCAGGGGGAACTAAAGTTTGTTGGAAGCCTTCAACTTGCTTCCCAGTGCTGTAAAGAGTACATGATTGGTCTTGCAATTGTGTTGTATAGTATGCAGTTGATCTTTTTTTTCCCCCTTCTTTTTATGCCAGACAAATTCATCCATGCAATTTAAATATCTTGATTTTTTTTTTTTGAAAAGGTTATATTTTATCTTAAGAATTATTGATGTTTTGTTACTAAACCTAAAATTGATTGGACTTCACAATTTGGTAGGGTTGCTGATTTCGTGGTGGAAAATCCTGATCTGCGGAAGGCCTCTGAATCATTGAATAGAGTTGCAGCAACGATTTTGGCAGCTCATGACTGAATTGAAGAGTGCACATCAGATTTCATTTTATTTTTCCAATGATCTTTCAAACATTTCTTTGACTGCATCAACAGAAAAACCCGGAATTTTTGTTTCTTGGTAGATGCTTTCATAGTACTTGTATATATAATTAGTTTGATTTGCATCTTTTGTGCCGATTTGTTTTGTAATAACTTTCAACTTATTTCATCTTGGAATTGAAATATTTTTGCATATTGAGAAGTATGAATTGATCCAATATTATGTTTACTTAAATTAAGTATTGAATATTTTTCATCTTTATTACAGGTATTTATTTTAGTTAAATCTCACAGAATTAGCGCAATTTCAAAAAAGAAAAAAAAAAGCTATAACGGCATTTTTAAACGCCATTATAGAATAATGCCAACGGCTATATTTTTAAATAAAAAAGATCTATCACGACGTTTTTAAAACGTCGCTAAATATTGCCTGAGTCATTGTGCCGTTATGCAGCACATTTAGCGGCATTTTTTAAAACGCCGCCTATACTAATATAGCGACGCTTTTAAAAGCGTCGTAAGGTTATAGCGACGGCCGCATCTTTGACGTTTGGTACTAAATGTAACAAAAATAATTAGCGGCATTTTTGATAGCTATAGCGGCATTTTTAAACGCCACTAAAAACCTCATTTCCAACAGTGAATTCCCAATCTGATGAGCCTATCAGAAGTCATCACCCGCCCTGCCATGCTAACCATCCAAAGAACTTAATTGTATCCACTACAACATATAAGAGATTTAGAGACCAAATTTTTGGTCTCTAAAAGTGAAAATTTTGTTGCAAAAGACATTTAAGGACCAATTTTGTTGCTAAAAGGTCGTCTCGAAAAGTAAAAATAAGGCTTTTAGTGATAAAATTTTGAAAATGTCACTAATAAATACACTTTAGGGACAAAATAATTTAGTTTAAAAAATGTTTATTTTTTAAGACAAAAAAATTTGGTTCTGAAAGGATAATAATTCATCACTAATGTTTAATTTTCGTTGCTAAAAATATAATAATGACACTTTTCGCAACAAAAATATTTGGTCCATAAAAAATAATTTTGTCCCCAAATTTTGATTTTAAAACCTTAATTTTTTTTGTAGTGAGGGGGAGTAGCATTCCTCCAAATTAATTTCGGTACTGCTTTGTTAGTCCTAAATTAAAATCAACTTCAAGGCACTTATGCAAAGATACCACTGAGGACACTCAACTTTGATCAGCTTTCTATCTTATTGTCTCCTCCTCCCTTTGTCTAATTGCAGGGGCTTCTGTTAAGAGGATGCTCAAAGTGTTTACCTCATCCTCTTCCCAAGCAAGCAAAGATCTTCTGAACTCCAATTTTCATCCTGTTTCAACACACCTTGAGTCCACGAAGTCGACAGCACTCACTTCCTTGTTTGTACTAAGTTGGTACACTTGGGAAAATATTTTTCAGCACTACTTCCCTCAACCAATCATCCTTCCAAAACAGGCCTATTTCCATTTCCCAGATTGCATATGATATTATCCAAAAACAAACCACAGATTGTAGGGCATCTCTCTCTTGCCATTGAAATATCCTTCCAGATTCTAAACGGAAAATTGAAAAAATGAAACCAAACCGAGTTTGGGAATATTGAGGAGAAGGTGAATTGTATTGAAGATCAGCTACACTCTTTGGATTTGGCAGCAGAGGATGGTATCTTGCAAAGTCAGGATCTATTAAGAAGGAAGGAGTTAAAAGCGGAATTGTGGAAAGCTTGGTTGAGGGCTGAATGGTTTTGGCACCAAAAATCAGGGGTTGACTGGGCTCTTAAAGGTGATCATAATACAAGATACTTTCATATCATTGCAAATAGAAGGCAAAGAGGGAATTTTTTAAATTCTGCATTAGTGGAAGGGAGTAGTATTGAAGACCCAGAAGGGGTTAAGTTAGCAGTGCTGAATCATTTTACGAAGTTATTTTCAGAAAAAATGGAAAGTAAGGCCATGTTTGGGTGGTAATTATGGGGCTGAGATTGGTGATGACATGAACAGGTTGTTAACGGAAAATTTTGCTGAAAATGAAATCTGGGCAGCCATTAAAAGTTGTGATGGCAATAAAGCTCCAGGTCCTAATGGGTTCAACATGCTATGTCTGAAGAAGTGTTGGAAGATAATGGAGGAGGATATAGTCCAATTGTTTTCAGAATTCCACGACAAGGGGAAGCTACTAAAGGGGCTAAATTCATCATTTACTGTGCCGATTCCAAAAAATGATAACCCAGTAGTTTGGTTGGAAGTATGTACAAAGTGCTATCGTAAATGCTGGCAGCAAGAATTAAGGTGGCACTTCATTCTATTATTGGCGAAGTACGAACTGCGGGGGAAGAAACATCCAAGATGGGATGAAGGGACTGGAAAAGCTTAGTTAGATCTCTAAATAATTGGACCTTGCTACATCCCCTAAAAACACTCTCCCTAATCCCCCTAATTTCCATATCAAGTAAAAAAAAAAAAAAAACAAGGAAACAGTTACCCAAAATGAAAATTAGGGGATTAGGGGGACAGTTTTTAGGGCTCCAAATCATTTTCCCTAAATAATTAACTATTGAAAGTGCGTAGTTAGATCTCACAGCAATAATGTTGGAGGTGAAAAATAAAATCATTTTTACTGAAAAATCCCTTATATTGGGGGTGTTTGGTGTGACTTATTTTGGCCAACTTATAGATTTTAACTTTGGAAAAGCTATTTTAGACTATTTGGTTAAACTTATTTCAAACAGCTTCTGATTCTAGCAACTTATTTTAACTCAAAAAAACTAATTCTGAGAAGCTGGTCACCCCTTATTTCTGATTATCAGCTTCTGCTGTGGACATGTTAATTTAACGTTATATTCTTAGATTTTTTTTTCTAAAAAATAAATAGAAAAAGACCCAAATGGACTATGGATTATTATTATTATTTTTTATGAGAATTGTAGGCAAGTAGTGAATAACAAAAAATAAAAGTTAATTCAAAATACTATTTGACAGCTTATTTAACAAATACTACTCAGCAACTTAAATCTATAATTTAACAGTTACACCAAATAAATTAACAGCTTCTAATTAAAATTATAATCTGTTTTAAAAGTTATACCAAACGGGCCAATTAGTCTTTGCTTTTTTCCAAAAAAACTACCCTTACTTTGATCAAATCTACAATCCCATTTCATTAAAAAACAGACCCATTGAAAATGTGATCAAATTCACAACCAAACATAAGATTGTTGGATTACTATGAATAGAAATTGAGCTGGATTGAAGTTGGACATGCAAGACCCATCAAACCGATCATAAACTAAAATTTAAAAATAATAATAATTTACTGGGTTTTGGATTTACTTGTGCTCAACAAGTGAAAACCCACACAAAAGCCCTCTACCAAGTTTACAATATGAATAAGGGTAAATTACTAATAGGTCATAATAGTTGAATTTAATTATCATCAAGTTCTATTGAAAAAAAGTCATAGTTAAATTATCGCTAAAAAATTTTTTTGATGACGATTTTTTGCATATGTACTAAAAATTGATTAATAATTTTTTTTTGGTCACGGTTCTTATAAATTGTTGTTAAAACTTACAATTAGTAGCGTTTTTCTATGGCCAATTTTTCAAATTGTCGCTGAAAGTTAAAAATTAGTAACTTTTTTTGTAACGATTTTATTAAACTGTCGCTAAAATTTATAATTAGTGCCATTTTTTGTAACAATTTTCAAATTGTCGCTGAAAATTAATAATTAATAATGTTTCTTAATAGTGCTTGATGAAAAACGCCATTAATTATCGTGTGACTTATTGGATAGTAAGTTCACCTATTAGAATTTACATATAAGTTCCCTTATTTGTAAAATGATAATACGACAACAAAAGGATACTAAAAAATTGAGTTTTAAACCAATCAAACGACACTTAATTATGAATACACTACAACATATCAGAGTTTTAGAAATCAAATATTTTGGTCTCTAAAAATAAAAATTTTCTTGCAAAAAATATTTAGGGACCAATTCCTATCATCATGAAGATAGTCGTTAAAAGGTCGTCCCGAAAAGTAAAAAATAAGACTTTTAGTAACAAAATTTTGAAAATGTCACTAATAAATATACTTTTAAGGACAATAATTTGATCTCAAAAAGGTTTATTTTTTGAGACAAAAAATTTGGTTCCAAAAAGATAATAATTCATCACTAATGTGCAATTTACGTTGTTAAAAATATAATAACGACACTTTTCGTAACACAAATATTTAGTTCATAAAAAATTATTTTATCCCTAAATTTTGGTCTTTAAAACTTTAATTTTTTGTAGTGATACATGAATAGTCTCAAAAAGTTTATTAGATAAGGCACAATCATTGTTGTGCACATAAACAAAGTAAGTTTCACTTGCCAAGATTACACAGATAAGAAAATTCATTCTACTACCAAAAAAAAAAAAAAGAAAAAGAAAGTAAACTTAATACAATTGAAACAAAAAAATTATTGATCACCATGGTTGTTGTAACGAATAGGAACATAAAATAATTGGGAAATTATTAGAAAATAACTACAATGTAGAACAAGTCCTAACATTGGGGTAGATCTAGTGGAGGTAGAGGCAATATAATCAATGGTGTTAAACTGTTCTCAACCACAAAAGCCGTCATTAGGCCCCATGGCACGTGTATATCCACGTGACAATGCATCAACCATACACCTATAACCATCAAAATTTCCAAAAAGCATAAATCAATATACATGTACAAAATATGTGTTAAACACACATATATTTACATATCATTAGAAGATTTTTAAAATTGTATGGACACAGGATAATTGACAAGTAATCAAGATACTATATCAAAATGATAAAGCCATGCATGATAAAACATTAATATTTGCTCGAATTGTTAGCCCGAAATTTGACAACAGCCCATCCTCCGGGCGGCACACCGATGGTGTTACACGCTTGAGGATTGATGAGATTGAACTTTTTGGGATCATTTACGGGGTCATAGTTTCCTAACCCTTGAGCCAACACATGGAAATTGAATCCGTGCAAATGCATATGATGGTTCTCTATACCCAATGAAGCTGCGTTCTGGAACACAATCTCAACAGTTGCATTGAACTTAAGTTTCTTCACTTTGGTTGACTTTGAAGTCATTATGATTGTCTTGTTGAAGTTGTTGATTGATTTTGTGTAATCAACACACCATTGGTGGTTGGTCGGAAAATCAGGGGTGTAGATCCCATCAAAATTGTTGAAGAAGGCTTGAAACATCGACAACTTGGTGGGGAGCTGGAATGATGCATTGTTCAAGCTTGCAGCTAATCGCTGTTTAAGTTGGCCTGCACAAGTAGCATTACCTTCGCATGGGATCAAGCCTAAGTTTATTGTCACAAACATGTGTTCATCAACTTCAAGTGGGACTGGGACTCAGTGAGGAGCATTCACAAGAGTCGTTAGACTAGTATTAAAGTTGTGGGCTGTTGGTGTGTCATTAAAGGCTGGTAGTGCCCTCGCGAATGGTTTCAAGAATTTCTCAAGCCTCTTTTGCTACCTCACACGTGCAAATACGACGAAACTCTTTTGGTGTCACGGAGCAAAAGAGAGAATTAAGAGCTTTATTGTTCCAACTCGAGTTTTGATAATCGATTGCGTCCCATCTATCGAGTGGTTTGGGGATATTAGCACCTTCAATGGTGACAACAGGTTCACTCCACGCATAGATCACACAGTGCCAAACTTTCTCATCAATAGATTTTAAAAACGCCCTCATACGAGCTTTCCAATAAGAATAGTTTGTACTATCAAGTAACGGAGGTTTATGGGTTGAGTTACCTTCGTGAATTGAATCCAAATCATACAAAATCACACTCCTATAGTTTTGATAAAAACAAAGAGTGACCTGCTCTGATACCAATTGAAAAACCTAAGGGATTTGTGATTCGGACTAGAATCAATCGCAACAATTCCCAAAAAAATAAAACTAACAATCTAAATCATCTAGCCCGTACGAAAGTGATTAGATTGTTGCTTCAAAAATAATAAATCGACACAACCGATTTTTATGTAGAAAAATCACAATTGGAACACCTCCAATTGTGATTAAAAAACAACGGGTGAAATGCCACTAATCAATCCACTATGAAAGAAGGAAAGAATACAAAATTACTAAACAAATTACCCAACCTCTGTCAATTTGTCTTCAACAATCTGTATCTCTTTCACCGTTGCCTCTGACTTGGAATTGATTAGTTTGATGTTGAATCCACAACGTTTATGTCGAAACAACGACCACGCATAGCTTCGAACTCCTTCGAATACTTCACGCTTGAATCTTTAGAATCCGCCGAAGAACAACTCTCTTGTATTAATAAACACAAATTGACAACCCTTTGATTTTAACTTTCTTGATCCATGAATAAACTCACAAAGAAATCAAAGGAAAACTAGAACAAGACCTCCGGAAGAAAACCCTAGAATCCCAAAAAGAATAACTGGAAGTTGTACCCTAAAATCTGACGAAAACACATATTTATAGCAAACAGATCCGCGATCACCGTTCGAGCGTAGAAATGGCCGCTCGAGCGGAGTGACTAAAACGTGTGTATCTGACAAGGCTTACACTGAAGCGTTCGAACTTACGCTCGAGCGTAAAAACACCCCTCTCAATACTTTTGCAGACAAGCCAAACTACTAAGAGTGTGAGATTTTTGCTCAAGTGCAGCTTTCCTCGCTCGAGCGAGAAGACCAAACAACAAGGAAAAATTACAACTCGAAGAATCCAAGTTTGTTTGTAGAATTGGCAACAAATAGGGACCTAACACCATGGTATTGGTACCCCCAGGCAAGGGCTACACTAAGGATGCCATAATTACATTTCAAAGGAGACAATCATTCAGTTTTATCAAAATAACATTTCAAAATAATGATCTTGCGGTAAACCAAAACACACTTTAATAACATATCTTTACAAAAGTACTACTCACAGTGGGCGGGTATTGACAGTAGACCTCGGTTGACCACCTACACAAATACATAGCACAAGTACACAATGAAGCACACCTCCAAATCAAGTTGCGTATCTTAATTCATTTCCTATATGTGTGTTTCTAAGTCAAGCCATGATTAAGGATGTTCTAATGAGGCTTAAGAATGCCTAAATGGGCATGAGAATGTAATTATGTATTCACAAGTGTTAATCAAAATTTGTTGAAAATAGGGCCTTCGCTCGAGCACACACTTTGTCGCTCAAGTGGTTCAACAATATGCAAAGGGTTCACTCGAGCGCACACTTAGTCGCTCGAGCCACCTGTAAAACCTGCAAAAGTATTAGATGCTACAATTGCTCGATAGTCACTCGAGCCAAGTACTGAACAAAAGTAGGTTCGCTTGAGCGCACACTTGGTCGCTCGAGCCAACGGCCACATGTCTGAAAAAGTACTGGATGCCTTCAAAGTTTGCTCGAGCCATGGTTCTTTCACTCGAGTGAACTGTGCGAATTTTGGGTTTTTCATATTTGAGTTTGAAGTTCAAAAACAATGTTTTCATGTCCAAGACTTGCATGGTTGGTCTCAAAAGCTTAGAAACTTATTACAAAACATGAATTGTTGGAAATTATGGAACCATGATCTTAAATACTCGTCAATTCTTCAAAACAAAGCTCAAAACATCTTGTTTGAAACATGCATCTATCAAATTCGACTCTTTTCTTTCTAAAGCATGTATAAATAGAATGTTGAGTGCAAAAACATGAAGAACTTTGAGAAATAACTCAAGTAAGGTCCATGCATGTATGAATTTGACAAAACCAAGCTCAAAAGATGAAGAATTATACATGTATGTACACAATTCACTTGACTCCACTAAACTCTTGATGATTCATGTTCATAACTTTCAATTACATGCAATTGATCCTACAAATTGGTGAATTCATCTTCCTACATGGCTTAACTTCTTGAATTAAGGATAATAATCTTACCTAGAGCTTGAATTTGGCCTTCACTAAGCTTATTCTCTACAATTTCTCTTGGCTTCTCTTGAATTCTTCTCATCTCTTGCTACAATATTGAATTCTCTCTAACTCTCAATTTTCAGCACAAATTTGATATCCCAAAATGAAGCTTAAGCATGTTTAGCATATATATATAGCCTTAGTTTGAGATGTAGGTTGGCTTTTTAGCTTTTTGACTTTTTTAGCCTAGGGCTAAAAAAATCTCGTTTGGGGTGGGCTTTTTGGCTTTTTTGACTTTTGTGAGAGAAAAAATAAAATAATTATGATTTGGATGTGACATTTTTTCTTATTGGTTTTTTAATCTATTTTGTCTTTTTTTTGACTAAAATAGCCAAAAAAGAATATCCCAAACATAGCCATAGGGTGATTGGTGTTAAGCTAATTAAGTATGATCAAGACAAATCATTTGGCTTAAGTCTAAACAATTATACTTAGTTTATACTAATTATTTTGATCCGAATCAAATTTTAATTAAACTTACCATATGATTTTAAAAATTCCAACTAATCTATTGGTTTAACCAATTTCGATTTCTGAGTCTGTTTGGGCTTTCAATTTCACATTCTACGTTGACATTTAAATAGATAATTCATCAACAAACAGATAATCATCAAATAAACACTTAATCATGCAAAGTATGCCAAATAAAATATTATGTAAAAATGACACGGAGGTCGGGGTTGTTACACATAAAGTACCCATTATTGATGATGAATTATTGATGATGATTAGACTGTATTTTGAAATTTTTTTTTTTTTTTTTTTGTAATTGATCTTTTTAACTCATGTATTTTTTGAAAAATAAATTATTGTGTTTTTTAATCATCAATTGACTTAATTTGTAATTATTTTTCAACTCACTGTTTGTTTGTTTGTTTTTTTTTTTTTTTTTTTCTTCTATGAGCAAAAATGTGATTATATTTTTAACTACTAATTGACTTAATTTGTTATTGGGTTTTAATTCATTTTGTTTTTTGAAATTTTTTTTTTGTATTTTTTAGCTATTAATTAACTTAATTTGTGATTGGATTTTTAACTCACAGTGTTTTTTGAAAAGAAAAAAAAAATTGATTGTAAATAATTGTGTTTTCCAAATATCAATTGAAAAAATTTTGAATTTTGTCTAGCAAAAAAAAAAAAAATTATAATTTGGTTTTTTAACTCACTGTGTTTTTTGGAAAAAAAATGATTGTGTTTTTTAACTGTCAAATGACTTCATTATTTTTTTTTTTTATTTTTATTATGAGTAAAAATGTTATTGTGTTGTTTTACACTCTGTTTTGATCACATTTTTTGGCTAATTGTGTTTTTTTACACTCCATTTCGATCACATGATGTGAAAAAAAATTTGTTTGGATTGTGACAATCTCTGTGTTTTTTGAAACAAAAATAGATTGTATTCATTACTATTGATGATGATTGGATTGTATTTTGTTTGAATTTTTTTTTGTATAATTGGATTTTTTTAACTCACTGTATTGTTTGAAAAAATAAATGATTTGTGTTTTTTTAACTATCAATTGACTTAGTTTGTGATTGAGTTTTTAACTTACTGTGTTTTTTATGGGGGGAGGAAATTGTGTTTTTTAACTACTAATTGACTTCATTGCTTCTTTTTATTATTTTTATTTTTTATTATGTGATTGTGTTTTTTTACACTCCATTTTGATAACAAGGTGAATTTTTTTAACTGATTGTGTTTTTTTACACTTCATTTCGATCACACGATGAGGAAATTTTTTTTGTTTGTGTTGTGACAATCTTTGTGTTTCGAACAAGAAAATTACTCATTTCATGCTAGACTGATTATGATGATCCCATATTCAAGGATAAATTGAAACAACTTCAAAAGGATGCACGTCGATTAAGAGCATGTGTTCTACGTGACAAACAATTGCGTTATAGAACGAATGTTCAGAATGCCACAAGTAAGCTCTGAAGTATATGAGATCAAAGGTAAACGAGCAGAGTTTATCTTGCGATGTCAACCATCATAAGATCAAAGTTAGGAAATTATAAAATTTATTATAAGTAACTTATTCTTACCTTTTCAAATACAATGTTATAATTCTAAAATTTTATAGGATAATGGAGTTAGAATAATTAAAGATCATATTACGTCATGCCAAGATCATGCGTATGCATTTATCATACATGTACCAACAATGTTACGTCAACTAGATTGTGCATCGTGCGTGACCTTTGTTTTAAATATAGATTGGTCTGAAGAATGCCTATACATTTTAGAAGGTAAAAAAGAAAAAAGAAAAAAAAGTAAGTATAACATTTTTACTTTATAACACTTTATAAATACATAATATATATGTTGTTTATCAATTATAATACTAACTATCATGTTGACAATGCAGGAATGCGGATAGAAGACCCACAACAATTTAGATTTTAGTTATAATGTATTTTATTTATTTAGTGAATTTAGAACAAATGTAATAAATTTTTATTTTTATTACTTCAATTATAAAATGTCAACATTTTCTTTGAAAATTACGTATATTTTATACTAACAATTTAAAAATATGTTTGACAAAATCATAAATAAATTTTTTAAAACCAATCTCATACATAACACGGGTGATATGTTAGTTGTTGGTTAATGCTACTTGGTATTCTAAGTTATTGTGTCCCTCCATAGAGTTCATTATGTATCCATTTCCTTGATTTTAATCATTTCTCTTATAAGACCTGTCGTGAAGATCATTCATAAAAAATAAAAATAAAAAATCAAATTAATCCAATATTAATAAATGTGTTACAAATAATAAATGATTTATTATAAAAATCATATTTTCCGTCCTATTAATTTGATTCGGTTATATGATTATCGATATCCGATCAATTAATCTTTTTGTTAAATAATCTACTTGAACAGTTATAAGTTCTAGAGACTTAGGGGTGATTTGGAAAATTGGTTAAAAGTTGATTTTTTGACTTTTTGTCCTTTTGTGTATAAAAAATATGAAAGGTGATGTGATTCAAAATGAATTAAAAGCTAAAAGCTAGATTTTTACTAGCTTCCCAAATTGCCCCTTACTTTATAGACCTTTCAATTTCAACCCGTTATAGAGGATTGAGTATACAAGTTGTACACAAGGTTGAATAATTTCAACTAGAATTTTTATTTTTATTTTTTTACAGGTAAATTACAAATACACTTCATGAGATTTGCTTAAAGTACAGATTGCCCTTATGGTTTAGAAAATTATAAATATCCCGTTGTTAGAATTTTTTATTTAACAGAATTAACTAAAAAAATGAAATTTATAATTGCTCTCATATACAATAATAAAATTACCTAAATTATTTATTGAAACATATTTATAACATCATTAAAAACTGTTAATTGACTTGATTTATTAATAAAATGAGCTATTTATTATGAAATTAGAAACCTCATGGGGTGGAATGTAATTTCCAGAACCACATGGGGCGATTCGTATTTTAATCAAATCTCAAGAGATGTATTTGTAATTTATCTTTTTTTTTTTTTGGAGGTAAGCGGTTAATTTTATACTAAAAATATATAGATATTGTAGTGACACTTAATACACGACCCTGAGGGTTAACATAACTTCAAAAAAATAAAACCCAAACTAAAGGTTTTGACAAAATATTTCACCCTTCTAATAAGATTAATCTCTCAAAATCCAAGGGGTTAGGCGAAGATAACTCGCCTTTGGGCAAAACTAGCTAAAACACAACTAAAACAAGGGAGGTAGAAAAGAACTATCTATCACCCAAGACAAATATGCCACAACAGATCAAATCAGATATGCAATTATAAAACGAGGTTCACAATAAAATAACACAAGCATACTATAAAAAAGAAATTGAATAATCATACAATTAGAAAGCCCCAAAACCAATATAAAAGAGAAAAGACATGAGAAGAGTCAAAACTCTTAACCTTCAGTTGTGAAGGAGGGGTTCTTCACCAATAGGCTAATTCAATTGGTTAGAAAGGGTTGTGCCTACTCCATTCATGAGATTGTTTCAAATATCAAATGGGTGAGTCAACACATTTAAGGGTGCTAATTTGTATGGGTGAGTCAATAAGGAAGGGTCTCATTCTTGAGATTGTGTCAAATATTAAATGGGTTAGTCAACACATCTAGATCTGCTACTGGTATACTCTGTTTGTATGTAGTTGCTTTGAGGTCTGTTGGTATACTCTGCTGGTACACTCTGTGTGGTGCAGGTTTTGGTGCTAATGGTTGCTGGTGTTCAGTGCAGTAGCATTGGTTGTTGTTTAATGTCTGCTGATGGATCTAGGGTGCTGCTCTATGGCCTTTCCTGAATCTGGATCTGCTGCTTTGAGGCCTGCTAGTAGCAGCAGATCCAGATTGCATCAAGTGTCTGATGGATCCAGTTTGAGGCCTGCTGGTAGCAGCCTCCTACCAGTATTTCCTGAATGGCTTTGGTTTCTCTGTTAATGATCTTGTGTCAATTTGCATCAAGTGTAATGCTGCATTAGGAATGGCCCTGAGGTCTAATGCATTTTGTTGACTGATCTGCAGGTGATCTGCTACTGATCTGCTGCCGTTGCTCTGTTGGGATATGCTCAGCAAAGCTATGTTGTATGCCGCTGCTTGGCCTTCTGTAAGCTGTAGCTCAGAGGCCTGCTGGTAGGAGGCTGCTCTGGTTGGTTGGCATGCTGCTGTAGAAGGCTGCTTTGGTTTGTGCAGATAGGAGGAGGGGAGTTGCAATGCTACTGCTGCTACTGTATTGGTTGGGGTAGATGGCTGTATGGTGTTGAGTGCTGGTCAGGAAGACTGCTGCTATATTGTCACGACCCGAACCCGCCCCTATGGGTTAAGGCCATAACCGGCCAGTAATCGTGTGATTACCTACGGCCTCAAACCAAATAAATCAAACTCATCAGAGATAAAAGGGGGGGGGGGGCAAACGGAAGCAATTCAAAAACTTTGTTCATAGAGCCGTGCTTAAATGCACACCATAACATTCCAAACATTTACATGTTAATAACTCACATCAAGATATGTACCAACACAAAACGTTGTACATACAGGATCATACAGATTTAAGTCAGTCAAACCCAAGTCTTATATACAAAAGTAGTCCAACGTATTCGCCAACATAACAAAACTATAACAAGGTCAAAGGCGAAGACAGTCTCGTGCGTGAGACGTTTGGGCTGACTCCTCAAAACTTAAACTGTTTCTCACAAGTTCACCGGGGCTAGTTCTGGACGTCCCTTGGCTCACCTACATGTACATGAATGAGCGTGAGCGAATGCCCAGTGAATAATATCAAATGAGGAAGATATATAAGTAATCATTGAAACAGTACAGCAAACGGCCTTCGGCCCAATCATTTATATCCATCGGCCTTTGGCCCAATCATCTATATCCATCATTCGTATCCATCGGCCTTCGGCCCAATCATTTACATCTATCATTCATATCCATCGGCCTTCAGCCCAATCATTCATGTCTATCATTCGTATCCATTGGCCTTCGGCCCAATCATTCATATCTATCATTCGTATCCATCGGCCTTCGGCCCAATCATTCATGTCAATCGGCCTTCGGCCCAATCATTCATGTCAATCGGCCTTCGGCCCAATCATTCGTATCAATCGGCCTTTGGCCTTGTCACGCCCCAAAATTTGGACAATTAAATATTAACTTAGGACTAAACCCCAATCAATATTCCATCATCCAAATCCTAGAGGTGAAACAAAAATCTAAACATTATAGTCTCAGTAAGGTAATTAACAAAACACCAATCATACCATGCACCATAACTTCATAAACTACCTAATACCTCTAACGTTAAAGTCACAATAAATGCTTCAAAACAACTTAAATAATGTAAGGTTACAACCCATGTCAAATTTTCAAAATACTAAGGTCATAAAAGAAAATAAAAATACATAAACTACTAACAACCATAAACATGAGAAAACAAAAGAAGTCCAATCGACATGTCCTACGATCATAGTTATTTCTTGTCACCACCAAAGCCTCTACTAATCCTGCAAAGGAAGCTCAGCTGCGCTCAAACAGAACGCACCCGAGTTGCCAAAAGACAAAACGGATCAGTATACAGGTAGTTCCAACCGTACCGAGACGAATGGGTAGTTTCTCGAGATACGGTGTCATTTAGTTTCTTGTCCGTACACAACGAAATATATAAATTGATTATAAAATAGACAAAATAGAAATAAAAATATATGGTGGGTCAGCCCTGCATAAAAAGTTAGTAAGACCCACCATCCTGCAAAAAAAATAAAGTTAGTATAATTTAATCACAAGTAACTTGCTGAATAAGTATAAAAATGCACCGTTTCTTGCTTAAATAATTTGAATTGACCAAACTGAAAGAACAAAAGTTGTACAGAATCAAATTTCCTAAAAGACAACGCGGACGAATTTAACAGAAACTGAACAGGTTAAGAGAAAAACTTGATATAAAAATCTAGACGAATTTAATAGAAAAATCTGAAGCTGAAAACGAACAAAAACTGTCATAAGATGATTTTTTTCGAAAAAGTTCAAAACATGAAAAATGTGCAGAATAATGTTTTACTTCAGTTTACGCGAAACCAATAAAAATGAGCTCGTTTCCTGGGTTAAAACAGTCTCTAAAATCTGCCTTGCTAAAATGAATCAAACCAACAATAATCAAGATCATCCGATTATAAGTTCTAATCGATCTTTTTAATAAAAAGCTAAAACACAAAAGTTGTCTAGAATCACGTACACATGCCTCTGCTCAAATTTCATAATTTATCAAGATCGTTTACTATTTTTTTTTTATCATGTACATATCAGTACCATTCACATTATACTAATAAATTCATAATTAAATTCTTTATACCTTAAATCAATCAATATAATTCGAACTATACATATAAGTTCATAATTACTACTTTGTACCTTAACTCAATTAAGACAATTCGAAGTAACATACAAGTTCATAATTAATTCTTTGTACCTTGACTCCACCACTTCGGCCCTCCCCTTCTGGCCTACACATATATCCCATGTGCCTCCCGTATACCTAACCCACTCCGAAGCCAAACTTGCACGGGGATATCGTCCCGAGTTTGACTCACACTCCCCGGATGGTTAGCATATACGTACGCGCGCAAATCAAAGCACTCGTCTACTCATGAGAACGAGGCAACAATATATATAAACATCTCATCGACATCATGAGACAAATATAACAATGCCGGGCATAAGGCATCAAACAACTCTCATAATCCTCACCTTTTTTTTATACACTCTTTCTCACCATCACTCAAATAAAATAACAATCCATGGAGTCATGGTGGAGTATAAGGAATTTATCTATGAATTCTTAATTTATTAAATTTCATATGACCATGAATATGATTACAACCATAGAATAAATCCATATAAAAAAAACCCTAAACATGGCATACACCACTAATCAAAATAATTAAAATCAATCCATCATCTACATGCAAATACAAAATCAATTAAAAATAAATAAATTAAAAACAACGAATCAATCCATCCTCTAACCAATATCTATGGATTCTAACTTTATTTTAATTTTATATAATCATGAGTGTGATTACAACTATAAAATAAATGCATAAAAGAAAAAAAAAAACTTAAACCTTGTATACACAACTAACCAAAATAATTAAAATCAATCAATCATCTAAAAACCATAAACCTTACATATACAACTAATCAAAGTAATTAAAATCAATCAATTATCTAAAAGCCCTAAACTTTACATACACAACTAATCAAGGTAATTAAAATCAATCAATCATCCAAAAATCCTAAACTTTACATATACCACTAATCAAAATAATTAAAATCAATCTATCATCTTTATGTAAATACAAAATCAAACTAATATCAAATAAATAAAAATAAATCAATAAAAACAACGAATTAAACATAAATCAAGGGAAGTGGGTTTTGTACTCACAATTATTTTTGAAAATCAAAGAATCACTGAAAGAATTAATAAAGTCACCCAAAATAAAACCCTAAACCTTGCATACCCAACTAATGCAAATAATTAAAATCAATCAATCATCCAAAAACTCTAAACCTTAAATACACGTCTAATCAAAATAATTAAAAATTAATCAAACATCTGAAAAATTCCAAACCTTACATACCCAACTAATTAAAATAATTACGATCAATTAATTATCTAAAAATCTTAAACCTTACACGTACCACTAATCAAATTAATTAAAATTAATCACTCATCTAAGAACCCTAAACCTTGCACGTACCACTAGTCAAATTAATTAAAATTAATCAAACCTCTAAGAACTCTAAACATTGCACATACCACTAGTCAAATTAATTAAAATAAATTAATCATCTAAGAACCCTAAACCTTGCACATATCACTAATCAAATTAATTAAGATTAATCAAACCTCTAAGAACTCTAAACATTGCACGTACCACTAGTCAAATTAATTAAAATAAATTAATCATCTAAGAACCCTAAACCTTGCACATATCACTAATCAAATTAATTAAGATTAATCAAACCTCTAAGAACCCTAAACCTTGCACGTACCACTAATCAAATTAATTAAAATAAATTAATCATCTAAGAACTCTAAATATCGCATATACACTAATCAAAATAATTAGATTAATCAATCATCTAAAAAAAAGTAATAAAATCAATAATCATTTAAACACCCTAAACCTTATATATATCACTAATCAAATTAATTAAAATAAATCAATCATCTGAGAAGCCTAAATTTTACACGTTCCACTAATCAAATTAAATAAAATTAATCACTCATCTAAAAATCCTAAACATCTCATAGACACTAATCAAAATAATTAAGTTAATTCATCCTCTACATCCACATACAAAAATATCAAATCACATCAACCTAATAAAATAAATAAATAAATAAACTAACAAATCAAACATAATCAAGGAAAATAGGGTTTGTACTCACAATTATTTTTGAAGATTGATGCAAGACCAAGAGGATTAATTGAACCACCAAAGTAAACCCAAAACCCTTTCTTTTTTCTTTACTTTTCTTTTTCCTTCTATCTTTCCACGCCACACACACTCACATAGTGAGCACTCTCTTTTTTTTGTTTTTGTTTTTGATTACTCTCTCTCTCTCTTTCTCTCTCTCTCTCTCTTTTTTGTTTTTGTTTTTGATTACTCTCTCTCTCTCTCTCTCTCTCTCTCTCAGCCTTGCCGCCGCTCTGCCCCTCACGGAAAACTTCACTCACTTCTTTTTTACCAACTCCTAAACCTAATTGATTACATATCATATTATATATATATATATATATAAAATAATAATCTAATTTCCTATTCTAATCTAATATAATTATTATATAATATTATATAATATAAGACACATGATTATAATATATATAAATATAAGATTATATATATATATAACACTCTTTTTTTTTATATAACAAACATAAATATTTAAAGATTTGGATTAATTATATATAATTAAATAACACATTAAATTAATTAATCACCACATTAAATTCATTAAATATCACAATAAATTCTCATGTAACCCACACAATTAATAATTACAACATTAAATCCATTAATTATTACATTAACTCTCATGTGACCACACAATTAATAAAGTCAAAAATAAAATAAGATAATAATAACCATAATAATAATAAATAATGACTAAAGAAAATTAGGGTCGCTACAGGCCAATTATCTATATCAATCGGCCTTTGGCCCAATCATTTATATCAATCGTTGTCCACCATTCAAATTAATGAGCTCATAAAACCTACATATGAGTAAACAATTGGACAACAGTATATTTCAAATATCCTGTTAAGATATTACTCACAGTGATCGGCTTGTGGATTTGTCTTGGAACTCGACCCTACACATGCCATGAACACAAAAGGGTCACTAACAATTCAATCCGTTCAAAATTCACATTTTCCTCTTTAGGCTTCATTCTTATCTCTTTAATTCAATTACAATGCTCAATGTATGCCTAAGAGTTTTTACGAGTGAAGGGGAACGGAAAACAGAACACAGAATACATAAGCAAAATTTCAAAAAACAGGGTCCCCACTCGAGCGTCAACTTCCCCGCTTGAGCGGACCCTTAAGGCCTGCAAAAGTACTGGTTGCATGAAAAATACGCTCGAGCGTGGAATAAAGCGCTCGAGCGGAAAGCCTGTCTACAAACTCCCCGCTCGAGCGTGAGATATCCCGCTCGAGCGGACATCCAACTCTGCAAAAAGTGCTGGGAGCACGATTTTCCCGCTCGAGCGTCATGTTCCCCGCTCGAGCGGACCTCAAAATTCTGGGAAACCCAGATTGGTGTTCTTGAGCTTCATTTCGACTTCCAACCAACCATTTATGCATGTTATGGCTCAAATTGCACATTTACACATATTAACATGCTACCAATACAAGATTACAACATTAGGAAGCTCAATTTCATGATTTACCTACATGCATGTCCCAAAATATCTCAACTGATCACCAACATGCTCAAATTCAAACATGCAAAGCTTACTCTTTCATGATCTACTCTTGCATGTAAGAAATACACATTATTCACAACTTATTTGGTGAAGAAGTGGTCATCCACATGGATTTCATTCAAACTTCAACATAGATTACACAAATTAGGCTCAAACATGGAAATCTATAACAATTCTTTACATGCATGCTTCTATTAGCTTGAAATCCAACATATGCAGCTCAATCCCCTCACATTCAAACTAATTCATGCTCTTGGCCATCTATTAAACTTGAATTCACAAGATAATGACTAAAAATGCATGAATCACTCACCAAGGAGTTTAATCTTCACAATCTATGGCAATTTTTGAGCTTAACCTCCAAAATTTCCAAGCTTCAAGCCAAACCCTCAATCTCCTATTCTCTCTTCTTCCAACCGACCCTCTTTTCTCTTCTTGAGTTTATTATCAGTCAAAATGAGGCTAGGGAGAGAGATTGAGTGTTTAAAGCCTTGACAACAAAACCCACTAAGGCCAATATTATAATAATAAAGTAGTTAGGCTCTAATTCATCAATTTAATCGATTTAATCTAACCCGAATCAATTTTCAATTAAATTTTACCGTAGGCTCTAAAAATTATGCCGGTCACAATGGCGTAATCAATTTCGGGTTCGGGGGCCGATAAGGCCCTCAATTTAATTTCCAAAGCAGATTATTGAAACAGATATGCCTACGGTGAACAGATAAAACTTCAAAATCACATATATTCAAATGACGGCACATAAAATCATGCTAAACACATATTCATATTCAAATTAAGGACCAATTTAGCATATTACGGAACAGGGGTATCACATATATGGTGTTGTGCAGATAGTAGGAGGAAGTTGGGTAGTGTTTTGGTTGGGGTAATCTGCATTGGTTGCTTTATTGTAGCTTATTGCTGCTGCTGCATTGGTGGATTCCTTGGAGTTGCATTGGGTGTTGTTGCTTTGTTGGATGTGTTGTTGTTTGTGTTTTCCCTTTATCTTGTTTTGGTTGCTTCTGATTGGTTCCTCACCAATCTTGGGCTAGTGCTAACATATGATTGTGCTTCCTTTGTGGTGCCAACCTAGTTGGGATCATTAAGGTTAGCTATGATGCTTAGTGCACTCCCCCGCTTTGTTGATATAATTTATGCATGTTTTGTGCTTTATATCAATAAAGTTTTTTGCTGATAAAAAAAAATTGGTTAGAAAGGGTCACTTAATTGTGAGAAGATGAAAAGAAATCAAAATTAAAACTAAAAATAAGTAGCATAATTTTAAATTTGAAAAAAAAAAAAAAACTCTTGGAATTGGGAAAATGGGCTAAATGGTGTGTGATTGAACAATTTATCATGTCATAAGTGGACTTGGCTTCCCAATATGGTGTTAATATATTGAAATTAATTTACATACAAAATATATGTTGAGTACTACTTCCTAGCAGTAAGAAAATTGACCGTTCAACTTACACATTTAAAATTCTTTAAAAAAAAAAAAAAAAAAAAGCTTACATATTTGGAAAGTGATGGAAAATTTTGTACAAATTAAAAGATTAAAGAAGAGTTCGCTTTTAAAAGATTAAAGAAAAGGTAAATGTGTCTCTCTTATAAGGCTGAAAAGGATATTATTAATTTTCAAATTTCACACGCGAAAGGCATATTAAAGTAAATAATAGTTGGTGAAGATTTAGTCTCCCAAAATATTCATCACATGACTGAATTTTGATGGATTAACTCATCTTTGCCTAACTCTTTAAGAAAAAGTCATTTTTATTACCTCCCCCTTTATTTTGACCAAAAGCATGTTTCATATTGGAAAACATTTTCTATAATAGTGTTGTATTAGTGGTAGTATTAGTGATGGCATTGAGGTGGTGGAAGTGGTGATAGTGTGTAGTGGTTATGATGGCTGTGGTAGTATGGTGGATTTCGTAAAACTTTAATGTGAAAAATATTTTTGTGAAATAATTAGTGAAACATTCATCTTTAACTTTTGATAGTAGGTGAAGTCCAATGTGTTAGGTCTCTCAAAAACATTAGGGTAAATTATCGATACACTCCCTGAGATTTGATTAAAATACAAATCATCTCTTATGTTTCTGGAAATTACATTCTACCCTTGAGGTTTCTAATTTCATAACAAATTACATTTTTTCCTAATAAATCATGAAGTTAATTAACAGTTTTTAACGATGTTAAAAATATATTTTAATTAATAATTTAGATAATTTTATTATTGTATAGGAGAGTAATTATGAATTTAATTTTTTTAGTTAATTTTGTTAAATAAAAAATTCTGACAAGGGGATATTTATAATTTTTCAAATCATAGGGGCAATCTGTACGTTAAGCAAATCTTAGGGGTGTATTTGTAAATTACCCACAATATTATTAGAGAAATTTTAAATCATCACAGAAAAATTTTAGCTAAATTTCTTTGTGACGAATTGAAATTTCTCTTTGAATAGCTGAAATTTCTCTGTGTCAAAATTTTTCTGTGAAAATGTTAAGAGACACCAACTACTATGAAAATATTGCATATTCTTTATAAGTTAAAATTTTAATGTCAGGAATCTTAAGCTAAAAACCCCATTTTTTATCTTTCGAAAGTGAAATATTTTTCATTCAAATAAATTTTTTTTATTGATCATTTAATACATTTTCTAATGACTTTGGCTTTTATTGTATCATATACAAGAAAATATTTTTCATTTGAATAAATGGTGCGTTAGTTCAAAAAGTAAATTTGCATATGTGAAATTACCCACTTAAGACAACTCAAAAGAGGGATGAATTAGGTTAATATTTTTCTAACAAAAAAACTTAATACAATAGATGCGACCAAAAATGCCACAAAATGAGATGAGACCAGTTGATAAAGTGTGTTTGAATGATGAATGCAATATAATATAAAGAGTTAATGAAAAAAAAACATGCAAAACAATTTATTATACTGGTTCTGTTTAATTAAAATTTACTTACGTGTACTTTTGAAGGCTTTACACGCAAAATATTTACTCTAGCCTCTATTTAAACTATTAGGTTGAGCAACCCATGAATTGGGTCAACTGGACCCATAATCTGACATAAGTGATCGGGAGGTTTTGAAGTATACGTTGCAAACATTATCTAGAGGCTAATGATGATAACTACACAATTAGCTAGAGAAGACTCATCAAAAGTACTCAATGGAGTTGCTTGAATCAATCATAGATATCAATGAAATAAACAATTAAAAGATTCATGATTATTTATGTATGCAACTGATTTGGATTTAGACCTTGTGTATGACCCTTCCTATGATTGATTATCAATCTTGTAGAGCAAATGGTATGTGGTTGGTTTCTCAACCTTTGACATGAGGGGTTCAGTTTCTTCATTATCTTTCAACCGAAAATTAAAAATTAAAGCATCAATGCAATTGAAAATTTATATTAAAACAAATGTTATTTCTATATTTCGATGAGTAGCCCCCCAAAAAAAGAATTATGATTTTTTAATTTGTTTTTATTTTTTAGTTTGTGTATTAATCTTGTTCCAACATGAGGGTCGGCCCAGCTTTCAATGAGACTTATGGTGAAATCTCATTTAGAGACTTTTGTTTTTTTAATATTTAAATAATAATTTAAATAAAATTTATTAATTTTTTATACTGTGAATTTTTTATGTAAGAACTTCTTTTCTTCTTCAATTATTGTAATTAAAATTTTAAGATTTTATTTACATGCTTTAATATTGGGCGTGCACCTTTAGATAATGCCTTTTATTTTTTATTTTTGGGCCTTTGAATATGAAAATTTTATGGAAATTTTCAATTCCGTGCATGTTTTAAAAAATAATTACATTTTTATTTATAAACTTTTTTATGAATGTATAAACATTTTTTGAAAGCACTATTGATGTGAAATTTTGTCAAATTTTATCTACTGGTCCTTTAGATGAGGATTTATTTATTTAAAATTTTCTTTCAGAATGGGTGTCGAAATAGCTCAACTATATATATCTTTGTGCCATTTTTAATACGGAAAATTAAAAAGAATTTAGCTATGTCTAGTCTTTTACGGTCCAATTTCAGCTGGTGAAACTACAATAAACCCTATTTTAGTTATCTAATCTTCTAACACTACAAAAAATTAAGGTTTTAAAGACCAAAATTTAAGGACAAAATTATTTTTTAGGGACTAAATAATTTTGTTACTAAAAGTGTCGTTATTATATTTTTAACAATAAAAATTGGATATTAGTGATGAATTATTATCCTTTTAAGATCAAATTTTTTGTCTCAAAAAATAAACCATTTTCAAACCAAATTATTTTATCCCTAAAAATCTATTTTCAAAATTTTGTCGCTAAAAGCCTCATTTTTGACTTTTTGAGACGACCTTTTGGTGACTATTCTCATGACGATGGAAATTGATCCTTAAATGTCTTTTGTGACAAAATTTTCACTTTTAGAGACAAAAAAATTTGGTATCTGAAACTCTTATATGTTGTAATTTTTTAGGCTTTAGTGTGTAGAACATTTACGAAAAAAAAGAAAAAAAAAAGTAGAATGTTCTGATAATTGTAATCACTTGTTTTAATAACATTTATTTTCTAAAAAAAGAAATGATCAATTTAAAAAATTTGTCATTCATTTGTTTATAAACAAATGTGATTAATTCACGAATTACAATTATTGGATCAATATAAATTTTTTTTATATCTATATACTGGAACGTAAAAAATAATTTGATCAAATCACCAAAATATGGCCCATGGTAGTCCTACGGGCCGAACAATCTGGACTGATTAAATACAAGTGGCGTCAATTTAAAATGGTACCATGCAGTTGGCTTGATTGGACAATCCAATTTGGGCTTGTGGGCCGACTGTGAGTATCATTTTGATGATTTAAATTATGGGGAAATTACTGGGAGGTCCCATGTGAAACATGTGGTGACCATTTAATCTCAAAATTTTTTGAGTGTCTCAAAAGTCCTTTCCTTTATCTCTTTGGTTTTTGCCTCTCTTGTTACGTGTTCATCATCAACAATGGGTTCATCAACATCAACAAAAAAAAATCTTCAGATCTGGAAATTTTCTGCAGATTTTTCATCATCATCAACAATGCGTTTTTCATCAACAATGCGTTCTTCAGATCAATTTCGCATCCCAAAATTCGATGCTCTGTTTCTTCTTCTTCATCATCGACACCATCATCGTCAGTGTCGACGAAATTCGATCTTCGAACCTATTGGATGACTCTGATAGAAGAAATCAACCAGAAGCTAGATGAGGCCGTGCCTGTGAAGTACCCACAGCAGATCTACGAAGCTTGCTGTAGCTGTTGTAAGAATCTGCCATGAATATGGTTTTGTCAATTTCTCTCTCTTTCTCTCTCTATTTACAGATTTTTTTGGGGATAGTTGTTGATCTATGGTTGTTGTTGTTGATGATAAAATAGATCTATAATATCATTGAAATAGATCTGTAATGACTTAGATTTGTACAGCTATCACACAGATTTGTAATGAGAAAATTTTCGAATTCTGAACAAGTAATTTTCGAGTTTTAGTTACAGGCGGTGAAAACTGTAAAATTTTGCAGTTTAAATTTTTTTTTTGGGTGCTGGAATGAATCATGGTTTAAAACTGTAAAATTTTGCAGTTTTATAACATGCTTTAGAACTGTAAAATTTTACAGTTTCATAACATGTTTTAAACATTCCGACGACTTTCCGGCGATGTTGAACATTCCGACGAGTCTCCGGCGACCATTTGACGGAAGTCCGACGATAGTAAGATGTGAACAGTGTCTGTAAATTAAAAAAAAAAAAAAGGATTTTTTGGTAACAATTAAAAATATGTGTGGACTAATTGGTGCAAATATTTTGTTTTGGGATTAGCTGGATCTTGAACTTGTTGCATGGGACTTATCAGTAAGTTCCCCTTAAATTATATATTTTTAAGTGTAATATTACAAATTCAGATTTAAATACTCAAAAATTATTCAGAATTATTATTTTGTGATTCAAATTTATTCTACATATGAAACCCATGCTATATAAATTCAATTTCAACCACACAATCACTTTCAAGATAAATTTGGGGTTATTAAGGTGGGGTATATAGAATTATTTTTTTCCATATTATTTGTTTCTAAAAAAATAGAAGCTATATTTTTTAAATTATATTTATCATCCATATTTTAAAGGAAAGTATACTACAATTATATAGCTCATCGAATGCTTTTCTTTTAAAGAATAATATATAAGAAAAGACTTAAAAATTGAATGATTTAAATTATTGAATTAAAATTCGTGATGGGTCAGTAGCCCAAAACTCAACTATCCAATCCTATGGAGGCAAATCGAATTTTTTTTTGGGTTTTCTCTCCCATTGCATGTTTCATTTTCATTTTACGGGTATCAAGGAAGAAAACTCAAAACACTTAAGTTGCTCTAATTGGGTTGTTCAAAAATCCACCTGGGCCTGGTCCTTTTTTTTTACCTTTTTTTTTTTTTTAATTTTAATTTTTTGTGTAATTGTTTAAGAGGTTTATTTGGAGACGTTAGTAGAATACTTAAGATTGTTGGACTGTATTTTACTGATCATTTTCTCTCTTTTTTAATTGTTTTTTTTTTTCTTATATATTTTATACTAGGCTTTTAGCTTTACATTTGGTAAAATTATTTAAAAACAATAATAAGACAAATAGCCCACTAAAAAGCAGACTTTTAAAGCAAACCAAGAGTTATGAAAATTGTAATATTTGTAATATTATTTTTATTTGAAAGAATGCAAACTTAATACAATTGAAAGAATAAGTTATTGACAAACTTTATTACAGGGTCATTGTAATGAATATATTGAAACACAAAATAAAATGAAAATGAAAGAACCATACAAAAATTATTATAAAAAAGAACAACGTAGAATAGCTCTTAATATTGGGGTAGATTTGGTGGAGGGAGAGGTAATGTAGTTGATGGTGTTGGCCCATTCTCAACCTCAAAAGCCATTGACAGGCCCCATGGCAAATGTAAATCCATGTGACAATGCATTAACCATATGGCTGCATCCATCAAATTTTTCAAAATGCATAATTTAGTATATGAAAGCTTATGTACAAGTTAGGAATAATGTGGTATAGCACATTCACTCCTAAATGAACCTTTGGAAAGATTTATAGCTACTTGGCATATATATTAAAATTGTATTAAGATGATAAAGCCACGCATGATTGATTATAAATACTTACCAGGATTGTTTGCCTGAAATCTGATGACATCCCACCCTCCAGTCGGCACGCCAATCGTGTTAAGTGCTTGTGGATTGATGAGATTGAACTTTTTGGGATCGTTTATTAGGTCATAATTGCCAAACCCTTGAGCCAACACATGGAAGTTGAATCCATGCAAGTGCATAGGATGCATCTCTATACCCAACGAGGCTGTGTTCTGCAACACCGTCTCAACAGTTGAATTGAACTTAAGTTTCTTCACTTTAGTTGACTTTGATGTCATTATGATTGTTCTGTTGAAGTTGTTGTTTGAGTTTGTGTAGTTAAAAACCAATGGTGGTTGATCAGGGAAATCGGTGGTGTAGATTCCATCAACATTGTTAAAGAAGGTGTAGATGCGCCCGAACGTCCCGGGAGAAATCCCGTTTTGTTCATTGGGCTCACTACAGTTCGGACTCATTGTCACGGTTCTTAATCTGATCTCGCAAAGTGTAATACAAGATTGATAAATCACCAAAGAGTCCAAATCTGGCAAATCGTTTTGAAAACTGATTTTTTAGAAAGAAGTGCCAAACATGGACTTCTTTGCCAGATACAGAGTCGCCACCTAAATATTTTATTTTGGGGGAATTTAGGAAACCCTGACTCGTGCCTAAGGCCACGTGTCCGTTATCACCAAAGTTGCATCGGCTCGGGAACTTGGGTACAATTGGGGAAGGTTATGCAATGAGCACCCCCACTCGCTCGATCAAAGATCGGCCACTACTAAACATGATATCGAGTTTTTGAAAACACATGTGCTCTTATTCCGGTTTATTAGCCTAGAATTACTATGTGATGCGCACAGCATACAAGTATAGACTAGATTGCCTAAGTTGGAACAAAGCATCGCATATCCGTTTGTTTTGAAAATGGATTGAAGTTTGCTACTCGCAAGTAGGCTAAAACACGGGTTTCGACGAATTATTCCAACTCAAGCAACCCAACCTTCACCCAGAGGCATTCAGGCAGGTATATCACATAAGCACATAGCCTCATGGTAAGCATGCTATCATGGCAGTCACTCACACGTATGCAAGGATGCTAAAGCATAAACACTTACCGAGTACTTCGAGCCAAAGAAAGAAGCTAATTAGAAATCATGCATGAATCCTAACTATGCTAAGAATGCCTAATGCAACACATACAAAAATGCAACTACAATAGGCTCGGCTATTCTAAGATGGCATATGAGATGCAACAATCGATACATGTATTCAACTTGGAATTGAAATACAATGCAGTTAGCATGATGCGCCGAACCCGGTGCATGCAATATAGATGAATGAATGCAAACATGCGAACATATAGATGCTAATTGAAACATGCCCTAAAACTAACTATCATAAGCTGGTAAATAAAAGGGAGAAAGACGTGGGGTTGGAAGACATGCATCACACACACGCACACTTATTACAAAGTTTTCCCTCTTGCGGAGGGTCTGAATAAATAATACAGAACCAACTAGCTAATCTAAGCTAATTAAACTAGTTATTACACAACCTTAATTAATTAACGAATTAACTAAGTAAGTAAGGAAACTAGCATGCAAATTAAATAAAATGGACTGCCTTAGCTCTGTTCCGAATGATAGGGATGCATGCATGCTCAAGTTGCCTTGTCGGGAAATCCATCGCGATGCCCCGATTTGCCTCTGTTTGCAACTGGTCCCAGAACACTGTACAAAGCTCCAGAAGGCTGCTGACCAGTTTTTGTTGCTGGTTTCCGGTTTGCTGCAACAGAGAGTGAGAAAGGGGCATGGCAAAGTATTTTCAACATATGTGTGCATGACCACTCTTCCCATCATTGCACAAGCTCCAGGGAGTGTAGTCCTCGATCCTCGTGCCACCAATTACGCATCTCGATGCATGACGGCCGAGGAGTCGGATTGCACGACTCGATGTAAAATGAATGCACATATAAACACAACAAGGCCTAAACTCCATCATGGGTAATCCGGAGTGTCGGCGACTGAGAATCGAGGCACGCTTTGTCACTTGGAGTACGAAACGTCCATCGTTTCCCGTGTTTGGACTAAACCCTATTCCAAACACAATGCAATATACATGGCATACACAATACGACTAGCATGTAACCCTAAACGCAATGCAACCTAATCATGCTAGCATATGAGGGATGATATACAAACATGCAACTATCATACACAATGCTATGAACTAAGAATGGCATACTCAATGCACATGGACTATATGGCATACACAATGCACATACGAAGATAGACATGCACGAAGACATGAACAAGGCATACACAATGCGACGATCAAGCATGCGACAACATAGATATGGCATACATAATGCAAGATGGACTTAAACTAAAATGAATGAGCCTCAGCCACACTCAAATCAATGTCCATACATGATGAAAATGAAGCAACAACACACATGCAAACACGCACAAATGCAATGGACCAAACCTAAGGCACAAAGTGCAACTCCACCAAAGCATGGTAAGCATGAAATATGGCATACAATCACATATTTTCCAGCTCTGAAATGACATGCAAGATGGTCCCGAATCATGCAAACACCTCACACAATGCGTGCTAGATGGCCCAAATACCGAAAATAGTAAAGTGGATTACACTATAGGCATGCAAAGCAATACTCAAATGGCCAAACAAGCCCCAAACAGTCCGTATGCAGGCCAAAACAGTAGCAAATATGGACTAAAATGATGGCTCGCAAAGCGTGGAAATGAAGCTCATGCAATGGTCCAAAAATAAGGTATTCATGCATAACTCTCAAACACATTTAAAGAGTGGAAAACATGGGAATATGGCATACATATAAGCTCTAAAATATGATTCACAATGATGCCAAAACATGGAAACACCTCAAAATACGCATGCAATAGGCTTCAAAACTCAAAGCTAGGCAAGGGTATTGAACTACAACCATGCATAGCAAGCATCATTCGACCATGAGGCCCAAAAACAGAGCTAAGGCAGTCCAAACCATGCACAAAATCAGTTTAAGGCATGGCCAAAAAGTGCTAGAATCAAAGGCCAAAATAGCATGCAATGTAAGCTAGTAAAGAGGATTTGCACTATAAGCATGTGAGGCAATTAAGAGGCCACTAAACCAGAAAAATTCAGAGGTATTAAATGCCAAATAAAGCCCAAAAACCCACTGAAACATGGTTAATGCATGCAAGAATGAGATGCTCCTTTGATATGCTATGAAGAGGGTTATTCTACACATGCAAGATGGACATCCAATATGGCAAAACAAGCTCTGGACAGAGCCTATACAGGTCCTAAAACTCATCAAAAATGGCTTGAAACATGGCTTGGAAGCATGCAAATAAGGGCTCCTTTGTAAGGCCAAAAATGCTAGAAAACAAAACAAGGAGAGAGAGGGTTACCCCTGTCTGATTTTGGCACTCAAAACAACATGCTAGCCACTAAAAATCCACTAGATTTTAGTGGCTAAAAGGCCAAACAAAGGCCGATACAAATGCTCTAAGGCATGGCTCAAAACAAGGTAAAATGAAGCATGCAAGGGGGTAGATGACCCCCAACAGAAAAATGATCTTAAACAAACATGTTAAGGGCCTCAAAATAAGACTTTTTTCAGTTTACACCAAAACTCAAATATGCTTACAAGTATAGCTAAAAGATGAAGCAAAATAAAGCCTTAAAAGGGAGAAAGTGTGTTACCCTTGTAGCACAAAAGAACCAGTAACCTCTGGACCACAAAGACAGCCTCTCAACCTCTGAAAATGGCCTCCAAGATGCTTAGAGTGATGGTGGAGGGGTTAGGTTGGGAGATGGTATGCAAAGGTGCAAGAACAATTACCTCTTGAACCCAAAATAGAGAGACAAAGAGAGATATATTGTATGCCTTAAACCCAGTTCAGAACCTGGTATAAGGAAGAGGAGGGCCTCTCTTATAGAGATACAAGGCCAAAGCTTCTTCAAGAAGCTAGAAACCAAGGCTCAAGATCCTCCATACACGTGTATGAAGGATACAGTCTGTGCTTCCAGCTGGCACAGCTGGCACACACTCACAGAGACAAGACTGAGGGAGGCAGGCCGACCAGTTCAAGTGGTCGGCCGGCCACTTCCCCTGGTCGGCTGACCAGTTCAAAAGGGTCAAGTGGTCGGCAGCCCCATTTGGTGGTCTCCCAACTGAATGCAAGCTAGTGGTGTGGTGGGAGACCAGCAAATGTGGCCCAAAAACCAAGGAGACCAGCTTCCTGACAAGAAAATTGGCTAGCGGGAGAAAAGGTGGTCTCCAAGAGAAAAGGTGGTCTCCCACCCTTGTACCATCTTTCAAACAATGAAAACAAGGTCCATGCCAAAAATGAACCAAGATGGATGCAAAACGGAGGTTCGGGGGTCAAAACGCGTAGCCGGGTGCCCCGAAAACAAGCTGTTAAGCATCGAAAGTGGCGTGCGACCACGAAGGTGGTCTCTCGGGCAACAGTGTCCCTCTAGAGAGAGGAAACAAGGTGTGTGCCAAAAATCAGAGCAAACGGAGAAAGTTAAGCGGTCCCGAACCGAGGCGCACGGCCGATGGCTCTGAAAATCGGAAACTGGTCTCCAAACGGGAAAAGTGGCTATGACCACGAAAAGTAGCCTATGGTCACTGAGAGATGGTCTACGAGACCTCTCCCTCCCTTCGGGAAGAGAAAACAAGACCTGGTTCGCAAACCGAGGCAAAGCACAAAAGGGTCCCGAGGTTCGGAGGTAAGGCTCTCAGCCGAAACTCCGAAACCTCAGAACGAGCACAACATGCGCAATCACCGAGCGCTCAATCGATGAAGTCTAAGTCTTAAGGTCGGTCAAAAATGGGGTGTCTACAGAAGGCTTGCAACATCGACAACTTGGCAGGAACTGAAATGATGCATTGTTCATGCTCACAGCTAATCTTTGGTCAAGTGGCTGCACAAGTGGTATTTCTTTCGCATGGTATTAAGCCCAAGCTTATTGTCACAAACATGTGTTCATCGACTTTGAGTGGGATTGGAACCCAATGAGGTGCATTGACAAGCGCAGACAGACTAGTAGAGAACTTGTAGGCCGTTGGTGTGTCATCGAAGGCTGGTAGGACTGACATTTGTGGAGTCAATGATTCTTATAGACAATGATCCCTCTGGTGGATGTGGAATTGTCAATTATATTTTGTGAACTAACATATGGATGTGCCGCCATATAGTAAGAGGCCAGTGGTTGGTTGGCAGTGAAAAGTACATCCGTGGTTTGGCCAGCAGCAATGAGAATAAAGTCAGTGACCATCGGAGTAGTGTAAGTGGCATCAACGGCAACAACTGTCAAGTTATGGTTGGCTATTTTGAAGAAGAATTGGTTATTCATTGCTGCATTGATGATGCGTAGGAGATATGTTTTTCCTTGTACCACCGTCACTTTATATGTGTCTAGGAAGAAAAAAACAACCATATGTTATATAAAAGTGAGAGATTGGACCCAATGAATTGCATTGACATACATGTTTGGAATATAAATTGTTAGTTGTTAGTACTTACGATTTGAAGAACATGGATAGAGATCACCAGGTCGACCATTGATGGTGAAAGCATCAGAACTGTTTGTTGCACCTCCAGTTGCAAGTCCTTCGTTTTCGACGTCAATAACATTTGCATTCCACCACTCCCCTGCAATCACGCTTTCATGGATTACTACTATGTACATTTTGAATATATCTCTTGCTATGTAAAAATTAATATATCCGAATTTTGTGTTTCTTATATCAGATTTTGATGTATTTCAAATATGTTTTCTAATCTTCTAATGTATGCTACAATGCTAATATAATATTTCAGATTGTCCATTACTATGAAAATTTTCAAAATTAGTAATATTGTATATGATTTTTTAATAAACTAGCAAAAAGAATTGTTGCGTTTGCATGTAAAAGGTCCACTATATTAACCACCTTTGCAGATGTTAATTGCTAATTATCAGCTATTGTCATGAATGTAATAATTATGAAGCCTGAGAAAATTTGATGGGAATAAACAAAGAAAAGAAAAAAGATGTTGGTACCCAAAAGAATTGGAAATTCTCTGTAAGGTTTTGGAAATGGGTATAAGTGACCAACTCTTGGGCGGATAATTAATGCTCCATAAACGGTTGCACGGAGCCACTGACTGTGTGCGTGCCACCAGAGGGTCCCTTCTTGTCCAGTGATGTTGAATTTGTAAGTGTAGCTACTACCAGGACATATCGGACATTGAGTTACATATTCAGGTCCATTGCCCAAGCACTCATTAGTTGAAATATTCCATGCCTGCATACATATTAGGGCAATGATATAAGTATTGATATTAATAGTCCTAATAATAATAATGATATTTGATAATATTCAATTCAAGTGGCTAACATGGATAAATTGTATCAGAATATATTCCAATCAATAAATAAAAGTCAAGGTAAATCTTCCAAGAGTAGTTGAAAGTGAAAAACAACTGGACTGTTTTTATATAAATTAAGTTTCAAATATGTATATATATATAATTTTAAAAGACATATTACCAGTGAATGGTAAGGTTGTAAGGAGACTTATTAAAAACATGAACAACAAGAGTGTCACCTCATGAACTCGTATTGTTGGGCAGGGAGGTTTCCATTCACTGCAGTGATTACTTGCTTCTGGCATAATGGCTAGATAGTTAAATTTTTGACTTGAAATAATATAAACGAAATCAACTATGTTAAAAAAAAGTGAACTTTTAAGTTTAAGAAAATATGCATATATATTGTTGTATATAAGCTATGATATATATATATATAGTGTGTGTGTGTGTGAGAGAGAGATTTTAGAAAAGGAAAAGATACGTTAGTAAACTGAAGTGATCAAGAATTTAAAGCAAGAAACTGATAATAGGATAGTAGATTTTTGGCTAAGAAAAGCACTAATAAATATATTAAGAATGACTAAGATGATATATAGATGTTAAATGTAAGAGGGTCAGGGCTATTATGTTCATTGTAAAAAAAAATAAAAATAAAAAAAATGAAAAATAAAGGCCAAACTTAATTGGGTTATCTCCGAAATAACCCATATGTTAGCTTAACATGTAAGTCCAGCATACCCAAAAAAAAGCACAGAGCAGACACAACAGGAAGTAAAAAAAAAAAAGGCCCCTAACAAAAACTATAGATTGAGAAAGTTAAAAAAAAATGATTGAAATGCGTAAGACAGATTACTTCGAAAGAATGCTCCACAACTTCAGCAGAGGCTAGTGAAAAAGCTAGAAAAGCTAAAGCGCATGTTAGCAAGAACACATGACGTGCCATTGCCAAACCAAAACAATACATGGAAAGACAAAGAAACAATAAAGATCAGAACAAGCTCTCTATCTCTCTCTTTCTATCTAGAAGTGCTGAAGATATCTTCTTAGGACGTGGCTTTATGTGTATTTCATACAAAGATCTTGTTTGTGTTTGTTATGAATTTCATTTCCATAAGGTCTGGATATATATAGTGGTTGTAGCTAGAGACTTAACCTCCCACGATTGCGTGAGTAAGAAGTATCTATGTTTTTCATAGGTTAATAAATTAGACTTTGAATGTGTCAATGAAAACGTTAGTTATCTAACCATAAAAATAAAAATATAAAAAATAGAAAAAGAAATGAAAGTGCAATGTCATAGAATCTTCATTGTTGAAGCAAACATAAGCATTTTGAATTAAAAAATTTGAGATTTGGCCATGTGACCGCCCCACAAGGACGAAACAATTCAATATTTGGATATCTTTCTTACCTACTATTGGTCTGGATTTTACATGTTTTCATGCCAATAAATGTTATTAGATAATGTTAATATAAAACTAAAAAATTAAAAAAGAAGTATATAAAAATTTATTTTCTAAATTTATTTTTAAAATCCAATGAGGTGTAAAATAAATTATTGACGGATGATAAGAGAAAACATGAGATAAAAAGAGAGTTGGTTTAAACATTCTAATGGACTATCATATTATTGAATTTGAAAAGTAATTCTAACTTTTAGATAAGTAACACTACTACAAAAATGATATGAAAGTCATTTGTAGTATTGTACATCATCTAGTGTAAATAATAGACTGGAGAGAAGCTAAGTCTATCGTCATATACACTTTTTTCAATAAGTGTTTGAGTGTGCAAGGTACATACTATATGTACTTGCATAAGTTCTCAATATTATACATAAATTATCTTATAAAATTAGGTTAGTTTTCACAAATATACGTAAGTTGTGATTTTTCAAATTTTTATGGGTTAACTTACGTATATTTATGAAAACTTATATGATTTTATAAGTTAACTTACGTATATTTGTGAGAACTTACGTAAGTGCATATGGTATGGATTTGTACACTTAAGAATTGCCCATATATTAGACCTCATATTTGCATGATGAATAAGGGCTATCAAACCTTATTTCAATGATCTAAATTATTTATTTTTTCAGTTTTATGTGTAGATCAATAATAAAATTTTCAGATTGATCCTACAATTACTATAGTCATATGATTTTATAATATTTGTTTACAAAAATGAATGGTTAGTGTACTCTTAAAAATAAAATATCTAATTTTTTAAGACAGTGTAATCAAGTTATATGTCTATAATTATTGTATCAATTTGATTTTTTTTTTAATTTTTATTTTAAATAGATAATCTACATACAAGCATACAACAAATGGCACTTTTGACGACTAAATTTTTAGTCGCCGAAGTTTTTTAATGACTAAAATTTTTGGTCGCTTGATTTGTCGTTGGAGACTTGTCGGGAAAGGTAATTGGCGACTAAAATAAATTTAGTCGCCAAAAGTAGTATACCAACTATTTTTTTAGTCGCCAAAAGCATTGAAATAAAATCAAATATCACATTTTCAGCGACACTTAAGTTTTAGTCGCCAAATATTTTTTTGTTCATCCTATGTTTTTTAGCTACTAAACTTTTTAATCGCATAAAGTCTGATTGTTTTTGTCTACTAAACTTTTAGTCACCAAAAATGTTTTTAGCTATTAAATATTTTAGTTGCATAAATGCTAATTATTTTTTGGCTACTAGTATTTTTGTCGCCTAAAGTCTCACTTTTTTCACTATTAAACTTTTAGTCACCAAAAATGTTTTGTTGTTCATCTTATCCTTTTTAGCTACTAAATATTTTAGTCACCTAAAGTCTGATTGTTTTTTGGCTATTAATTTTTTAGTCACCTAAAGTATGACTTTTTGTTTATGCAGCTTATTTTTTTCAGCTACAAAACAGTTTAGTTGCCTAAAGTCTGATTGTTTTTTTTGGCTATTAAACTTTTAGTCACCAAAAGTTTTTTTTTTCATTTTCTTTTTTCTAGCTACTAACTATTTAGTCGCTAAAATATGTACTTCCTTTTTGACTAAGAATTGTTTGGTCGCCAAAAACATAATTTTATGTTTTTTCTCAAAATTATAATTTCTCCACAATCTATATGTATTCCGTGCAACTTGTAGTATCTATATAAATAAAATAATACATATATTATCAATCATTCTACAATTTGCATTTACAATTTGATTAGCAAAGTGAGATTCAATTCTACCATAAGCCTAGTCTTATCTTATATGTCACTGTTACATTGATAACAAGTAAGAATAATAAAAAGAACACAAAATAGTAAACAAAATGAATAAATCTAAATGTATATTTAATATTTATAAGATAGAATATAGATATAAATTTATTGTTTATCTCACATCTCTATCTTATTATGTGAAAATTAAATAATACATTAGGAAATATGAACGTGTTTGTGTAATGTGAAAGGCATTGAAAAGTCATGTGTTGGTGTCCGCGTTTTGCTTAATCGCTCAAAAGTAAAACGGAGCTCTTCGTTTTCTACTTTAATACCATGTCCGAATCAACTACTCTCAAATTAACTTTTCCCTATTCTAGAAACGTTTTAAACTTTCAGTTTTAATTTCATCATTACTATCTCTACTCTAATACTAATCCAAATCGACTACTCTCAAATTAACTATTAGCCAATCTTGACTATTTTTCAACTTCTAATTTTTTTTGAACGATCAACTTCTAATTTTAATTGCATCATTAATGTTTGGTTTGACAATTCAAACACCGGGATCAGTTTCTTATGACATTTGTCCTTTTAAATTAATGATTTCTTCCATGTGCAGTTATTATATAAGAGCCAGCAAATGTACATTTTTTAATCAATTTTAATACTATTCTCATCAAGCTGTTTGGGGAGGGAATTAGGAAAATGTTATGATACCAAGTAAATTATCAAACTTCTCACATGGGTGTGAGATCCATGCATATGTGATTCGTGTGGGTCTCACACTCATGTGAAAAGTTTGATAATTTATTTGATAATTTATTTGGGATTCCTAACATAACTCGAGGGAATTAATATAGTCAAAAACTCATTGTAGGTTGTTGTTATTATTTTCTTAAATTTTTTATGTCTTTTGTAGAAAGTTAAAGTGCCATTAAAAAAGTCAATTTATAAAGAAAAAAAAAAGTTCACATTTTCCTGTAGTCTCATGTCTACACTGGCGAATATTGTCTACGCCCATCAAACCTGTATTCTGTTTTACTAGTCTGAACTATTTATTTTGTAGAGCATTTTGTGTATATCATCCAAAAATATAAAAATAAATCGATACGATAATTGTAATTTAAAAAAATTGATGACAAGTATATTTTTAGAAATAGACTAATAATTTTTCTGGTAACAAATGCGATAAAGTGAAAAAGTTTGGATTATCAGATTGATTTTATTTTTATTTTCATGGGTGATATATATAAAAACTTTACAAAATGAATGATTTGAATGATTAAAACAAGACTTGTGATGAGTTCTGTAAGAGTAATTGAGAGAGAGAGAGAGAGAAGTATATAAACTGTATTAATGAATGAATACAATGCAATAGGAGCCACGAAACCTAAGTATACAAGAAACCCAAGTATAGGAATAGATAAATATACCATATCCTAGAAAACAACAAAGACAAGAATGAGGTTCTAGTTTAGTGTGTTCATAAGACTGAAGTAGAACAAAACAAATAGAACCAAAAACTTTAAAAGTTGTATAGTCAGGAGGAGAACCATATAAGTGCTCCTAAGGAGAAGCATTAGCAATGACAGGTGTAGGTACACGGTTTATGGTGTGGATGGCAATGAGGGCAGCTTCCCTCCAAAACTGTTCAGAACAAGAAAATGAGATAAGAAGAGCCCGGGTAGTGTCTAGAATATGATGGTGCTTTCTTTCGGCGTGTCCATTTTGTTAGGACGTGCCTGTACAAGATCGATGAGATAGTGCACCATTAGCCTGAAGAAAAGAAAGAAATTCAGAATCCAAGTACTCCTTAGCATTATCAGAACGAAAGATTTTACGAGAAAACTGAGTGCGGATCATGGCAGAGAAATCATAATAAATCTGTTTAAGTTTAGATCGATTTTTGAGAAGAAAAATCCAAGTATAACGAGAAAAATCATCAACAAAAATCATAAAATATCTGGACCCCCCCATGGTCGGTGTGGGGGTAAGTTCCCAAATATCTGCATGTATAAGATCAAAAGAAGCAGTAGATATAGAATTACTTTTATTAAAAGATAAGGCAGGTTGTTTAGCAATTTGACAAGATAAACAATCGGCATCATCAAGACGGACTCGACCTAACTAACAACTAGAAACCAAAGTTTTCAAACGACTAAAAGAGACATGTCCTAATCGACAATGCAAAGGTGAAAAGAAGACATGGCAGAAGTATATGCAGCAGATGAATCAATGGGAGCAACAATAGATGATTTGGGTGGAATGCGAAGATGGGTAAGCTCGAACAGACGTCCATGTTTACGGCCTATCCCAAGGATCTGTCTTGTCCGAGGGTCATGCACCAAACAACCATTAGCAAAAAAGGTAATAGTTAGACCAAGTTCACATAACTGACCAATAGAGATAAGGTTCAATTAAAGAGCAAGAATGTGATAAGCATTAGAAAGAGACACAATGGAAGTAGATATTTAACTAATGTGACTAACAGTTATATGAGAACCATCATCAGTGTGTATGGTGGGGACAAAAGATGATGATGATATAGAAGAAAACATAGTGGAGTTAGAAGTCATATGATTACAGCATGCGGGATCAAAATACCATGGAAAGTTACCTGAGGTCACTAAAAGAGCAGTAGAGGGAGGAGTACTAGATTTGGCAAGCACTTGTTGGATGATGGACTCCATAGAGAATGAAAGAGTAGTAGAATTAGTGGAATGGTGAGTCGAAGAACCCTCAGAGGCAATAACAGTAGAGCGAGAACCTTGGCCAGATTTGGATTGATACCCAGAACGAGAAGACCCTTTCTTAGATGAAGTAGTGGAGGGGGCTTGAGGACAATTGCATTGGAGATGACCTGGAGCAATTTTGTGGCAAGTCAAGCATTCGTGAACCTGGCACTGAACAAAAGAATGAGTGGCTAGCAGGCCACGATTATGACAATAATTGCAGAAACTAGCTGGCTATAAAGATGAGGAACTTCGTGATGATGGTGTAGCAAGAACAGAATCCATATTCTGAGATTTGAGAGTCCCAAAACGAGTCTCCTTTGATAAGAGCTCAGTAATGGCTTGCTCTAAAGTGGGCAAGGGCAAACAATGGAGCAAAGAAGCACACACGAGCTTAAAAGTGCTATGAAGAGCATTAAGGAATTGTAATAGTCACTGATGATTCCGATAAGTAATAAATAGCTGTGCATCCTCAGAATATGCCCATGTAGGTTTAGAAAGAGCTAGCTGGTCCCAAAAAGATGACATCCAGGATAAGAATTCATTGATAGACTGATCGGGTGCCTGGCGCATGTGATGAAGAGTCCGCAACAGTTGATATTAATGAACATGTCCAGTGGTCTGATAACATTCCTTCAAGAAATCCCAAATTGCTTTGGCAGGGGAAACAATTTGATCATCATCCTAGAATCGGCCAAACTGGAGATTAACGGAGGGAACTGAGGTAGCTCGAAACCATGTGATAATTTGATAATTCTTACTTGCCCATTCGTCAAGACGATCATTGAATGCAGAGTCAGTGTCATCCTCCTTCTAGGTAGGTTTGGAAAGAGCACCAGTAAGGATCTGCCAAAGTCGTTTCCCTTTGATGAAGTTGGAGAGAGCTTGGGCCCAACTAACATAATTTGATCCATCAAGTATATATAATAGAAACTGAATGAATGTTGTTAGAATGACCCATGATGCTCAAACAGGGCAAAAAAAAAAAAAAAAGCCAAAAAAAAAAAAGAAGGTGCTTTTGTAGAGGTTGATTTTGCCAAAACAGAACATACCAACAGATTTAGGAGGCCGAAAACAGTTGCGATATGGTCTGAACGGGCCAAAAACACGACCAGAAAGGCAGCGAATCGGCTGGTCAAAGTTGTTTGACCAACCTGGTTAACCAAAACTAGGGCTGATGTCACAGCAAGGGGGGCTGATGTCAAAAACGCGCCGTGTACGTTAGCAGAGGTGCGTGCAACGCACGATAGCAAGAAGGCAGCAACGGTGCACGGTGAACTAGAGTTGACGTCAGCGATGACGTTAGAACACGCGGCTCACGTTAGCAGATAAGGCTACGGCGCAAGATAGCTCGAGACAAGAGTAGGAAGCGCGTAGGAAAATGACATAGCGCGTGTCCAATCTTCTGGCAGCGTGTTGGATGCAGATGATTCTGGTAGCGTTGGCTTCGTCTTGAGGAGATGAATAAGCTAGTATAGTCCAATCGTCGAAATATGGAAGGACTAGATACGTAGAAACCAACGTGAAAAGAAATCAATCTGCCAGACAGGAAAGAAAAAAAAAAAAAGTGATGAAAAAGAAGAGAAGGCTAGGAGAAAACCCTAGGCTTTGATACCATGTAAGAGTAATAGAGAGAGAGAAAAATATATGAACTGTATTAATGAATGAATACAATATAATAGGGGCCAAGAAACCCGAGTATACAAGAAGCCTAAGTGTACAAGAATCCTAACTGAAAAATCTAGAAATCCGCTAGATATTGATTTGTGATTATGTATTAATTTAAAGCAATAAAACAATCCCAATCAAACAATCAAGACAAATCGACACAACGATTTTAACGTGGAACAATCACAATTGGAGCACCTCCAATTGTGATAAAAAACCACGGGCAACAGCCACAAAACAATCCACTAAGAAGATATAATGGAATTACACAGGTATACTCTCAATTACCTAGCGAATCCAAGCCCGAATTGAACCAACCCCTATGTGCCTCTTCCTGCCCCGTATTCACCTCAGAATTGTTTTGACGATGAGCCACTCCAGAATCCACCAAAGCTTCAGGCTCGAATTCTTTAGAATCCACCGAAGAACAACTCTCTCTTTTTTTAGAATAAACAAACAATTCTTTGATGTATATTTTTTAAACCATGAGTTGAACACTCAATTAAACATCAAAGAAAACCAGCAAAATATCCCCAGATATACACCTTAATATCCAAAAAGAAGATCTGAAGAAGTAATCCTAAAATCTGACAGAAACACGTACTTATAGAAATCTGGGACTGTGAAGCTCGCTCGAGCGAAGACTCTCTCGCTTGAGTGAGAAACCAAAAACGCGTGTTTTCCATAAGTGGCTTCGCTCGAGCCAAACAACCTGCGCTCGAGCGTAAAATCATTATTCTTAGGTTTTTTATAGACGTAGCCTTCGCTCGAGCGAGCAAGGGCGGACAGGCAACTTCGAAAGCAATTTTGCATTTTGCTTCGGGGGCGCTGCCCGTCGACCCCGCCTGGGCATTGCCCCGGACCCGCTAAGGGACGCTGCCCCCTGGACCTCCGCGAGCTGACCGAGCAGCTCGATCCCCGTCATAGTCAGCGAAGTGGCAATCTTGAAAGCATTAACATCACAAACTTCTCTGCAAGGCACAATTCGGGTTGGATTCGCATCTAAAAACTCATAGCCTCACTGAAATAAAAAGTGCAAAAATAAGTACAACTGAAAGGAGTTTTGTCAAACGGGATTGCCAAGAATAAAAACCTAACAATCTCCCCATTTGGCAATGCCGTGACAAAACACACCTAACAAATAAAATCTTAATTACCCCAACCCATTATAGCCAACAAAGACAAACTTCTTTCTCAAGGTTAAGATCTGCAAAATAGTTATTAGTGCCACAGTCTCCAAAACAACTATTAGTCCCACAAGAGTATATGAAAAAGCAATAAACATATGGCTAGATTATCTTGAAGCATTTGAAGCATGAGATGGAAAACATGAATAGATGCGACTTGGAGATTTTAAGAACATGTAGCATGAAAACCTGAAAACTAAGACACATGCACCTGACACATGGCATGAATATATGAAATCCTAAGACACATGCACCAGACAACATTACTCCCCCTTTTTGTCACGAATTGACAAAGGAAGCTCAATCAACTAAAGCAAGATCATAAACCACACAAGCAATGATAAGATTATGTAAATATCAAGAGCATGCAAAAAGGAAATAATAAAGAAGCAATGCATAGCATCATGCAAACCAACTAAAGCCAATCTCCCTTGCCAAACAAATCAAAGTGTTCATGCTAACCAACTCGTGCAATGATAAACCAAACTCCCTCTCACTCAAAGCAACCACAAACACTATACTGAAAATAATGAACAAGAAGAAACTGACAAAAATAATATGGTGGAACAAGCAAGAAATCTCATATTTGTACCTTAGAACACACAAGATTATCCAAGAAGCATAATTACTTGAAAACACAATGTGCACAGTCTCTAGAAAATTCCTCATAAAAGACAGTGATGCATTATGCGAAAAGCATAGATCCCATGATAAAAGTGTGTGTGTGACTCTTGGAGTTCGATAAACACTAGATTCAAATCCTAGTAGTGATCAGATAGTTGAACCTTCGTCAAGAGAATCTAAGCACAACTACGGAAAGTCAAACCACTAGGAATCAAGGGATATTGGGTGAGTAAAGGCGGAGGCTCCCCTCAATCAATGAATCCTTTATTTTTTCTTTTTTTTTTTCACATCTTTTTCTTTTCTTTCTTTTGCACATCCTTTTTTTTTTTTGTTTCTTTCTTTTGCACATTTTTTCTTTCTTTTGCACACTCATTGGCGGCTGACACGCTCAAGAGTATGGAAACCGAACTAGAGAAGCATGGATATAATAAGGATGGCCTGGTTGGTGACTCTGAGGTAGCATTTTCCTCATGCCTAGACTACAAAGAACAGAGGGGAAAGCCGTGGAGATGCAAAAAGATGAAAGGTGGTTTAAGAGACACAACATCACCCATGATATGCTAGTATAGGTCAATTCCTCTAGAAAAGCAAAAGATACAATGCCAGAAGTCCATAGAAAAAAATAATCACTAAGACGGAAGACTCCGATATTTGCTAATCCAAGAGTGTATACAGAATGAGACATACTAATCAAAAAACACACACTCTAAAATGAGTAATGACCATAGAAAGCACACACATATTAACATGTAATGGATATTTTTATCAATTCCAATATGTACCAAGGACCACTCAAAAATTTTAAACTTGCTAAACCATACTAAGAAAATCTTTTTTATTTATTTTTTTATTATTATTATTTTTTTCTTTTTCTAAACAAAGCAAGGCAGAAAACAAACATGCACACATTAAGTGACTCAAAAATTAAAAAAAAACACACAGAAACCTAAAAACTAAAAAGAATATACAAATTAACACAAGTCAAGTTTTCGCACCCAAACCGCTTTAGTATGAAGAAAGTTGTGAGAATTGCGGTTCTTGGATGGTGTCTTGACGTTGTGGTTCTCTTTGCTTTCAATGGGAACCCGTCTCGACTTGGTTTCTAACCTCCTATTTCTAGGTCTAGGCAAATACAAACTCGCTCCATGTTTGGTCTCAAGCTGATCAAAATAACGAGGTTTAATAAAACCTTTAACCTCATTACTACCAATGAAGTGTCTCCTAGCCCACGAGATATTGGAATTTCTTCTATCTCTATGAGACACTCTCCCATGCAACTTATAACAATAAGGGCGAATATGACCATGCATACCACAATGATGACAAATAAAAACAGGGTGTACAGGGTGTACCTTCTTTTCTTTGACCTTACCAACTCTAGGAAGATTTAGAAGTCTTTCCTCTCGTTGAATCTTGTGCTCCCCTTGCCCTTGAGTTCTTGTATCATGAGGCGTGGATGCATTCTGTTTTTGCTCTTTGTTATCACCAAAACCAATGCCATTCTTGTCACAACACATTTGTTGAGACCCAATGATATCCTCCAAAGTCTTTGATCTTTTGTTCCAAAGACCAATGGTAGCCATAGCACTCTTAAGCTCTTCCTCTTTCATGATGATTAGCACTTCTAAAGCAACTTGAGACATCTCGAGAGTTTTAATATTTTCTTCATATGTTGCATAGATTTACTATAGCTCATTCCTCTCTGTCTCACAAGTCAAGAGTTTTGCACAAAGAGCTTGTTAATCATTAGCTATCTTGATGGCATCAATCCTAGCCTCAGAAATCTCCTTCTTTAGTTTGACATTCTCACTTTCACATGCTTTGAGTTTCATAGTGAGTTTATCATTCAATTTGGATAAGTTAAGAGATTCCTTATACAACTTTTCATAAGCTTGCTCAAGCTCTTCATCATCACTTCCCGAGGATTCATCATCAGTGGCATTCTCAACCGGCCTCTTTGGATACTCTGTTTGTCCTTCAGTTTCGGAAGCCGCCATGAAAGTAAGGAATTGTTTATGTCCCTCTTCGCCTTGATCTTCATTGTCACTTACATCTTTATCATATTCGAATTCATCATCCCAAGTGATAGCGAGGACTTTCTTTTTCCTCAAACGAGTGGGGCATTCTTGAGCAAAGTGGCCAAATCCTTGGCATTCATAGCATTGGACTCTTTCAGAGTTCCCTTGTATCTTTCCTTTCTCCTTCTTGGCTATAGAATTAATTTTGAGTTTATCTTTGCCTTTGGATTTATGAGTATGAGTAGAGTCCAAAAGATTAGGATTCTTTTTCAAAAAAGATTTTTTAAATTGTTTTACAAAAGCATCCGTAATCATGGAATCTATCTCACAATCCTTATCAGAATCCTCTCCAACTTTATGTGCACTACTAAAAGCAATAGCATCTTCTTGTTTCTTTTTGAAATTCCTATATGCCTCATAAGTTTGGAGATTTCCGACCAAATGATCTAGCTCGAGATTGTTAACATCTTGAGCCTCCTCAATAGCCGTAACTTTTGGTTGAAACTGATCGGGCAAGGACCTCAAAATTTTTCCTACAATCTTGGATTCAGTATTTTTTCACCTAAATTGAAGCTGGAATTTATAGTGTCACTCAACTTTGCATAAAATTCATCAGAGGTCTCACTATTTTTCATTGAAAGGTTTTCGAAACTAGACGTGAGCCTTTGAAGTTTTGAGCGTTTAACAGAAGGAGTGCCCTCATGAATAGTTTGTAAGATATCCCAAGCCTCTTTTGCGACTTCACAATTGCAAATACGACTAAACTCTTCAAGTGTGACAGCGCAAAAGAGAGAATTGATAGCTTTACTATTCCAGCTACTATTTTGGTAATCAATTGTATCCCACTTATCAATTGGTTTGAGGAAAGTTACTCCATCAACGGTAATTGTTGGTTCGGTCCACCCATACATGACAGATTGTCAAACTTTTTCATCAATAGATTTCAAAAACGATCTCATCCGAGATTTCCAAAAAGAATAATTGGATCCATCAAGTAGGGGTGGTCGAACCATAGAATTTCCCTCACGTATTGAATCCATTATCACAAATCAAACAAGATCTCGCTCAAAAGTTTTAAAAAACAAAAGAGCGACCCGCTTTGATACCAATTGAAAAATCTAGAAATCCGTTAGATATTGATTTGTGATTATGTATCAATTTAAAACAATAAAACAATCCCAATCAAACAATCAAGACAAATCGACGCAACGATTTTAACGTGGAAAAACCACAATTGGAGCACCTCCAATTGTGATAAAAAACCACGAGCAACAGCCACAAAGCAATCCACTAAGAAGATATAAAGGAATTACACAGGTATACGCTCAATTACCTAGCGAATCTACGTCCGAATTGAACCAACCCCTATGTGCCTCTTCCAGTCCTGTCTTCACCTCGGAATTGTCTTAACGATGAGCCACTCCAGAATCCACCAAAGATTCAGGCTCGAATTCTTCAGAATCTACCGAAGAACAACTCTCTCTTTTTTTAGAATAAACAAACAATTCTTTGATGTATATTTTTTAAACCATGAGCTGAACACTCAATTAAACATCAAAGAAAACCAGCAAAATATCCCTAGATATAAACCTTAATATCCAAAAAGAAGATCTGAAGAAGTTATCCTAAAATCTAATAGAAACACGTACTTATAGAAATCTGGGACTGCGAAGCTCGCTCGAGCGAGGAATCAAAAACGCGTGTTTTCCATAAGTGGGTTCGCTCGAGCCAAACAACCTGAGCTCGAGCGTAAAATCATCATTCTCAGGTTTTTTATAGACACAACCTTCGCTCGAGCGAGAACTCCTTCGCTCGAGAACTCCTTCGCTCGAGCAAGCAAGGGCGGACAGGCAACTTCGAAAGCAATTTTGCATTTTGCTTCGGGGGCGCTGCCCGTTGACCCCGCCTGGGCATTGCCCCGGACTCGCCAAGGGGCGCTGCCCCCTAGACCCCCATGAGCTGACCGGGCAGCTCAATCCCCGTCATGGTCAGCGAAGTGGCAATCTTGAAAGCATTAACATCACAAACTTCTCTGCAAGGCACAATTCGGGTTGGATTCGCATCTAAAAACTCATAGCCTCACTGAAATAAAAAGTGCGAAAATAAGTACAATTGAAAGGAGTTTTGTCAAACGGGATTGCCAAGAATAAAAACCTAACACTAATTATAGGAATAGATAAGTATACAGCTAACAAGTTCTATAGACCCGAGAAAATGGGCTCCATTTGAACCAGAGGAAAATCCAACTATTTAAAACATCAATTGAATTCTCTTTATTTGCTCACCTAATTTTGGTTGCCATTGTTGAATCTTTTATGTTCAAATTGACCATTTTTGCAAATAATATCACACTTAACCCTAACAACTCAGAAAATATGTAGTCTGGTCCCAACTATCTTACGAGTGCTTGGCTTCTGGTTCCACACTTTAATTGTAGACATTTCGAAACATCTTTTTTTATGAGTTGTTCAAACACTTAAACCCATCTCATTCATTCCAACAAGATGTTGATTTAAAAACTTCTTGAACAAGAAAAAGTCTATTAAATCATTCATTACGTTGGATGGTGATGTATATGCAATCGAAATTACAACTAGTTACGTGTCTCCCCGAGTTTTTTTATATTTATGCTATTTCTTTTATATGTGAAATTTATATCTTATTTGTCCTTTATAAAATTATAATAGTACTTCTCTTTAAATTATGTAAAATTCTGTTGTATTTTAAAAATTTTAAAAGTACTCTACTATATTTTTTTTTGTTCATTCTTTTATATTATAAACTGGAAAGTTAATGATAAAAATTAAATTAATTGAACAATTCTTTCTTATTATCATATTTGTTTAGTTGATTGTTTTTCTCTATTGTAGAATTTTTTTATTTTTATTTATTTATTTATTTTTGAGTTGATAGTGTTGAATTTATTAATCATAAATTCAATTGGGTTGTTGATTGTGGATTTCTAAGCTATATTGATGTAATTCTCACGAAAATTGTAATATTGAATCTTAACAATGGATCCAAAAAATATATAAATCTAGTGGTATCTCATTGTTATTTATTGTGGGTGTTTTTCTTTTTAATAATGTGAGTAATATATATGTGTTTCCTCTGCCTTAAATTTTTGACTCCTCCACATGATGTTTTCAAAATTTAATTATAACATGATGTTTTCAAAATTTAATTATAAAATCATGAAAAAATTTATAATTTTACATATTAATATTTGTAAAAAATACCACTAATTTGAAAATATCTTTTACCAACACATTGACGTGATGTTCCCCCATAAATAAATGTTGCAATGATCATCTGGAGTATATTGTCTTATCATCTGACATACCAGTATAATTATGTATTAGGGATATACATTAGTGACGTGGATAAATAAACAGAGTATATTGTCTTATCTTCTGACATACCAGTTTAATTATGTATTAGAAATATACATTAGTGATGTGGATAGATAAACGGAGTATATTGTCTTACATCTGACATACCAATTTAATTATGTATCAGGAATATACATTAGTGATGTGGATAAATGAACATAATGATATAGAAGGAAAATGATTTGTTCCCCTAAAAATGTCTCTCCTAATCCCCCTAATGTCCAAAACGACGTCGTTTTGGACTTTTTTTTTTTTTGCCTTGTACTGAATTTTCGGGGGTTTAGGGGTCCCCATTTTCGGGGGATCTACCACAGCCCGATATAGAAAGCTATGGTTACACAAGTGCTTGTAAGGGATTGATAACGCTCTCCAAGATCTAGGTCAAGTTTGGGGTATGTAAAAAAAGTCAAAAAAGTTAAAAAGTTACTCAAAAAGTTAAAAAGTTAACACTATTCACCAAAAGTCAACAATTACGGCTGCACAATTCCCAATCCTAATTTTCCTCTACAAACCAATTTTTACAATTTTTTATTACATATTTTTTCATGAAAATCAAAAAATTAACCCAAACATCCATATTTTTTCCCTCAACTTTTTAGTCCAAAAAGACAAAAAGTACACTTATTTAGAATACCCCAAACAATCCCCTAATCTATAACATAAAGCCTATAATGCCGGCTTGACCTTTCAAAACTGAAGATAAAATAAATTGTCTCTAATAAAGGGAAAATTTTAATATGTACTTTTAAAAGAGGAGTGTATAATATGTATTTTTAATTAAGTTATTTTTTTTAATTATGACTAATTTTTTTTCTTTAGGTATGACATTATTTTAGTTATAACTTATTAATTCTTTTGTTATGACTCATGTTGAATTTAATTAGGATACAAAAATCCACCAATAGAAAGAAATTTTCACTTTTTGAGTTGGGGCTTCCCCACAAATTCTTGAATAAAGGAGATACGCCAAAGATTCTAATAAAAAATCAAAGGATGCCAAACTTGTTTGATCTTCAGAGTCTTCGCAATCATCAATTCTTCTAATATAATTCGGGTATGCAACAAGCGCTTCTTGAACAAATTGGTGGAATCTGACGAGGAGATGGGACAACAAGATGAAGATGAGGAAGAGGAGTATAGATTCCTTTTGGCTGAAGCAACAAAAATCTTGCAAATGAGCCAGAAATTGCAGATTAATTTTGGTGGTGGAGAAGATATCTTCCTGAATGATTTTATCGAGTTAGAGATAAGCAACAAAACCAAAATCAAAAAGAAAACTTTGAGTTAGAGATAGAGAGAGAGTTAGGGGTTGTTTGGAGTGTCCTAAATAAGTGCACTTTTTGTCTTTTTGGACTAAAAAATTGAGGAAAAAAATATGGATGTTTGGGTTAATTTTTTATGGAAAAATGTGTATTAAAAAATTGTATAAATTAGTGTGTAAGGAAAAATTAGGATTGGGAATTGTGCAGTCGTAATTTTTGATTTTTAATAAATAATGATAACTTTTTAAATTTTTGAGTAACTTTTTAACTTTTTATGGATTTGCCAAACTTGACTTTAGTTAGTGGGGTGCAAGTAATTAATTTTTAGAAGGGTTTGGTGATGTGATGGAAAGTGGGGGAATGGTGTTTTGTCCTGGTATTAGTGGTGTGTTTGGTTTGAAAGGAGATTTATTTTATTAGAGGGTTGATGGGTTGTGATGGTAAGCAGTGGATGGTGTTTGTTCTGTTTGGGGAAAAGTTGTTGTATTATCATTGTCAGTGGGGTGTGGTTTGGTGTGAAAGGGAGATCTGGGTTTGGGGAAAAGTTTGTTGTATTATCATCCTTAGTGGGGTGTTGTTTGGTGTGAAAGGGGCATCTGGATTTGGTGTGTTGGAGTTGAGTTCTTCTTAACTCTTTATTTTTGTTTCTAGTTTTTGTTTTCTTGTTTTAAAAAAAAAAATCATTTTTTTGTTTTCTTGTTTTAAAAAAATTGTGAAGCCGAGGTGTTGGTTAGATGGTTGTAAGTAGCCGTAGTAGAAATAGTCTGTAATTTCTCAAATCTCTCTCGATACTTGTCATTTTTCTGTACCTTTAATTTTATATTTTTTAATGAAATTTTTCCTTGCTGATAAAAAAAAATGTTGGATTTAATTATAAAATATTTTTTTTTAGTTATGACTCAAAAAATTGAAATTATGTTATTTTTCTTTTTAATTATAAGGTGTACATGGTACATATCTTTCCCTTAATAAAGATAATTAATAATTAACTTTTGCTGATAAAAAAATAATAGATAAATAGATAACTTATACTTTGTCCCATTTATGTTGGTCATTTTTACACTTAACCATGCATTTTTTTTTTTTTTTGTTTGAAAAATATCACATCAATGGGGTTTTGAAAAAATAATTGTAAATCAATTAGAAATTTTATAAATATTAATAATTAAATATGTGAATTTTTTTCATGAATATATATATATTTGGACATCCACTGGGATGTAATTACCTTCTTTTTAAAATTTTTAATTTTTATTTGACTCTTCGTATTTCAAATTAAAATTATAACTCCTCTTTAAATTTTTTGCACAAAATTTTCAATCACTTTCAAAATGTTTAACTGTCCGTCTTTTTTCTTCTTCTTATGGATAGGAAATCGTTATATTTTTATATGAATAAATTATACTTCGTACCATTTATATTTATCTATTTTCTCATTTTGACCCTTAATTTTTTTATTTTTTTTCATTTGACCTTTCATGTTTTAGTTTTTTCAAATTTACGCCTAAAATTAATTTCTATTCAAAATTAAACAAAAAATGTCACACTAGTTGTCACATTACATAAAAAAATATATTATTATATTGATATTTGTATTTTTAAATTGTATCAAAGAATTAAGTCATATATAAAAAAATATTTTCAAGTCAATTGATTCTCAATGTGTTATTTTTTTATCTAATTTTGGACATAAGCTAATTTTTTAAATAAATTAGAAAAAACTTGAAATATGAAATGTCAAAGTGAAACTTTTTTTTTTAAGGATCAATGTAAGAAAATAGGCAAATATGAAAGGAGGCAAAGTATAATTTATTCATATAAAAAAATAACGACTTCCTATCCATAAACAGCTAAACACTTTGAAAGTGATTGATTTTCAAATCACTATCTCATTTATATGTATTGACTTTATATGCGGGTGATGGCTTCGTGGTTTACAAGTTAATTTAGAAGAAAAACAAGTAGCGTTGAATGGCAAAGACTTATAAAATCTAAGCAGTCGGTGAAAGTCTAAAGTGTCCCAACGCAGACTAAATTTTGATAGATTAAAGTCATCTTTGCCTAAGGTGGAAGGTTGATTTTGACAAAATTAAAAATTGAATTATGAAAACTTGAAATTTAAATACCGATGATTGAATTTTCAGAGTTAGATTGAAGCCGGGACAATAACAGGTTTGATTTCAATATTGCAGCCACAAAGCTTAATAATATATATATATATATATTTTTTTTTGGGGGGTGATTGTTATGAATAAAAATAGTGGTGGAATGAGGTTGATCATGCTTGACACACGACGATGATCATTTTCCCTAAAAAGTTTTTATTTTTTAACGTTAATGGAAATTTTATAATAATAATAATAAAAGACCAATAACAGGTTTGATTTCAATATTGCAGCCACAAAGCTTAATAATATATATATATATTTTTGGGGGGTGATTGTTATTAATAAAAATAGTGGTGGAATGAGGTTGATCATGCTTGACACATGACGATGATCATTTTCCCTAGAAAGTTTTTATTTTTTAATGTTAATGGAAATTTTATAATAATAATAATAATAATAAAAGACCAATAAAAAGTTGAGACTTTTAACCAAACTGGAATTTATTATATAAAGCACAATTATTGTGGTTCATATAAACAAAGTAACTACACTTTGACAAAGATTATGAACATTGGAATATTTATAATATTATTTTACACCAAAGAAAGCGAACTTAATACAATTGAAAGAATAAATTATTGGCCACCTTTATTACATGGAAAAAAAATGACAGAAAATAATAAAAATGTAGAACAACTCTTAACATTTGGGTAGATCTCCTGGAGGCGGAGGCAACGTAGTTGAAGGTGTTGGCCCATTCTCAACAACAAAAGCCATCGATAGGCCCCATGGGACGTGTATATCCATGTGACAATGCATCAACCATACACCTGTAAACATCAATTTTTTCAAAAAGCAAAAATTAGTATACATGTACAACACACACATTAAAATGATAGAGCCATGCATAATAAAACATTATATTTACCAGGATTGTTTGCTTGAAATCTGACAACAACCCACCCTCCGGCCGGCACAGCAATGGTGTTACGTGCTTGTGGATTGACTACATTGAACTTTTTGGGGTCATTTATTGGGTCATAGTTTCCAGACCCCTGAGCCAACACATGGAAGTTGAATCCATGCAAATGCATAGGGTGGCTCTCTATACCCAGTGAGGCTGTGTTCTGCAACACCATCTCAACAGTTGAATTGAACTTAAGTTTCTTCACTTTGGTTGACTTTGATGTCATTATGATCGTTGTGTTGAAGTTGTTGTTTGAATTCGTGTAGTCAAATACCAATGGTGGTTGGTCGGGGAAATCAGTCGTGTAGATTCCATTGACATTGTTAACAAAGGCTTCCATCATCGACAACTTGGTGTTGAACTCGAATGACGCGTTGTTCAAGCTTGCAGCTAATCGTTCTCCAAGTGGGCCACTACAGTTGGAACCTGCTTCGCATGGGATCAAGCCCAAACTTACTGTCACAAACATGTGTTCATCAACATTGAGTGGGACTGGGACCCAGTGAGGCGCATTCACTAGAGCAGTTAAACTGGTATAGAACTTGTGGGCTGTTGGTGTGTCATTGAAGGCTGGTAGAACCGGCATTTGTGGGGTTGATGACATGGCATTCTCATAGACAATGATCCCAGTGGTAGAGGTGGTAGTATCAGGTACATCTTCTGAACTAACGTAGGTATGCGCTGCCATGTAGTAAGAGGCTGCTGGTTGGTCGGCAGTGAGTAGTGCATCGATGGTCTGGCCAGGAGCAATAACAATGACGTCGGTCACCATAGGAGTAGTGTAAGTGGCGTCAATGGCAACAACTGTCATTTTGTGGTTGGCTATCTTGAAAAAGAATTGGTTATTCATTGCAGCATTGATGATGCGTAGGAGATATGTTTTACCTCTTGCCACATTTACCTTATATGTGCCTGAAAAAGAAAAAAAAGAACCATATTTTATACAAAAGTCTATGAGAGGTTAATCAAAAACTAATACTAAACATCTAAATATAACTTGGCAACTATATCTGCAATATTAAAGTGTAAAGTGTGGTAGTACTTACTATTTGAAGAGCATTGATAAAGATCACCGGGCTGACCATTGATGGTGAAAGCGGCGGAACTATTAAGAGGAGGACCACCGCTTTCAAGCATTTGATTCTCGACGTCAATAATATTAGTATTCCACCATTCTCCTGTGATTACAATTTAATGCATGATTAATCTTATAGGCATTGAAAAAGTATGTTTCTAGTCATTTTGAAGTCAAACCATGCAACCAAATATTAGCTAAAAGTTTTGAACCTCAAGATTATGGACTTTACATTCATTACTATTTCCATTTTTCTATTATGCGTCTGTATGTCCTTATTGACTTTTTCCAACAAAAATGTGCAAATGAACTATCGTAATTTGTTCTTCGAAAAAAAAAAATGCCTATACTAATTGTAAGAAAAATGTTTCATATCACTAATTTAACATCACTAATACATCACTAATGACATGACATCATGTGAACTCTACTATTGATGTGATAGTTTGGCCTTTGCTTTTTTTTTTCTTTTTCTTTACATTTGCCAGCTCATTAGTGGTGTTTTTATAACTGTTGATTTAGTGCTCTAAATCAGAAATGTAATTGTAATTTTGAAGCACAAAACTTTTAGAATAAATATTTAGTTGGTTTGAATTCTATACGATTAGAAAACATTTTTATTATACTAATGTATGTTAGGTCACTAAACTACTCCCAATTACCCATTACTTTTGAATATTTGAAAAATCCTAAACATCTTATATATGGGTAATAAACTGGACAATAAAATATTAGTGACAAGTCTATTATTTTGACCGCTTTTGCACATGTTTATTTTTCCTTATAAAGTATCATAATAAGTGTACTAATATATGAAGCACAACAAAGTTTCTAGTGGAATAAACAAAAGGATTGATACCTAAAAGAATTGGGAATTCTCTGTAGGGTTTCAAGAATGGGTATGAGTGACCAACTTTCGGACGGATGATTAACGCCCCATAAACGGTTGCACGAAGCCATTGACTATGTGCGTGCCACCATAGGGTCCCTTCTTGTCCTGTAATGTTGAATCTATAAGTATAGCTATTTCCGGGACGTATTGGACATTGAGTAACATATTCAGGTCCATCGGCCCACGGACTCAATATTTGAAAAATTCCATGCCTGCATATATGAACACATACTCATATCAAAGTTAGTCTAATATAAGTTAAAAGCAAAATAAAAAAACTCAGTGCAAATTAAAATTTTATATTACCAATGAATAGTAAGGTTATAAGGAGATTTATTAAAGACATGAACAACAAGGGTGTCTCCCTCATGAGCCAGTATTGTTGGGCCTGGGAGGCCTCCATTTACAGCAGTAATTACTTGATTGTGGCATAGTCGTTGGAAAGTCATGTCTTTTACCTGAAATAATATAAATGAAATAAGCTATGTTATCAAATTTAAAATTTTCAAGTTTAAGTAATCATGCACATATTGAGAGAAAAGAATACAAAGGGCATAGTTTTTCGAAAGCAAAAAATTAAAGTAGGATAGTTTATTTTAGTCAAAGAGAAGCACTAGTAACTATATTAAGCAAGAGTAATAACTTCTTGTTAGTCTAATGGTATAAGAAAAAAAAAAAATTATTTCTAAGACTTAATAGTGAAGTTTTATTTGTTACTAATTTTTTCGCCACGGTTTTATATCACTTCTATATGCTGTGAAGAATTTTAGGGGAGCAGAGATAAAAAAATAAAAAAGTATAGTAACCGATGTGTGAGCTAAAATGAGAGAATGAAGAAGCAATGCATGTTAGAGAAAGTGCCGTCCTCCACAAGAAAGGCTTTCAAAAACTAGTAAGCCAAGCATACCCAACTTAGAAAAAGTGCACAGAATAAACACAATTAGAAATGAGTCCCATACAAAGTGACAAAAACTAAAGGCTGAGAAAAGTTTTAAAAAATGATTGAAATGGGCATGATAAATTACTTCGAAAGAATGCTCCACAACGTCAGCAGAGGCGAGTGAAGCAGCCAGAAGAGCTGAAACCCAAATGAGTAAGAACACAGGACGTGCCATGTTACTTGACCGAACAATAAATGACTGAGAGCCAAAGAAACAAAGATAAAAAGAATCTCTTTCCCTCTCTCTCTTTTATGTGAGAAGTGCTCAAAATTTTTGTAAGTAGCTTTGTATTTCATACAAGGATGTTGTTTGTGTTTGTTCTGCAATTCCTTGACATATATATAGTAGTTGGGCATGTAGATAGACAAGCCTTACCCTTTACCAATAACGCGTAATTTTAATGTGACTTTGAAATTTGAATATGTCAATCGTGGAAACTTTGTAATAAAATAGCTAGAGTTGACAATAAATAAAAAAAAATATTTAAATAAATCCCAAAGTCATAGAATGTTGGCTGTTTATGCAATTACAAGGGGCTTGATTTGTGTAATCAAATGTTTATTTTGTCCTAATTTTAGTGGTTCTTTTGAAGTTATGTTATTACACTATCATTATCACAAGGCACTAAACAATAACGGGCCGCCGTCTTCGAAAATAAGAAAATTTGAATGTAAAAAAATTCTATGATGGCAAGTTTGATTAGGCAAGTTTTAATTAGTAATTTTATAATTTTATGTATAAGTAGAGTACTGCTTAAGTGATTTTTTTGTTACGTTCTCTTTAATTTTTTATTTGATATTGTAGTTTTAGATTTTTTTTTTTTTTTTCTTTTTGTAAACTGGATTTTGCTATCTTTGTAACTAAGTTTTAGGGGTCTGGCTCCCTTTTAGTCTAAGATACTTGATTAGAGAGTGCTGTCTAGGCTCATGGAGCTGAACACGGATCTATTTTTAATTATTCAAATAATTTATTTTGTAAAAGCTTTTGTATAAATCATACAGACACAAAATTAATTTAATTCGATAATCAAAATCTATTTAATTTATCGTATGTCTAAAAAAGTAAATGACATGTGTTTGAAAATAGAATACTTATTTTTTTAAAATAATGATAAAATATAACATTACTTTTTTTGATATATATAGATATTTGGGTGCCTTTATACCTGTTCATCACTGTTATTTGATTTTACCTTTTCATATAATTGGACCTGTATATTTTGGCACCCATTGAAATTGAGAATAAGTAATTATTTCTTTTTATTTTTATTTTATTTTTAATTTTTTTTTAAGATTATCAGTAATCTTTGGCTTCAGTTTTTCAATTTTTTAAAAATTAAAATTTTCATTTTTCATATTTTGTTTTGTTTTTAGTGAATTTTTAAAAATTTTTAATTAATTTTTTTACTTTTTTAAACACACTTAATATAAATACAATTAAAATGTATAATATTTGTGAAAAAAATATTTAAAAAATTCACTAAATACCAAAATTACAAATATATATATATATATATATATATATGAAAGTTTAATACATTTTCATATTCTTATGTATTTATTAGTTTTTTTTTAAAATATTTTTTAGAAATAGTTTACTTTTTAGATACATTTAGGTTAGATGCATCAAAAAAGTAAAAAAAATTCTTTAAATTTTTAAAAAATCACTAAAAACAAAAAAATTAAAAAAATTAAAAACTCAATTTTTTAAAAATTAAATTCAAAAAATTAGAACCAAATTAGGATACGAGATTTTATTTTTTATTTTTATAATTCCAAGAAGTGGAACCGTTAGTGAGATTTCCTTCCAGTTTCAAATTACTTATGATAGTGGGTCACCAATATTGTCCCATTTCCATAATCAATTCTATCTGTTTTATAACTTTTTGTACATAAATCATTTATAAAAAATAAAAAAATAAAAAATTACATTGATATTATATTAGTAATTACATGATTTGATAGTACTTACTTTTAAAAATGAATAAAAAAATATAATTTTAAAAATAAATATAATAAAATTGAGTGATTATAATTATTGAATAAATTATTTTTTTTAATAAATAATTTACACAAACATCAAAAATAAAAATAAATTTTTTTTTATAGTGAAATAAGTGATAGACCCACAAAACCAAACTGATCGTGTCTAATTATTTCCTTAATTGGAAATAATCGATTTCCAAATTAAATAATGATGATTCTAATATAATAAATTAATTAAAAGAAGTAATAAACAATTAACCATTGGAGCGGGACTTTCATGTGAGCTTCTAGAGGAACTATTAATTGTATTGTATCCCATACTTATGAATATTTTATTTTATATAGTCCCCATGTTACTGTGCTATTTTCCTTCTAATGATTAAAAAATAGAATAATTTATAAATAAGAATTCTGTTGACATGTGTCCTAGAATATAGAAAAACATAGAAAAATATATATATATATAAAATTCAATATATGTTTCAAAAATTTGACAACACTTTTATTTATTTTAAAATTTTTAATTTTTTTTAATTAATTTACACTAATTTTAACATTAAATAATACAAAAAACAACACTCCTAGATTTATCTATAAATAAATGTTATTGAGATTATAAAATGCTAAGAGTCGATGTGGATATGTATCGTAAGATTAGTCGTATACAATTAGGTTAGTCAAAGTAAGCTTCAAAGTCCCATTCTTTAATCATTCAAATATGTTTTTATATGATACAGTAAGAAATTAAGTTGGTCAAAGTAAGCTTCAAAGTCCCATTCTTTAATCATTCAAATATGTTTTTATATGATACAGTAAGAAACCACAAATTTATTTTATTTTATTTTATCTATTTTATTTATTTATTTATTTTATCAGCAAAAAAAGAAACTTTATTGATGAATCAAAATATTATTACATCAATAAAGAAAAAAAAGGAGGATGAGTGCAAAAAGTATCATAATGAACCACATCAATCCTAACTAGGTTGGTATCAATAAGAACGTCCAATCATATGCTAGTACACCATCAAAAGTTTGAGAGAAACCGACCATAGTAGCCAACTCAAATGAACATCAAGTAGCAGCAACAACTTGCATCAGCTCTGTAACAATAGCAACATCCAACTAGCATCCGCTCTGTAGCAAGAACAGAAAACTAGCATCACCAAACCATCATACACCAGTAGCATATAGCAGCAGCATTGTCATGACCCGAACCCGCCCCTATGGGTTAAGGACATAACCAGCCAGTAATCAAGGGATTACCTATGGCCTCAAACCAAACCAGAAATAGCTCATCAGAGTAAAGGGGGCCAAACGGAAACAAATTTAAAATTTTATCTATAGAGTTGTGCTTACATGCATATCAGAACATTTCACATAAGTATTCGTTAATAACTCACGTCAAAAGGGAAGTTAACGTATGAACTTTACATAACAGGATCATCCGAGTCTTAGTTAGCCTAACCAAAACTCATATACAAAGGTAGTCCAACATTTCACCAGCACAACGAGATTACAATAAGAGATCAAAAGAGGCGAAAGTAAGTCTCATGCGTGAGACATTTAGGGCTGACTCTCCAAGACTTGACCTTCCTCACAGACTTCACCGGGGCTGGGTTTGGACATCTCTTTGCTCACCTACATACACATGAATGAATGTGAGCGAAAGCCCAGTGAATAATATCAAATAAAGAAAGTACGCAAATGAGATTCACATATATCAAACGGCCTTGGGCCCATGTAGAATTCTATCTAGTGCATTATTTTGGTATATTAGGCGATTCAAGCCCGAACATATCAAACGGCTTCCGGCCCACTTCGTTAGCAAACGGCCTCAAGCCCAATTCATTCATGTATATCGAACGGCCTTTGGCCCAACCATTCATGTCAGACGGCCTTCAGCCCATTCATTCATGTCCAACGGCCTTTGACCCATTCATTCATGTCCAACGGCCTTTGGCCCATTCATTCATCAAACGGCCTTCGGCCCATTCATTCATATCCAACGGCCTCTGGCCCATTCATTCATATCCAACGGCCTCTGGCCCATTCATTCATCAAACGGCCTTCGGCCCAATCACAACTGTATCCAACAACCTTTGGCCAACCATATGGCATAGCAAACATTTGTCCACAATTCAAATTAACAAACTTATAGGACTTGTATGGAAATAAGCAATTGGACAAATAACATACTTCAAATATCTTTACTAAGATATTACTCACAGTGATCTGCTGGATGGTTTGCCCTCGTGCTTGACCCTACACATTTCATGAACATGATGGGTCACAAACAATTCAATCCGTTCTTAATTCATACATCCCTCTTAGGCTTCTTTCTTATCCTTTTAACTCATTTATGATGCTCAATGCATGCTTAAGAGTGCTTAGAAATGAAAGAGAACGGAAAATGAAACACAAAACACCTTTACAAAATTTCTGAAACAGGGGTCCCCGCTCGAGCGTGGGTTCCGCCGCTCGAGCGGACCCTCAAGGTCTGCAAAAGTACTGGTTGCCTCATATTCGCGCTCGAGCTCCAATTCGAACGCTCGAGCTGAGGGTCAAACATATGCCTTGGACGCTCTAGCGTGGTTCTCCCCGCTCGAGCGGACGATAATGTCTGCAAAACTGCTGGGAGCCAGCATTTCATGCTCGAGCGGCCATTACCCCGCTCGAGCGGACATGCCGAAATCTGGAAATTCCAGCAAGCTGCTTGAAGCTCAAACTTGCATTCAAACCCATGGATCTTGTATTTTATGACTCACACCTCACATGCACCTCTTCTAGCATGATACAAATGCTAGATTACAACATTATGAAGCTTAATTTCCATGAATTACTTACATACACTCATGATTCATATCAAACCCATCATCAATAATTCAATTTCATGCATCCAACACTTATGCTTCTATGAATTGCACTTGCATGTGAACTACAACTTCCATTTTCAACTTAGATGATACAAATGATGATCAAAAGCATGAACTTTAACCACAATTCTACATTAATCATATTTTTCATGCTCAATTATACAACTTCATGGCAAATTCTTACATGCATGTACATATAAGCTTTAAATTCTTCAATTTCATCTCAATTTATGTTCTTGATTATCCAACTAGCTTGAATACACAATTTCACAAACTTATACTCATGAATTTATGCTCAAATGCGGACCTAGAGGTTCAAATCTTCCAAATTATAACTAATTCTTGAGTTACACTCCAAGATCTTCAAGCTTCTTCAGCAATACACCAACTTGAGCTCCCTCTCTCTCTCTCTCTAACCGGCACTCTCTCTCTCTCTAGAGTGCAATTTCAGACTTGAGCTCAAAACCAAATGAATGTGAGTGTATAGTGTCCCTTTTATAGTCACTCACTTAATCAAATTGATTAAGGTTAATAATAGTGCCTAATTAATCGTTCTGAATCTAATTATTCTGACCCAAATCAATTTTTAATTAAATTTCGCTGTAGGCTCTAAAAATCACACTAATTACAATGGCGTAGTCAATTTCGATTTCCGTGGCCGATAAGGCCTTCAATTTAAATTCTAAAGCAGATAATCAAATAGATTTTCCTATGATGAACAGATAGAAATTCAAAACCACATATATTCATATAAATGACACTCAAAATCATATCAAATACATAATCACAATCATAATTAGGATTAATTAGCATGATACGGAACAGGGTTATCACAAGCATGTACTGATATCCTTGAGACTCCAACTTGCAACAGCTTAGTAAACTAATCATTAAATCAAACTAGCATCACCTCTGTAGCAATAACAAAAACCTAGCCTCTCCAAACCAGAATCAACTCAATAGACAACAGCATCATACATAAGTAGCATATAGCTTAGTAAACTAATCATTGAGAATCACTCCCATAGCAGCAACAAAACACATTCCATCCAATTGGCTAGCCTCAAAACCCATATCATTCAAGCACTTTTTTACAAGTTGTTCAGAATGTTGTAACATTTTGAACAACTAAAAGTCAATTAAATCATTTTTTTTTTGGATAAATTCAAACTTTATAAAATTAAATTAGTCTAATACAAATTTGTCCTTTTGACATCTAGCGCAATGCTCTACTCCGCTACCTCCTTAGCTTCTGATCCACTACTCTTCCCAAATCTCCCTCTTCTCGCCTCCGCCTACCTTCTCATTCTTTTTCTTCTTATTCTTTTCTTTTATAGGTCTGAATTCACTTTCTCTCATTGTTTCACAGAGGTGCTCCAAGAGATTATTAAGCTGAAGTGAACGAGAATTGTGGAAAAGTCATAGTTGTAAGGGATTGCAGGAAGTGGAGGGTGGTTGTGTTGGAGATAATGGTTTTTCAAAAATTTTAATTTGAAATTAAAGTAGGATTTAACCGTCAGTTGAGGTGGTTTTGAGTAATTTTGTATTATCTTAAGTGAGAAGATTGCAATACAAAAATAATGAGCCAAAACCATTGTTGTGAATAAGAATTGTCTCATAAAGTGGGCATCAATAAAGTTGAGATTAGATTTGGACTTAATCTTGGTTTAAACTGGCTTGTACTTATGCATGTGCTAGGTTTGGTTTTGGACTATGTTGTGTTGGGCTTACCTTGTGCATATGTTTGAGAATTGGGCTTGGATCAGATTGTGACCCAACATTAGTATCCATTTTGTGATCCATCCAATTGGTTTATTCAAACATCATTATATGCATATTTATTTGTATATATTAAGTACATAAAAAACGTAAATTTTTGTAACTCTCATTTTTTTTTTTTTAGGTACATCGGAATAGAAAAAAAAAAAAAAAAAAGCAGAGACTAGGCCCTAGCTCCCTTCTCGGAGAGGTGGACAATATCCGCAACTAACAGACGACAAATTTCCTGAGGAGGTTCAGAAACAGTTAGCAGCTCAGCTGGTTGGTTTTCCCCAAACTTTGCCATTGCGTCAGCACATATGTTGGCGTCTCATCTTTTGATAATGGAGTTGATGGCCATATTAGTGGCCATAGGTTTTCAACAATTGTAACTTTAGCCCTAATGGCGAGAGTTGATGGCCTCGGTTAATGGCATTTGATGGCCCTATTAATGTATAGCTTTCGTGGCCAGGGATTCTCCTACTTGTATAAATAGAGGCATTTCCCTCCCAACTTGGTAGGGTAATTTTTGGAGAGATTTTTGATGAAAAATAAAGATGGTGTTTTGAGATAAAAAGTTGGAGATGATTTTTTTTTTTTTTCACCAAAGAAAATTTTTCCTATATTCTTTTGTTAGCCTATTCTTTGGTTCTTGTTAGAGAGAGTGCTGTCATTATCAAGTTCGCTAAAACTATTTAGAAGGTGCTTGTGTGGTAGCTGGTTTCGACTGTCGTATCTTGGGAGACAAATGCTGGCATACCTCTAGCACCCATAGGGAGGCGGTGAATCTGTTCTAAGGAAACTGTGTTATCACACAGGTTTCGGTTTGCATATCTTATCTTTTGTTCTTTAAACTTTTAGATTTGAACTATTTCTCACATTATTTTACATGTTCACAAGAATCCATCTTGTAATATATTCTATCAATGTTTTAAAAACTGGACCGCTAAGCGAACTAGAAAAGGGATTGGGTGGACGGGTCACCGGTTTAACTGTCGAGTTAAACCAAAATCGAACTGTGACGTAATAAATATATTAAAATTATATTTAAATAAAAATATAAGTAATAAAATTATAAATTATCTTAAATATTTCTCCTAATAGTTTTTTTACTGAAAAATATAATAATATATTTTAAAATAGTATTAATTTTGATTTTGGAAGAGGAAATCAAATATTCAATATTCCCCCATATGATTTTAATTCAAATAATTTAATTGAAAGAAAAGTAAAAATTTTGGAGGGATATCAAAATTTCAATACATTTGATTGAATCCCACATGGATTTTTTGACTTTTTTTGGAATAATTTTTTTTCTTATAAATAGGTCGAGACTTTCACAATAATTTCAAGCTCTTATTGGGATTTCTCACAAAAGGAGACCCTTGAAAGAGAGTTTTCAATTAAAATTTTCTTATACATATATCTATATATATATATATATATATATAATAAGTAAGAAAGAAAAGAAAAGAAAGAAAGAATAAAAAAAAAGTTAGAAAAAAAAAATTACAGATTCAATGACCCGACAAACCGTCCCTGGGTCGACCGGTTCAACCAATGGTATTCCTGGTTCTCTCTAAATCGGCCGATTTTTACCTTCAAACAGTTTATAGGGTATATCCAGATCAGAACCCCGACGGTCGACGGTTCAATCGGTTGAACCGGCCGGTTCGGTCCAGTTTTCAAAACCACGTATTCCATGATGTAATATAGTTTATTTATGTATTTTTAGTTGTGTAGTTTATTCTATATTTCATTCTTTAATAATTAAAAAAATTTGTTTTGTCATTTCTATTTATTTTATTGTACATATTTTTCTTATATTGTTATGGAAAAATACCAACAGGTTGCAAGGGCAAGGAAGGAGTAATGATCACAAGGTAAGGGAGGGTTGGAGGTAGACAGAGCTGGGGTGATGGTCGGAAATAGAGAAGGGAATGGCTTTGGAGTAAGGGTTTGTCATGATAAGGGGTGTAAAAAGAAGATGAAAAGTTAGAGATAATGTTGTATTTAAAATTATAGAGGGTGTAATGAGATAAAGTGAAAATTTTAAATTTTAGAAAAGGAAGTAATTACAAAATAGGTGTAAGGAGTTATTTTGTTGTAGAAATAGAAACTCTCATTTGCGTCCAATTTGAATTAATTCATTATCTTTTACATTGGACTAATGGGTGAGTACGTGCGTTGTACGTGGCATGTAATTTTTCGTCAACTGTTAGTACTGTAATTATACGTGTATCTTAAATTAGCATGTGATATGCATACAACGTATGGAGATTTGTAGGGATAAATTGATCTGCATCTAAAATACAACCAAGCAAAAAATTAATAAATACTCGACTGAAAAATTTAAATAATAAATGAGAAAATTTATAAATATAAATATTAATTTATAACTAGATTGTTGAGATCACAATCTTATTTTAAACAATAAAAAATACACAAGTCCTTTAAATATATAGTATTACACAAATCTTTTTCTATCAACTTCCTACTTCAATTTTCCATAATCCGTACATGTAATACAATTAAAGGTACAAAATTAATTGCACAATTACACAATTTTGTTTAATAGTTCATCTTATAATACAAATTTATTGAACCCACTATTGCATATTATTTGCATACTATTGGTATAAGAATGCATTAATATCAATATGTAATATATTTTTATACATCAAGAGTTATTCAGTCTTGTTTCTTATGCCACGAATATCTTGCATGATGAAAAATATAACATTAGTCATTAGTATATTTTCATTTATGTAAAAAATGCGGAATAATTTTTTTTTTTAAGAAAATGGAATGATATTGTAACTTAGTATTTCAATTGATGTAGGAATTTCATAATTATTTTCACGATATTTAAAGATCCATGGTTATAAGTATTTACATGGTCACTTTTATGAAATTATCAAGTTACATAATTTATCATGTCATGATTATGAGGCTCAAACTAAACTACTCGGCTGTGGAGGTAAAGAAAGAACTCAAAGCAAAAAGGGTGCAGTCTGTAATAGTGAGAGAAGGAGGAGGTCGTGATGTAGTCATCACATTCAGTTCTAGGGAGGCTTTGAGCAGTACACATAGTCTGCTGAATGTTTGGTTCCAAGGCTGGTGTGAATACATCACAGAGTGGAAATCTGGAATGTAACTACAGTAGGAGAGATACGTTTGGATTAGGTGCTATGGTGTACCCCTGAATCTTTGGAACTCAGATACCTTCAGGAAGATTAGGCGGTTGTGGGGGGAGGTGATAAACCTAGATCGAGACATTAGTGACCCAACATCATTTCAGTGCGGAAAGGTAAGAGTAGCCACAAGTGCAATGGACCTGATTAATACAAGTCTAAATCTAAAATGCAAAGGAAGAGTTTACCCAATCAGAGTCTGTGAGGAACAAATTATCGAGGGAGTGTTGCCTAACAACAAAGGTACTACCACTGATGATGGAGAAGAGGATGTTAGCTCCAATGTCAATGGGGTGTTATAGTCAGTTGTAGAGAGTAAGAAGGAGAAAGAAGATGATGACAAGGCTGATGAGGTGGATGATGATGTGTTGGGAAAAAAAAAGGTTTAATATAGGCTTATTTTGGGCCATCTTTGAGCCCAAAATTGAATGGGCCCCAAACGTCTTTTAGGGTGGGTCCGAAAAGGTGACGTGTTCCTTGCCGCGTGGCAAGTCACACGGTGAAGACAATTCGTCAAAACCATTTATGAGTGAATGGGAACTTGACGTTGTTTTCGGGTTCGTGAAATGGACATTTAAAGAATTAAATGTGGGTTTCCTTGAAATAGGTTGTCCCACATTGAAACTTTAAGAGAGCTTCTTTGTGTATATAAGCTCTAGACTACAACACTTGGGTTGGGCCCCAAGGGGCACCCCAAGTTTGTAGAAGGGATGAGTTATGGACAAAGTGAACCTTAGCCCAAACCACCACACGCGCGCGCACGCCGTCGCCCGTCCGTCCGCGGGTGTGGGTTGTGGGTCGGGTCGGTTCTAACTTTAATTTTTTGGACAAAATTCTTTTGAATTTTAAAAAAAAATTATTACAGAAAATTATTTATATTTCAAATTTAAATTTGAAATCAGATTTTTGTGTCCATATATTGTGCCTTTTTCAGATCTATTCCACAACAGGTTAATACAATTGCACCCGGACAGATTCAAATTCTATTCTGTCTAGGCAATTTCAGCAACAGATATGTTCTGCAACAGTTAATCTCTTCAAAATAGGTTGCATCTGTTCACTTTCAAAACTGCATCTGTTCGGCAGTTTCATATCTATTCAGATTTTCTGGACAGGTTTATTATTGCTGAGTTTAAAACAGATTGAAAAATAAAACTGCCAGCAGTTTTGGGCAGTTATATAACTGCTACAGCTTGCATATCTGTTGAAATTCAAATATGAATCTGTTGGACAGATTCACACCTGTTCGGACAGGACTTGTTGTGCCTATAAATACCAACATTCCAGCAGTGTTATAGTATCCGAAAAAATCAGTCTGAAATTAATTCCTTTGTGCTGTCCAACTTTTATCTTTGGTGCATTGTTCTTCATATTAGTTTTAGAATAAATTTCAGAGAGTTAGAACACGGGTTTGGTTCGCCATTCAATTTGTTTTGGAGTGCTACTACAAATTGGTTAAGATCATTGTATCTTGGGAGATAGACGCAACATAATCGTAAGCACCGTAGCGGGGCGAATATGTCTTAAGGATAGAGTGTCACACACTCAACTTGGTCATTTATTTTTCGTTTGGTTCAACAAAATAAATTCTGTAAGTTTTTTATTTTATTTTGTTTGATTTAGTTTCAATTTATTTTATTTACACAGAAGATTGGTCCAACATGATGTGGCCAAAAAAAAAAAGAGCAGGCAATAGGTGATTCAACATCTAGAATGAAGGAGGGAGGTAAGATAGAGGTAGGTGACAGTTGACTTCAGATATCAGTATTGAAAGAGACTGAAGAGTACATGGGGAAATCAAATGAAGAAGGATCAAGCGTGGGAGATACAATGATGGCAGTGGAAAGCATGCAGCAGCAGCAGTAGCAGCATAAGTGCAATCAGGAATTGGGAAAAGTTACTGAGGTTTAAAAAGTTGATGGGCAAATTGTCACTCCGAGATTCATCAGAAGTTTAAGTGGAACCCAAAAAGAAAGACCTGGAATTAGCTTGGAGGTAGATCTGGGACAAGATCCAACTAGGCCTCGGCCTCTTGGGCTAGCCCAGTATAAATATAAGCAAAATGGGCCCTTTGGCAAGTACATGAGATGGACCCATAAGGGTGGGCTCTAAATCAAAAGTTAGTGATGCCATTAATAACTCTAGTAGTGGATCCACTAACAACCAGTTTAAGAAAGGCAAAAAGAAAGTGACCAGCAATGGTGGAACTAAAAATCCGTTGTTAGTAGGTAGATTTTCTAGGCTTGCTAGAAGAATTGGATAGAAAAGAGTAGGAGCATGACGAAGCAAAGGGTTTCAGAAAAGTTTGGTGGCTAGAGCTACAATTGTGCCAAAGCTATTTGTAGTAAAGAATCAAACCAATTGTGAAAAAGGTAAATTACAAGAGGCTTAAGCAACATTACTTCCTGGGAAAAGTTTGGGGCTCGAATGCAAGGGGCAGGATGCAGAAATTATTAACAAATTTGTACAATTGGAGGAGAAGGATTAGGAGATGATAGGTGGGGGGGGGGATTGAGGAGGCTGTGTAATCAGTAATGTTGGGTGGTTGTAGAGCAAAAATTGTTGTTATGAAGATACTAAGTTGGAATATTATAGGGGTTGGAAGACCTGAAAAGAAGAGGAAGATTAAAAAACTGTTGTTTGATAGAAAAATTGAGATAGCCCTATTTCAAGAAACAAAAAAAATCAAGCATGTCCAGCTCGGTTGTGAGAAGTTTGTGGCCTAGAGATAAGATGGAATTCATGGTTGTGGATGCAATGGGTGTGGCTAGTGAATTGGTATACATTTGGGACCCTGATGTCTTTCAACTCTCATCATGTTGTAGTAATAGACACTTCATCTTGCTCTCAGGTACCATTTTTAATTCTTTTGATTGTGTGATTTTAAATATTTATGCTCCTAATGACATTATGAGGAGAGGTTAGTTATGGGAGTCCCTATTAAATTTGAAGACTTTCTTTCCAAAGCCATGGTATCTTGGTGGTGATTTCAATGAAATCCGAAATCTGGAGGAAAGAATAGGTAACTCAACAAGGGATAGGGGAATGAAAGATTTTAATGAGTTCATACATCGATGTGAGGTGGCTGATATGCAAATGGTAGGGAGAAAATTCACTTGGTGTAATGCTTATGCTGGAAATAAATGGAGTAGAATTGATAGGTTCCTTCCTGTCCTGAGTGGCTTGAGAAATACAAATTCAAACTATGGGGTCTGCCCAGGTTGGTATCTGATCATTGCCCAATAGTGTTTAAGGAGGATGAGAGGGATTGGGGTCCCAAACCTTTCAAATTCTTAAATGCTTGGCTCTTGCACTCAAATTTTGTCCCTTTTGTGGAGAAAAATTGGAAGGAATTATAGTTTCAAGGGATTGCTGGGTACATTTTGCATAGGAAATTACATGCTCTAAAGGTGGCACTAAAACAATAGATTAAAGAGGTGTATGGCAATATTGCAACAAAACTTAAAGAATCATAAGATGAGTTGAATGAACTAGATTTGAGGGCAGAAGCTAGACCTCTGGAGGATGCAGAAGTGAAACATAGAATAGAGGTAAGGAATGAAATATGGAGATTAAGTAAAATAATGGAATAGACATGGTTTCAAAAGTCAATGTTGGATTAGAACATGAAAGGTGACAGGAACACTAGATATTTTCATGTTATGGCTACTAGTAGACAAAATAGAAACGCTCTTAACTCCATTATAGTTGGGGATGTGGTGTTAGAGGAACCAAATTAGGTAAAGGATGAGGTGTGGTTTCATTATCTAAAGCACTACTCAAAAGAGTGGCGGAACAAACCTGTGTTAGGGGGTGATTTCAAGAGTGTAAGGCAAAGTTCTTCATTTAAACTGCTCGAAAGAGAATTTTCTGAAGATGAGATATGGGAAGCTATTAAAGATTGTAATGGCAACAAAACTCCGGGACCAAATGGTTTTAACTTACTGTTTTTTTAGAAAAATCGGAAGGTGCTCAAAGAAGATGTGATTCTATTTATGAAAGAGTTCAATGAGAGGGGCAGATTGGCAAGTGGTCTGAACAGCTCTTTCATCACCCTCATTCCAAAGAAAGTTAATGCAACTAACTTAAATGAGTATAGGCCTATCAGCTTAATAGGGTTAGTTTATAAAATACTCACCAAAGTCCTAGCTAGTAGACTTAGAAAAGTCATGCCAGAGGTGATTGGTGAATCATAATCAACATTCATAGGAGGCAGAAACATAACTGATGGGATATTGATTGCAAATGAAATTGTGGATCGGTGGAAAAGAATCAAGAAAAGAGGGTTGCTCTTCAAAATTGACTTTGAAAAGGCTTATGACTCAATCAACTGGGAATTCCTCTTCTCAATGCTATCGAATTGTGGCTTTGGCTTAAAATGGCTCTTTTGGATGGAAGAATGTATCTCTTCCATTAGAATCTCAGTACTTGTCAATGGTCCACCAACTAAGGAGTTTAGTCCTTAAAGAGGACTGAGACAAGGGGATCTATTATTGACTTTCTTATTCAACTTGGCTGCAGAAAGTCTAAATATCTTACTTGTGAGAGCTAGGGAGTTTGGGCTGCTGAAAAAGGGTAGTCTTTGGGGATAAGGAAGTGGTAGTTTCTCACTTACAATTTGCAGATGACTCATTATTGTTTTGTGATGCTAAGTGGTCAGAAGTGTTAAATTAAAAAGGATCTTAAGGTGTTTTGAAGTTGCATCAGGTATCATAAAAGTGTGGTCTGTGGTTTTGGTATTTCTGACTCTATGCTCACAGAGTTTGCCTCCATGTTAAACTACCAAACCCAAACATTACCACTAAAGTACCTTGGGTTGCCATTGGGTGCTAGTCCAAGTAAAAAATTGATGTCGAAACCTGTCATTGAGAAGCTTAAGCTCAGACTTGCTGGCTGGAAGAGGAGATTCCTCTTCTTTGCAGGCAGACTAACTCTGGTTAAAGTAGTGCTATCTAGTCTGCTAGTATATTACCTCTCACTGTTCAAGATGCTAGAAGGGATAGCAAAAGAAATTGAGAAATTACAAGCCTCGTTTTTATGGGGTGGCTCTGAGGTGCAGAGGAAAATTCATCTAGTGAAATAAGAAGAGGTAAGTAAAAGTATTAAGCAAGGGGGCTGGGGGTTAGAAGAATCAGAGATATGAATGTTTGTCTATTAATTAAGTGGTGGTGGAGGTTCACAAATGAGGAATCAGCTCTGTGGAAGAAGGTGATTTGCAGCAAATACAAATTTGAGGGTGGGAGATGGCTACCAAATCTGCATTCAAGTAACAGATTTTCCAAGATTTGGGGAGATATTTTGTCAACAGCAAATGATAGGGTCAGCTTACTGCAGTTTGATGTCAGTAATCTCCAGATCAGAGTGGAAAATGGCTATAGACTGAGTTTCTGGCATGACTGTTGGAATGGTGGAGTTAATCTTAAAGAGTTATTCCCTAGACTCTTCAGGTTGTCTAATGAAAATGATGGGTCTCTAAGGGCTTATGTTGTTAAAAAGGTAATTATGAGAATTGGGTTTTCAGTTTTAGGAGGGCCTTATTTCAGTGGGAAAATGAGGAGCTTCACATCCTTAATTAGCTTGTCAGAGTAGCCCTAACTTTGAACATAAGTGCTTAAGGATCAATCAGTTTGGCTGGCAGCTAAAACAGGGCAATCTTTTGTCTCAATTCTGTATAATCACACTAACTTAGATTATGTTGAGCATAAGGCTTCGAGTAAACTGGTGTGGATCAAGTACCTTCCCTCTAAAGTACAATTCTTTGGGTGGCTTGCATGGAAACACAAGGTCAAAACGTCTGTATTCTTGCAAAGAATTGGAGTGCTAGATATCAATGTAACTACCTTGTGTGTATTTTGCAAAGCTGATCAAGAATCAGTAGAGCATGAGCTTATATTATGCCCTATGGTTTGGAGAGTTTAGACAGGTCTTCTCAAATGATGGGGAGCTCAATGGATGGTGCCTAAAACAGTGAAAGGGCTGTTGCAGTGGTCGGCAAGGAACATATTTACGAAAGCTGAGAGGAGAATTTGGAATGTCATACCTTTGGTGACAATCTGGTCCATTTAGAAACATAGGAACGATTGCCACTTTAATGAATGCCGACCAATGATGAGGGAGCTGCAGGAAGCTATAATCATTAAGCTTACAATCTGGCTGAAATCTACAACCAGGGATTTCCAATACTCTATCATTGACTTTTTGTACAATATTATGTAGATTAGATTTTGTATTGGGAGAAGGGTGTAGTGTAGCATTGTTCTAGCTGTATTGAAGTGTTTTGAGTTGGAAACTCTCTAACTCTTTATGGGGCTTTGGAAATGCACATGATTAGTCTTGCTTTGGGTGCTAACCTTGTTGGGATGCTTAGTTTTGATAATGATGCATCTTCTTTCCAAGCTATGCATATCTTTTTTGATCTAATAAAATTTTATCCTCTTTGCTGTTCAAAACAAATCTATAAGTAAGTAGCATATGACAAAAATTGATTGAAACTTTTTATTTGATGTACTTACTTTCTGCATTATTGAGTTGTTGCGATAATGTTTGGGTATCATTTGATTTTTTCCTTGTAATTTGACTAAAATATGTGCATGAAGTACATTGTTTTTTTTTTTTTTTTTTTTTTTTTTTTTTTTTTTGAACTTCACAACAGGTATGACAATTCCTGCTTTAGATCATCTAACTTTTCTTAGAGAGCACGTTGTAATAGATCTTCCATAGTTTTTGTTTCACCGTCTTCTTGTATTTCTTCTTGCTCACCATTATAACTCATTATAATAAAAACATTTTGATAAGTAACAGTTTAAAGCGATGTCATATTGTTATGAATTTCAAAATTCATTTTCTCTCAATAATGTGATTTTTTTCCATGAAGGGAAAAAAAGTACAATTATTGCCGTGATTGAGATGTTTTGCAAAGTTTTAATTTGTTATTGAAAGTGTTTATTATAGACACTTATTTGTATACCATGTATGTATATGTGTAGGAAAACAATACATAATTTTACAATTTTTTCCTAACAAATATAATTATATTACTAAAATAATACATGTTAGAAAATAAAAATATCCGATGGTAATATAACATTACAGATTGACAATATATGAATACAATAACATATATAAATTTACAATTATATTATATATATATATATATAGACATTGACATATATAAGATATCACAAAAGTATTATGTGAAATCTTTCACAACAATATAATACAAGTAACAATGAAAAGTTAATTATTCATAATTTAATAGTTGGCCATAATGTAGATGTTTAGTGTTATATTTTTGTGTATATGTACCATTTTTTAGTTAGATTATTGAATTCACATAAAAATTGACAGAAATTTATGAATAATTTGTGTAAAATTAGAGATTTGTGAGGAAAGATTTTAAAAAAGAGAACTTTATAGTGTTAGTGTTTGGTTTGGTTTTCAAACTTTTGTTTTGAATTTTTTGATTTTGATTTTGATTATTATTATTATATTATTATTATTATTTTTTTTTTTGTCTTTGGCGCTATTTGTTTTAATAACCTTTTTATTTTTATTTTTTTTAGATTCACTTAATTTAATATATATTTTTTTAATTTTACTTTTAGATTTAGATTCACTTAATCTAAATACAGTTAGAAAATAATTTGTTGTGTATTTTTTTAGAAAAAAATTATTGATATTAAATAATAATAATAATAATAATAATATAATAATAATAATAATAATAATAATAATAATAATAAAATAGTACATGTTTGAATCTATAAATTTGTTTACCAATATTTTACTTTTTAATTTAATTTAGACTATTAGATATTAGATTTTCATGTAAGAATATAATTTAAATATAAAATATAAAAAAAATTAGTATCTTTAATCACAAAAACTGAGAAAATATAAAAAATCAAAAACTGAAAAACAGATTTAAAAACTAAAACCAATGAAAGTGGTTCTTATTTATAATTTTAACATTATAAATTGGTTATTAAAGTATCATGTAAAATATTACAGTTCATAAAATATAATTTAAACAAAAAGAAAATGTATAAAGATAACCTACAAATTTTTAAAATGCAGCACAAATCTCTGTTTTAAAAACCTATGCGCTTTCCTCCGTCTAAATTCATATGAATGCATACAACTTAAGATTCAACTAAAATTATTCACAGTAATTTGATCTAGGATGAACAATTGTAAATATTATGTATATTATTATAGAAGCATACACAGGAAATAAAAAAGGTTAATTTTTTTTGTTCTTCAATAATTATCAATATAAAAAATAGGGTGACTTTTTTTTTTTTTTTTGATAAGAAGGGATACGGTTTGTTTATATTTATATAGGATTCTTGGAAGCAGATATATCGTTTTTGAGAGTTCAACTCCAAAAATAAATAGATAATGGATTTATATAAGACTCTTTATGATTTTTAGAAAATATAGTAGATTTGATAGGGTAAAACTGAAATTTTAAAAAGTTAAAAAAAATGATAGACTCTTCACATTTTTATAGTAGTAGTAGATTAGTTTGTCCTTGATTTCTAATCATTTTTTTATGAAAGTTATCAATTGAATTAAATTGATACAATATAAAAAAAAAAAAAAAAAATCAAGTTCAAAATCAATACAATTAAAATTACAAACACTGAAATTGATAAAATAAATAAATTTATGGAGTTATTTGCCCTAAAAAGGAGTCGAAGGATATATATAGTTTTGAAAAAAAAAACCAAACAAAACAAAAAAAAAAAACAAATATCGTGGGATTTGGTCAGATTCACAATGCTGCAGGGTTGACCAAATGGTGTGTAATTGGACATTTTATTAAATAACAAGTGGACTTGGTCTCAACATGGTGCAATGTACTGAGATTAGATATAATAGTCGGTTTGGGATAAATTTTTTTAGTTTAGTTTTCTAATTTTTTGGTTATTTTAATTTGATTAAAAAAATTGTTTGGGATAAATTTTTAATTTTTAAATTTTTTTGGTAATTATTTTCATGATTATGAGAGAAAAAATAAAATTATTATAGTTTAAATGTAATATTTTATTTATTAACTAAATTAGTCAATTTTATTTTTTTATTAACTAATTTAGCCACAACCCATATCCAAACGAGTCTAATATGTTAAGCACCACCTATCAAGGAGTCAAAGGAGACTTATCTCTTATAATTCTTGTCATTATCATATTTATATAACTAACTTAATGTGGGTGATGGTTTAGTGGTTTAGTGGTATAGGAGGAAAACAATAGGCTTGAAAAGTAATCTATAATTTTTAAATTTCACAAGCCAAAGACATATGTCAAAGTCTGGAAGTTGGTGAAACTTCATGATTGGTTTGGTTTTTAAAATTTTATTTTAATTTTTTTAAAGAATTAAAAATTAATTTAGTAAAAGAAATAATAAAAAAAAAATAAGATTACTTATCATTTTTATATAACTTTCTATTTTTAATTGGAAGCCATAAATAATTTTTAAAAACTTAAAATAATTTTTTTAATACTTATTTTTTTCAATTTTTTTTATTAGCAAAAAAAAGAGCAAACAAATGTATTAATGAACAATGGAATATTACATCAAAGTAATTCATCAATACAATCGAAACATGAAACAACATGGAACAACCAGCCACACTACCACATTGGAGAGGTTCCAAAATTGGTAGCAGAAGTATAAAAGACACTAAAATAAAAAGAAACAGAATGAAAAACAAAATTTGAAAACACAAATATCCCAAACTCCTTCCCAAAAAAAACTTTATAGGCAACGCGATATTTGATACTGGCAAGCAAGGTTTTAAAAAGCGGTCGCAACCGTTATGTAACACCGTTACGTAACGGTTGTGGTAGTTACCGCCATCCGTTACGGCCGTTTTTGTAGTGTGATTGAAATTTACAGGTGTATCGCCCGTAGTGGCTGCTATAGCGGTCGTAACGGCCGTAACGGCCTATTACGCACCATTACGTAACGGTTCCGAATTGCTTCTTTCGAAAAAAACACAAACACAAAAAAAGAAGAAGTTGAAAATGGGGGAAGAGAGATAGAAAGAGAAGAGGGAAGATGAAGCGGGAAGATGAATGAACAAAAGATAGAGAGAGAGAAGAGAGAAGAGGGAAGACGAAGAATATGTTATTGATTTGTTGAAACTATAAGACTTATGTTATTCTATTCAGCTGCTATTACTCAACCATTTTGTTTGTGTGTGTCTATCTATATATTGTTTGAAAAAAAAAAAAAACATGTGTGGTCATTATCTATTTGGCTTGATTAATATATATATATATATATATTTAGGCTTTTATTTATTTTCTTACTTTTGTTATTGTTTATCTTATATATAATAGTTAGTAATTGATTTTTTGTATAATATAAAGTCATTAATTATTAAAATAAAATGTAAAAAACTCAATTTTTAGTGATTTAAAAATATGAAACATATTGGATCAAACTTAAAATTTTTTAAACATTGATAAATATTTATTTTAAAACCCAATAAATATGATCATGGAAAAAAAATGTGCGTATCGTAAGTTTTTTTCAAATTATGCGAAAAATAAAAAATTCATGGTTCCGGTTACTGCAACTGTTACGCTACGGCCTTTACATCCCGTAACCGCTTTTCAGAACCTTGCTGGCAAGAAAGCAGCTGTGCAAATGATGATGCTTCAAGCTCCTTGGTTAGGGTAATGTTAGAGATATTATATTTTTTATTAAATAAATTACTAAATGTCTCACATGTGTGAGACATTTAGTAATTTATTTGATGAACAATTTGGGGCTTATAGTATTTTTCCTTTGATTAAACTGGCCCAAAATACCGCCTGGAATTTAATTGTTAGGTCCCTTAGTTTTGTCAATCCCACGAACAAACATTGTTAATCGAGTTGTAAGTTTCTTGGTTGTTTTGCCTTGCTCACTCGGGCGAAGGAGTCCTGGCTTGAGCGAAGATGTCCTGCTCCTAGAATTTGTCCATGTCTGCAAATATTCTGGGAAGGAAGATTGTGCGCTCGAGCGAAGGAAGCTTGGCTCGAGCGACGTCACTTAAGGAAAACACGTGTATTTGGTTCCTCGCTCGAGTAAGAGAGTCTTCGCTCGAGCGACCTTCACTACCCCTGTTTTCTATAAGTACTTGTTTAAGTCAGTTTTAGGGTTATGTTTTTTAGATCTTCTTTAAAGGTTTTAGGGTTTTCTTTTGGGACTGTTTTGCTAGTTTTCCTTGATGTTTGATTGGGTATTAAACTCATGTTTTGATAAGCACACATCAAGGAGTTTGATTGTTCATCTTTAAGAATGTTCTTCTTCGGTGGAATCTGAAGATTCAAGCACAGAAGAGTCGAAGGAGTTTGATGTTGTGTGCAGTCGTTGATTTGACAATGTATGTTGTGGATTCAACATCAATCTAATCAATTCCGAGACGAAGGTTGCGGTGAAAGATATATAGATTATTGAAAACAAATTGACAGAGTTTGGGTAATTTGTTTGGTATATTTGTAATCTTTCTTTCTTCAATAGTGGATTGATTTGTGGCGTTTCTCCCGTGATTTTTTAATCACAATTGGAGGTGCTCCAATAGTGATTTTTTCCACGTAAAAATCGTTTGTGTCTATTTATTATTTCTGAAACAACAATCTAAATCACTTTTGTATGTGCTTGAAGATTTAGATTGTTAGTTTTAATTGGTTGGGAATTGACACAATTAAATCTTGATCTAATCATGAATCACTTAGGTTTTTCAATTGGTATCGGAGTTTTTATCAAAACTATAGGAGTGTGATTTTGTGTGATTGGTGATATGGATTCAATTCACGAAGGTAACTCGATCCATGGACTTCCGTTACTTGATGGTACAAACTATTCTTATTGGAAAGCTCGTATGAGAGCGTTTTTAAAATCTATTGATAAGAAAGCTTGGCTCTGTGTGATCTATGGGTGGAGTGAACCTGTTGTCACCATTAATGGTGTTGATATTTCCAAACCTCTTGATAAATGGGACGCATTCGACTATCAAAACTCGAGTTGGAATAGTAAGGCTCTCAATTCCCTCTTTTGCTCCGTCACACCTAAAGAGTTTCGTCATATTTGCACGTGTGAGGTAGCAAAAGAGACTTAGGACATTCTTGAAACAATTCACGAGGGTACTACTTCTGTTAAAAGGTCAAAACTTCAACGTCTCACATTTTCTTTTGAAACTCTTTTTATGTGTGATGATGAGGCGTTTGATGATTTTTATGCTAAACTTAGTGACATCGTGAATTCGTTTTTCACACTCAGTGAAAAAAATCCCTGAAGCTAAGGTTGTTGGAAAAATTTTGAGGTCTTTACCCAAGAGGTTCTAATCAAAAGTTACAGCTATTGAGGAGGCTCAAAATGTTGATACCCTCAAGCTTGATCAGTTGGTTGGAAACTTGCAAACTTATGAAGCACACCAGATTTCTAAGAAAAAACAAAAAGATAGTGTGGCTTTTTCTAGTGCTCATAAGACTGCTAAGGACCCTGAGATTGAGTTTGATCTAGAGTCCAAAATGATGGCTATGTTTACCAAACAGTTCAAAAAAAATTTAAAGAAGAAAAAGCCTTATTTCAAGGATCCTAGTTCAAAACATAAGGGGATTGAAAAACTCAACACTTTTCCACCAAAAATTGCTCCAAAACCTGAAAAGAAGACTGTGAAAGGGCAAGGTGTCAAGTGTTACGAATGTCAAGGGTTTGGACATATTGCTCTTGAATGTCCTTCAAAAAAGAACCAAAAAAAAGTCTATACAGTGAATTGAGATGATGAAAGCGGGTCAGAGCAAGAACCCGAAGAAACCGAATTCGGTGAAGACGAAGACAGTACTTACATGGCATTCTGGTCTACTGTCACTCAACCTCCTCCAAAGCTAGTGAAATTTGCTCGTGGTCAGAATCTGCATGGTGCTCCTACCTTTGATGGGAGTAATCACTTGTTCTGGAAGATCAGAATGAGGATGTTTCTGAGAGCTTACGACCCTGAGGGCTAGCAAGCCATTGAAGAGGATGTTGAAAGTGCTGATAATCCGAGTAATCAAAGAGTTCTGATTACCATTCGTGAAGTAATTTCTGTCAAAGAACAACAACGGATTGCTCACTGCACAAAGGCCAAAGATGTATGGGACATTCTGAGTCAATTTCATGAAAGAGGAGAGTCACCTTTACCACCATCTATCAATTTTCATGCCTTAGTTCCTCGACTAGATGAGGTCCAGGAGAAAGAAGAGCAAAAAGAAGACGATGAGACCTCGGAAGACAACGATGAGATTAATGGTGATAACCTACAACAAGCTTATGAAAAGCTTTACGATGAATCTCTGAATTTGTCCAAGATCAATGACAAACTCACTCTCATGCTCAAAGTATGTGAAAGCGAGAATGTCAAGCTAAAAGGAGAGATTGCAACAGCAAAGCAGAATGTCATCAAGATCTCTAACTATGTGGAAAACTTCTATCGTGTGTGTAGACGTGCCCGAACGTCCCGGGCTCCGCGCGGGAAATGGCGCGAAAATCCGTTTTGTTCATTTGGGCTTACTACAGTTCGGACTCAATGTCACAGTTCTGAATCTGATCTCGCAAAGTGCAATGCAAGACCGATAAATCACCAAAGAGTCCAAATCCAGCAAATTGTTTTGGAAAACTGATTTTTGTAAAGAAGTGCCAAACATGGACTGCTTTTCCAGATACAAAGTCACCACCTAAATATTTTGTTTTGAGGGGAATTTAGGAAACCCTGACTCGTGCCTAAGGCCACGTGTCCGTCATCACCAAAGTTGCCTCGGTTCGGGAACTTGGGTACGAAAGGGGAAGGTCATGCAATGAGCACCCCCCCTCGCCCGATCAAAGATCGGCCTGTACTAAGCATGATATCTTATTTTTGAAAACACATGTGCTCTTATTCCGATTAATTAGCTAATCTTACTATGTGATGCGTACAGCATACAAGTATAGACTAGATCGCCTAATTTGGAACAAAGCATTGCATATCCGTTTGTTTGAAAATGGTTTGAAGTTTGCTACTTGCAAGTAGGCTAAATCGAGGATTTCAATGATTTGTTCCAATTCAAACAATCCAACCTTCACCCACAGGCATTCAGGCAGTTTATAACACATAAGTAGTTAGCCTCATGGCAAGCATGCTCTCATGGCAAACAATAACACACATGCAGTATGCTAAAGCGTAAAAGCTTACCTAGTACTTCGAGCCAAAACAAGAGCTAGTTAGTAATCAATGCATGATCCTAGCTATGTCAACAATGCCTAATGCAACACATGCAAAATGCAGCTAAGATAGGCTCGGCTATTCTAAGATGGCATATGAGATGCAACTTGATAATCATGTATTCAAATTGGAATTGAAATACGATGCAGTTAGAACGATGCGTCGAGCCCGGTGCATGCAATATGAATGAATGATACATGCATGCAAGCATAAGGATGCTAATTGAAACATGTCCTAAAACTAACCATCAAAAGCAGGTAAGTAAAAGGGAGAAAGACGTGGGGTTGGAAGACATTCACACACGCACACACACTTATTACAAAATTTGGCCCTCTCAACGAAGGGTTCGAATGAATAATACAAACCGACTAATTAACTAACTAACAAGCTAATTAATTATTACATAACCGAATGAATAACTAGCTACAACTAATTATTACAAAACTTAATTAATTAACAAATTAACTAATTAAATCATAAATCCAAATGCTAACTAACAAGTAAGCAATGAACAATGCTGTTCCAGCACTGGTTGAAGGAGAAGAGGATGCATGCTCGGTTGCCGTCCCGAAAAGCTCTCCAGTTGCTCTCTTGAGGCTCTGTCTGCAGGGTGTCCTTGAGAACTTGCTGTTGGATCTTACCAAAACAGTGCTGAGGAGTGCACCAGTGGCCTACCGGCCATGAGGAGCTTCTGCTGACCCCACTGCCGACCAATGATGCACACTGCCGGCCAAGGATGAAGGGAGTGTCGGCCAACAATGAGAGGATGCCGACCACTGGTGTGCTGTGATACCAAGCTGCAGCAGAGCACAAAATAGAGAAAATGGGGGGTCTCCCAAGGGTATGTACGCACTATGCCACCCCATATTACCTCAAAATATCAAGGGAGATGCATAGTCGGATCCAAGACCATCAATCACGCATCCCGATGCATGATGGCCAAAGATCCAACTTGTGCAAATTCAATGTAAGATGAATGCACAAATAAACATATAAAGCCTAAAACTCTATCATGCGTCATCAAGAGCGTCGGCGACCAAGAATTGAGGGACGTTTCATCACTTGAAGTATGAAACGTCCCTCGTTTCTCGTGCTCGGATTAATACTTAATCCAAACAACAATGCAACACAAGCATGGCAAACATGCAATATGACTTAAGCATGCAAACATGCAACTATATGGCATACTCAATGCTATGTGATATGATTGACTTAACAAAGCTAATGATATGCGAACAATGCTAATGCATGCATGCACAATGCAATGCTACAAGGACAAATTAGCAATGTTAGGGACATTCATACTCAATGCAAGGCAAAATAACTTGGCATACACAATGCAAATAACCACGTGGCATGCACAATGCAATGTAGGATGGCATACTACATGCAATGAACAATATGGCATACTCAATGCAATATACATAGCATACTCAATGGACTTAAACCAAAAGGATAGATCTCAGTCATGCCCAAATCAGTGGCCATGATGATGAAATGATGGTATGAAATGCAAAGCAAAGCATGCACATGTAATGGCCTAATGTAGACACCCCATTTTTGACCGACCTTAAGACTCAGACGTCACCGATTGAGCGTTCGGTGATGTTACATATTGTGCTCGTTCAGAAGTCTCAGAGTCTCGGCCGTGAGCCCTGCCTCCGGACTTCCGAACCCTCTTCTGTGCCTTGCCTCGGTTTGCGAACCAGACTCGGTTTTCTCTATTTCTCTTCCTGAAGGGAGGGAGAGGTCTAGCAGATCATCTCTCAGTGGCCGTGGGCTACATTTCGTGGCCGTAGGCCATTTTACCCATTTCGGAGCCCGGTTCCCGATTTTCGGAGCCGTCAGGTCGTGTGCCTCGGTTCGAGACCGCCTAACTATCTCCGATTGCTCCGGTTTTTGGCATGCATCTTATTTACTCCCTTTTGAGGGACACTGAGGTCTGAGAGACCCACTTCGTGGTCGAATGCCACTTTCGGTGCTTAACAGTCAGTTTTCGGGACCTCGGACTGCGCGTTTCAGCCCCGGAACCTTTATTTTGCATCGGTTTTCGTTCATTTTTGGCAGGTACCTCTGTTTCATCACCAGGAAGGTCACAGAAGGGTGGGAGGCCAGCAATTGTTTCAGCAACTAGTTATATTCATCCGTCGCCCTCCGACGCCCGTTTTCTCACTTCCAAGTCAATGTTGACCACCCTAAGGCCACTTTTTTCAGCTCCAAACCACATATTCGTGTTGTACACACTTGGGAGGCCACAAATATTATATGGCCGGCCAGTAATTCCACCTGACCCTTTTGAACCCCTCCTAAAAATGGCCTATTCTCTCTCCTGTTTTACAGTTTCCAATTTTGAACAACAGGGTTTTGTTGAGGGGACATGGGAGGCCACCAATATGTGGTGGCCGGCCAGAAAATCAAATTGGCCCTTTTGACCCTTGGCCGGCCAGCCATGGGGGGTGGCCGACCGGCCACCTGCAACTCAAATAGTTGGTCGGCCATGATCCTCAGTGTGAGCACTTTACAGCTGTATATCCATTTCCCTCCAAAAATCTGTATACGGAGGGAACTCTTTTGGAGGGAAAACTTGATCCATTTTCCCTCCCTTTTCTCCCTCCATTTCCCCCCATTTTTGGTCTACATAACAGAGCCTCCAGCTCTGTTTTTGGGGTTGGAAAAAATCCCTTGGAGCTCATACATACATATACTTCTCCATTTCTCTCAAAATCCCTAAGTTTTGCACCATTTCTTCATCACTACCAAGCACCACCACCACTACTCCATCACAGCAGCTTGGAGCAGCTTTCCAGAGGCTAAAGGTGCTGCAACTTGGTCCAAGAATCATCAAAGGGGTAGTCTTCAAGGGTAAGTTGCCATTCCCCTCTTTTGTAGCTCATTTTTGCCACATTTTTCTAGCCTATTTTCTTGCTGTTTTGAGCTCCAACCCTAACTGAAAGGGTTATTTTTTTGAGCCATTCTTCATGTTTGTTTAAGGGTTCAACACTGTTTGAGATCCCCATCTTGTACTTGCTTCAATATCCCTTTGTATGCCATATTTTTGCATGATATTTCTAGCCTATGTGTGATCTGTTTTTGAGCATGATATAAACTGTAGTTAGGCTTATTTTGAGCCCTTCTTCAACATTGAAGAAGGGCTCAACACTTTTGGGGACCTCCATGTAGCACTTACCATTATACCCCTCTTTGATCCCCATTTTTGCATGTTTTGTTAGCCTATCTTGCTTCTGTTTTTCGGCCATGATCAGAACGGAAAGTGGCCATGTTTTGACCCCCTTCACATGTTTCATTAAGGGTCTTTGGCTGTTTGATGAATTTTTTGTATACTTCATGTTATACCCCTTTGTTGGACTATATCTTGCGTTGCATTTTGAGCATGTTTGTATACTGATTTGGGGATTTTCATCTACTGTAAATGTTCATATTTTTGGTCCCTCTTCAGTGTTTTAGAAGGGTATTTTTCTGTTTGGGCTTTGCATCTACCACTTTCTTCATTGCCTCCCTTGCGGAGCCATTTTTGTATGCCATTTTAGCCCTACTTGTGCTTACTTTTTGGCCATGTTTTGTACTGTAAAAATACTTATTTTGGGGCCGCCTTGCTTCTTCTTTTTCACTTCATGTCCCAATTATGCATGCTTTGTATAGCTGTAAGCCATTTCATGTACCTAGTTTTGCATTTCGGGAGAGATTCCATGCATCGGGTGTCATTTCGCCTTGTTTCGGGGCTGTTTTTCCCCCCTCATTTTGCTACTAATTTTTTCAAGTTTGCATATCATATTCCATGTCTTTGCCATGTCTCATTAGAGTGGCATTTCGGTGCCTGAGGATCAGTCCTCGGTTTGCGTGCACGCGTGCACGCATTTCGAGTTGTCTTGTTTTCATCTGATGGCCTCCTATGTGAGTGTGACTGAGGTCCACTTGTGTTGGTGTAAGCCCATTATTGCATTGCATATGCCATTTCATCCATAGCATTGTGTATGCTCGGTTGTGTATCACCTCGTGTAGCGTGTATGCCATTCCATAACATTGTGTATGTTAGGATTGTATCTTAGTTGCATTTCACGCATACCATGCATATCGCATCGTGTTCGGGATAGGAGTTAGCCCGGGCACGGGAAACGAGGTACGTTCCGTACTCCGAGTGACGGAACGTGTCTCAATTCCCAAGTCACCGACACTCCGGATTATCCATGATGGAGTTAGGTTTTGTTGTAGTGTTCATATGCATTCATTCTATATTGAGTTGTGCAATTCGGCTCCTCGGCCATCATGCATCGAGATGCGTGATTGGTGGTACGAGGATCGAGACATGCATACATTTGTGAGAATACATTGCTATGCCCCTTTCCTGCTCTCTGTTGTAGCATATCAAGAATCAGCGGTCTTCCGAGGCTTGGCGCGCATTTCAAGAATCATTGCAAAACAGAGGCTAATTGGGGCATTCCAGTGGATTTCAGCACAAAGCAGCCCAAACATGCATCATTCCATCATCCGGAGCAGAATCAAGGCAGTCCCTGGCTTGCATGCCAGTTTTATTATTCTCTTAGTTAATTTGTAAATTAATTAGGAATTTGTACACTATTTGGACTGTATTATTTGGACTGTACTATTCTTTCATTCGGGACTGTATATTTATTTGGACCCTCTGTGCGAGGGCATAATTGTAATAAGTGTGGGTGAGTGTGATGTATGTCTTCCAACCCCACGTCTTTCTTCCCTTTTATTTACCTGCTTATGATGGTTAGATTAGGGCATGTTTCAATTAGCATACAGTATGACAGCATGTTTGCATCATTCATCTGTTTTGCACGCACCGGGCTCGGCGCATCATACAAACTGCATTTGTATTTCAATTCCAAATTGAATACGTGTTAGTTGTAGCATTTCATATGCCATGTTTAGAATAGCCGAGCCTGCTATAGTTGCATTTTTGCATGTGTTGCATTAGGCATCTCTGTATAGTTAGGATCATGCATGATTTCTAATGAGCTTCTGTTTTGGCTCGGAGTACTCGGTGAGTTTTATGCTTTAGCATCCTTGCATGCGTGTGAGTGTTGCCATGAATAGCATGCTTACCATGAGGCTATGTGCTTATGTGATATAACTGCCTTGAATGCCTGTGGGTGGAGGTTGGGTTATTTGGATTGGAACAATTCATCAAGTGTTTGTTTTAAGCCCACTAGACAGTGGCAAAATCATGTTTTCTAAGCCCACCCGAGGGTGGCAAAATCCGCATTTTAAGCCTACTTGCGAGTAGCAAACCATTTTCAAATAAACAAACATGAAATGTTTCGTTCCAATTCAGGCGACCCAGTCTATACTTGTATGTTGTGCGCATCACATAGTAACCTAGGCTAATAACCGGAATAAGAACACACAATGTTTTCAAAAACGGATATCATGGTTAGTAGAGGCCGGTCTTTGACCGGACGAGTGGGGGTGCTCACGAAGTGACCTTCCTCAATCGTACCCAAGTTCCCGAGCCGAGGCAACTTTGGTGATGACGGACACGTGGCCTTTGGCACCGAGTCAGGGTTTCCTAAATTTTCCCAAAATAAAATATTTAGGTGGCGACTCTGTATCTGGCAAAGCAGTCCATGTTTGGCACTTCTTTTCTAAAAATCTGTTTTCTCAAAACGATTTGCCAGATTTGGACTCTTTGGTTCAAGATTTAGAACCGTGACATTTGAGTCCTGAGCTGTAGCAGACCCACAAACGAACAGAACGGGACTCACCCTCCCGGGGCGTTCGGGGACGTCTACACCTAAGAATTAAGGCATAGGGACACAACTCTCATACATAAGCAAGGAGTGACAATCATGATAATGTGGCAATGAGGTAAGCTCTGAAATCTCATGTAAATTGATGCCAAATCAACTAAACAATGCAAGCATAGCATGCTAGGATGTTCAAAGCTTAAGACTAGCCAAGGAGCTTGTACTACAATTATGCAAAACATGAAGCATATGTAAAAGGCAACCCAAAACAGTCGTAGAACATGTCAAAATGAGTCTAAAACATGCATGGAAGGAAGCCAAAATATGCTAGCATGAAGGGCATAAAGCATGGAATATGCAAGGCAAATAGGGTGGATTACACTACACCTATTAGGACCAAGCATGGGATGACTTAAGCAACAAAAATTAGAGTTATATCATGGTATATTAACCCCAAAAACACACTGAAATGATAGCTCGCAAGCTTAGGCATGAAGGCATACGCAATGACCCATGTTAAGGCATAAAACACAAACTATCCAAAGCATGGAATAGGTGATAAATGCGAGTGTGTGACCACGAAACATGGACTGAAATCACATTTCACATGATGCCAAATCATGAAAATACTTCAACTAATACATGCTAATGGACTCAATGCACAAAGCCTACAAGTTAGAATGAACCATAGCTATACAAGACGAGTCATGCATGACCAAGACAACATAAATCAGACCTTAAACATGCTAAAACATGAACAAAGTTCTCTCAGAGCTAAGCCAAAAGCATGCTAAAATGACATGTCAAAGCATGATGCATGTTAGGCAATTTCATGGGAATGTACTACAAGTGCATGGAGCATGGAAGGAGCTATTAAACCAAACCCTAACAGAGGTATGACATGGTAAAACAAGCCCAAGAACATGCTGAAATGGACTCAACATAGGCTAGAAAGACATGCTACTTCATGAAGCATACAAAGCTAGTTTGTGTGATTTATACTACAAGTGCATTAGGCATGCATGGAGTAACAAAACCAAGCAAAAAAGTGGCATGCCACAGCAAAATAACCACAAATACATCTTAAGATATGGCCAACATAAACTTAACAAACATGCTCACACATGAGGCATTCAAAGCAAACATTAAAGACATAAGGAGAGAGGATGACCCTCTCCCTTTTGGGACCTCAAAACACCCTTCCCACCACTAAAATTCCTTTGAGTTCCAGTGGTGAGAAGGCCAAAACAAGGTGGTCCCAAAGGCTCACAAAAATGGACAAAAGCAAGTCCAAACAAGGCCTAAGAGGGGGTAAACAACCCCCAACGAAAAAGTGACCTTAAACAAACTTTTTAAGCACAAAAATTCAGAACTTTTTGTAGTAGGAAGTTAAGCTCAAAACAGCATGAAAAAGGGGCTAAAAGTTTAAGCAAAAATGGGAGATTTAAAGGTTAGAAACTCACCCTTGAAGACCTTCTTCAAAGATGCAACTCCAGCAGGTTTTCCAAGCTTAAACCAGTCCAAAAACTCCAAAACAACCTCAAGGGACCTCAGCTCCAAGAGTATGGTGTTTGAGTGTGTGTTTGTATGTTAAAGTAAGACAAAACTACACTTTGAGACACAAAACAAGAGCAAACAAGGAAGAATAGATACAAATGTATATCTATCTCTCAAGCCTCAATTTTCTGAACCTCTGAAATGAAGGAAGAGCCTCTCCTTATATAGAAGAGAGGCAATGCAAAGCTTGTTAAACAAGCTTGAAAAGAGCTTCATCCCTTCATACACGTGTATGGGGGAGAGATGAGTGGAAACCAGCTGGCTCAAAAGATCTGGAGTGAAATCTGCTGAGACAAAGGGTTCTGCCGGCCATCAGCTGTGGCCGGTAGTGCCTCACTAATGGCCGGCAAGCATTATCAGTAACAGGCAAGGACAAATGCAAGGCCGACAGTGCCAAAAGGTGGCCGGCAGTGCACCATGAGGATCATGCTGAAAGGACCAAAATATGGTCCAAAAATGGGGCAAAAAGGATACAGGGTTTGGAAAACTCAAACCTGTGGCGTTCCGCCGCGAAAGTCGAGTACTCGACGAGCAATCGAACTTGTGGCTGGATGTACCTGCAAGCACAACCAAGTCTTGAGGACGATCAAAAATGGGGTGTCTACAGTTGCCCCTCTTTGACAGAACTTGAAAGTCACAAAGTGACGGGAGTGAATGTTAAAGCCCGGAGACGACCCATTTTTGACAAGGCTGAAGACTCAGGAAAGCATTCAATATAACCATGCAGAAATGCGCCCGTAGGCTGGGGCAAAATGCAAATGATATGTACGATGCAAGAGCATAACTTATGATTATGCAAAGAAAGTCGTAAAGAAGCAATTATACACAATAAATGCAACAATTTTAAGCAAGCAAATACAAATCAAATTACATTACATGCAGAAAGGATGTAAGAGAATTATACAATTCTCGGTACGTCTTACGCGGAGTACATACAATACCGTCTGGTTCGTCTGGTCGTGCCAGCTTCAAATGAACCGTACATACAATATCGTGCCTGCAAAAGAAAGAAACTCTACAGGTACAATATCGTTAGAAACATGCATAGCAATGCCAGTGAAAAGTGCGTGACAACGAAAGTGGAGGGGTGCAAAACAATGCAAGTATAACGTTCATGACAGCGCAAGATAGATGTGCATAACAATGCAAGTAATATGCGTGACAACGCAAGGTACATGAAGTGCGTAACAGCGCAAGATAGAGAAATGCGTAACAGCGCAAGTAATGTGCGTGACAACGCAAGATAGAGAAATGTGTAACAGCGCGAGTAAAGAAGTGCGTAACAGCGCAGGTAAAACATGCGTAACAGCACAAATTAAAGAAGTGCGTAACAACGCAAGTAAAACATGCGTAACAGCACAAATTAAAGAAGTGCATAACAGCGCAAGTAAACATGCGTAACAGTGCAGGTTAAAGAAGTGCGTAACAGTACAGGTAAAAATATGCGTAACAGCGCAGGTCAAAGAAGTGCGTAACAGCGCAAGTAAAAACAATCGTAACAGCGCAAGTTAACGAAGTGTGTAACAGCGCAAGTAAAACATGTATAATAGCGCAAATTAAAGAAGTGCGTAACAGCGCAGGTTAAAGAAGTGCGTAACAGCGCAAGTAAAAACATGCGTAACAGCGTAGGTTAAAGAAGTGCGTAACAGCGCAAGTAAAACATGCGTAATAGCGCAAGTTAAAGATAGATGCGAAACAACGCAAGTAAAAATGCGTAACAGCGCAGGTTAAAGACATATGCGAAACAATGCAAGTAAAACATGCGTAACACCGCAAGTTAAAGATAGATGCGAAACAACGCAAGTAAAACATGCATAACAGCGCAGGTTAAAGATAGATACGAAACAACGCAAGTAAAACATGTGTAACAGCGCAGGTTAAAGATATATGCGAAACAACGCAAGTAAAACATGCGTAACAGCGCAAGTTAAAGATATATGCGAAACAACGCAAGTAAAACATGCGTAACAACGTAGGTTAAAGAAGTGCGTAATAGCACAAGTTAAACATATATGTGAAACAACACAAGTAAAACATGCTTAACAGCGCAGGTTAAAGAAGTGTGTAACAGCGCAAGTAAAAACATGTGTAACAGCGCAGGTTAAAGATATATGCGAAACAACGCAAGTAAAACATGCGTAACAGTGCAGGTTAAAGATATATGCGAAACAACGCAAGTAAAACAAGCGTAACAGCGCAGGTTAAAAAAGTGCGTAATAGCGCAAGTAAAATGTGCGTAATAATGCAAGTTAAAGAAGTGCGTAACAGCGCAAGTAAAAGCATGCGTAACAGCGCAACTTAAAGATAGATGCGAAACAACGTAAGTAAAACATGCGTAACAGCGAATGTTAAAAATATATGCGAAACAACGCAAGTAAAACATGCGTAACAGCGCAAGTTAAAGATATTTGCGAAACAACACAAGTAAAACATGCGTAACAGCGCAGGTTAAAGATATATGCGAAACAACGCAAGTAAAACATGCGTAACAGCGCACGTTAAAGATATATGCGAAACAACGCAAGTAAAACAAGCGTAACAGCGCAGGTTAAAGAAGTGCGTAACAGCGCAAGTAAAAACATGCGTAACAACGCAAGTTAATGATATATGCGACGCAACGCAAGTAAAACATGCGTAACAGCGCACGTTAAAGATATATGCGAAACAACGCAAGTAAAACATGCGTAACAGCGCAAGTTAAAGATATATGCGAAACAACGCAAGTAAAACATGCGTAACAACGTAGGTTAAAGAAGTGCGTAATAGCACAAGTGAAACATATATGTGAAACAACACAAGTAAAACATGCTTAACAGCGCAGGTTAAAGAAGTGTGTAACAGCGCAAGTAAAAACATGTGTAACAGCGCAGGTTAAAGATATATGCGAAACAACGCAAGTAAAACATGCGTAACAGTGCAGGTTAAAGAAGTGCGTAACAGCGCAAGTTAAAGATATATGCGAAACAACGCAAGCAAAACAAGCGTAACAACGCAGGTTAAAGAAGTGCGTAACAGCGCAAGTAAAACATGCGTAACAGCGCAAGTTAAAGAAGTGCGTAACAGCACAAGTAAAAGCATGCGTAACAACGCAAGTTAAAGATAGATGCGAAACAACGCAAGTAAAACATGCGTAATAGCGCATGTTAAAGATATATGCGAAACAACGCAAGTAAAAATGCGTAACAGCGCAGGTTAAAGACATATGCGAAACAATGCAAGTAAAACATGCGTAACACCGCAAGTTAAAGATAGATGCGAAACAACGCAAGTAAAACATGCATAACAGCGCAGGTTAAAGATAGATACGAAACAACGCAAGTAAAACATGCGTAACAGCGCAAGTTAAAGATATATGCGAAACAACGCAAGTAAAACATGCGTAACAACGTAGGTTAAAGAAGTGCGTAATAGCACAAGTTAAACATATATGTGAAACAACACAAGTAAAACATGCTTAACAGCGCAGGTTAAAGAAGTGTGTAACAGCGCAAGTAAAAACATGTGTAACAGCGCAGGTTAAAGATATATGCGAAACAACGCAAGTAAAACATGCGTAACAGTGCAGGTTAAAGAAGTGCGTAACAGCGCAAGTTAAAGATATATGCGAAACAACGCAAGCAAAACAAGCGTAACAGCACAGGTTAAAGAAGTGCGTAACAGCGCAAGTAAAACATGCGTAACAGCGCAAGTTAAAGAAGTGCGTAACAGCACAAGTAAAAGCATGCGTAACAACGCAAGTTAAAGATAGATGCGAAACAACGCAAGTAAAACATGCGTAATAGCGCATGTTAAAGATATATGCGAAACAATGCAAGTAAAAATGCGTAACAGCGCAGGTTAAAGACATATGCGAAACAATGCAAGTAAAACATGCGTAACACCGCAAGTTAAAGATAGATGCGAAACAACGCAAGTAAAACATGCATAACAGCGCAGGTTAAAGATAGATACGAAACAACGCAAGTAAAACATGCGTAACAGCGCAGGTTAAAGATATATGCGAAACAACGCAAGTAAAACATGCGTAACAGCGCAAGTTAAAGATATATGCGAAACAACGCAAGTAAAACATGCGTAACAACGTAGGTTAAAGAAGTGCGTAATAGCACAAGTTAAACATATATGTGAAACAACACAAGTAAAACATGCTTAACAGCGCAGGTTAAAGAAGTGTGTAACAGCGCAAGTAAAAACATGTGTAACAGCGCAGGTTAAAGATATATGCGAAACAACGCAAGTAAAACATGCGTAACAGTGCAGGTTAAAGAAGTGCGTAACAGCGCAAGTTAAAGATATATGCGAAACAACGCAAGCAAAACAAGCGTAACAGCGCAGGTTAAAGAAGTGCGTAACAGCGCAAGTAAAACATGCGTAACAGCGCAAGTTAAAGAAGTGCGTAACAGCACAAGTAAAAGCATGCGTAACAACGCAAGTTAAAGATAGATGCGAAACAACGCAAGTAAAACATGCGTAATAGCGCATGTTAAAGATATATGCGAAACAACGCAAGTAAAACATGCGTAACAGCGCAAGTTAAATATATATGCGAAATAACGCAAGTAAAACATGCGTAACAGCGCATGTTAAAGATATATGCGAAACAACGCAAGTAAAACATGCGTAACAGCGCATGTTAAAGAAGTGTGTAACAACGCAAGTAAAAACATGTATAACAATGCAAGTTAAAGATATATGCGAAACAATGCAGGTACAACATGCGTAACAGCGCAAGTTAAAGAAGTGCGTAACAGCGCAAGTAAAAACATGCATAACGGCGCAGGATAAAGATATATGCGAAACAAGGCAAGTAAAACATGCGCAACAGCGCAAGTTAAAGAAGTGCGTAAGTTAAAGATACATGCAAAATAACGCAAGTAAAACATGCATAACAGCGCAGGTTAAAGATAGATGCGAAACAATGCAAGTAAAACATGCGTAACAGCGCAGGTTAAAGATATATGCAAAACAACGCAAGTAAAAGCATGCGTAACAGTGCAGGATAAAGATATATGCGAAACAATGCAAGTAAAACATGCGTAACAACGCAGGTTAAAAAAGTGCGTAACAGCGCAAGTAATGTGCGTGACAGCGCAAGATAGAGAAATGCGTAATAGCGCAACTAATGTGCGTGACAGCGCAAGATAGAGAAATGCGTAACAGCGCGAGTAAAGAAGTGCGTAACAGCGTAGGGAAAACATGCGTAACAGCGCAAATTAAAGATGTGCGTAACAGCACAAGTAAAACATGCATAACAGCGCAAATTAAAGAAGTGCGTAACAGCACAAGTAAAACATGCGTAACAGCGCAGGTTAAAAAAGCGCGTAACAACGCAAATAAAAAATGCGTTACAGTGCGGGTTAAAGAAGTGCGTAACAGCGCAAGTAAAACATGCGTCACAGCGCGGATTAAAGAGTGCGTAACAGCGCAAGTAAAAACATTCGTAACAGCGCAGGTTAAAGAAGTGCGTAACAGCGCAAGTAAAACATGCGTAATAGCGCAAATTAAAGATAGATGCGAAACAACGCAAGTAAAACATGCGTAACAGCGAAGGTTAAAGATATATACGAAACGACGCACGCAAAACATGCGTAACAGCGCAGGTTAAAGATAGATGCAAAACAATGCAAGCAAAACATGCGTAACAGAGCAGGTTAAAGATATATGCAAAACAACGCAAGTAAAACATGCGTAACAACGCAAGTTAAAGATATATGCGAAACAACGCAAATAAAGCATGTGTAACAGCGCAAGTAAAAACTGCGTAACAGCGCAAGTTAAAAACATATGCGAAACAACGCAAGTAAAACATGCATAAGAGTGTAGGTTAAAGAAGTGCGTAACAGCGCAAGTAAAAACATGCGTAACAACGTAGGTTAAAGAAGTGCGTAACAGCGCAAGTAAAAACATGCGTAACAGCGCAGGTTAAAGAAGTGCGTAACAGCGCAAGTAAAACATGCTTAATAGCGCAAGTTAAAGATAGATGCAAAACAACGCAAGTAAAACAAGCGTAACATGCAGGTGAAAGATTGATACGAAACAACACAAGTAAAACACGCGTAACAGCGCAGGTTAAAGATATATGCGAAACAACGCAAGTAAAACATGCGTAACAGCGCAAGTTAAAGATATATGCGAAACAACGCAAGTAAAACATGCGTAACAACGTCGGTTAAGGAAGTGCGTAATAGCACAAGTAAAAACATGCGTAACAGCGCAAGTTAAAGATATATGCGAAACAACGCAAGTAAAACATGCATAACAACGCTGGTTAAAGAAGTGCGTCACAGCGCTAGTAAAAACATGCGTAACAGTGCAGGTTAAAGATATATGCGAAACAACGCAAGTAAAACATGCGTAACTGCGCTGGTTAGAGAAGTGCGTAACAGCGCAAGTAAAAACGTGCATAACAGCGCAAGTTAAAGATATATGCGAAACAATGCAAGTAAAACATGCGTAACAGCGCAGGTTAAAAAAGTGCGTAATAGCGCAAGTAAAATGTGCGTAATAATGCAAGTTAAAGAAGTGCGTAACAGCGTAAGTAAAAGCATGCGTAACAGCGCAACTTAAAGATAGATGCGAAACAACGTAAGTAAAACATGCGTAACAGCGAATGTTAAAAATATATGCGAAACAACGCAAGTAAAACATGCGTAACAGCGCAAGTTAAAGATATTTGCGAAACAACACAAGTAAAACATGCGTAACAGCGCAGGTTAAAGATATATGCGAAACAACGCAAGTAACAACATGCGTAACAGCGCACGTTAAGATATATGCGAAAAACGCAAGTAAAACAAGCGTAACAGCGCAGGTTAAAGAAGTGCGTAACAGCGCAAGAAAAAACATGCGTAACAACGCAAGTTAATGATATATGCGACGCAACGCAAGTAAAACATGCGTAACAGCGCACGTTAAAGATATATGCGAAACAACGCAAGTAAAACATGCGTAACGCGCAAGTTAAAGATATATGCGAAACAACGCAAGTAAAACATGCGTAACAACGTAGGTTAAAGAAGTGCGTAATAGCACAAGTTAAAACATATGTGAAAAACACAAGTAAAACATGCTTAACAGCGCAGGTTAAAGAAGTGTGTTACAGCGCAAGTAAAAACATGTGTAACAGCGCAGGTTAAAGATATATGCGAAACAACGCAAGTAAAACATGCGTAACAGTGCAGGTTAAAGAAGTGCGTAACAGCGCAAGTTAAAGATATATGCGAAACAACGCAAGCAAAACAAGCGAACAGCACAGGTTAAGAAGTGCGTAACAGCGCAAGTAAAAACATGCGTGACAGCGCAAGTTAAAGAAGTGCGTAACAGCAAGTAAAAGCATGCGCAACAACGCAAGTTAAAGATAGATGCGAAACAACGCAAGTAAAACATGCGTAATGGCGCATGTTAAAGATACATGCGAAACAATGCAAGTAAAAATGCGTAACAGCGCAGGTTAAAGACATATGCGAAACAATGCAAGTAAAACATGCGTAACACCGCAAGTTAAAGATAGATGCGAAACAACGCAAGAAAACATGCATAACAGCGCAGGTTAAAGATAGATACGAAACAACGCAAGTAAAACATGCGTAACAGCGCAGGTTAAAGATATATGCGAAACAACGCAAGTAAAAACATGTAACAGCGCAAGTTAAAGATATATGCGAAACAACGCAAGTAAAACATGCGTAACAACGTAGGTTAAAGAAGTGCGTAATAGCACAAGTTAAACATATATGTGAAACAACACAAGTAAAACATGCTTAACAGCGCAGGTTAAAGAAGTGTGTAACAGCGCAAGTAAAAACATGTGTAACAGCGCAGGTTAAAGATATATGCGAAACAACGCAAGTAAAACATGCGTAACAGTGCAGGTTAAAGAAGTGCGTAACAGCGCAAGTTAAAGATATATGCGAAACAACGCAAGCAAAACAAGCGTAACAGCGCAGGTTAAAGAAGTGCGTACAGCGCAAGTAAAACATGCGTAACAGCGCAAGTTAAAGAAGTGCGTAACAGCACAAGTAAAAGCATGCGTAACAACGCAAGTTAAAGATAGATGCGAAACAACGCAAGTAAAACATGCGTAATAGCGCATGTTAAAGATATATGCGAAACAACGCAAGTAAAACATGCGTAACAGCGCAAGTTAAATATATATGCGAAATAACGCAAGTAAAACATGCGTAACAGCGCATGTTAAAGATATATGCGAAACAACGCAAGTAAAACATGCGTAAAGCGCATTAAAGAAGTGTGTAACAACGCAAGTAAAAACATGTATAACAATGCAAGTTAAAGATATATGCGAAACAATGCAAGTACAACATGCGTAACAGCGCAAGTTAAAGAAGTGCGTAACAGCGCAAGTAAAAACATGCATAACGGGCAGGATAAAGATATATGCGAAACAAGGCAAGTAAAACATGCGCAACAGCGCAAGTTAAAGAAGTGCGTAAGTTAAAGATATATGCAAAATAACGCAAGTAAAACATGCGTAACAGCGCAGGTTAAAGATAGATGCGAAACAATGCAAGTAAAACATGCGTAACAGCGCAGGTTAAAGATATATGCAAAACAACGCAAGTAAAAGCATGCGCAACAGTGCAGGATAAAGATATATGTGAAACAATGCAAGTAAAACATGCGTAACAACGCAGGTTAAAAAAGTGCGTAACAGCGCAAGTAATGTGCGTGACAGCGCAAGATAGAGAAATGCGTAATAGCGCAACTAATGTGCGTGACAGCGCAAGATAGAGAAATGCGTAACAGCACGAGTAAAGAAGTGCGTAACAGCGCAGGGAAAACATGCGTAACAGCGCAAATTAAAGATGTGCGTAACAGCACAAGTAAAACATGCATAACAGCGCAAATTAAAGAAGTGCGTAACAGCGCAAGTAAAACATGCGTAACAGCGCAGGTTAAAAAAGCGCGTAACAGCGCAAATAAAAACATGCGTTACAGTGCGGGTTAAAGAAGTGCGTAACAGCGCAAGTAAAACATGCGTCACAGCGCGGATTAAAGAAGTGCGTAACAGCGCAAGTAAAAACATTCGTAACAGCGCAGGTTAAAGAAGTGCGTAACAGCGCAAGTAAAACATGCGTAATAGCGCAAATTAAAGATAGATGCGAAACAACGCAAGTAAAACATGCGTAACAGCGAAGGTTAAAGATATATACGAAACGACGCACGCAAAACATGCGTAACAGCGCAGGTTAAAGATAGATGCAAAACAATGCAAGCAAAACATGCGTAACAGAGCAGGTTAAAGATATATGCAAAATAACGCAAGTAAAACATGCGTAACAGCGCAAGTTAAAGATATATGCGAAACAACGCAAATAAAGCATGTGTAACAGTGCAGGTTAAAGAAGTGCATAACAGCGCAAGTAAAAACATGCGTAACAGCGCAAGTTAAAAACATATGCGAAACAACGCAAGTAAAACATGCATAAGAGCGTAGGTTAAAGAAGTGCGTAACAGCGCAAGTAAAAACATGCATAACAACGTAGGTTAAAGAAGTGCGTAACAGCGCAAGTAAAAACATGCGTAACAGCGCAGGTTAAAGAAGTGCGTAACAGCGCAAGTAAAACATGCTTAATAGCGCAAGTTAAAGATAGATGCGAAACAACGCAAGTAAAACATGCGTAACATTGCAGGTGAAAGATTGATACGAAACAACACAAGTAAAACACGCGTAACAGCGCAGGTTAAAGATATATGCGAAACAACGCAAGTAAAACATGCGTAACAGCGCAAGTTAAAGATATATGCGAAACAACGCAAGTAAAACATGCGAACAACGTCGATTAAGGAAGTGCGTAATAGCACAAGTAAAAACATGCGTAACAGCGCAAGTTAAAGATATATGCGAAACAACGCAAGTAAAACATGCATAACAACGCTGGTTAAAGAAGTGCGTCACAGCGCTAGTAAAAACATGCGTAACAGTGCAGGTTTAAGAGATATATGCGAAACAACGCAAGTAAAACATGCGTAACTGTGCTGGTTAGAGAAGTGCGTAACAGCGCAAGTAAAAACGTGCATAACAGCGCAAGTTAAAGATATATGCGAAACAATGCAAGTAAAACATGCGTAACAGCGCAGGTTAAAGAAGTGCGTAATAGCGCAAGTAAAATGTGCGTAATAATGCAAGTTAAAGAAGTGCGTAACAGCGCAAGTAAAAGCATGCGTAACAGCGCAACTTAAAGATAGATGCGAAACAACGTAAGTAAAACATGCGTAACAGCGAATGTTAAAGATATATGCGAAACAACGCAAGTAAAACATGCGTAACAGCGCAAGTTAAAGATATTTGCGAACAACACAAGTAAAAACATGCGTAACAGCGCAGGTTAAAGATATATGCGAAACAACGCAAGTAAAACATGCGTAACAGCGCACGTTAAAGATATATGCGAAACCACGCAAGTAAAACAAGCGTAACAGCGCAGGTTAAAGAAGTGCGTAACAGCGCAAGTAAAAACATGCGTAACAACGCAAGTTAATAATATATGCGAAGCAACGCAAGTAAAACATGCGTAACAGCGTGCGTAACAGCGCAGGTTAAAGATATATGCGAAACAACGCAAGTAAAATATGCGTAACAGCGCAGGTTAAAGAAGTGCGTAACAACACAAGTAAAAACATGCATAACAGCGCAAGTTAAAGATATATGCGAAACAACGCAAGTAAACATCCGTAACAGCGTAGGTTAAAGAAGTGGGTAACAACGCAAGTAAAAACATGCGTAACAGCGCACGTTAAAGATATATGCGAAACAACGCAAGTAAAACATGCGTAACAGCGCAGGTTAAAGAAGTGCGTAACAGCGCAAGTAAAAACATGTGTAACAGCACACGTTAAAGATATATGCGAAACAACGCAAGTAAAACATGTGTAACAACGCAGGTTAAAGAAGTGCATAACAGCGCAAGTAAAAACATGCATAACAGCGCAGGTTAAAGATATATGCGAAACAACGCAAGTAAAACATGCGTAACAGCGCAGGTTAAAGAAGTGCGTAACAGCGCAAGTTAAAGATATATGCAAAACAACGCAAGTAAAACATGCGTAACAGTGCATGTTAAAGATAGATGCGAAACAACGCAAGAAAAACATGCGTAACAATGCAGGTTAAAGATATATGCAAAACAACGCAAGTAAAAACATCCGTAACAGCGCAAGTTAAAGATAGATGCGAAAGAACGTAAGTAAAACATGCGTAACAGCGCAGGTTAAAGATATATGCAAAACAACGCAAGTAAAACATGCGTAACAGCGCAGGTTAAAGAAGTGCGTAACAGCGCAAGTTAAAGATATATGCGTAACAACGCAAGTAAAACATGCGTAATAGCGCAGGTTAAAGATATATGCGTGACAGCGCTGGTTAAAGAAGTCCGTAACAGCACAAGTAAAAACATGCGTAACAGCGCAAGTTAAAGATATATGCGAAACAACGCAAGTAAAACATATATACGAAACAACGCAAGTAAAACATGCGTAACAGCGCAAGTTAAAGATATATGTGAAACAATGCAAGTAAAACATGCGTAACAGCGCAGGTTAAAGATAGATGCGAAACGACGCAGGTGAAACATGCGTAGCAGCGCAAGTTAAAGATAGATGCGAAACAACGCAAGGAAAAAAAAATGAGGTGCAAAACAATGCATGTAACATGCATAATAGCGCAAGTTAAAAATGTGGTGCAGAACAATGCAATGCACTAACAAGTGCAGGTAAGGTGCGCAAAATAGCGTGATGAAATGCACTAACAGGGTTAGGAAAGGTGCGCAAGATAGCGCGAGCAATGCACTAACAGGTGCAAGTAAGGTACACAAGATAGTGCGAGTGAAGGTGCACAAAATAGTGCGATGCGCAAAACAGCGCGAATGAAATGCAATGCACAAAACTGTGCGATGCGCAAAATAGCGCGAATGAATTGCAATACACAAGACAGTGCGATGCGCAAAACAGCACGAATGAAATAATGCACAAAACAGTGTGATGCGATGATAGTAGAGTAGATGCAAAGGGGCGACAAACTCCAACCATGCTGGAATCATGAGAAGAGGAAAAACAAACAATTAGGCACGTACACAACACATCCTGAGATAAATTCCAAACACGCCAAAATCGTGTGAGGAAAGGGACACTCAAACCACGCTGAAATCTCAAGAGGAGGTCCAAAAACAAACAATCAGGAGCGTGCACGACACAACCTGAGATAAATTCCAAACACACTGAAATCGTGTGAGGAATGGGACACTCAAACCACACTGAAATCGTGAGAGGAGGTCTAAAACAACCCGCCCAGGCGTGTACACGACGCAACTTGAGATAAATTCCAAACACGCCGAAATCGTGTGAGGAAAGGGACACTCAAACCACGCTGAAATTTCAAGAGGAGGTCCAAAAACAAACAATCAGGAGCGTGCACGACACAACCTGAGATAAATTCCAAACACACTGAAATCGTGTGAGGAATGGGACACTCAAACCACACTGAAATCGTGAGAGGAGGTCTAAAACAACCCGCCCAGGCGCGTACACGACGCAACTTGAGATAAATTCCAAATACGCCGAAATCGTGTGAGGAAGGAACAAACTCTAACCACGCTAAAATCGTGGGAAAAGGTAAACAGAAGGAGAAACACAGGGACGTATCCCTATGTTTCCCGAAGGAAAGAGAAGGATAGGAACATCCCCGTGTTTCCCGAAGGAAAGAGAAACATAGGGACGTATCTCTGTGTTCCCCGAAGGAAAGGGAAACATAGGGATGTATCCCCGTATTTCCCGAAGGAAAGGGAAACATAGGGACGTATCCCCGTGTTTCCTGAAAGAAAGAGAAACATAGGGACGTATCCTCGTGTTTCCCGAAGGAAAGGGAAACATAGGGACGTATCCCCGTGTTTCCCGAAGGAAAGAGTAACATAGGGACGTATCCCCGTGTTTCTAGAAGGAAGGAGAAAGCAAAACAATGCAACAAGAGGAAAGGCACACCTCTCATCGTATCACTCGCGGGAGAGGAAAGGGAAAATCTCTTGGCATATCACACGCGAGAGAGGGAAGAGAAACTTCTCAGCGTATCACACGCAAGAGAAGAAAGGTAAACCTCTCAGCGTATCACACGTGAGAGGGGAAAGGGAAAATCTCTCAGCATATCACACGCGAGAGAGGGAAGAGAAAATCTCTCAGTGTATCACACGCGAGAGAGGGAAGGTAAACCTCTCAGCGTATCACACGCGAGAGAGGAAAGAGAAACTTCTCAGCGTATCACACGCAAGAGAAGAAAGGTAAACCTGTCAGCGTATCACACGCGAGAGAGGAAAGGAAGCATCTCTCAGCGTATCATACGCAAGAGAGGGAAGGTATCAGTCAAACTGAACCGAAACTTCTCTAAATGAATCAACACACACAACACTGTGCATGAACGGGAGAGAAACTAGAAAGGTACATTGCAATACAATGCATGACGTTAAGGAATGCAATGAACAGACAAAGCGGCGCTTTAGAAAGCACCTCTTGAGATGAGTGGCGGTGAACCGCTCTGCTCCGACGGGGATTTCTCCTTGTGTTCTTCGAACTCTTACCTTCAACTTACAGTACAAAGGTCATGAAATGCTGACAAGGAGCAACATCTGCTGGGGAAGCCACAGATGCCACTTTTCTTCCTGATCATACTCACAACTTTCCCTACTCTCTAACGGGGTGACAGACTAGGTTGATTCAGTATCCAAAATTGAGGTGCAAACCCGCTACCTCAACCTATGGGGCTTCCATACAGATTTCAAGCCGGGGATACACCCTGGGTATTCAAACCAGACTTTAGTCTCGAAAATTCCAAACCTTTGTGTTCTAGGCATCAGTCATTCGAACTCTAGTTTCCATCGTCGCAGTTGATCTTCTAGGAACTCATTGCAAACACAACCAGGATGCCTCTAGCAGGAATTGGTACTCGGGAGAGCACTTCTAATCACCATTCTGGCATTGAAACAGCTGGCACAATATTCTGTTCACTTCGAACACACAGCTCGTACAGCACACTGCTCATTCTGAACACGCAGCTCATAACACAGTACCCGGTTTATTCGGCACACGGCTCATTCTGAACACACTGCTTACTCTGAACACACAGCTCATAACACAGTACTCAGTTTATTCTACACACGGCGCATTCTAAACAAATAGTTCAATCTGAACAGACGGGATGCAAAAACGGAACATACAAAAGTTAAAACAAACTCGGATGCTCCAAATTTTCCTCTTTTCTTTTGCTTCGTAGCCCGGAACCCATGTAGCTTCAGATAGGTCCCGATTCTACTGTTCTCACATGACCTGGGTGGAACCCTGCGGTTTTATGAAAGAACAAATCCTATTTTGCACAAATGTGGAGAACGGCACAGCACTCCTGGCACAAAACGATTTATTTTGAAATTAAGAAATGAGCTCTTAACCGGGTATTGAGCTTACGACTGAACACAGCGCACTACGACTCAAGAAAGAAGAACAAAAGGTAAACAGCCTAAACACATCGAGAAACACTCGAAATGACTCAAAACAAGAATCGAGACGAAACAAAAGACACGACACTCAGACGTGCATATGGAGCCTGTTTCTCTGGGTATTGTTTCCCACCCTTTCTCATTTGTGATTCTCACATCACTCGGCCCTCAGGCTCTGTTTTTCTGAAAAAGCCCTTTTCTCACTTTTCTCTCATCGCACATCTCTCTATTCTTCAATCTCTCATTTTTAATCCCTCCCCTGGGTGGTTGATGGATAAATAAGAAGTTGCGGGCTCTTGCCCCTAGCACTCTGCTAGATCCTTCCTCTTCTGCTCACAACAGTGAACTTCGCCACAAAGGGGGTGCGATACAACTAGGTGTGTAGCCAATCCGTAGCTGACATCGGCTGATGATGCTCTGCTGGGGAGTTTGGACGTGATCAGATGTGTCCAAACGAGGGAGTGGAATATCTAGATCCATTCCAGTTTGTGCTTTGCACTTGGCTTGATACCTCATTGCTCGGAGGATGAGATAGCTTTCGGCATTTTGCTGTTAGCTTCAGTTATGCCCTTTTCTGGCAGGTTGGTTGACGATGGGAAAAAGACAGAACACCTGACTCAACTGTGCCCCTAGTTCATCATTTTGACCATTTTTTTATTTTGGCTTTCTACTAAAACAATTTTGATCAAAATAAGAGTTAGATTAACATGCTTGTTCAATTTTTGATTTGAAATCACGCAAGTCAGGCTATGAGCACTGAAAATTTTCCCTTTTAGGTCCAAGAAATGGTCCAGTTTTGGAAAATAATGAAATAATTTTCGAGAGAATTAGCCAACTTCATTAAAAATTCTCAAAACTTGTTTTTGCAAATGGCCACTGCTTGGCCAACACGAAACTTATCTTGAGATGCACAACCTCAGATCCAAAAACAATGGAAAATTGCCCCTTGTCTAAATGGCACTGCATGACAACGGAAAGTTGCCCCTTGTCTGAATGGCACCACAGGGCGCTATAGTCAGTCCTCAAAGTGAAGACCACAAACCGAATTCTCGGATACAGAGAAGGCAAAAGATGATCAGAACCATTACATGGACACTATTGATTTGGAAGTGTTTATGGCTGGACTTCAGAATGAAGTTGCCTACGTATCCCAAACATGGAAATCAAGCCTTACGTAGTTCCGGTTAAGGTACACTCGGGTATTAACCTCTCCTTTTGCGCTCTAACTTTTGCCAAGGCCGCCCTTTCGGGTTTTCAACCTTGCGAGCTCTTTTTTTTTTCAATTCGTTTCATCTTTTTTTCTTCTTTTTTTCATCTTTTCTTCCTTCTTTTTAGAATTTTTCATTTCTTTTTTTCATTTCTTTTTTCCATTCTTTGCTTTTTTTCTTGCTCTAACTTTTGCCTGGGTCGCCCTTCCGGGTTTTCGGCCCAGCGAGCCTCTTAAGGGTAAAAGTGTAGCTTTGTCCATGTCAAATGGTTTTGAGCTCTCGAAGCCATCTGAATCCTGGAGAGTGGATATTATTCGCTGATGATGTAGGAGTCCATCCAATGGGGGGCTGAATTGCCCCTAGTATTGTGGATAGGAGCTCGGTTGTCCTTCAGCAATGCTTTCTTCTTTCCTCCCTTCTGGGATTTGGCATTCTTGCCGATCTTCATTGGTTTGCAGAATGATCTATCTTCGGCTCTTCAAGCTCATCGGACATTTTTGCCCCTAGTTCGAGGGGTGCCCCTGATCTAGCTTTACAAGCTTTTTTTTTATCACATCTGATATTCTCGCCCCTAATTCATGGGCTGCTTCTGATCCGGCCACATAGGCCTTACATTGTAGTTGATGGTTGAACATTCTGAATCCAAGTTCAAGGTTTGAAAGTAAGGGGGTCGAGTCTCGAGGCTGAGAGTGATCCTAGGCTGCACAATCTCAAGAGCGATTCTACACAGGTCTTCACAGGACTACGCAAAACATTTTTTGAAATCTTTTAAGAAAGCGACTAATCGCTCGCGCTGAAGACAGTGTAGAACCAATCCGGACTAAGCCAGTATCCTTCTTAGTACTCACGTTAACAAACACGATCTCATTCATTAAGGGCTTAGCACGCATTTCTTTCTCTCAATTGATCAAGTTTTTGCAAATCCCGAGAAATTCCTTCCTCTTCGTTTTCATCACAGTGTTTGAAAAGTTTTGAAAAACTCAGGTCAATGCAATGACTTCAAGGCACAGAAAAGACACAGTTTTAGTCAAATACTGTCATCTCATTCAGAACTTCTGGCACAACTGGCACAAGGCAGGAACAAACACAAGAGTGTGAAAATTACTGCTGTTTCATTCAGATCTGTTGGCACAACTGGCTCCATGGCAGAAATAGACTCAAAAGAAAGAGAAAAGACAAACACAAAACAAGCAAGTGATATCCGAGGTAACACCCCCGAAATCACCCGACTCTAACAAAACAGGACTGACTCGATACAACAAGACAGACCCGACTGACTCAGTATGAAAGGACTGACTCAATACAAAACAACAAGATTGACCCAATACCCAAGTCAGAAAGCACAAAAGCTAGTATTCGGAAAATGCTCAAAACAGTGTGTGCCATACGCCACATCTGGAGTAAACTGAGCGCCGCCCGCAGGTGGTTCATCCCCCAATCACGTCACATTATCCTCCAGGTTCATTGATCCAGTGACGATAGACTTTGCTGAGCTTGGTGGAAGGACGACCCCGTTGTCAAACAAATCCTGTACTTCGTGGCGAAGACGGAAACAATTGTCAGTGTTATGACCAGTTTGTTGATGGTACGCACAGTACTGGGTAGCGTCATGACTAGGTAGAAGATGACTAGGAAGAGGTCGAGGCTCGAGGGGTTTGAGATGCCCCTTTTCAGCAAGGATTTGAAGAGCCTTGGACAAAGGCATATAGAGGGCATGAAAGACCCTGCGACCTCGGGGTAAATACTTCGAGGTTTGTGGATTTTTGCTAGATGCACTAGCAAAGGGGTCAGCAGGTGGTGGCTTGGTCTGCTGATCTTTCTCGGGTGTAGAATTAGGGTTGGGAGGAATAGTTCTGGTACGACGGCCCTTCTCCCGATTTTTCCCTTGGTTTGAACTGTCCTTATTTTGAGTAACGAAAGTGTCATCCACAGTTTTTGCAGCAACTGTGAGCACTTGGTGTTTGTTTAGTCCCTCGGCTTTCAAAGCCTCAACAGCCTGCAGAAGTTGTTCATAGGGATCAGTGTCTGCCTCCACCTTGTTCTTACCACTCGCCTCAGCTTGGTCGAAGGTTTGGGTTGCTACATCAGTGCGAAGTCTTGTTGTTGTCAACATGTCATTGCCGGAACTTGGGATGGTTTCGGGTTGACTGAGTTCAATTACAATTCGTCCCAATAGTGGAGGCTCTTCCGGCATGAAGTTCCCAGCATGTGATATGATTGATGGCGGAGCCGACATTCCGAAGGCTAGATCAGCCACAGACCTCTGAAGATCGCCGATCATTCCCATCAGCTCAAAAGTGGTGGGCTCACGGGTTTGGAATAATTGGGGTTCCCAGATTGGATGTGCGGCAGGTGACCTGGGCGGGCGTTGCATTTCAACCTCAGTCTCACCCTGCATGGCGATTCCCTGGTTTAATGATGCTGCCATGACCAAAATTTCTTCTGAATTTTGCGTCATCACGAGTCTGCTGAACTGAGCAGAGGTGATGTGACTGCTGACTAATGGATCAGATGAACCAGTGAGTCTTGATTGGCCTTTCTCTGTCTTGCCTCAGCGAAGGAAAATACCAGCTGCTCTTGAATTGAATCTCTGACCTGACAAAGTCTATTAGCATAAATCTAATGAACCTCGGGGGATATTGGAGCCTTCTGAAGCTATAGTTCCATGACTACCTAGCAAAAGAGAAAACCAGCAGCATCTCAGCCTAATTTCACCATTACAAACATGAACATAACTGAATGACTGTACTCATTACTGAATTCTGCCCAAAATTTTGCCTGTAAACTGATACCCTCAGGTAAAACTGATTCCCCAAAATACTGATGCTAATGCCCGCAGGCCTGATACCCAGACTTGCAAACTGATATATGCATTCCTGTAGAGGCACACTTTAAAAGCACATAACAAGCAAGTGAGAGCCAAAACACCCCTATGGTGGGGTAGGGTTTCCCTGTCCTATTTTGTCCTAGGGTTTCACTATGCACACAACGGTTTCAAACAACCTATAATCGGGTAAGTAACCTGTCCTAGTTTGGAATAGTCACTATGGATTCCGATATGCACTAGGTCGAATGGTCAAAAAGGGTGCCCCAGTAAAAACCGGGGTTTGTGTTCCTGTTGTGGCAGAGCACGCAACTGGTCAGCCTTATGGCATGCTTCTCAAAGCAAGCCTCTGGCAAACCGTTCAGGAATAGCATACGGCAAACACGGTGACCTAGGCGCACCAATGCAAATGCAATGCAAAGAAACACATAAGTGTAGACAAAACAAGATATCATGAGTTCGAGTCAAGTTCTCCAATTCCCCAGCGGAGTCGCCAGAAACTGTAGACGTGCCCGAACGTCCCGGGCTCCGCGCGGGAAATGACGCGAAAATCTGTTTTGTTCATTTGGGCTTACTACAGTTCGGACTCAATGTCACAGTACTGAATCTGATCTCGCAAAGTGCAATGCAAGACCAATAAATCACCAAAGAGTCCAAATCCGGCAAATCGTTTTGGAAAACTGATTTTTGTAAAGAAGTGACAAACATGGACTGCTTTGCCAGATACAGAGTCGCCACCTAAATATTTTGTTTTGAGGGAATTTAGGAAACCCTGACTCGTGCCTAAGGCCACGTGTCCGTCATCACCAAAGTTGCCTCGGCTCGGAAACTTGGGTACGAGATGGGAAGGTCATGCAATGAGCACCCCTGCTCACCTGATGAAAGATCGGCCTGTACTAAGCATGATATCTTATTTTTGAAAACACATGTGCTCTTATTCCGATTAATTAGCTAATCTTACTATGTGATGCGTACAACATACAAGTATAGACTAGATCGCCTAATTTGGAACAAAGCATTGCGTATCCGTTTGTTTGAAAATGGTTTGAAGCTTGTTACTCGCAAGTAGGCTAAATCAAGGATTTTAATGATTTGTTCCAATTCAAACAATCCAACCTTCACCCACAAGGCATTCAGGTAGTTTATATCACATAAGTAGTTAGCCTCATGGAAAGCATGCTTTCATGGCAAACAATAACACACATGCAGTATGCTAAAGCGTAAAAGCTTACCTAGTACTCCGAGCCAAAACAAGAGCTAGTTAGTAATCAATGCATGATCCTAGCTATGTCAACAATGCCTAATGCAACACATGCAAAATGCAGCTAAGATAGGCTCGGCTATTCTAAGATGGCATATGAGATGCAACTTGATAATCATGTATTCAAATTGGAATTGAAATACGATGCAGTTAGAATGATGCGCCGAGCCCGGTGCATACAATACGAATGAATGATGCACGCATGCAAGCATAAGGATGCTAATTGAAACATGTCCTAAAACTAACCATCAAAAGCAGGTAAGTAAAAGGGAGAAAGACGTGGGGTTGGAAGACATTCACACACGCACGCACACTTATTACAAAATTTGGCCCTCTCGACGGAGGGTTCGAATGAATAATACAAACCGACTAATTAACTAACTAACAAGCTAATTAATTATTACATAACCGAATGAATAACTAGCTATAACAAATTATTACAAAACTTAATTAATTAACAAACTAACTAATTAAATCACAAATCTAAATGCTAACTAACAAATAGACAATGAACAATGCTGTTCTAGCTCTGGTTGAAGGAGAAGAGGATGCATGCTCGGTTGCCGTCCCGAAAAGCTCTCCAGTTGCTCTCTTGAGGCTCTGTTTGCAGGGTGTCCTTGAGAACTTGCTGCTGGATCTTACCAAAACAGTGCTGAGGAGTGCACCAGTGGCCTGCCTGCCATGAGGAGCTTCTGCCGACCCCACTGCCGACCAATGATGCACACTGCCAGCCAAGGATGAAGGGAGTGCCGGCCAACAATGAGAGGATGCCAGCCACTGGTGTGCTGTGACACCAAGCTACAGCAGAGCACAAAATAGAGAAAATGGAGGGTCTCCCAAGGGTATGTACGCACTATGCCATCCCATATCACCTCAAAATATCAAGGGAGAGGCATAGTCGGATCCAAGACCATCAATCACGCATCCCGATGCATGATGGCCAAAGATCCAACTTGTGCAAATTCAATGTAAGATGAATGCACAAATAAACATATAAAGCCTAAAACTCTATCATGCGTCATCAAGAGCGTCGGCGACCAAGAATTGAGGCACGTTTCATCACTTGAAGTATGAAAGTCCCTCATTTCTCGTGCTCGGATTAATACTTAATCCAAACAACAATGCAACACAAACATGGCAAACATGCAATATGACTTAAGCATGCAAACATGCAACTATATGGCATACTCAATGCTATGTGATATGATTGACTTAACAAAGCTAATGATATGCGAACAATGCTAATGCATGCATGCATGCACAATGCAATGCTACAAGGACAAATTAGCAATGTTAGGGACATGCATACTCAATGTAAGGCAAAATAACTTGGCATACACAATGCAAATAACCACGTGGCATGCACAATGCAATGTAGGATGGCATACTACATGCAATGAACAATATGGCATAGTCAATGCAATATACGTAGCATACTCAATGGACTTAAACCAAAAGGGTAGACCTCAGTCATGCCCAAATCAGTGGCCATGATGATGAAATGATGGTATGAAATGCAAAGCAAAGCATGCACATGTAATGGCCTAACAATTAAGGCATAGGGACACAACTCTCATACATAAGCAAGGAGTGACAATCATGATAATGTGGCAATGAGGTAAGCTCTGAAATCTCATATAAATTGATGCCAAATCAGCTAAACAATGCAAGCATAGCATGCTAGGATGTTCAAAGCTTAAGACTAGCCAAGGAGCTTGTACTACAATTATGCAAAACATGAAGCATATGGCAAAGGCAACCCAAAACAGTCGTAGAACATGTCAAAATGAGTCTAAAACATGCATGGAAGAAAGCCAAAATATGCTAGCATGAAGGGCATAAAGCATGGAATATGCAAGGCAAATAGGGTGGATTACACTACACCTATTAGGACCAAGCATGGGATGACTTAAGCAACAAAAGTTAGAGTTATATCATGGTATATTAACCCCAAAAACGCACTGAAATGATAGCTCGCAAGCTTAGGCATGAAGGCATATGCAATGACCCATGTTAAGGCATAAAACACAAACTATCCAAAGCATGGAATAGGTGATAAATGCGAGTGTGTGACCATGAAACATGGACTGAAATCACATTTCACATGATGCCAAATCATGAAAATACTTCAACTAATACATGCTAATGGACTCAATGCACAAAGCCTACAAGTTAGAATGAACCATAGCTATACAAGACGAGTCGTGCATGACCAAGACAACATAAATCAGACCTTAAACATGCTAAAACATGAACAAAGTTCTCTCAGAGCTAAGCCAAAAGCATGCTAAAATGGCATGTCAAAGCATGATGCATGTTAGGCTATTTCATGGGAATGCGCTATAAGTGCATGGAGCATGCAAGGAGCTATTAAACCAAACCCTAACAGAAGCATGACATGGTAAAACAAGCCCAAGAACATGCTGAAATGGACTCAACATAGGCTAGAAAGACATGCTACTTCATGAAGCATACAAAGCTAGTTTGTGTGATTTATACTACAAGTGCATTAGGCATGCATGGAGTAACAAAACCAAGCAAAAAAGTGGCATGCCACAGCAAAATAACCACAAATACATCTTAAGATATGGCCAACATAAACTTAACAAACATGCTCACACATGAGGCATTCAAGGCAAACATTAAAGACATAAGGAGAGAGGATGACCCTCTCCTTTTTGGGACCTCAAAACACCCTTCCCACCACTAAAATTCCTCTGAGTTCCAGTGGTGAGAAGGCCAAAACAAGGTGGTCCCAAAGGCTCACAAAAAGGGACAAAAGCAAGTCCAAACAAGGCCTAAGAGGGGGTAAACAACCCCCAACGAAAAAGTGACCTTAAACAAACTTTTTAAGCACAAAAATTCAGAACTTTTTGTAGTAGGAAGTTAAGCTCAAAACAGCATGAAAAAGGGGCTAAAAGTTTAAGCAAAAATGGGAGATTTAAAGGTTAGAAACTCACCCTTGAAGACCTTCTTCAAAGCTGCAACTCCAGCAGGTTTTCCAAGCTTAAACCAGTCCAAAAACTCCAAAACAACCTCAAGGGACCTCAGCTCCAAGAGTATGGTGTTTGAGTGTGTGTTTGTATGTTAAAGTAAGACAAAACGACACTTTGAGACACAAAACAAGAGCAAACAAGGAAGAATAGATACAAATGTATATCTATCTCTCAAGCCTCAATTTTCTAAACCTCTGAAATGAAGGAGGAGCCTCTCCTTATATAGAAGAGAGGCAATGCAAAGCTTGTTAAACAAGCTTGAAAAGAGCTTCATCCCTCCATACATGCGTATGGAGGAGAGATGAGTGGAAACCAGCTGGCTCAAAAAATCTAGAGTGAAATCTGCTGTGCCGGCCATCAGCTGTGGCCGACAGCGCCTCACTGATGGCCGGCAAGCATCATCAGTAGCAGACAGGGACAAATGCAAGGCCGACAGTGCCAAAAGGTGGCTGGCAGTGCACCATGAGGATCATGCTAAAAGGACCAACATACGGTCCAAAAATGGGGCAGAAAGGATACAGGGTTTGGAAAAATCAAACCTGTGACGTTCCGCCGCGACAGTCGAGTACTCGACGAGCAATCGAACTTGTGGCTGGATGTACCTGCAAGCACAACCAAGTCTTGAGGACGGTCAAAAATGGGGTGTCTACAGTGTGAGACCGAAATGAATGAACTTCTGAAAATATATGCCACTTATGAAGAGAAGATTGAAAACCTTGAGTTGTCACAAGCTACATTGGAAGAGATGGTTTGTCAAAAAGATAAAGAACTCAAGGATGCTAAAGCCATAATTGCCATGTGGAACAAAGGTTCTAAGACATTAGAAGACATCCTCAGATCTCAACAAATGGGTTGTGACAAAAGTGGGCTAGGCTATAGTAATGTGATAGTTTACAAGGGGCAGGCCTTTACATCACATGACCTGAAGACTTAAACAAAAGGAAAGCTGAAGGTGCAACAGGGTGATCCTTCTCTTCATCTGCCTAACGGGGGTAAGATCTACAAAAGGGAGTAAAACCTATTTTTATTTGTCATCATTGTGGTTGGTATGACCACATTTGTCCATATTGTTTTGAGTTGTTTGGTAAGGTGTCTCAAAAGGATAGAAATTCTAATACTGTTTGGGTTAGGAGACAACCTTACATGTCTAGGCGGAACACCAAAAGTCATGTGAGTGTTCACAACACTAAGACATTTACCAAGATTGCCAGTCCTGAGTTTACTAAACTAAAAAGATATGGGTGAGAAAAGATGACTTGACTTGTTTTGTTGTTCACACTACTCTAAAAGCACATGACTCACACATGTGGTATCTTGATAGTGGGTGCTCTCATCATATGTCTGGTGACAAATCTTACTTCACTTCACTTGAAAAATATGAAGGAGAAATTGTTACTTTTGGAGATGGTGGCACTTCTAGAGTCATTGGTAAGGGCTTTATAAGTGTGGCTGGTCTTCCCAAGCTCGAAAATGCATTACTTGTTGATGGCCTCAAAGCAAATCTTTTGAGCATCAGTCAAATGTGTGATTCCCACCATGAAGTATTATTTTCAAAAGATAAATGTGAAATTTTAGATAACAAGGGAAATACTGTCATGCATGGGGTTTGCACATCTGATAACTGCTATGGGATTGTTACCACTAATGATCTCAGTTGCCACTCAGGCGTCATAAGTAATATTGATCTGTGGCATCAATGATTAGGTCACATGAATTTCAAAGACCTAACTAAGATTGCCAACAAATAGCTTGTGAGATGAGTACCTAAACTGGGTAAGAATATGAACCATGTGTGTAGACCATGTTAACTTGGGAAGCAAACCCGTGCCCCTCATAAAAAGGTGAACAGCTTCATAACCAAACGTCCTCTTGAACTGGTTCATATGGATCTTATGGGACCCACTCGCACTGAAAGCATTGGAGGTAAAAGATACATTTTTTAACCTTTGATGATTTTACTCGTTTTTCATAGGTAAATTTTTTAAGAGAAAAATCTGATACGTTTGATGCTTTCCAGGCCTTAGTCCTTAAAATCCAAAATGAACAGGGTGTTTTACTGGACGTATCATAAGAATTCGAACTGATCATGGTCGTGAGTTTAAAAATAATTCGTTTTTAGATTTTTGTGATATGCATGGAATTAAGCATGAATTTTTTGCACCAATTACTCCACAACAAAATGGAGTTGTTGAGAGGAAGAACAGGGTTCTTCAAGAGATGGCTAGGGTCATGCTCCTATGTAAGAAAGTTCCTCCAAAGTTTTGGGCTGAAGCCTTAAATACTACCGTTTATGTTGTGAATCGTGTATATTTAAGGCCCATCACTTTACAAAGTCCATATGAATTGTGGAAGGAATTGAAACCTAATGTAAAATACTTCAAAACTTTTGGGAGTAAATGTTACATTTTCAAAGATAGAGAGCCTTTGGGCAAACTTGACTCCTGAAGTGATGAAGGTATGTTTCTAGGGTATTCAACACTAGCAGAGCTTTTCGTGTCTATAACCTACGAACTTTATCTTTAATGGAATCAATCAATGTGGTTATAGATGACACAGGTTCTCCTACTTCAGCCATAAATGAGGAAGAAAATGGAGAGTCTCCAACCCTAGATACTGAACCACAAAGTCAAAGAGAAGCTGAGGTCCAAGCACAAGAAGGTAAGCCAGCATCAACTTCTAAGGTAAGTCAGAGTCCAAAGAGTGCACAAAGAGACACCACTTCTGATGCCTCTATCACCACAAGTCTAGAGTTCAAACCATCAGCAAGGGTGAAACTGAATCATTCGACTCAACAGGTGATTGGAAGTGTCTCAGATCGAATGAAAACCCGAAGACAAATTCGGGAGGAAGTATCTCACATGTGTTATGTTTCAATAATTGAACCTAAGAATATAAAAGAGGCCTTACTAGATGATAGTTGGGTCAATGCTATGCATGAAGAATTAGGTCAATTTGAACATAACAATGTTTGGACTCTTGTCCCTAGACCTAACGACATGAATGTGATAGGTACCAAGTGGATCTTTAAGAATAAATCTGATGAGAATGGTACTGTAGTTAGAAATAAAGCTAGTGTAGACAACCCATTTTTGACCGACCTTAAGACTCAGATGTCATCGATTGAGCGCTCGATGATAGTGCATGTTGTGCTCGTTTTGAGGTTCCAGAGTTTTTGACTGAGTGTCTTGCCTTTGGGACTCTGAACTCTTTGTGCTTTGGCTTGGTTCGTGGACCAAGCCTTGTTTCCCTTCCCTGGAAGGGGGGAGAGGTCTTGTGGACCACCTTTTTGTGGTCGTAGATCACTTTCCTCGTTTGGAGACCAGTTTCCGATTTTCAGAGCCTTCGGCTGCGCGCCTTGACTCGGGACCGCTTAACGTTCTCCATTTGGCGTGGTTTTTGAACCACACCTTGTTGCCTCTGCCTAGAGGGACGCTGTGGTTCGGGAGACCACTTTTGTGGTTGTAGACCACTTTTGATGCCCGTAGACTAGTTTTCGAGGCTTTCGGCTGCACGCTTTGCCTCCCGAACTTTCGTCTGCATCCTTTTTGGTTTGTTTTTGGTACAAACCTAGTTTTCCTTGTTTGGAAGGTGGTACAAGGGTGGGAGACCAGTTCTTCCCCTTGGAGACCACTTTCCTTCCTGCCAGCCAGTTTTCTGGCCGGGCAACTGGTTTTCTTGGTCTTTGGGCCACCTTTTCTGGTCGGCCACCACACCACCACCTTGGTCTCATGTTGCAGACCACCTCTCCCCTGTGGCCGACCACTTCCATTGGTCGACTGACCAGTGTAAGTAGCTGGCCGACCACTTCAAGTGGTCAGAAGCTTTTCACCAGCTTCCTGGAGATATTTTCTATCCAGCTGTCACAGCTGGAAGGCACTAAAACCATCCTCCATACACATGTATAGAGGGATGGCCTTGGATCCTAAGCTTGTCCAACAAGCTTACACTTTTGTTCTCTATAAGAGAGAACCTCCCCCCTCCTCCTCTAGGTTCAGAAAATTATGCTTGAGAGTTATGCATATACCTTTGTATCTATCTTGCATATTTTCTTCATATTTGTGTTCAAAAGTGCCTTTTTATCACACTATTGCACACAAACACACACTCAAACACCATCCTTTTGGAACTGAGGTCCGTAGGAGCTGGTTTTGAAGTTTTTGGTTTGGTTTAAGCTCAGAAAAGCTGCTGGAGTTGTGGTTTTGAAGAGGTTTTACAAGGTGAGTCAACTAGCCTTTAAACCCTTGTTTTGGCTTAAGCTTTTAGCCCTATTTCCATGCTGATTTAAGCTTAGCTTTCTACTACAAAAAGTTCTGTTTTTGCATCCTTAATATGTTTGTTTAAGGTCACTTTTGTGTTGGGGGTGGTCTACCCCCTCTTAGGCCTTGTTTGGTCTTGTTCTTGTGCCATCTTTTTAAGTTATTGGGACCACCTTGTTTTGGCCTTCTCACCACTGAAACTCAGAGGAATTTCAGTGGTGGAAATGGTGTTTTAAGGTCCCAAATGGGAGAGGGTCATCCTCTCTCCTTGTGTCTTGTATGCTTGCTTTGAATGTCTCATGTTTGAGCATGTTTGTTAAGCTTATGTTGGCCATATCTTGGCATGTATTTGGGGTTATTTTGGCATGGCATACCACTATTTTGGTTTGGTTTTGTCACCTCTTGCATGCCTTATACACTTGTAGTGTATTTCTCACAAACTAGTCTTGTATGCTTCATGAAGTAGCATGTCTTTCTAGCTTGTTTTGAGTCCATTTCAGCATGTTCTTGGTGTTGTTTTGCCATGATATACCTCTGTTAAGGTTTGGTTTGATAGCCCCTTCCATGCTCCATACACTTGTAGTGTAATTCCATAAAGTAGCCTAATGTGTATCATGCTTTAACATGTCTTTCTAGCATGATTTTGGCTTAACTTCAAGAAGCTTTTGTCCATGTTTTAGCATGCTCTAGCTTTGATTTGTATTGTTTTGGTCATGCATGCCATGCTTTGTATAGCTATAATGCATTCTAGCTTGTTAGCCTTGTGTATCAAGTCCACTAGCATGCATTGCTTGGTCTATTTGAATGATTTGGAATCATTTTTCATGAGATTTCAGTGCATGTTTCATGGTCATACACTTGCATCTTTCACCCTTTCCATGCTTTGGAGAGTTTGTGTTTTACGCCTTAACATGAGTCATTGTGTATGCCTTCATGCCTAAGCTTGCGAGCTATCATTTCAATGGGTTTTTGGGGTTATTTTGCCATGATATAACTCTAGTTTTTGTTGGCGAAGCCATCTCATGCTTGGTCTTGGTAGGTGTAGTGTAATCCACCTTATTTGCCTTGCATTCATCATGCCTTATGCCCTTCATGCTAGCTTGTTTTGGCTTCCTTCCATACATGTTTTAGACTCATTTTGACATGTTCTAGGACTATTTTGGGTTGCCTTTGCCATATGCTTCATGTTTCGCATAGTTGTAGTACAAATGTCTATGCTAGCTTCAAGTTTTGGGTACCACAGCATGCTTCATTTGTGTTGTGTACATGATTTGGCATCCTTTAACATGACATTTCAGAGCATGTAGCATTGCCATGTTCCCACTTCATTCACTCTTTAAGTGCCTTTGAGTGTTATGCATTGTTGCCTTGTTTTATGGCCTAGTGTGTATGCTTGCATGCCTAGACATTTGAGCCCCCATCTCAGCACATTTTGGTCTTTGTTTTGACCTACTTGAGCTCTGTCCATGATTGGTTCATGCATTTGTGCCATGTATTGCATGTCCCCTTTGTAGTCCTCTTTACTAGCTCTAATGCTTAAGGACCTTTGCATGCTATGCTTATGTTGTTTGAATGATTTGATATTATTTCATACCTTATTTTAGTGCACTTAGTGTTGTTACACTTCTACATTTATCACTCTTTGAGCACTCTTGAGAGTTGTGCTCTTATGCCCGGTCAATAGGCCTTTGCATTGTACATGCATTTACCTTGTACTTCATGCCTTAGTTTTAGCATCATGGCCACTGATTTAGGCATGACTGAGGTCTGTCCATTTTGGTTTAAGTCCATTGAGCATGTCATGTAAATGTTGTTACATTGCCTCATGTTGTTACATGCTTATGTTGCCTTGCATTGTGTATGCATGCATTAGCCTTGACAGCATACTCATGTTGCATTAGCATTGTTTGCATGTCATTAGCTTTGTTAAGTTGATCATGTCACATTGCATTGAGTATGCCATGTTGTTGTTTGCATTGTGTATGCTCATGTTACATTGCATTGCGTATGCCATGTTATTCTTTGCATTGTGTATGCCATGTTACATTGCATTATGTTTTGCATGCTTGAGTTGCATTACATTTGTTTGGATTAGGTGTTAATCCAAACACGAGAAACGAGGGACGTTTCATACTTGAAGTGATGAAACGTGCCTCAATTCTCGGTCGCTAACGCTCTTGATCACACATGATAGAGTTTTAGGCTTTATGTGTTTATGTGTGCATTCATTTTACATTGAATTGTGCAATTTGGCTTCTCGGCCATCATGCATCGAGATGCGTGATTGGTGGCCCGAGGTCGAGAACCACACTCCCTTGAGCTTATGAAATGATAGAGAGGGTGGTCGTGCACACATATCTTGCAAATACATTGCCATGCCCTTTCTTGCTCTCTGTTGCAGCAAATTGGAGAAGTGCAGCAAAAACTGGTCGGCCAACCAGAAAAACTAGCTGGCCGACCACTTTTTCTGGTCTGCAGCAATAGAAAGTGGTCGGCCAGTGGCTGGAAACACCCCTAGGTGGTCGGCATCGCTCCCACAGGTGTCCAAGGTGAGTTAGAAGCTTTCTGGAGCTTGGTGCAAGGTTCTGAGAACAGTTGCAAACAGAGGCAAATCGGGGCATTGCGATGGATTTCCGAACGAGGCGACCAAGCATGCGTGCATTCTTCTCCCTTGTGGACATTGCTTTACTGCTTTACTTAGCTAATTTGCTTAGCTAGTTTATGCTTTGGTTTTGTACCTAATTAGTTAATGCGTTTAACTATTCAATTTGTGTTATAATAGCTTAATTAGTTGGCTTGTTAGTTAGCTAGTTTTGTGATGTAATAATTAGTTTAATTAGCTTAGATTAGCTAGTTAGCTTCTTATTCGGACCCTCCGTCAAGAGGGCCAACTGTTGTAATAAGCATGCGTGTGTGTGATGCATGTCTTCCAACCCCCATTTCTTTCTCCCTTTTACTTAACCGCTTACGATGGTTAGTTTTAAGGCATATTTCGATTAGCATACCTTATGCTTGCATGCGGGCATCATTCATCTGTATTGCATACACCGGGCTCGGTGCATCATACTAACTGCATTGTATTTCAATTCCTATTTCAATACATGTTATCAAGTTGCATTCACATGCCATTCTAGATAGCCGAGCATATTTGAGTTGCATTTTTGCATGTGCTGCATTAGCCATTTTAACATGAACTAGGATCATGCATGATTTCTAACTAGTTCTCTGTTTTGGCTCGGAGTACACTGCGAGTGTTTACGCTTTAGCATACTGCATGAGATGTGTATGTTGCCATGTTTAGCATGCTTGCCATGAGGCTAACTGCTTATTTGATTAACTGCCTGAATGCCTGTGGGTGAAGGTTGGACTGCTTGAATTGGAACAATTCATCAAAATCTACGACTTAGCCTACTTACGAGTAGCAAACTTCAAATCATTTTCACAAACGAACATGCAATGTTTTGTTCTAACTTAGGCGATCTAGTCTATACTTGTATGCTGTGCGCATCACATAGTAATTCTAGGTTAATAACCGGAATAAGAACACATGTGTTTTCAGAAGTAAAATATCATGTTAGTAAAGGCCGATCCTTTGATCGGGCGAGCGGGGGTGCTCATTGCATGACCTTCCCTTTTTATACCCAAGTTCCCGAGCCGAGGCAACTTTGGTGATGACGGACACGTGGCCTTAGGCACGAGTCAGGGTTTCCTAAATTTTCCAAAAATAAAACATTTAGGTGGCGACTCTATATCTGGCAAAGCAGTCCATGTTTGGCACTTCTTTATAAAAATTAGTTTTCCAAAACGATTTGCCGGATTTGGACTCTTTGGTGATTTATCGGTCTTGCATTGCACTTTGCGAGATTAGATTCAGAACCGTGACACGAGTCCGAACTGTAGTAGCCTAAGAACAAACGAATTCGCGCCCTCACAGTGCAGAGCCAGAAGTTCTCGGGGCGGTCTACAGTTTCTGGCGACTCTGCTGGGGATTTAGAGAACTTGACTCGAACTCATGATATCTTGTTTTAACTACACTTATGTGTTTCTTTGCATTGCATGTGCATTGGTGCGCCTAAGTCACCGTGTTTGCCGTCTGCTATTCCTGAACGGTTTGCCAGAGGCTTGCTTTGAGAAGCATGCCATAAGGCTGACCGGTTGCGGGCTCTGCCACGATGGGAACACAAACCTCGGTTTTTACCGGGGCACCCTTTCGACCATTCGACCTAGTGCATATCGGAATCCATAGTGACTATTCCAAACTAGGACAGGTTGCTTACCCGATTGTTGGTTGTTTGAAAACTGCTACATGCGTAGTGAAATCCTAGCTCCTGACAAAATAGGACAGGGAAACCCTACCCCAACATAGGGGTGTTTTGGCTCTCATTTGCTTGCTATATGCTTTTAGAGTGTGCCTCTATAGGAATGCATGTATCAGTTTGCAAGTCTGGGTATCAGGCCTGAGGGCATCAGTGTTTGAAATCAATTTTACTTGAGGGTATCAGATTTGGGCAGCGATTTGGGCACAGTAAATAGTGTTTGAGAACAGTGTATTCAGCTTACAAGTGCTAACTGTGTGTTGTCATGTCAACTGTGTGTTGTCTTTATTTAAGCCGTTATGCTGTCCGTTTTTCCGGTTGTATGTTTCCTTATTATGCTTTATTTATCTTTTTGCAAGGTAGTTTAGCACAATTGCATCCGACCAAGCAGATATTCCCCAAGCACTCTGGGTTAGAGGTCGCAGACTTCATCGATCCGAGGATCTGATAGACGGACAACTAGTGTACCACTCATTACCCCCGGTTATTAGATGGAGATCAGCTAGGCGCAGTGCATCAGTACAGCGGTTGCCAGATCAGTGGTCCTTGAGTAGTCGGGTTGAGATTTCCGAGTCTACTACAGAGACAGATATACTGGTTATTCAGTTAGACCAGCACCCTATGGCAGGTATGGAAGAGATGATGCGTCAACTCCAGGAAAGTATGCAAGCCATGCAGCAGGATGCTGCCCGTCAAGTAGAAACAGTGGCCCAACAGGCAGAGTTAATTGCCAAGCTACAGCAGCAAACCGGAGCATTTGCTTCGCACCCACCTCCTCCCCCACCTAGAGTTCCAATACTCGGGGAGACCGCCAACGTCCAGGAAAATACGGACGTGCCAACGGGGCCAGCTCTGTCCCCAATCCTACCCCAGCTATCCAAAGCGCCCACCAATCTAGTGGATTCACCATTTGAATTCGAGGTGGATCCAACGGCGCTAAAAGTGAGCAAGCTAAAAAAGCTATTCAAGAAGTCTTAAGGCGTGAAATCTATTCCGAACATAGAAGATGAATATACCGATTCAGCCGTGACTCTGCCGGACCGGTTTAAAATGCCACACATAGACTGCTTCGACGGTTCTGGAGATCCTATGGTACACCTGCAGCTATTTTCAGATATCCTAAGGCCGATGGGCCTCTCCAGATTGCAGAAGCTTTCCCTGTTCAACCGGACCCTGTCGGGTGTAACGGCTATTTGGTATGCAAAACTGGAGGACTCTGTCAAGAGAAGTTGGGAGGAGATGGCTGAGGCCTTCATAGCTCAATACTCCTACAACACGCAGATCGAGGTCACAACCTGTGATCTTGAGACAACCAGGCAAGGGCCAAAGGAGAGCTTCTCTAATTTTGTAACCTGTTAGAGGACTAAAGCCTCAATGATGACCGTTAGGCCGGTTGACAAAGATCAGATACGGATGGTTGTGCGCAACCTCCAGCCCAAGCTCATGCAAAAGATGATCGTCCTACCCCTTCCCACCTTTGTGGATTTACATGAGATCGGGATGCAGATCGAGGACGCCATGAAACAGGGTCTGATTGACTATGAGAGAGAGCAGCCCAAGAGGGCATTCAACCGCAGTACAAATGCAGGCACGAGCAGTGCCGCAGCTACCAAAGCTTTAGATGTGGACATGGTCACTACCACCACCCCCAAAAACCCTTGTAGCTACGCCCTTCACCGGTGCATCCGGAAGTAGCTCGTAAACAGCCAGGTATGCACCCCGAGGCTAAAGAACCTTCACCCCACTATACATGTCTTTGTCCAAGGCTTTGGGGGTTTTGATCAAGAAAGGGCACCTGAAGCCCCTAGAGCCGCAACCCTTACCAGAAAAACTTCCTCCCTCCCATAACCCAGCAAAATACTGTGTCTATCACCAGCAGCATGGTCATGAAACCGACCAGTGCTTTCGATTGCGTCATGAGATTCAGGATCTCATTGACAACAGGGTGATCATGCCTCCGGAGAAACCGAATGTCACCACCAACCCACTCCCACCACATAACCAAACTCCACCTCCCAAACGCATCAACCTGATCCAAACTGGGGTTGTGTCATACGACCCTAGTATATATATCACACCTTCCCACCTACCCAAGCCGGAGGTGTTCATTCCAGACAGCGCGGAATTGTGCATGTTAAGCACCTCCCAAACCCAACCTGAACTGGTGGTTGTTATCGAAGATAGAATTGGGACGGCTGCTGAGGCAGATGGTAATAAGGATTCAGGGCCTGAGGGGTTTGCAAGCTTTGTGTACAACCCAAGTGGTTACATTACTTCAACAAGCCAGGTTAAGCCGAGAGTAGAGCTGTCGGTTGGGGCAGAGCTCTGTGTAGTTCGAGAGGATGGACCTAATCAGGGGCTAGATGACCTAGCAGAGTTGGAAGAAGATATAGCCAACCTTCAATTCTTCAATGAACAGGACTCAGCGGACGTGACTGTTAACTGGTTTGATCTGGAAGGGTCAGCGGAAGCTACGGGATGGCTCAGCGACGAGCCGGATGTTATTGAACAACCTCAGCCAGAACATGGACCGTCAGAAATGGGGACATCAGCAGTGGCCGGAATGGCCGGGAACCAGAATGCACCGCCGGAGAGCACCGGTGTTAAGAATTTTGCTCAGGATCAGAGCATTTTGAGCACAGAAGATGCTGAACAGCAGGCTACACTGAAGCAGTTTGAGCGGGAAAAGATCAAGGATCTGGAAAGGGCTAAAAAGACCAAAGCCCCTGAGGGGACGGAAGGTATTGTGTGCACAGAAGCAGTTGTAACGGAACCGGATAGCTGCTTGTCAATGGCCGACAGAATGTGGTGGGAAGACGACGACTTGTGTCTTGCCCACACCGATGAAGATTGGGGACAAAACCAACCGGATAATACCTGGTATGTGGGAGAGTGGACCACATGACCAGGAGTGGGCGGTATTTCAAGCCCCCACACCTGGATCAACCAGAGGCGTCCGGGAAGGACAAGGAGGCGGAGAGGCAGAAAGAAAAGTTACTCAAGGAGGAGGCTGTGCTGAAACAGCTCAAGAAAATTCAAGCAGACATCTCCATCTGGGGACTGCTCATGGCCTCAAGAGTTCATAGATAGGCTGTCCTTTCTGCGATGGACAAGGCTAAACTTTCAATAGATACCACACCTGAGCAGCTAGTGGGGTTGGTCTTTCTGGGAGGAGCTTCCCCGACGTGAACCTTCACTGACAAGGAACTGCCACCTGAGGGTGCAAATCATAACAAACCACTCTACATCTCTGTGGAGTGTAGAGAAAAATGGATACCAGTAGTTCTTGTTGACACAGGATCTACTATCAATGTGTGCCCGTCGAGGACGGCATATGCTATCGGGTTGAAGCCCGCGGATTTTGTGCCAACTGCCCAAGTGATAAGGTCATATGACAATACCAGCAGAGAAGTGATGGGGACTGTACAGATTAGGACTAAGGTTGGTCCAGGACAACATGATATTGACTTTCATGTCTTGGACATTCCCACAACCTTTAATCTACTCCTAGGGCGGCCGTGGCTGCACCAGGTGAAGGTGGTCTCTTCCACTCTGCACCAGATGTTGAAATACCTCTACGGAAAGGGGGTAGCCATTGTTTTCGGGAATTCTTCAATCCATCCGCCGCCAGAGGTGTCTACACCAGTTCTGGAAATCGAGCATGGCGCGGAGGATGTGTTCCTATCAGGATTTACCCTAGCCGAGGCCCGGGTTGTACAGAATATCTTAGCTGTTGATGAGTGTACAGACTGTGGGTTACTACCTTTGGTTTAGGTTATCTACCTACCAAGGAGGACTGGGTGAGGAAAGGAAAGGAGATGGCCGAAAGGGCCAGAGCAAAGCAGGCCAAGAAGCATTATGAGTTGATGCACCGACCTATCCAGGGTACCCTAAATGGACGTTTTGTCCAAGAGGGGGAAGACTTCCTATTCTGCGACTTCCCAGAGCCATGGCTAAATGCAGAAAGGCGACGCTTGCCGGGATTTGAGATTTTCTTTGACTTGCAATTGGCTGGGGATGATGTTGCCGAAGAGCAGACAGACCCACCAGCTGAGGCTGAACAATGCAAGGGGGGATTCTGAGAGCGCAGAGATTGAAATAGGGGTAACACTGGCTTGTCTACTTTCAGATCCTCCGATCATACATGAGTGCCTGGGGGATAACTTCTCGGTGTCAATGATCGAGAATGGAGTGGCTGTGAGCCCATCTTCAAACATTCTGGATGCATCCATCGCACCCTCTCTCGTCTGGCAATACGAGGAGGGCTTTTTATCGAGCAGCACCGGGTCAGGTAGTGAGCCGGAATCTAATTCCACTGAGTTTGTGGAGTCAAAATCAGGTTCCAGCTCGTCTAAGTCTGAGTCCGGTATTCTTGGGGGTGACAACCCGGATGCCACAATCCTGTCTAGGTCGTCTTTTTCTTTTTCCTTTGAGTCTGTTGTAGCAAAGGAATCAGGCGATTTGGAAGTGATTAATGAGAATGGAATGGCTGTGGCTTCTGAGTACTTTTCTGTGCCCTTAATTTACTACATTAATCACAACTTTCAAAATTTTGATGAAAACGACGAGGAAGAAATTCCTCCGGTTTTACAACGTTTAATTGATCGAGAGCATGAGAGGTTTGTAAAACCCTTGGTTGATGAAATCACCACAATTAATGTTGGTACTGAGAAGGACCCGTGGCTGGTCCAGATTGGGTCCGCGTTGTCTTCGGAGGAGCGCGAGCGCTTAGTCGCTTTGTTAAAAGATTTCAAAGATGTTTTCGCGTGGTCCTACGAAGACATGCCTAGAATCGATCCGGAGATTGTACAGCACCGGATCCCTCTTGACCCAGAGGCCCGACCTGTTAAGAGAAGCTCAGAAGGATCCGCCCGAATTGGGCTCTTAAGATCAAAGAAGAGGTCACCAAGCAAATTGACGCAGGGTTCCTGCTTGTATCTGAATACCCTACTTGGTTGGCCAATATAGTTCCGGTGCCGAAGAAGGATGACAGAATTCGGGTATGTGTGGACTTCAGGGATTTGAATAAAGCCAGTCCGAAGGACGACTTTCCTCTGATGCATATCAACGAGTTAGTGGATTTTACTGCTGGGCATGCGCTGCTCTCATTCATGGATGGCTTTTCAGGCTACAATCAGATATTGATTGCACCCGAAGACCGGGAGAAGACTGCTTTTACCACCCCGTGGGGAACCTATTGTTATAGGGTAATGCCGTTTGGGCTGAAGAATATTGGAGCTACGTATCAATGGGCTACGACTACAATATTGCATGATACGATCCATAAAGAGGTTGAGGTGTACGTGGACGACTTGATTGTCAAGTCCAAAGAAAAAAAGGGCCACTACACCACCTTACAAAAATTTCTTCAACGGATCAGAGAGTATTGATAGCGGTTGAATCCTCAGAAATGTACCTTTGGTGTTACAGCAGGGAAAATGCTGGGGTTCTTGATCACATAGAGAGGTATCAAGGTCGATCCTTCTAAAATCAAGGTCATCTTAGAAATGCCACCACCAAGGACTGAAAAGGAGGTGCAAGGCTTTCTGGGTAAAGTGCAATTCATAAGACGGTTTATTGCTAAATTAACCTTGACTTGTGAGCCACTCTTTGGTCTCCTGAAGAAAGGAACGAAGTTCTAATGGGACGACTAATGCCAAGCTGCATTTGAATAGATCAAGCAATATTTACAGAACCCACCTGTGTTGTCACCGCCTGAGCCGGGGAAACCGTTGATTCTGTACCTTTCAGTGACTGAAACTACAATGGGCTGCATGTTTGCACAGGAGTCTGAGTACAAAGTGGAGAAGGTTATCTACTACCTGAGCAAGAAAATGCTAGGTTACGTGACCTGCTACACACCGCTGGAGAAGGCTTGTTTGGCCTTGGTATGGGCTACCAGGAAGTTGCGGCACTACCTGTTAGTTCACTCCGTAATACTGGTTTCAAGATTAGATCCCATCAAATATCTCTTCGAGAAACCGGCACTTACGAGTAGGCTAGCCCGTTGGTTGCTTCTGCTTTCCGAATTCGATCTGATGTACATGACACGCAAGTCAGTGAAAGGAAGAGCGGTAGCAGAGTTCCTTGCCGATCACCCAGTTGAAGGGGATGAAGCAGTTGAGCATTTGTTCCCAAACGAGGCCATTCTGCATGTCGAAGAAGAGACTTAGACGATGTACTTTGACGGAGCGTCAGACCAATACGGGTATGGGATAGGAGTGTTGCTGATAGCACCCGACAATTCCCGCATACCTTTAGCATTCAAACTCCGGTTCAGAGTATCGAACAATGAGGCAGAATATGAGGCATGTATTGCTGGTTTGGAAGCCGCCCTAGAACTAGGGGCAAAACGGTTGGATGTCATCGGGGACTCGAACCTTGTTGTATCTCAAGCTAAAGGAGATTGGAAATTTAAAGAAGAAAAAATGACAATCTATCACCAGACCTTGGACGTGCTAATTCCTCGGTTTGAGAAATTGAATTTCGCTCATCTATTAAGAGAAAACAACAGGTTCGCAAATTCATTAGCAACTCTATCTTCTATGATACACATCCCTTTCGAAGTCCGGATGCGTCCGATTATTATCGAACAGAAATTCGTGCCGGCCTACGAGCTGATTGCTGCCATAGATGAGGTACAAGATGAGAATCCCTGGTATTACGATGTCTGGAACTTCTTGGAAAAGGAAGCGTATCCACCAGGGGCAAATGCCAAAGATAAGAGGGCAATCCGAAGAATGGCTGCTCAGTTCATTGTTTGTGGAGGTAAACTGTACAAGAGAGGTCATCTCGGGATGTATAAGCTGTGTGTTGATGCTGAAGAATCCAAGCGCCTGATGGAGGCCATCCATGGAGGAAAGTGCGGAGCGCACATGAACGGGGTGATGCTGGCCCGGAAAATCCTTAGACAAGGTTATTATTGGTCTACCATGGAGGAGGATTGTATTGGCTTTGTCCGGCGATGCCACAAATGTCAGATCCATGCAAACCGCATGAACATTCCGCCGTCGAAGCTGTACAACATGACTTCGCCATGGCTGTTTTCAGTCTGGGGGATTGATATGATTGGGGCTGTTACTCCAAAGGAGTCCAACGGGCATGAGTACATTCTGGTAGCGATAGACTACTTCACGAAGTGGGTTGAGGCCCAATCTTACGCAATGTTGAAAGCATCGCATGTTGCTAAGTTCATCAGGAACAACATTATCTGTCGCTACAGGGTCCCGAATGAGATTATTTCGGATAATGGTTCCCACTTCAAGAAAGAGGTGATCGACTTGTTAGAGAAGTACAACGTGGCTTTTCATAAGTCATCTACATATTGGCCGCAGACCAACGGAGCAGTTGAGGCCGCCAACAAGAACATCAAGCACATTCTGCAGAAGATGGTGGAAACCTACCGGGACTGGCCAGATAAGCTGCCATTTGCTCTTTGGGGCTACCGGACTTCAATTCGAACTTCTACTGGGGCAACTCCGTATTCATTGGTTTATGGGATGGAGGCTGTTTTGCCTATCGAAGTTGAGGTTCCGTCATTACGGGTATTGGCTAAGTGTCAGATAGTTGAGGCAGATTGGTAGCAAAGCAGGTTCGAAGAACTCATACTCTTTGATGAAAGAAGGCTGAAAGCACTGTATCACGTTCAGGGTTATGAACGGAGAATTGCTAGGGCTTTCAACAAGAAGGTTAAGTCCAGGAATTTGAAGAAGGGGATCTTGTGCTCAAAGACAACCGAGCTCCCATCCACGACCCTAGGGGCAAGTTCAGACCTAATTGGACTGGCCCTTACATCATCAAGTCTATTTGGTCGGGTGGAGCTGTCGTTCTGATGGACCTAGATGGCCTAGAGTTCTCCCAGCCGATTAACATGGACAAGTTGAAGAAATACTATCCCTGAGTGGCTCGCTAGGCCGAAAACCCGAAAGGGCGACCTAGGCAAAAATTAGAGCATGAAAAATTTGAAATAATAAAAACTGAGCTCGCAAGGTTGAAAACCCAGAAAGGGCCGCCTTGGCAAAAGTTAGAGCGCAAAAGGAGAGTGTTAATACACGAGTGAACCTGAGCCGAACTACGTAAGGCTTGATTCCCATCTTTGGGATACGTAGGCAATTTCATTCCGAAGTCCAGCCATAAACACTTCCCCGATCAACTCTGTTTGTGTGATCATGTTGGTCATCTTCGTTTATTCTGCATTCAAGAGCTCGGTTGTGATCTCCAGTGCAGTACTATTCAGACTAGGGGCAACTTTCCAGTTGCTGGGATCCGGGGTTGTACATCTCAGTGATAGATCTCGGGCGTGTCCAGTTGTGATCCATATTGAAAATGGTTTTGAAAAGTTTTAATAAAAGTTGATTTTGCTCAAATTAATCTCTTTACAACTTAGACCATTTTTAGACCAAACGGAAAATTTTCAGTACCACAACCTTCAATTACATTGATTTCAGTACAGAGTTCTCCTGCTCTTGAATATAAATTGAAGTTGCTTTTTATTACATTCATAAAGAAAACTTGAAAGTACTGATTAAAGCAAATAAATTCAGGGCATAGTCAGGTGCTCCGGTGCCCCGTCCCAAAGCTGGTCGAAGCCTCTAATGCCAAAGTAGGCCCAACCTGTGCCTCTTCATCAAGCCAAGCTATGCACTCATCAGAGAGACTGCAACTGAAAGTGGGAGCAGGGGCCAAAAGCTCTCTTGTCCTTCATGCTGTGGCATATCGAGCTAGCTGTGCGCCTCGGACTGGAAATGCAGCAGGGTACTCTATCCCTTCATCTAGGCTAGTCTGATCATGTCCGAACTGGCGCCGGAGTCGGAACGGGAAGTAAAGTACACAGTGTGTCAGCCCGATCAATTGAATCCCAGGCTGTGAGTCATGCTATAGCTCATCGCCGGTAGATTAAGCTAGGGCAGCGCCAAGCGATGTCAAGAGCAGTCAAACTGCGCATCCATTCGTACCACCATCCCTCATCAGGGACATCAACTAGACGTCGCCGGAAGAAATAGCTGCGAGCTGAATATGCTGGGCATGAGTCCACAATCTTCAACTTATCCATCAACCATATCTGGGGAGGGATGAAAAATGAGAGATTAAAGAATAGAGAGGTGTACGTTGAGAGAAAAGTGAGAAAAAGGGTTTTGAGAGAAAAACCGAGCCTGAGGCCGAGTGATGTGAGAAATATATATGAGATAGGGTGGGAAACATTACCTGCAGCAGTAGTGGACTCCCCGCGAATCTAGTTGTCTCTCGGCGATGGAAAGCATCCAAACCCATCAACGTCTCAGCTAGTGTCATGGCCATACAGCTCTTGCCCTCTTTCAAGCCCTCAGTAACCTCAATCAGACGGGCTCTAAACCCACCGGAGCCTGGGGCAAGCAAGAAATGTGACAACATGCACAAGCAAAGTGCATGTCGCCAGAAACCCTGCCAGTCATGGCCGCCGCGGTCGCCGGCATCAGAAAACCGACGAATCAAGCTCGGAATGTCCAACACTCCATCACAAATCAATGACCGAGCGTCATACAAAGTAAGCCCGCACATCCGTCCTAAGGCTTGGACGTGACCGAAGCAGAACTGGGGCAAGATTTCTTCATCACGCTCGGATTCCATCAAAGCTTAGAAATCTTCAAAAGTGTGGCACATCTCCTGTCCACCAAAGCTAAAGACGTGTGTTACCAGGTTCCAAAATCTTGCCGTGGCATGAAGGAACGGAAAACGCAGCGGGGTGCGACTCAGCGTGAATAGTGCATTTATGCCGAAGCCCGGAAATTCACCTTTTCCGAGCCATCCAAGGTAGCAATCCAATTTGTGAGATTTTGGACAAGGAATGCCTCCATTTTGATGCAAAACTGAGTTAGATTGATGGAACCACAAAGCTGGAACCTTTATGGAGGATAAGGCACTGTTTAGAGGACATGTGGCATGAATCTAGAGGTCCCCAGCACAACTGGTCGGCCGACCACTTTTTCTGGTCGGCCAGCCAGTTTTTTCTGGTCGGCCAACTACATTTTCTGGTCTGCAAACCAAGAAAGTGGTCGGCCAGCCACTTTTGGTGGTCGGCCATGAAGAAAAAGTGGTCTGCAGCCTTTTCCTTGTCTCCAGATGAGAGTCTCTAGCTTTTCTATGTACTGAGAGTGCTGAAGGTCGAAGTTTACCTCTGTTTCGGATGCGTTCCATTACTTAGTTTGTCCATAATGCATTTGCTTATCGAGTTGTTAAGTTTTGCTTATCGAGTTGTTGCTCATTTGTTTATCAAGTTGTTGCTCTTTTGTTTATCGAGTTGTTGCTCGTTGCTTATCAAGTTGTAAACTTGCTAAAGTTTTGTTGTTACTTTTGGAGCTGAGTTGTTTAGTTTGTCGCGTTGGTTCACTACCTGACTTGGCAATACATGATGTTCAATTTCCATTCAATCTCATTTTTGTGCAAAATGATGCGATGCGATGCATAGAATACGAGTACAACACTTTTTGAACAAAAAGTCGTTTTCATTCCATCATAGCTTCTTTTTACAACATTTTACAACAGGGTACAAGTTTTTAAGAAAATAAAACTGCCTAAGTTGTACAATGTGCTACAACTACATGTAAAAAGAAAAATAAAGCAGGAACATCTGCATCAGTACTATCAAGCTCAAGACCGAGAGGCCCTCTTCACTCTCTTCGACTGAGCAGCCTTTGTACCACCGCCGCCGGCACCACCATCTGAATCGTACTCACCGCCATCGGAATCCTCCTCGGCGTCACCTCCGCCCTCAGAACTGGAACCGAAACCAGAGTCGTCATCTCTGCCTGCAGATGTCTCTGACTGAGGGTGTGCAGACTCCTCCTCCTTGCTGGACTCGTCATCCTATCTGGCAGGTGCTCTACGTCCTCTTCAGCCGCAAGTCGAGACCCCTCTCCTATCTGCTCGAGAAGGCCTAGATGGCCCGGCATGCAGCTGTGTGACCTGAAAAGGCAGTTTGAATACATCAGTCAGAGTATGTATATCAGATGCAGATGCAAGAATGCTACATAGAGTGTGTGCATGCAGATATAGTATGTGAATGTGATGTGTCAGATGTGCTCTACACATGCAGTGAATCAATATGGTGAAATGTTCAGTTTCCATATGTCATCAGAAGTATGATAAATGCAAGGAAATTGAAAAGTACTGGAACGCCAGAGGCATACAGCAGCGTCTCCCTCCGCAGGACCATACTCTCGAGTGAGGCCACCACTCTGAGTAACCCATCAGTATACTCTCTGGGAGGCTGCAGATGCAAGTTCAAGTCATCAGTGAATGAATGAATGTCTAAATATCTGAGTGATAAATGAAAACTGTGGAGCATACCGGTGGTGAGTCAGGGTCACTGACGTATCAATGATCGGGCAATGGAGGCTCCAGTGGAATCGAGTAAGGTGTCCCATACTGCCAGCCTGTCAGCTCGTCGGAAGATCTGGCCACCCAGCATACTGGCAAGTCAAGGGCATCCCTCTAGTCCCACCCCTCGATGTGCCAGCCCTGCTAGTCGAAAAGGTATCTACAGCTCGAACGCGACTCGATGACGGAACGTCAGCAGCTCTCTTCGTGGGGGTGCGAACACCTGTCAGTGGAGGCATCAAGTATGTATGGCGGTATGTCGCGTACTCCCCCTCCTCCAAGAATAGGACTGCGTCAACACCCAACATAAGGTCATCAACCTCCCGGGGAGTGAGGCTCTCTGTGAATCGCATGTCCAGTGGAGGTGCTGAGGGGATCTCCTGGGCGGGATTGCCCATCATCTAGCGCATGAAGCGATCCCCGAGAAACTAGGCTCTGCCGACTGGTCCCTCAAACAAAACCCTATATCGGGAGATGCCCCATGCCCCAGGGAACTGGAACCGAGCATATCCTGGCAAGGGTATCCATGGCTGCCATGTGATTTGCGGATAGCAAGTGCATAAACTAATTAGTTGCCATAAATATGCAAGATGAATCAAAACTGAAAGCATGGAGAACTGAGAGTTCTGGTTTACCTCGGTCGCCCGCACCATGTCGAAATACTACCTCAGATATGGCAGTCTCCTGGGGCCTGGGCCGGCACCGACCCTCAAATCTGTGTGAATAAGGGATCTCGAGATGTACCTCGACCTTAAACTCAGGGGCGAGTGTCGGGAAGTAGGCGTAAATCCACAGCTGTGAAAGGCAAGACAGTGACTGTCAGAATACATAATGTATAGAGAATGCAGAATGCTGAGTGCAGAATGAGAATACAGAATGTATAGAGAATGCAGAATACTGAGTGCAGAATGAGAATACAGAATGTATAGAGAATACAGAATATTGAGTGCAGAATGAGAATACAGAATGTATAGAGAATGCAAAATGCTGAGTGCAGAATGCGAATACAGAATGCTGAGTGCAAAATGAGAATACACAATGTATAGAAAATGCAGAATGCTGAGTGCAGAATACGAGTACAGAATGTATAAAAAATGCAGAATGCTTAGTGCAGCATGCAAAATACAGAATGTAATGTGTGCAATGTGTGCCGTGTGCAGTGTACAGATAATGAAAAGTAGAAATGTAAATCAAGAGGGCAGAATGTACCTCCCAGGCTCGCCAGTAGCCACCTACTATAGTCCCCCACTCGCGGGAGGTCGCGCTCATGTAGCAATAAAGGGTAGCGAGGCCAGCGCCACCCCAATCAAAGTGCCGGACCTGTGATAGGTCTACCAGAGCACTGAGAAAATAAAGCCCGACCGTGTTCCCCCTGTCGGAGAACAGAGTGGTCCCGAGGAGGAACATCAAAAATCCCCGGGTATACTGCTGTACGGCCTCAATAGTCTCGGGTATAGTCCCCCTATACTGCTCGGAGAACCAGGTGTACCTAAACATGCCTGGTGATCTGCAGGGCGGCGGATGAGCTCCAAGAAGATAGGTCCAAGCCGCCTCCCACTCACCCATATCAGTATCGTATGAGATCGGTCGGCCTGCCACGTCGAGGCCTGTCAGTATCGAAAAGTTGTACGGGGTCATCGTCATGTCCCCGGCAGTAGAGAAATGGAAGGAGTTGGTGGTGTCCCACCATCTCTCTACTAGTGCGCCCAGAAGGGTCCTGCTCGCCGGATGACGCGACAATCCCGCACAAAATGGGCCGAACCCTGCCTCATCCACAATATGTCGAACGGTATTTGGGAGCTCCATGTACCACTCCCTCGCAATAATCGACCCGTAACCCCGTGTGAAACGAGAAGATACCTGCATATAGAATGACCAGATGTATTTAGTCTCAAATTAAACAGAATGTTGTGTTATGAACTACGTGTTCAGATTGAACAGTGTGTTATGTTATGAGCTGCGTGCAATTAAACCGAATGCTGTGTTATGAACTGCATGATCAGATTGAACAGTGTGTTATGTTATAAGCTGCATGCAAATAAACCGAATGCTGTGTTATGAACTGCGTGTTCAGATTGAACAGTGTACTATGTTATGAGCTGCGTACAAATTAAACCGAATGCTGTGTTATGAACTGCGTGTTCAGATTGAACAGTGTGTTATGTTATGAGCTGCGTACAAATTAAACAGAATGCTGTGTTATGAACTGTGTGTTCAGATTGAACAGTGTGTTATGTTATGAGCTGCGTGCAAATTAAACAGAATGCTGTGTTATGAACTGCGTGTTCAGATTGAACAGTGTGTTATGTTATGTGTGTGTTCAGATTGAACAGTGTGTTATGTTATGAGCTGCGTGCAAATAAACCGAATGCTGCGTTATGGACTATGTGTTCAGATTGAGCAAAAAACTACGTTATGAATTGTGTGTTCAGATTGAGCTAAAAATTGCGTTATGGACTGCGTGTTCAGATTGAGCAAAAACTGCGTTATGGACTTCGTGTTCAGATTGAAAAAAAAAACTTTGTTATGAACTGTGTGTTCAGATTGAGCAAAAAAACTGCATTATGGACTGTGTGTTCAGATTGAGCAAAAACTGCGTTATGGACTGTATGTTCAAATTGAGCTAAAAAATGCGTTATGAACTGCGTGTTCAGATTGAACAAAAACTGCGTTATGAACTGTGTGTTCAGATTGAGCGCAAAAAAAAAAAAAAAAAAAAAAACTGCGTTATGAACTGTGTGTTTAGATTGAGCAAAAAAACTGCGTTATGGACTGTGTGTTCAGATTGAGCGAAAACTGCGTTATGGACTGTGTGTTCAGATTGAGCGAAAACTGTGTTATGGACTGTGTGTTCAGATTGAGCAAAAAACTGCGTTATGAACTGTGTGTTCAGATTGAGTAAAATACTGCATTATGAACTGTGTGTTCAGATTGAGCAAAAAACTGCATTATGAACTGTGTGTTCAGATTGAGCAAAATACTGTGTTATGAGCTGTGTGCCCAAATGTGCTGTGTGCCCAAAATGAGCTGTGTCTCTAAAATGAGCTGTGTGCCCAAATGTGCTGTGTGCCCAAATGAGCTATGTACCAAATTAACAGAGTATTGTGTTGTGAGCTGCGTACCAAACGAACAAAGTGTTGTGTTATAAGTTGTGTGCCAAATGAATGGAATGCTATGTTGTGAGTTGTGTGCCCAAAAGAGCTGCGTGCCCATATTAACCGGATGCTGTGTGCAAGTTGTGTTCAAGAACGAGCAGAAGTGCTGTGTATGTGAATGTGTTCAGACGAGCAAATAGAATACATAGTCAAAGCATGAAATGTGCAAGAAATGCAAAACACATCGCAGAGAATGTAAAAAGCGAAGTACGCACCTCACACGCATGATGAGATAGATAAGACTCCGGCTCCCATAGTAGCAAGTCTGCGGGCGCCCGTCGCGCGAAGTCTGTAAAATGCTGGAAGGTGCTAGGAGGAAGAATGTGCTCCTGGGGGTGGTACCTCTCCGGGTCGAACGACCGAATCCTCGGAGGCAGTGGCATAACGTCCGGCTCATCCTCTACTCTCGGGGAGCCTCTGCCGTATGGAATATCGTCAGCCATCTGAGAAAAGATACAAAAATCAGCAAAAATGAGCGAAACGAGCCAAAATTGCAAAAAGTCAACAAAAGTCAACTCTCAGGAAAAGAAAAAGTCAACAAAAGTCAACGCCCGAGAAAAGGTGCTAAACTTCGAGAAAAACTTACCTCAAGTGGTGAAAATGGAGAAAGAAGCTCCGAAAACAAATTTTAATCGGTTCAAAGCGAAGAGAATCGAAAGTTTTTGCGAAACAACTTCGCGTGGGGCGTTGGAAAACGCATATAAAGTGCAGATCTGAGAGAGAAAACGGTCTAGGAGCAAAGGAGAATGTGTTTCGGCCTTGTGTTTGTGAGGAAAAGTGATTTGGATGTGTATACTTAAAGATCCGGCCTTGAAAAGACCAATCTGTCCCTGTTTTGCTAAATTGGTCGGCCAGCCAGTTTTTCTGGTCGACCGACCACTTAAGTGGTCAACAACTGGTCGGCCATTGATGTAGGTGGTCGGCCACCCTCCTGGATGATCTTCAGGGCTCCATTGTTCTCCCTGTGTGTTTTGGTGATGATTGAAGTCCTCAGCTCTCGGGAAAGTGCGGGAAAAGTACACTTTTTGGCTCGAATTGTCCCCGCGAGAACTTTAATTCAAGTCTTCGATGCGTGGCTCATCGTTACTCGTCAAGGGCAAGGTGTATCCTTCTTGAGTACGTTGTGACCCCTCCGAGAGGTAAATCGGAGGTTCTGGTTAAATTAATCTCGTTAAGGCTTATGTTTCCTTATTCGGCATTTTGTTTCGAACATACTGTGGAAGTTGCACTTTTCTTGCATTGTTATGCACGTCTCGTTGCATTATTATGCACACCACTTGCTCGCATTGTTATGCACGTTTCTTGTTGCATTGTCATGCACTCCCCCTTCATCCTCATTGTTATGCGCACACTTAGGTTGCATTGTCATGCACCCCCTTCATCCGCATTGTTATGCGCACACTTAGGTTGCATTGTCATGCACCCCCTTCATCCGCATTGTTTTGGGCACACTTAGGTTGCATTATCATGCACCCCCTTCATTCGCATTATTATGCGCACGCTTAGGTTGCATTGTCATGCACCCCCTCCACCCGCGTTGTCGCGCATACTTAGGTTGCATTGTCGTGCACCTCTTTACCCGCGTTGTCACACACATCTTAGGTGGCATTATTATGCACCTCTTCACTTGCATTGTTATGCACCTGCACTTTTCACTTGCGTTGTCACGTGCTTTTCACTTGCATTGCTATGCATGTTTCCATCGGCATTGTGTATGCACGTGTTTATCTCGCATTGGAATTGTACCATGTTATAACGTTGAGCATGTGTTTCCAACTATATTGTACCTGTTAAGTTTCTTTCTTTTGCAGGCACGATATTGTATGTACTGTTCATTTGAAGCTGGCACGACCAGACGATATCGTATGTACGGTTCATTCAAAAGAAGTTCCGACGCAGTTTGAGAATTGCATAATTTCCTTACATCCTTTCTGCATGAGTTGTAGTTTGGTTTGAATTCGCTTGCTTAAACTGTTGCATTTATTTTGTATAATTGCTTCATTACAGTTTCCTTTGCATGATTATAAGTTTTGTTCAGCTTTGTGCATGTCATTTGCATTTTGCCCCTACCTGCGGGCGCATCTCTTTGTTATCTTGCCTGCTTGTCTAAGTCTTCGGCCTTGTCAAAAATGGGTCGTCTCTGGGCTTTGACATTCACTCCCGTCACTTCTTGACTTCCGAGTTCTGTCAAAGAGGGGCAACTGTAGACACCCCATTTTTGACCGACCTTAAGACTCAGACGTCATCGATTGAGTGCTCGGTGATAGTGCATGTTGTGCTCGTTTCGAGGTTTCGAAGTTTTTGGCTGAGTGCCTTGCCTCTGGGCCTCTGAACTCTTTGTGCTTTGGCTCGGTTCGTGGACCAAGCCTTGTTTCCCTTCCGTGGAAGGGGGGAGAGGTCTTGTGGACCACCTTTTTGTGGTCGTAGACCACTTTTCTCGTTTGGAGACCAGTTTTTGATTTTCAGAGCCTTCAGCCGCGCGCCTTGACTCGGGACTGCTTAACGTTCTCCGTTTGGCGTGGTTTTTGAACCACACCTTGTTGCCTCTACCTAGAGGGACACTGTGGTCCGGGAGACCACTTTTGTGGTCGTAGACCACTTTTGATGCCCATAGACTAGTTTTCGAGGCTTTCGGCTGCGCGCTTTGCCTCCCGAACTTTCGTCTTGTATCCTTTTTAGTTTGTTTTTGGTACAAACCTTGTTTTCCTTGTTTGGAAAGTGGTACAAGGGTGGGAGACCAATTCTTCCCCTTGGAGACCACTTTCCTTCCTGCCAGCCAGTTTTCTAGCCAGGCAACTGGTTTTCTTGGTCTTTGGGCCACCTTTTCTGGTCGGCCACGACACCACCACCTTGGTCTCATGTTGCAGACCACCTCTCCCCTGTGGCCGACCACTTTTGACCCTGGCCGACCACTTCCACTGGTCGGCCGACCAGTGTAAGTAGCTGGCTGACCACTTCAAGTGGTCGGCAGCTTTTCACCAGCTTCCTGGAGATATTTTCTATCCAGCTGTCACAGCTGGAAGGCACTAAAACCATCCTCCATACACATGTATGGAGGGATGGCCTTGGACCCTAAGCTTGTCCAACAAGCTTACACTTTTGTTCTCTATAAGAGAGAACCTGCCCCCTCCTCCTCCAGGTTCAGAAAATTATGCTTGAGAGTTATGCATATACCTTTGTATCTATCTTGCATATTCTCTTCATATTTGTGTTCAAAAGTGCCTTTTTATCACACTATTGCACACAAACACACACTCAAACACCATCCTTTTGGAACTGAGGTCCCTAGGAGCTGGTTTTGAAGTTTTTGGTTTGGTTTAAGCTCAGAAAAGCTGCTGGAGTTGTGGTTTTGAAGAGGTTCTACAAGGGTGAGTCAACTAGCCTTTAAACCCTTGTTTTGGCTTAAGCTTTTAGCCCTATTTGCATGCTGATTTAAGCTTAGCTTTCTACTACAAAAAGTTCTGTTTTTGCATCCTTAATATGTTTGTTTAAGGTCACTTTTGTGTTGGGGGTGGTCTACCCCCTCTTAGGCCTTGTTTGGTCTTGTTCTTGTGCCATCTTTTTAAGCTATTGGAATCACCTTGTTTTGGCCTTCTCACCACTGAAACTCAGAGGAATTTCAGTGGTGGAAATGGTGTTTTAAGGTCCCAAATGGGAGAGGGTCATCCCCTCTCCTTGTGTCTTGTATGCTTGCTTTGAATGCCTCATGTTTGAGCATGTTTGTTAAGCTTATGTTGGCCATATCTTGGCATGTATTTGGGGTTATTTTGGCATGGCATGCCACTGTTTTGGTTTGGTTTTATCACCTCTTGCATGCCTTATACACTTGTAGTGTATTTCTCACAAACTAGTCTTGTATGCTTCATGAAGTAGCATGTCTTTCTAGCTTGTTTTGAGTCCATTTCAGCATGTTCTTGGTGTTGTTTTGCCATGATATACCTCTGTTAAGGTTTGGTTTGATAGCCCCTTCCATGCTTCATACACTTGTAGTGTAATTCCATGAAGTAGCCTAATGTGTATCATGCTTTAACATGTCTTTCTAGCATGATTTTGGCTTAACTTCAAGAAGCTTTTGTCCATGTTTTAGCATGCTCTAGCTCTGATTTGTATTGTTTTGGTCATGCATGCCATGCTTTGTATAGCTATAATGCATTCTAGCTTGTTAGCCTTGTGTATCAAGTCCACTAGCATGCATTGCTTGGTCTATTTGAATGATTTGGAACCATTTTTCATGAGATTTCAGTGCATGTTTCATGGTTATACACTTGCATCTTTCACCCTTTCCATGCTTTGGAGAGTTTGTGTTTTACGCCTTAACATGAGTCATTGCGTATGCCTTCATGCCTAAGCTTGCGAGCTATCATTTCAATGGGTTTTTAGGTTATTCTGCCATGATATAACTCTGATTTTTGTTGGCGAAGCCATCTCATGCTTGGTCTTGGTAGGTGTAGTGTAATCCATCTTATTTGCCTTGCATTCATCATGCCTTATGCCCTTCATGCTAGCTTGTTTTGGCTTCCTTCCATACATGTTTTAGACTCATTTTGACATGTTCTAGGATTGTTTTGGGTTGCCTTTGCCATATGCTTCATGTTTCGCATAGTTGTAGTACAAATGCCTATGCTAGCTTCAAGTTTTGGGTACCATAGCATGCTTCATTTGTGTTGTGTACATGATTTGGCATCCTTTAACATGACATTTCAGAGCATGTAGCATTGCCATGTTCCCACTTCATTCACTCTTTAAGTGTCTTTGAGTGTTATGCATTGTTGCCTTGTTTTATGGCCTAGTGTGTATGCTTGCATGCCTAGACATTTGAGCCCCCATCTCAGCACATTTTGGTCTTTGTTTTGACCTACTTGAGCTCTGTCCATGATTGGTTCATGCATTTGTGCCATGTATTGCATGTCCCCTTTGTAGTCCTCTTTGCTAACTCTAATGCTTAAGGACCTTTGCATGCTATGCTTATGTTGTTTGAATGATTTGGCATTATTTCATACCTTGTTTCAGTGCACTTAGTGTTGTTACACTTCCACATTTGTCACTCTTTGAGCACTCTTGAGAGTTGTGCTCTTATGCCCGGTCAATGGGCCTTTGCATTGTGCATGCATTTATCTTGTACTTCATGCCTTAGTTTTAGCATCATGGCCACTGATTTAGGCATGACTGAGGTCTGTCCATTTTGGTTTAAGTCCATCGAGCATGTTATGTGAATGTTGTTACATTGCCTCATGTTGTTACATGCTTATGTTGCCTTGCATTGTGTATGCATGCATTAGCCTTGACAGTATACTCATGTTGCCTTAGCATTGTTTGCATGTCATTAGTTTTGTTAAGTTGATCATGTCACATTGCATTGAGTATGCCATGTTGTTGTTGCATTGTGTATGCTCATGTTACATTGCATTGCGTATGCCATGTTATTCTTTGCATTGTGTATGCCAGGTTACATTGCATTGTGTTTTGCATGCTTGAGTTGCATTGCATTTGTTTGGATTAGGTGTTAATCCAAACACGAGAAATGAGGACGTTTCATACTTGAAGTGATGAAACGTGCCTCAATTCTCGGTCGCTGACGCTCTTGATCACACATGATAGAGTTTTAGGCTTTATGTGTTTATGTGTGCATTCATTTTACATTGAATTGTGCAATTTGGCTTCTCGGCCATCATGCATCGAGATGCGTGATTGGTGGCCCGAGGGTCGAGAACCACACTCCCTTGAGCTTATGAAATGATAGAGAGGGTGGTCGTGCACACATATCTTGCAAATACATTGCCATGCCCTTTCTTGCTCTCTGTTGCAGCAAATTGGAGAAGTGCAGCAAAAACTGGTCGGCCAACCAGAAAAACTAGCTGGCCGACCACTTTTTCTGGTCTGCAGCAATAGAAAGTGGTCGGCCAGTGGCTGGAAACACCCCTAGGTGGTCGGCATCGCTCCCACAGGTGTCCAAGGTGAGTTAGAAGCTTTCTGGAGCTTGGTGCAAGGTTCTGAGAACAGTTGCAAACAGAGGCAAATCGGGGCATTGCGATGGATTTCCGAACGAGGCGACCAAGCATGCGTGCATTCTTCTCCCTTTGTGGACATTGCTTTACTGCTTTACTTAGCTAATTTGCTTAGCTAGTTTATGCTTTGGTTTTGTACCTAATTAGTTAATGCGTTTAACTATTCAATTTGTGTTATAATAGCTTAATTAGTTGGCTTGTTAGTTAGCTAGTTTTGTGATGTAATAATTAGTTTAATTAGCTTAGATTAGCTAGTTAGCTTCTTATTCGGACCCTCCGTCGAGAGGGTCAACTGTTGTAATAAGCGTGCGTGTGTGTGATGCATGTCTTCCAACCCTCATTTCTTTCTCCCTTTTACTTAACCGCTTACGATGGTTAGTTTTAGGGCATATTTCGATTAGCATACCTTATGCTTGCATGAGTGCATCATTCATCTGTATTGCATGCACCGGGCTCGGCGCATCATACTAACTGCATTGTATTTCAATTCCTATTTGAATACATGTTATCAAGTTGCATTTACATGCCATTCTAGATAGGCGAGCCTATCTAAGTTGTATTTTTGCATGTGTTGTATTAGCCATTTTAACATGAACTATGATCATGCATGATTTCTAACTAGTTCTCTGTTTTGGCTCTGAGTACACTGTGAGTGTTTACGCTTTAGCATACTGCATGAGATGTGTATGTTGCCATGTTTAGCATGCTTGCCATAAGGCTAACTGCTTATTTGATTAACTGCCTGAATGCCTGTGGGTGAAGGTTGGGCTGCTTGAATTGGAATAATTCATCAAAATCTATGACTTAGCCTACTTACGAGTAGCAAACTTCAAATCATTTTGACAAACGAACATGCAATGTTTTGTTCCAACTTAGGCGATCTAGTCTATACTTGTATGCTGTGCGCATCACATAGTAATTCTAGGTTAATAACCGGAATAAGAACACATGTGTTTTCAAAAGCAAAATATCATATTAGTAAAGGTCGATCCTTTGATCAGGCGAGCGGGGGTGCTCATTGCATGACATTCCCCTCTTGTACCCAAGTTCCCGAGCTGAGACAACTTTGGTGATGACGGACACGTGGCCTTAGGCACAAGTCAGGGTTTCCTAAATTTCCCAAAAATAAAACATTTAGGTGGCGACTCTGTATCTAGCAAAGCAGTCCATGTTTGGCACTTTTTTATAAAAATCAATTTTCCAAAACGATTTGCCGGATTTGGACTCTTTGGTGATTTATCGGTCTTGCATTGCACTTTGCGAGATTAGATTCAGAATCGTGACACGAGTCCGAACTGTAGTAGCCTAAGAACAAATGAATTCGCGCCCTCGCAGCGCGGAGCCGGGAGTTCTCGGGGCGGTCTACAGCTAGGTTGGTTGCTTAAGGCTATACTCAAGTAGAGGGTATTGACTATGTTGAGACGTTTGCCCCAATTACACGTCTCGAATCTATTCGTATTTTACTTGATGTTGCATGCTTTCTAGGTTTCAAATTGTTTCAAATAGATGTGAAAAGTGCCTTTCTGAATGGGTACTTGAAAGAAGAGGCTTATGTTGAGAAACCAAAAGGGTTTGAGGACCCAAAATGTCCAAACCATGTCTATAAGTTAGACAAGGCCTTGTATGGGTTGAAATAAGCCCCTTGGGCTTGGTGTGATAGACTTATTACCTTTATTCTTGATAATGATTTTCAAAGGAGTAGTGTGGACAAGACTTTATTTGTGAAACATACTAAGTCTCATATACTTGTTGCTCAGATATATGTTGATGATATTGTGTTTGGATCCACTGCTGATCATCTTGTGAAATATTTTTCGGATTGCATGACACATGAGTTTGAGATGAGCATGATGGGAAACTTGTCTTATTTCTTAGGTCTTCAAATTAAACAGTCTCCTTCGGGTATGTTTGTTTCTTAGACTAAGTATGCCAAAAATCTTGTGTCAAAATTCGGTCTTGAGTCGACCAAACATGCTCGTACTCCCATGAGCACCCGTCTTCACCTTTCCAAAGATTCATCTGGTACTGATGTTGATCTTATCCTTTACAGGAGTATGATAGGGAGTCTTTTATACCTCACAACCAGTCGACCTGACATTGCATTTAGTGTAGGTGTTTGTGCCCGTTACCAAACCTGTCCTAAAGAGTCTCATCTTCTTACAGTCAAACGCATCATTAAGTATGTTAATGAGACATTGGGTTGTGGGATTTGGTTCTCGACCGACACTACAGCTGAAATCACTGATTTTTCTAATGCCGACTGGACAGGGTGTGCTGATGATTATAAGAGCACATCTAGTGGGGTGTTTTTACCTTAGGAATAATTTGGTTGCCTGGCATAGCAAAAGGCAAAATGCCATCTCTCTTTCGACCGTTGAGGCTGAGTACATTACTGCAGGAGTTGTTGTGCCCAAATGTTGTGGATAAAGCAAATGCTTTATGATTATGGCATAGACCAGAACACTCTCACCCTTTTCTGTGATAACCCAAGTGCCATTAACATTTCTAAAATTCCTGTCTAACACTCTTACACCAAACACATTGACATTCGTCATCATTTCATTCGAGAGTTAATGGAAGAGGGCCTTGTTGTTCTTGAACATGTACCCACTGAGCATAAAAAAAGTTGATATTTTTACAAAACCCCTTAATCTTCTTAGGTTTGAGTTCCTTAGGAAGACCTTGGGCGTAGTGCTCAGTCACTAGGGAGTTACCTGTTACTTGAGTGGGTGTGAGTGATTGGTATTATGTGCACTTAGATACTATAATTTCATTTTCATTGATTCTTGTCATATCTGCATTTAGACTTTTATAAACACCTCTTATGCTGCTTGCAAGATTTCATTCTTCTTTGTTCATAGCTCATCTAAATGCACATGCTTATTGACTTCATGATCTCATTCTGTACATATCCTTAAGATAAACTATTGTAGGGGTTTCTGCACAAGTGATCAAAGTTGTCTATGGACCACTAACTGTGTCTCTTTTAGATTATTGGAGGAATTGACCTACACTGGCATATCTTGGGTGATGTTGAGTCTCTTAACCATCTACCATCATTTTTTCACTTCCACGGTTCCTCTCTCAGTTCATTGAAGTCCAGGTATAAGGAAAAGGCTACCTCAGAGACACCAACTAGGCCATCCTTATTGATTTCATGCTTTTTTGATTTGGTCTCCATACTCTTGAGCGTGCATGCCACCAGTGAGTGCCCACGGGAAAGAAAAGTCAAAAAAAAAAAAAAAAAGAGGAACTCATTAATTGAGGGGAAGCCTCCGCATTTACTCAACAAATATCCATTGATTCCTAGTGGTTTGAATTTTCTCATTGATGTTTAGTTACTATTGCCGGAGGTCCAGCCATCCGATTACTACGAGGATTAACTCTAGCTCTGTGGCCTCTCAAGGATTGCACACACACACATTCATTATGTGAGCTGTCATGTTTGTTTTCGAGTTGTGCATTCTCATGTAGCTTATGTTCATTGATCAAGTTTTATCTGATTTGTTCATGATATTGTGCTTCTTATTGTCATAATTACAAATTTGCAGGCTTCATGGTTTGAAGATTATCTCATCTTAATGTCACATTCCTACTACTGTGCTCACTTCTTCTTGTTTCAGGTTCATCTTAATAGTGTGAGTGTTTTGTTTTTGCTCAAAAGGATGTTTTTAAAGAGTTTTGTTTTGTTTTTGTTTTTGTTTTTTTGTTTTTTTTTTTTTTTTTTTGAGCGAGCATTACTTCAACCCAGTACTTTTGCAGATGGCACAGATTCTAGGAGCATGTCTTTTAGGCTTGAACGACAATATCTTGGCTCGAGCGAACCATGCGCATAAGTGTCTTTGCTCAAGCGAAACACTTCTCGCTCAAACGACTTGTCATGGTTTAAATACTGTTACTCCGTCCTTTCACTCCATTTTTTCCCATTTTGCTCGTTTCATCTCTCTCCTAGGGTATTTTTCCTCTCCATTGTTGTTCGTCACTTGGTCTTCACTCGTTTTTGGGAGGTGTTTCTCATCAATCCGTCTTGCATCTCCATTATTGGTAAGTCTTTCTCTTTCTTTTTCGCCTTCCTTCTGTCTGTGTGTTTGCTCTGCTTTGTCTGTGATTATCCTGGGTTCTTCTCCATTGTTTGGGATCGTTTATGATTTTAGTCTTGTTGTCTCACTATTTAATTTTGTTTAGTAGTTTGTTGCATTATTGCTAGGGTTTTGCTAGGGTTTTGCTGTCTCTCTATTGAATTAGGGCTTTATTTTTTTTACCTTGGTTTTGCCATGTGTTTCAATTACTACTGTATGATGGTCTTAGTGAATTGTATTGATGTTGGTCTCCATAATCTACTATCTATATATCTCTCATCCTGATGCATTTGATTGATTTTGGAAATTGACCTAGCACTGTCTCTATGCTTTCTTTGATCTTACAGTCTTGAATATAATGCTTTGGTTTTGTGATTTTTGGGTTTTCTAACTCTGTTGGACTAATGATGTTTGTTGTGCTCTTCTGTTTGTTTTTGGGGTTCTAATGGGCTTTGGGTGTTCCTTGGTTTTTGGTGGGTTGGGTTTGGTGGTTGTCTTTTTTCTTTTTCGGTCAGTCATGGCTGAGTCCTCTAAACGCCGTAAATCCACCATGTATCGTCCCAATTTCAATATTGAAAAATTTCAATCCAAGGAAAAATCCAATCTTTTTCGGGATTTCTATGCTTCTAGGAAAGTTCACTTAGAACGCAATGTCCACCCGAGTGCCTTTAAGTCTATTCCAATCTGTTCTTTGTTTGATGTTCTAGGGAGTGACCAGGTCCTGCTTTTCTTTGGTCCACAAAATCTTAGCATGGTCCGAGAATTCTATTGTAATATGCATTCAATTTGCAAAGAAATAGCTCCCTTTTTTCACACCTGGGTTTGTAACAAAGCCTTGGTTATAAATGGCGAAGTCATTAGGCAGCTTATTGATCGTCCAGAAGTCCGGAATTGTCATTATCTTTTATTACCTGCAACTCTGTTGATTTTGATCAAGTGGCCACTGAACTTTGTAGCACTCCCTGGACTTGGGTTGCTGGGGCTCTTATCCAGCAAAAAAAGCTTCTTCTCTGTTTCCGTCTCCTAAACATCATTGTTTGTGCCAACATTCATGTTATTACTCATTCTTCTCACATTACCCAAGATCAGGGTTATGTGTTGTATTGTATTGACCACCGCCTTCCCATTGACCTGTCTGAGATGATAGTATCCAAAATGATTCCTGTTTTTTAGGGTCGCAAGTCTTTGGGTCTCCCTTTTGGGTGTTTCCTCACTCAATTTCTTACATCTCTTAGTGTCCCTATCTTTGATGATGACGAGTTTGCCTCTCACATTAAACCAATCACCAAGTTGACCGTCTCATAGAGTCAAGCTCATGTTAGGGGGGGTTCATCAGGAGTCGGGGTGTCTGATGCAGGTGATGATCCACTTGCCGAGGAGGTCGAGATTGATACAGCCACAACCGGTGCACCTGAGATGCTTCATCGTTCGTTTCATGGCCAGCTGTAACAGTTCGAGCAGTCTATCACCCATTGCTTTGATCAGCTCGATGCCCGGCTCGATACACTTGATGGCCACTTTGATTAGCAGTTTGCCATCTGACTCAGATCCTTTCTTTGCTATAGATGCAGCCGCCGCCTCCACCAGACTCTTAGTGATGTTTGTTTTTGGACAGTTTCTTTTATGTTTGGCCTGTATATTCTTTTTCTTTTGTTTCTCCCAGACAAAAAGAGGGAGTATGTTTTTGTTTTGGGTTGGGGTATCTATATCTGTTTGCATGCTTGGGGTATATATTTATGTTTGCATGATGGTTGCTCTATTAGGATATAGTTGTGAATTTTGCATACTGGACATAACATTTTTGGGATTTTGATATAGTTTTGATTCATTATGTCTTGATATGGTGTTTGATTTTGATTATCTACTCTCTCTATTCCCATGGTGTTGTTTTTTTTTTTTTTGCAGATATTTCGTCAAAGTTGTTTAGTTAGTTGGGTTGGTTGTTTTGAGTTGGTTTGTTTGTTTAGTTAGTGCGTGTGTTTGCTAGGAAATTATGTTAGAATGTTTTATCCGGGAATTAACAAAGGGGGAGATTGTTAGGTCCCTTAGTTTTGTCAATCATACAAACAAACATTGTTAATTGAGTTGTAAGTTTCTTTGTTGTTTTTCCTTGCTCGCTCGAGAGAAGGAGTCCTGGCTCGAGCGAAAATGTCCTACTCCCAGAATTTGTCTATGTCTGCAAATATTCTGGAAGGAAGATTGTGCGCTTGAGCGAAGGAAGTTTGGCTCGAGCGACGCCACTTAAGGAAAACACGCGTATTTGGTTCCTCGCTCGAGCGACCTTCACTGCCCCTGTTTTCTATAAGTACTTGTTTAAGCAAGTTTTAGGGTTATGTTTTTTAGATTCTTTAAAGGTTTTAGGATTTTCTTTTGGGACTGTTTTGCTAGTTTTCCTTAATGTTTGATTGAGTATTAAACTCATGTTTTGATAAGCACACATCAAGGAGTTTGATTGTTCATCTTTAAAAGTGTTCTTCTTCGGTGGAATCCGAAGATTCTAGCGCAGAGAAGTCGAAGGAGTTTGATGCTGTGCGCAGTCGTTGATTCGATAATAGATATTGTGGATTCAATATCAATCTGATCAATTCTGAGACGAAGGTTGCAGAGAAATTGGCAACGTTTGGGTAATTTGTTTAGTATATTTGTAATCTTTCTTTCTTCAGTACTGGATTGATTTGTGGCGTTTCGCCCGTGATTTTTTAATCACAATTAGAGGTGCTCCAACAGTGATTTTTTTCACGTAAAAATCATTTGTGTCTATTTATTGTTTCTGAAACAACAATCTAAATCACTTTTGTATGTGCTTGATGATTTAGATTGTTTGTTTTAATTGGTTGGGAATTGACACAATTAAATCTTGATCCAATCACGAATCACTTAGGTTTTTCAAATGAGTTTAAACAATTCCTCCCAATCTGATTGTGTTCCATTGAACAAGCACTGATTTCTCTATTAGTGGTGTTATATGCACCAATTAATACATCAATTAATATACCAACTTATGTTCGAAAATGGTCATTTCAAAACTATAAACCCACCCATTATACAAATTATAAAAATTCAAAATTTTTAAAATTATATCACATTATCTTTTAATAGTTATATTAATTAATACATATAAGTTTATTCTTTTTCAACCCCCAAATTGACCACATCGCAGCGAGCGGAATGAATTCCCAAGACTACTTTTTTTTCGCTTTTCGACACTTCCAACCTTGCCACCAAATCTTTACTGACCGTGGAATTACCCACACCAACCCCCACCACTTCATAATCTTTGACCACGTGACCCAAACAGGTTTGCACCAAAGTAGTCCGTGATCAGGTGTCTCGACCGAGTCCCTACAGAATTTGCAAAGTCCCTCGTCAAGGTTATTGATAATCCTCATCCTCAACAATCTATCTGCTGTCTTAATTCTATCATTCCAAGCCAACCACCCAAAAAATCTGACTTTCTATGGAGCTACATTTTTCCAAATCAATTTTGCCCCCTTTTTCTTCCATACTGTCATTTCTTCAAAGCTTCTCAATCCAATTTCCAATTTTTTTTCTAAAAAACAAACCTAACATGAAATTAGTCTCTGAGAATTATGACCACAAAGACAAGAAATTTTATGGATTAATACCTAACTCATCAACGTAAGAAAATAATTTTTAAAATTACCAAATTTAAAAAAAAAAAAAAAATGAAGATTTACATGTAAAGTCGTTATGTATCACTTGTTTTATTTCACCATTTTATATCATTGGGGAAGATGGAAAACTATTATTTGATTTTATTAATTTCTTTATAATTATTCTAAATTAGAGCACTACTAATCATAAGCATTCATATTACATATAGACAATGATATAAAACATTGACAAAAAAATTAATGACTTTTAGGTTGCGTTTGGTAGAGTTTTGTAAATATGATTTGAGAGTATAAGTTGTATTTTGAGTTTGTGAGTTGTGGAATTATGATTTGAGTGTAGAAAATTTGTTTGGTTATGATTTTTGAATAGAGTGTTAAATTGAGTTTTGAATTGAGTGTGGAATTGAGTTTTGAAAGTTTGATTTGACATGTGAAGTAAGAAAATTTTTTTAGTTTTGAGTTTTGGAAAGAGTTTTCAAAACTTCATTCAAATTGTTATAACTCATAACAAAATACACTACTTTCACACAATTGAAAATTCTGATCAACACTCATAACCAAACTCTTTTTAAAATTCAATTAAAAAAATTTATTATTAACAGAAAATAACATTAATCAATTTTTAATTGAAAATACTACAAAGGAAATAATTTTTTTTCAAAATAAATATTCAAAAAATTTAAATCATAAATATTTAAATAATTTAAATAATCTAAAAAATTTAATAAGTAAAAAATTAAAATAAATATTCAAAAAATTTAAATCGTAAAAATTTAAATATTCAAAAAATTTAAATAATTTAAAATTTAATATTTTAAAATTTAAAAACAACTCTACACTCAAATCGTAACCAAATACATAAAACAAAATTCAATTAAGAAATTATTTTTAAAACTCATAACCAAACACATAACTCGAAACTTCATACTATTTTCACAACTCTAAAACTCAAATCGTAACCAAATACATAACAAAAAAATTAAAATATTTTAAAATATTTTTATAAAATAGAGTTTGAATTTATTTTTATAAAATATTTTAAAATTTAAAAAATTAAAATCGTAATATTTTGAAATTAAAATATTTAAAAATATTCAAAAAATTAAAAAATTAAAAAAATCGTAACATATTTAAATATTAAAATATTTAAAATCTTAACAAAATTAAAATATTTTTAAAATATTTAAATATTTAAAATATTTAAAAAATTAAAATATTGATTTGAATTGAGTTTTGAAAAGATTTTGAAATTATGTGTTTGGTTATGAGTTTTGAAAAGTAATGATTATGTTTTGAATTGAGTTTTGAGAAATGAGTATAGAATTATAATTTGAAAACTCAAAACAAACAATAAACTCAAATCAATGGGTGAAACTATAATTTGAGAATTGTGCCAAACGGAGCCTTAATATTTCTCTTGCATGTATATATACAACGTTCTTCTTGCTATACCAATGGATAAATAGCCAATTAAATTCTTTCAAATGCGTACAAGAAGATTTAAAGAATTTGGTTGTGATTAAGTATGGTTGAATGACATTTTTTTGAAACTTCTAAAAATGAACTATCAAATTATAGAGATTATAGATTTAATTATCTTTCAAAAGATATTTTGAAGTATCAATAAAATAGATAGAAGAAACAATGATGGTATTTAGAGAATAAGTATCGACTAACTTTGCGCTAGCATTAGTCGTAATAGAAATGATGAAAGTTTTATTTGGAATGATTGGACGTAAATAGTCTATAGATAGCTTAATTTTAAGTTCGCTGTCAAATCCTAGGGGTCAGCCCTGGATATATGGTAGAAAACAAAAATTGAGTTTTTAAGTCTATAGGGCTAAATAAAAATTTGATTGATAATTTGATATAATTTCTGTCCTTTTCTTTACTGATCCAAAAATAAAATAAAAAAATAACCACCCCGCAGAAAAGGAAGAGAAAATAGTATAGAGTTAGCGCATAGACCAAAATAGCATGAGGTATGCACATGTGTGACAACCATCTAAACTTCGATTTTTTTTTTAAAAAAAAAAAAAAAATCAGAAAAAATAAAATTTTACTGATGAAAATCAAGATGGCTACATGATGTAATATCAATAAAGAATGGTGAGTGCAAAGGTATCATAGCAAGCAAAATCATCCCAATTATGTTGGCACGAAATGCAAGTCCAATCATATGCTAGTATCACACTGAGTTGGTGAGTAACGAACCAAATCACAAACAACAGATTAACAAGCCAACAACAACTACTAGAAAAAGAGGCTTTAGACACAAAACTTTTTGCGACGGTGTGAAAGTCATTGCAAAAAACAAGCTTTTGCAACGGCAAAAAAAACTGTTATGGAATTAAGTTTTTTGCAACGACATTTGACTGTCGCAAAAAAAGCACCGAGTAAATACTATTATTAAAGACGGAAAATCTAAGACCATGGTAAAAAGTAATATTATACGCGATGATACGTTACCCGCCGTTTGGTTTTTTGCGACATCCTTTGTTAATCCGTCGCAAAAGATTTTATTTTTACTCATTAGCGACTAAAAAAGTTAGTTGGAAATGAAAAAAAAAAAAAAACAATGGTGTAAAATGAAGGGTTGAGATCACTTGAAGAACCAAGGGTTGAGATGAACAACTCACCAAAACGACGTCGTTTTGGTGAAGTAAATGAAAATAATAATAATAATTATATAAAAAAAAAAAACTCTCTTTGTTTTAGTCGTATTTCAGACGAGAGAGAGAGAGAAGAAGGGCTGAGGAGTTGCCACCCCTGCCGTCCCGACCCCTGCTCTTCCGTTGCCGTTGAGGAGTGGTTGAGTTCGGATTCAAGAAGCTGGTATTTATTCAACAGATTCAATAGTCCTCATTTCCTGTCGCTACTCCGCCACCCCCCATTTTCCGTCGCTACTCCATCGCAAAAAGTGTTTTACGACGACATGTGAACCTTTTGCGATGTTTGAAACCGTCGCAAAAAGTCTGATCTTTAATAGTGAACCAAAAAATACACCAACTAACCCCCCAAATTACAATAATTGACAATGCTAAAAAGAAGACTCTACTAACACTAATCTATATAGCAGCAGCCACAGCCATGACTGCACTCCAAATTGCCCATCCTTTAACTTCCAAAGCCAATGCCCTAGCAAATCAGACAATAGCTACCACTAGAAGACATCCCCCAAAATGTTCAATAGTGCAATCCAACTAACTAAATCAACCAGCCTGGAACAGAGCAAGCAGGGCATGGAAACAGCCATAATGCCCTTATCCAAATTTCAGTAATGAAAGACTCCACAAACCAAGTGACACATCTAATTGGCAATACAATAACTGACTTACTGAGAATCTTCTAAGCTCCGGTTTCAAGGAGGCCCAAAAGTGTATACAATATTTAATTAGGTCCAAGAACTCACCCCAGTTGGGTTGAACATTATTGAACACACACTGATTCCTCAAGCCCCAGACTAACCATAAAACAGGAAAGGGATTGATCTCCTGTACTACTTTTCTTGCTTTCCTAAATTTCCAGCTCATCCACCATTCCAATAAAGCACAAACTGAGTTTGGAATCACCCAAATCATCCCCCACCAATACAAGATTGCAGTCCAAATCCTCCATACATTTTCACACCAGATTAGTACATGGTCTATCGATTCATTCTCAATACCGCTGAATCTACAACGCCTTTCCTCTTGGTTACCAAGAATTCCCAATCTGACAAGCCTATCAGAAGTTATCACCCGCCCCTACCAAGCTAACCATCTACTACAACATATAAGAGTTTTAGAAACTAAATTTATTGTCTCTAAAAGCAAAAAATTTGTTGCAAAAGACATTTAAGGACCAATTTTGTTGCTAAAAGGTCGTCCCGAAAAGTAAAAATAAGGCTTTTAGTGATAAAATTTTGAAAATGTCACTAATAAATACACTTTTAGAGACAAAATAATTTAGTTTAAAAAATGTTTATTTTTTAAGACAAAAAATTTGGTTCTGAAAGGATAATAATTCATCACTAATATTTAATTTTCGTTGCTAAAAATATAATAATGACACTTTTCGCAACAAAAATATTTGGTCCTTAAAAAATAATTTTGTCTCCAAATTTTGATCTCTAAAACCTTAACTTTTTGTAGTGAGGGGGAGAAGCATTCCTCCAAATTAATTTCGTTACTGCTTTGTTTGGTCCTAAATTAAAATCAACTTCAAGGCACTTATGCAAAGATACCACTGAGAACATCAACTTTGATCAGCTTTCTATCTGATTGTATCATCCTCCCTTTGTTTAATTGCAGGGCCTTCTGTTAAGAGGTTGCTCAAAGTGTTTACCTCATCCTCTTCCCAAGCAAGCAAAGATCTTCTGAACTCCAATTTTCATCCTGTTCCAACACACCTTGAGTTCACGTAGTCGACAGCACTCACTTCCTTGTTTCTACTAAAGTTGGTACAGCCTTGGGAAAATATTTTTCAGCACTACTCCTTCCCTCAACTAATCATCCTTCCAAAATAGCAGCCTATTCCCATTTCCCAGATTGCATATGATATTATCCAAAAACAAACCACAGATTGTAGGGCATCTCTCTCTTACCATTGAAATAACCTTCCAGATTCAGAAAGGAAAATTGAAAGAATGGAACCAAACCGAGTTTGGGAATATTCTGTTGGACAATCTTCACTGTAATTAAAATAATTAATTCTGTTTGGGTACTAAATGACAAACAGAATATAAAAGAAAAATAGAAAAGGAGAGAGAATGTTTGATTACAAAAATCAAACTAGAAAAAGAATTAAATAAATAAAAACAGATTTTATTTTGTTACATAAACAAAAATAAAATCTGATTTAAATAAATAATAAAACAGAAAATAAATAAATAACTTACTTGATTAATATCTTGAATATTATTTTGATCAAGTCCAGTGTTCGACACTATGTCTTTAAGACAGATTCGTTCTCTCCACGGTGCTATCAGAATATGGACGTCTATCTCCCAAGATGAAATGATCAACAACAAATAAATGCAGCACTACAATTTATTTGTTCAACGAACACACTTAGTGTATATACTCTTTCTGACAGGGAAAATATTAGAATAAATGCAGCAAAATCCAGAGATGAATTTGCAGCAAGGAAGGACGAAAATTGTAGTAAATTATCAAATGAGGGACTTGTCTATTTATAGGAGAATTTATGGCTGTTGGGTTTCAATTAAACAGGTGCAAAACCTATTTGAACAGGTATGATACCTGTTCAGTTTGAATAAACAGATACAAGTCTGTTGGATTCAAATTTGAACAGATAAAAAATCGTAGGGCCCTGTTTGGCTATAGAGAAAAATCGGAATAGTATATTTCCGGAATTAATTTGAATTCTGGACAGTTGGACAGATTTTATTTTAAAAAATAAAATTAAATCCAAATGTTTTTGGCCTAAAAAGATTAGTATTGGGCCGAACAAGTGCAACCACACACCACGCACCCGCGCCCAAGCCCAGCCCAGCCCGTCTACCTGGACGGACGGACGGACGGCGGCGGCGTGCGTATGTGGTGATTTTTGGGTCCAATAGGTCTAGCCCATTTTGCCCATAACCTCCCTCTCTACAAAACTTGGGTACCCCTTGGGGCACACCCCAAGTTCCAATCTCATGCCTTATAAACCCACTCAAAACTTCCTACCAAATCAATGTGGGACAAGCCATTTTCCAACCTTAAGGAATTTCCACCAAAACTCATTTCCATGGAGCTCACTTTGGTTTCAATTTCCCATTTACCCGATAATGGTTTTGAGCAACCAAATATATCACGTGAATCACAATGCGGCATAGAACGCGTTACCACTTTGACCCGCAAAAATCGACGCTCGGGTCCCATCTAAAAAATAGACCAAACTTAGGAAAAAAATTCTGGTTTTACCTAGAATTTTCCCAACCATTTCTAACAATCCCCCACATGAATGGAATTTGATGACAACGGAAATGTAATAATATGCAGACTTAGTCGAAAGAGTATAAGTCGAAAATATCTTGCATCAGGATAGGTAGCTTTCACCTTGAACCTTCCCTAGTGATAACCTATCGGACGTACTAGCTAACCAATGGACGCGATGTCTTGAATTGTTCAGCCGTTTGTGTAAGCCAAGACAATAGATTTCACACAAAATATCTTCTAACACATCGTGGTTCTCATTGTTGTGTTCATTTTGGCCTTGAACGCTTCTGGTTTTCACGAGTGCTTCTAGAGAATTTAGCCTCTTCATTCTCATAGAATCGGCCCCAGTTCAACACTCATATAGGTGATTCTTATTGTGAGTATCTCCTTATACTCGTCTTGATTTTATGCCTAAATCAAGATATAAGTAATCATTAAAAGTAAAGCTTATCCTTATACCTCTACAGACAACACATGTTGCAGATATCACTCTTACCATAGGAATGGATAGGGAATTTTAATCCCTTGGTGATTTCTGGCGAGCCACACATAACTTAGTTGTCCCTTTGAACTTAGTTCTTGGGATCTCCAGTAATATAAGTAGGGTTACCATTATGATGACTCTTATGTAATAGGCTTTAATCACATCCCCTTCGATGAACTATACACTAGCTCTTTTGTCAAACATTTTGTTAACGGATCCGCAATATTCTCTTTAGATTTTATATAATTTATTGAGATTATTCCATTTGACAACAATTGCCTTACGGTACATATGATTATGTGCCATGCCTATTGCAGATTGACTATCACAATGAATGCAAATAGCTGGCACAGGTTTTGGCCACATTGGAATGTCTTCTAAGAAATGATGAAGCCATTCTACTTCTTCTCCTGCTTTGTCTAAAGCAATAAACTCAGATTCCATTATGGATCGTGCGATGCATGTTTGTTTCGTGGACTTCCAAGAAACAGCAGCGCCTCCAGAGTCAAGACATATCCACTAGTGGATTTTGAATCTTTAGTATCCGATATCCAATTGGCATTACAAAAACCTTCGAGTACTGCTGGATATAGAGTAAAGTTCAAACCATGATCACGAGTAAATCTTAGATATCTAAGAACCCGAATGATCGCTTTCCAATGGTCTTCTCCAGGGTTACTAGTGTACCTACTCAATTTACTGATAGCATAAGCTATATCAGAACGAGTATAATTCATTAGGTACATTAGACTTCCAATGATTTGGGAGTATTTTAACTGAGACACTGCATCACCTTTATTTTTCGATAAATAAAAACTGATGTCTACAGGTGTTCTACCTACATTCAAATCATCCTTGATAAATTTATCAAGAATTTTCTCAATATAATGAGATTGAGGTAACGCATATCCGTCAGATGTTTTAGTAATTTTCATTCCTAATATAACATCTGCAACCCCCATATCTTTCATATCAAATCTTCTGTTAAGCATTTGCTTAGTTGATTTGATCATGTTTGACTACTTCTAAAGATAAGCATGTCATCCATATAAAGACAAACTATTACATATCTTTTGGTCAGTGTTTTTAACATAAACGCATTTGTCACATTTATTTATCTTAAACCCATTAGTAAGCATTGCATGACCAAATTTTTCATGCCATTGCTTCGGTGCTTGTTTTAATCCATAAAGAGATTTTATAAGCCGACAAACTTTCTTTTCTTGCCCCGATACTACAGACCCTTCGGGCTGCTCCATATAGATCTCTTCATTTAGATCACCGTTTAAGAAAGCTGTCTTAACATCCATTTGATGTATTTCTAAATTAAACAACGCTGCTATAGCAATAAGCATGCGAATGGATGTTATTCTTGTCACAGGGGAATATGTGTCAAAATAGTCCAGACGTTCATTTTGTCTGTAACTTTTAACTACAAGTCTTGCTTTATACTTGTCTATTAAACCATATGCCTTCATTTTTCTCTTGAATATCCACTTATATCCAAGAGGTTTAGAACCAGGTAGAAGATCCACCAATTTTTAAGTATGATTTTGCATAATGGATTCAATTTCATTATTAACAGCCTCTTTCCACAAAGGTGCTTCAGGACCTGTCATTGCTTCCTTAAAGCTTTGAGGTTCATTTTCTAACAGGTATGTCAGAAAATTTGGACCGAAGGATTTTGATGTTCTCGCTTTCTTACTTCGTCTTGGTTCATCATCAGTTAAATCCTGTTGATCGAGACCATTACTAGTCTCTTGTGTTTGATTGTCACTAGTCTCTTAACTTTGTGTACAATCATAAGTTCTTTTTTGTGAACTTAATTCCTGTCCTTTTTTGTAAGGAAAGGCATGTTCAAAAAACACAGCATTCCTTGACTCTATAATAGTGTTCACATTTATATCAAGTATTTCTGACTTATAAGTCAGAAACCGATATAAACTACTATTCTAAGCATAACCAATAAACACACAATCTACTGTTTTTGATCCAATCTTAGTCTTTTTAGGAACAGGAACTTCAACTTTTGCCAAACACCCCCACACTTTTAAGTATTTGTAGGAAGGTGGTCGACCTTTCCACAATTCATAAGGAGTGTTGTTGGTTTTCTTGTGGGGTATTCTATTAAGAACATAATTAGCAGACAATATTGCTTCCCCCCACAAGTTGTGTGGTAAGCCTGAACTTAGTAACATGGCATTCATCATTTCTTTTCGGGTTCTATTCTTCTTTTCTGCAATTCCATTTTGCTGCGGAGAATAAGGTGTTGTAGTTTGGTGAATAATGCCATGTTGTGCACAAAATTCATATAATGGTGCATCATATTCACCACCCCTATCACTTCTAACCATTTTAATGGTTTTACCAAGTTAATTTTCAACTTCTGTTTTGTAGAGTTTAAACATTTCTAAGGCTTCATCTTTACTTCTAAGTAAATAAACATAACAATATCTTGTGCAATCATCGATAAATGTTATGAAATACTTTTTTCCTCCTCTAGTTTGAACAAACTTAAGATCACATACGTCTGTATGAATTAATTCTAGAGGTTCGGTTTTCCTTTCAACCGATTTAAATGGAGCCTTAGTTAGTTTTGCTTCTACACAAATTTCACATTTATGATTAGGATTAATTTCAAACTTTGGTATATAATCTAAACCAATTAATCTACGCAAAGCATCAAAGTTCACATGTCCTAATCTACCATGCCATAAATTCAACTCAATAATATAAGCAAAAGATGTGTTATTCTTATTCATAGCAACTTTCGGTACAACTGTCATTACATTTAATTTGAAGAGACCATCACTCATGTATCCCTTACCAATATTCTACTGTGGCTGGACAAGGAAAGGTGATCTTGAAGATGACATCAAGGAAAGAACTGATCCTCAACAACGTACTGCATATACCTGACATCCAGAAGAATTTGGTTTCTGGCTCTTTGTTAAGTAAAAATGGTTTTAGGCTTGTATTTGAGTCTGATAAATTTGTATTATCCCATAAAAAGTTGTTCACCATTTGCAACCTCATTGTAGGTAGTGAACGTCTTCTTGTCCGCACAAATGTGACGAGTTGCTCTAGTGTCAACCCACCACTCCTTGGGATTTTCAACCAAATTAGCCTCAAACACCACAGCAGAGAGGTTGATGTCATTCACCTCGTCAGAGATGTAATCTAGTTCAGTTACATTGGCCTGATTAGTAGTCTTCTATCCTTCTTAGGGCGGCGACAGTCAGAAGCTCGATGTTCAGTCTTGCCACAGTTATAGCATTTTCCTTTGAACTTCTTGTTGCCATTGTTGTTGCCTTGTTTAGGACCATCTCCAGTAAACTTCCTATTTTTGTTATGTGGTTTATGAACTTGTTCAACCACATTAGCCTTGGACTCAATGAGATTTTTCCCATTCCTCTTTTCAGCCTTACGGTTATCTTCCTCAATTCTCAATCTTACAATAAATTCATCCATGGTCATCTCTTTGCGTTTATGTTTTAAATAATTTTTGAAATCTTTCCAAGCTTGTGGTAACTTTTCCACTAGAGCAACGACTTGGAAAGACTCGCTAAAAGACATACCTTCTGAATGAATATCATGCAAAATTATTTGAAAATTTTGAACTTGAGAAATTACCGTTTGGGAGTCCACCATAACAAAGTCTAGAAATTTACCGACAACAAATTTCTTCGTGCCGGCATCCTCTGTCTTGTATTTCTTCTCCAAAGAATCCCACAATTCTTTTGCTGACTTCAAAGGACTGTAAACATTATATAGCATGTTGTCAAGGCCATTAAGGATGTAGTTTCTGCACAGGAAATCTGAATGCTTCCAAGCATCTATAGTGGCAACAACTTGCCGATCACTTTCACCCTGTTTAAGTGCTGGAGCCTCTTCACGGAGAAACCGGGCCAAATTAAAAGTTATAAAATAAAACAGCATCTTCTGCTGCTATCTCTTAAACTCAGTACCGTTAAATTTTTTCTATTTTTCTCCATGATTTATTGGTACTTGAACATAGTTCTGAATAGGGATCGGAGTTGGTGTAACAGTTGGAGTACCACTACCAGTTGCAGATTCAGTTGTAGTAGCCATAAAATCTGATTACAAAAATCAAAAAAACAAACCACAAATTAATTTTCTAGTTACTAAAACCAGAAAATAAATTATAATACAAAATAATTTTATTTTCCTTGTTACTAAAACCAGAAAAA